>OV725081.1:53400151-54600151 GCA_928085145.1 Nezara viridula | reverse complement strand
TATGACGGTGGATTGATAGTTTACTGTACGAGATATATTAAAGACAAGTTGATTGGGATGTTCAGCCAAAAAAAGAACGAAGTAAAATAAATAAATTATGTTTAAGTATAAAAGTAACAGTATAAATTATTTCACAAATGAAATATATATAAATATAATTTATTTATTATTTCATTGACTGACCACCCCAACACCTCTTCGATACATTTAACAGTTTGAGGAGCTAAATAAGAAATAGAACTTTGCCGTTATCTGTTAACAGTAACCCTAAAGCAAACCAATTACAAACTTATAAAACAATTAAAGGAGAAAGTATGATTTTTCTAATTGGTAAAACCGGACCTTTTTCAGGCAAATATACAAAGCTAAAGTTCCTTCATAGAGTACTGAAAAACTACATATTTTTTAAATCCCCTTCAGTTAGGAGAGGTTTTATAAAATACAGTCCCCCTCATAGGAATTTTGACCCCTCCCCTGTAATTTTTTTATTAAATTTCATTTTATTTACCAGAATGCTATTTGCAAAAACTCCGGATATTTCTTTGCTAGTTTTGAAAGGATATTATAAAAACAATCGTACCATTAAGAGGTCGAAATTGTTCATTTTTTTTTTCATTCCTGTTTTTCTTTCGCTTCATGGTGTCTTTTGTTTATGTTTTTTTCTTAAAACCATGACTACCATTGATTGGTGGTACCCTATTATCGTTACTATTTCCCGTGTAAATTTCTCAACTCCGTAAAACGTCACGGATTTTGATATTCTTTGACGAGGAAAATTTTGATAAAGGCCACAATTTTAAAATTCTAAAAACAATTCCCTGCTGATAATTTATCTCCTGCGACAATCAGAAAGTTTTTGAATTCTCTATAATTTAATCAAATAATCATTAAAATTGGACTATTGTAGGCCAAAAATAGCTCTTTGTTATTTGTACACATGTTTCGGTATTATTATTATAGAAGAACATAAAATCTTCTCATAATATATTACATTTTCTTTTTTAAGTATGGTATCAGTTCACTGGTATACAGTCACGGTTATAGAAATCGCATCATCCAGTAAAGTTTATGTTAAATTTCATTTTATTTACCAGACTGCTATCTGCAAGATCTCCGGATATTTCTTTTCCAGTTTTGAAACGGTTATTATAAAAACAATGGCATCGTTAAGAAGTTAAATATTTGTATTTTTCTTTCGCTCCATGGTGCCTTTCTTTTATTTTATTTTTCTCAAAACTTTGACTGCAGTTGATTCGTGGTACCCTGTTCCCTTAACTATTTACCGTAAAAATTCCTGTACTTCATGTAGTGTCACAATATTAATATTTTTTGATACAGGTCATAATTACAGCTTTTATCCTGACATTACTTAAAACTGAACTGAGAAACATTGTTAAAAGGTTTTTTGTAATTTTAACAAATAAATACAACCAAAAACATTCAATAGAATCAGCGTTGTCAACATATGAATCTGAAGAAATAGGTGATGTTAATTTCTATGACCGTGACTGTATCACGTTTAAACTAAATTTGTTGCAAGATATAACATTATTTCAAGGTAAAAAAAAAACTTCTGTAATGCGATTATGATCCTGAAAATTCGTTCGTTAAGTATTAAGAACGTTATTTTAAGGAGATTGGGAAAAGGCGATTTAACAGGTTCCTTTTGATGACAAAATGATGGCCAAGATTCCTACACCTCTCATAACGGGCCTACTCGATGACCGTCATAAACCCGTGGTCATGACCCTGCCTCCGAAACCACAATCGCTGTGTAGTTGCGCCATTGCCCGCATCATACTTACACAGCAGCACCGTCTTTCCTGTCTAGAAAGCTCAGTTCCCCAACGGTATCTATAATTCCGGTTGATTTACTAGGGGAAGCCTCAAGACTGTAATAGCCTCGCCATTAGAAAGAAATGAAAAACTTCGTGAAAGGTTAAGATGGCGAACAGTTAAGAATCCGTTGCAATGACAGCTGCAATATTTGTCAGTGGCTGCATTGAGACTAGCATATCTTAAGCGTCAACAAATATCTAAATAATCACTCAATTATTCGAAGGTTCAGTGATGAGACCCAAGAATTAAATATCAATGACACCCACAAAAAAACATGCAATGTAGTCAGTACACATTGGCAGTGCGCTTCTAAACCAATCTATTGGTTGTTGGAAAAGCGTAAACGTGCGTTTACGGGAAAGTGTAAACCAAACGAAAGCAAACATAAATTAAAGCAGTAATGGACTGAGTCGTGATGCTCCAAGACTGGCTAATTTAGAACAAAGCTTGTACACAACCGTGGGAAAGGAACTTCAATGGACTAAACCAAACGAGCCCCTTGTTTCAGGTCTCAGACATGTCACCAACCAGACTTATTTTCGTTTACCTAAGCCTCTCCAGGATCTTGATGTTTTACCTCAAAGGTATAAAGACATTCTTACTAATAATGGATAACAGTGAATGCACGAATATGGCAATGAATCAGTAAAAAATTAATGACAAAATGATTAAAAGAAATAAGAGAGATTTTCCTAACTGTTTCATAGAATTATTAACAATATTGGTCCGTATTCCTAATGGCACTCCTTCATTTCCTCATTCTTCCTAAACTTTTAATTTATATACAGCCATGTAATATGTAATACGAGCTGATGAATTATGATAGTATTCCACCAAAAATCACTAAAATGTTTACACGGAATATAATAACACGAGATTAGTTGAGAAATTACGATGTATTTCAAGTTATCGTCATTTCCATAAATGGCTTAAAACTGGAAGATATAAAGAAATTCTTACTAATAATTGATAACAGAGAGTGCACGAATATGGCAATGAATCATTAAAAAATGAATGAAAAAATGATAAAGAGAAATAAGAGATTTTTTTAACTGTTCAATAGAATTATTAACGTCAAAAATCAGAAACATGTTTACATGGAATGTAATAACACAAAATTAGTTGAGTAATTGCGATTTCAAGTTATCGTCAATTCCATAGATGGTTTAAAACTCGATAAGAAAGATTACCCCGAAAACCGCTCGTAAAAGTACGTAAAATACTAATGAGTAGTTCATAAGAGGTCCTTAAAATAATGGGTAACAAACCAACGTAACTAAATTCAACTCGAGGGACGTATTGGGTGTAAATTAAAGAACATATTTAAATAAATTAACATATTTTCAGAAAAAAAAACAGTTATGAGTAAACAATAGAGGTAAAAAAAACTAAATAAAAAATACTACCAAGTTTAACAGCTAGGATTTTAAAAGGTCTGAGGAATTCTATGAAACGTGAGCTCAAATAAAAACTGAGAAAAATCTTTAAACTGATATTTTCTAGTCGATGCTCTGTTCTATGTAACCAACAAAACCCTATACCATGACCTTAATATCCTATTTGTTCTTGACCTTATCCCTGAAAATTTTTCAAAATTTCATCAGAACCTTATCAATCATCCAAATCCCCTAGCGCAATTCCTATCTAGTTCCACTCATCCCTACAACCCTCCTCGAAGGTTGAAGCGGCAGTGGCCCAGAGATCTTTTATAGTATTTTTTTTGGAGTTCTGGCAATGGCCAGATTCTCCACTCAAGACATGAGTGTACTAAAGCGCTCTCGCTCAAACTCCACCGGCTTTAGCACCGGTGAGGCGGTTGAGAGAGTAGAGCAGGGATTTGGGTTCCCCGCCTGATTGTATATAGGTATGACTGTATCTTTATGTTTTTAATTTACTTATATTTAGGTTATTTTATTTTTTTTTATTGTATATAGTTTTTATTTATTATTATTTAGTTATTATTTTACTTTTGTTAATTTTTTGTCTGTACGGTGTGAATGTGTTCATTTATCTATATAATTATTGTCCCCGTGACAGAATATTATGTGTCTAAATAAATAAATTAAAAAATAAACTGATATTAAATTTAGTATCATTCATATCATTGATTTTTTTTTTTTTTTCACTAGGAAATACCAATATGTTTTAAAGTTTCTTAATGGTCTTATTCTACAAAAAAGTTACAAACCATTATGTCTAATCTAAACCTGGGAAGGTATTAACGATAAAATTGTAATGAAAAAATTTGTTAAATAAGCATTCCGCGATTAAAAAATCCAAAGGAGCTTACAATTGCAGAAAAAACTACAGCTAAGTCATTACAAATATTAAAACACGAAAAACTAGAAATAAATAAACAAGAAAAAAATAACCGTTTTACATTCTGATTTAAATCTGCGCTTAGCATCCTTCAACAATTCAAGAAATGTTATACCAAAGATCTCGACCACAATTATGAATTGGCCATCGAGGGACCAGAAGGTGACGCGTACAAAAATAAAACTACGGCTAAATCAATCAGGTGGAAATTACATAAAAAGAAGGTAAAACCCAAGCCGACCTTGGCGTCTTCTACAGTTCTGCCTCCTTAAGGGACCACTTCTTTCCACACCGTCTTCTAAACCTTACAAAATAATCTGCCATGAAAGAATGCTGCAAGGTTGAGAATCCGCTGACCAAAACGAATCCTACCGTCAAGGAAGAATCTTCTTCATCAAAAGCGCAATAGCCTCTGGAAAGCCTCTATCAAAAGCTGTTTTCAACACAGTGATCAGGAAACGTGTAAACAAAACCGTTCTACCAGTTTAAAAATAAAATGTGGACTTATCGTGAGGCCAAGACGTTAGAATGCATAGGGTAAAAAGGTAATTAACTGGTAATGAATAATGAATAATGGATCCGTTTCGAACAAAACTTTTATGATAAGCTTGGACCTTCGAGCGGATAAAACATAATTTTGTGAAGGACAATTAAAGGATTAATTTTGGTGGTCCGAATGAGGTGTGGAAGTGGTAAGCTTACTGAACAACGTGTTCTTCTCTTCACGGGTGATCAATTATATGTATATATATATATATATATATATATATATATATATATATATATATATATATATATATATATATATAATAAAATAAAGTCTACCTTTAAAAAAAGTAAACATTTCATCAGAATATCGAAACAGACAAAACTGCGAGAGACTGTGACATTATTTTTTTTTATTTTCTTTAATAACAGTCACATAATCTACTGTATAGGACCTTAACAAGCAACTGACATTCATTTGAATTTTATTATATATATGAAATATTATTTTGTGGAGTTATTTAAAAAAAAAATATATTGTAATCCAAGATTTTAATGGACCGTGTGATAATACAACCAAATAACCAATAAACAACACTTGAGTATGTAAGTATTGAAAAAATAATTAGTAGATAAGCATATGTAAGTAGTTTAATATAAAATAATAAATAACGAATCAAAAGCAAGCTTAAGAATTCATAAAGGAACGGTAACAAATTGATGAAGTTAACAATGTTAAAAATAAATAATGGTAACAATTTAAATAAATAAACCAAGCAATATAAAATAAATGAAATAACAAAGAAATGGAATGGAATAATTAAGTAATATAAATAAATGACAATAATAAACAGTAAAATGAAATGAATAAGATATGGTAGTTACTTTAAGTCGGTGTCATAAAGTAGTATGTTAATAAGAAATTAAATAAACGTAGAATAATAATTAAAAACATAGGAAATATTGAAATAGAAAATATTAAGATGTATTGATTTTTTTTTTTAATAACAGAAGCAAAAAAATTTATTTAAAAAAATCCTAAAAACTTTGGGGTTTGAGGAGAGGGATAAATTAGAAATTTAAAGATAATTAATACTGAAATATTCAGTTCAACGTAAATTATATTTGTTAATTTACACTAATTACTTTTTAAAGTACTAACACAGCTTAAATGCAGGCTGAATTTCATACCCTAATAAACTTATGAGACAGCTTTGACAGGGCCATAAATATGAAAGAGATCACTTTAAAAATAAAGAACGCCTGGCACACGGCCGTTAACCCCAACGTAAGATGTAGGTCGGGTGTGAGGTGGGGGTAGGGACTTAGCAACCATAAAGTCCCCTAATACTTCACATCTGATGCTTATAGAAATGTAAGAAAGATTTTCGTAATAAGCGAACTGCTTATACTTCACTAAGGCTCAAAACTGGAATTAAACAGTCATGCATAACTTTAGTAACACATATATCATACCTTCCGTAAAACTCAATTCCACAAATAACACAAATTCTTTAGATTGGTAATGTAATATCAATATATTATGTAAAGTGGAACATCGGAATGCACATCAACTCAGATTTTATGAGAAAATAATAAAAATTTATTTAATTCTTTAACGAGAAATACAAATTACTCTATCGGTATAATTTCAGAACGGGCTTTATAAATGTAAATTTTATTCTGAATGTAATTTTAATCATTTACAAGTCAAAGTAAAAAAAAATAACAATTTAGGAAATAAGGTACAATTAAACTCTGATAGAAAGTACTAGTTTTACATTATAGTTTGTCAAGATTAATTAAACTTTTATCTATTTATATGTAAATAAACCTACTTATACAAATTATTTGTCTTTGCATGACATTAAATTTAATAACTTTTATTGCAGTGTTTAGATTGTCCGGATCTTCGGTATTGAGTTGTGGTCTGGTAAATAATCATGTATCCTTTACCATCTACCCTGGATAAACCTAGAAGTTGGGAGAGTCTTCCGGGGCACGCTTAACTTCTATAAGCTGGGTAATCTCAAAACAAACTCTGGTCAAATTTATTGGTAAAACCGTTCATCAAGAAACAATACTATCTGTGAATAACTGACCACAGGAACCTCCATAGTTTCAATGGCATTATATATATATATATATATATATATATATATATATATATATATATGTATGTTATATATATATTATATCACTAACTATAAATATCATTTTATTACTAACAACAGAAACTTTGTAATAATTCAAAACATTTGTTTAAAATATAAATGAGGATCATTAATGATTAGCTTCGTTGCACGTAAATAATAATCATGATCCGAGAATCTGAACTTCCCTAAATACACGTGCAAACATAATTAGAGGAAATAATAGCAACTCAAAATTCATTAAAACAGAAAATTGTTTATTACGACAAAACTTCCTTATTAAATAAATGCTTGGTTCCACTGTTTATATGGATTCAACATTGCAATTTAGGTACATATTCTATACTTGGACTTTCCGTTGTATTATCAGTAATACCAACATATCGTCGGCACCATGTAAAAGTAAGGAATATGAAACGCTGGGCAGATCCACATTCATAGATACTACACCATTCCTTAAAAATAGATCAAGACCAAGCAACCACCTAGGCACAATCAGGCGGCCCCAAAAAGCAGACTGCATAACAGCTTTAGCAAGGGAAAGCGTGAAGTGGCTGCAACCAAATCGCCGCGAATGAACGCAATCAATCGCTCGAGTAGCGACACCCGATGTCGCTCATCCCGCAACGACGCGCAGGTGGGTCCGTCCGTCAAGGTACCGTTCCTTGATTGATAGTTAGGCCATCCTCGGCGACAATGGAATCTGGGTTGTGGCCTCCTACTGCCAGCACTTTTCTATATAACAGACGAGGGTGGCCGAATATGACGGACACTGGGAAAGCAGGATGTGAAAGCGTACAGCGATTCGTCACTTGCTTTTTCGGACATTTTTTCCCAGACCATTGCATGAGCATCTAGATTCTCTACATATCACCTGAGATCCACAGAAAGAAGAAGCTGGAGGCCGAAGGAAACATTAGCAAGGTTAAACAAGATATTAATATAACAATAATGACAAAAACCTAAGGATTAGTGTTTCCCGAAATCGGTTTTGGTCTTACGCTTTGCAAGACCAATACCGAAACCGCCTAACTGTTGAAAGATCAAGACCAAGAAAGGTAAAAAAAAAAAAATAATTGTGAATAAAAATTAAGGGAAAATAGTCACTATTACGTGACAATTGTAGCTACTATATGTAAATATTGGTATAACCACTACACTTTTGCATTTAACTCTTTCAATTTTTCATTTGGGCTAAGTAAAGTTTTGATTATATGAAAAAATTACAGTAATATTTTTATATTAATAAGCTAATAGGCAACTAAAAGACTGTTGCGAGACTCTTGAGCAAAACAAAGACCAAGACTAAGTGCGCAAGACCAGACTCGTCTTGGTCTCCCATTTGGGCAACATTACTTATGATTAGCCTTATCAGATTGTAACCACATCGGCGGTAACTATTACATTGATAAGGGTTGTCAAATCTTATCACTTCCTGAAAGTACAGGCAATAAATTAATAATGCACAAAATGAAATCTGAACTTCAGTCAGTATATTCCACAATATCTTTATTATTTCTTCCAGATAATTGGAAAACGAATTCCACTCGATATTTAGAGTGATAATCAAGTATTTAAACAGAAGCGTTATCGAAAATCAATGAGACGAGTTTCCAAGAAAAATAAACTCTGAAATGTTCCTTAAATCATATTATAAAAATTAGGGCTCTGCAAATTGAAATATACAGAAATATTCTTGATGTATTAATTCGAAACTCATTAGACAGATGCAACTACGATAAACTACAAGATTCCATAACAAAGATCAACATGTTTCAACAATTCAGAGACATCATCAGTACGAAAAAACACGAAATCAGTTTAAAAAACAGGCGATTAAACAACTCACTTAAGCATTCTAAAACAAAGAACCGAATAGATATAGTATACCAGTCCAAATTAGGTAAACTTAATTAGTACCTTCGGAAGTGTTGGATCGATGTCTTTAGTCACTGTTTTGTTCAAGTAGAATGTTCAATCACAGGTGAGTATTTTTACTAACGTCAAACCGTTTACTAATTTCTAAATTACTGAGAGCCTCAAGTGTTGTTTTTTATTAATTATTCCTAATTTCTACTTTTGATTATTGTTCTTATAAGTTCAACAACTTGAGACTGCAGAGGTATCGATCACGAGTTGTTTATAAACTGTAAAAGGTTGATGTTTTAATTTTCTACCCAACGCACATGAACGTCGATAATTTGTGAGGAGTCAATAATTAAAATCCGCACAGCTTGATGAACACAATAACAGCCAAACCATTAAAAAAAAAATAGAATAAATGGATTCATGAAATTAATAAATCTTCGTCTTTTATGCATGTAAACTACCGACAATAATCAGAACAATCGATGAATTAATCGTATAATAATAATACAGGCATAGAACATCTCGATAACAGGAAAACACATCTGGAAGATCTGGTTCACTACTGAAATCGCCATTATCAAGAAAATGGGAGAAGAAAAAAACAGAATGGTTTCTTTGAGAGACGATCCCATGATTTCCCGTGGACAAAATGAATCTCACCATTCTTATTTTAATACATCCCAATCTACGCTAACACCCACTTGCTAAATTGGCCATAGCTTCATCTCCACTGTATAACACAATGGGAGCCTCTCTAAAGACGTCGAAGTTGATGAACTCATATAATACACTATGCTACAGTGCATGTTCGACTCCAGCGGATAAGGTGAGTCATTAAATTTGAAAATTATGAGATGCTTAAAATCAGAATCAAAGTGTATTCTAAATCCACGTTTCTTGAAAAAAAAAAAAAAACAGGAAAGTGAAAAAAGAAATGCTGCTGAAATGAAACACCATTTTTATATATACAACACATGAAGTCTTTAGGATAAATAATGAAAACTAGTGACAAGATTCCAACCTTGAGTCAGATAATGATAAGATCAAAAACAAATGTCATTAGTTTACGAGGTCAAAGAATACTATCGTGAGAAAAAATCTGCCCCTACTGAATTGGAATTAAAACCATGATAATTATATATTTTGACTGGCACAGATGTTAGCAATCTATCTTTAAATATAATACAGTAGTTATTAACAGTAAGAACCTATGAACTTTGAGGAATAAGGTTATCATGCGAAAGGGAATGTCATGGATGAGTACCGAATTATAGCCACATCTTCAGGAAATAAAAAAATAAAAAAAAGTTATGCGGAAAAAGTAACTTGATTTGCGAATAACTCGAAAAGTATACATTTTTTTATTGACGCACCCATGATGATTACTTTAAAGATTATTAAATCCTCCCCCCTCCCAAGAAAATAATAATAAATCTGACAATAATTAGCAAAAATACAGCCTATAGTATAATACGATAATAATATATGCATATATAGTATACGTAAATAAATGTTTCTGTGTATTATTATGAATGAACAAATTTGATTTAACTGAGAAAAAAAAAAAAAAAAGAATTATTTCCTTCATCTCATAATACATTGCACTAACTTATTAATGTATAATGTTGCCAATTTTCTACACACCAATATATTATGCGAATTATTGGCACGGGCAATCTAGCATTAAAATAAATACAGAAATTTAATACAAAATAATGAATAAAAATATACAATATCTTTTTTTTTTTTTTTTTTTGCAGCCAAGAAACTACAAATGAAATAACAAATTACACTAAAAATAAAATATTTTCAATTAAGATACTATTAATAATTCTGATTTTTATATTTTTGATAATCAAACAATACATTTTATATTTTCAATAAAAGTGAAAGGAGATAAAAAAAAAAGTACTAGAGAAACTAGAAAATTAAAATAGCTCGTATCATAAAAAGAAAAGAAAACATTTCAGGAGAATTTCATAATAATAAAAATATTTGTTGAAATTTAAAGTTATCCTACAATACAAAAAGAAAAAACAGAAATTATTCATTTTATTGATACTTCACCCTAGCGTGACTGACGTATATTTTAACACATAGTCAATAAAAAAGAAAGAAAACAATAATAAAGAATTTGATTTAAAGTAATATAAAAAGAAAAATAAACTTTAGAGAGTTGAACGGCAGAGTCCTGAGTTTTTAATAGCTTTAGACTACGGCAGTCAAGATCAAGGCTGTAGAATCCTCTTGGAGTATCGTCTTTAATAAATGTCAGGCTCTTCAAGTGTTGGCACGGCTCACATTTCGTACTCCAAGCTAAGTTTAAGTAATAAGTTAATTGTAAAGAAAATTGCAGCGAACGCTATTATGACCTAGAAGACAGATCTTCATAAAGTATAGTGACGCCTGGAGACCTAACTCAATGAACAGGTAGAACCAGTTTCTTCAACGGAACGATCTGGATGATTCCAAGGGTCATTAGCATCCTCGGTCTGATATATCCGTCCGTCGTATAGATATGTCATGGACCTTACAAGAGGAAACCAAAATAACCCCCTCCTCCTCCCACAAAAAAAAGAAGAAAATTCCTCAGAAAACTGAAATTTTTTTCTGCTCGGAATGCAATTGGTTTCGGTTGACGAACTCGGCGGGATACTTGTAGTGAGTGAACAACTTCTATCATCCAATTGACCAAGAAACTCTAAGCAATTGGTCGAAACAATTGGATGATATAGATCTTGTTGTCACACCTACGCTCACATTAATTTTATGTTGGTTATTGGTTATACGTTCCCCACTCATTGTTAACTGTCTCAACGAAACTACGAAATAAGACATGTAACAAATGAAAATGATTACCTAGCAAGGTCATGGAAAAACTCTGAATCATTCCCACAAAAACACAAAGAAGAATCACTAATGTAAATCTAACTATCCTGGAGATGTTGAATCATTGCTCTTCTTGAGGAAATATACTAAATATAATTAACACTTAGTAGGCTCAAGCAGATTTAGAAGCAAAACATTTAATAATATCATAACATTTATTTAAATTTAGATATGAATCCAAGAACTGATTTTCCAAGAACATGAATTGATTTTCATTTGATATAGTTCGAGATATAGCTTTGCTGACAATATACGATAAAGCAATGAGACAGTACAAGGAAGAGAATAGAATGACATAAGATATCGATGAAGGGGTTTAAACAAAAACGTGGAACCCAAATGGAACCGAGGCACGTTATCAGAAGAACTGAAATCGATTCTTTCCTTTCAGTGGATAACAGAACAACCCATTCCTCACTAGAATCAACTTAAATCTTATGAATAAGCTGGGGTTTATATATAATATATTCATTATAAAAATAGAGATTACTATTATTACTATTTTTAATTGTTTTCTACAGGAGTATTCATAAAGCAATTAAAAAGTACTTATTGAGTCGTTATGCTCTGCTCCTCTAACCTTTAAAATACTGCAATATAACTTGTAGGAAATTCATTTTTTTCCTGTTTCGATAAGCTTTATTTATTTTATTTATTTATTTTTTAATTTATCCAAAATGTCACCTTACCTCTTCTTGCCGTAGCCTACTTTGTCGAGTTCTATATGCCTGTAGGCAGCGTAGGTGGCCATCTGGGTGTTGGCTGGACGCGGCAGGAGCACTATCACGACTGAGCGGAGAGCGGCGGCACGGCGTTGCTCTTATACCCTCGGGCCCCACCCCCCACTCCCGGCGGCGGTGCACTGTCACGCCACTGCACTCTTCGGTACCGGAGTACACTTAACACCGACCGACGGTCATCGGGAGTACGGCGAAGGACATGCGGGGGTGGCCGGTAGCAGAGGACTTGGCGTAGCCTTGAACAGCAATCAGAAGCAAAACGGACTTGACTTCGAAACGTCACGTGGATTGCTATGTTCGTAAGCCAATGACGATATCCTACAGTTTAATACTTCTAGTTTGGGTTTAAACCTAATTAGTCCGAGGAACAGACACTTTCTTTTTATCTAATTATTAACATCCGCCTAAAACTTCTGAAATAGCTTCCTCTTATCGTAATCTATAACTATTCAATTTACAAAAATTCCTGAAATTACGGCGTTTTCAATCTGGAGACCAGCAAACTTTGTCAATGTAATTAGTTACTAAACACTTGTAAGCACCCACGTGCTTTCCACTTGAATCATAAGATAACTTTAGCACAAAATCGATAAAAAATGGCCTACAAAAAATTAAGTCGTTACACTCACAAAATGTCAAAATAATGAGGTTATATAGGCCAAACTGCACAATATTTTTGTAGCCCACCTTTTTTCTCTATTTTGTAATCAAATTATTTAACGATCCCGGTAGAAAGCAAATGGGTATTTACAAGTTTTTAGTCCTAATTAAATTCCCAGAGTTATCGTAAATAAAATATGTGTAGGTGAGCTATTCATGAATGAGATGAATTTATTCATTATGTTTCAGGCGGATATTAATAATTTGATAAAAAAAAAAAAAGGTTCTGTACCACGAGAGAAGAGAGAGAATCACTTTATTATCATAAAAGGGTGCTGCCCAATTACATTGGGTTGCTTAAAACACAGCATACTTATTAATCGCTACAGACAATTTTCCAAAACTAATATACAATTATATAGTATTAACAACATGTATGAGCATAATATACATTTTTTTTTTAATCTATATATATATTCTTTTTTATCATAATTTTTTTCCCTATATTTTTATTTATTTTTTTATTTATTTATTTATTTTATTTTTACTATTTCTTTCATTCATTTATTAGCATTATACATCCCTTTCTGTTCCTTTTCTCACTCTATACATTTTTCTGGTTCCCTAGATTTTCTCCTCTCTTTTCCTAACCTAATTCATAACATGCATACAAATACATAAAGTGCAGTGGACGTGGTCAATAAATAATGTAAAAATGCTGTAAAATACGCATGCCTTCCCCCCATGAACAAATAGGGCAATTCCAACGAGGGCAAAATGGACTGATGAACACCAAGTTGACAACCTAATCCATCAATAATTAAATTACACAATAACAATTATGTGGATTTTCTGAATGATTGACTAACTTGGATACTAATTTCAGAGCTTAAAATGTTCTGATATGTTTTGGAATCCTTTTTATTTTCACCCTCACCCCTCCAATGAATTATATATAAATTGAGGACTCGTTACAAGTCCCAATTATTTTTCTATTTATATTAGCAAATGACAAAGCGCTTTTAGTAAATTTAATGACATTCACTAAAAGAATATCATATCGATTTATAATCGAGAGCTAAAATTATTCAGAATTGCTATAAATATCAACATAGCAATAGTTTAAATTGATAAAAGATACACAAATAAATACATAGTAATACAGTTAATAAATGAGAATCCTAACATACTAATACTAAGTTTCTAATTGAAATTTAAAATTCGTCACTGTCAAAAAACATAGATCGAGTATTAAAAATTGTTATTCGAATAATGGATGTTCGTATATATATGCATAAGCATATATAAACAAAATTGCTTTTTAGCGTGTTTAAAATATTATTCTCCCAAGACACAATAGAATATTAATTTTCCTTATACCAGACAACTTGATGTTTAAAAAATTTTTGGTTCCTAATTAAACAACAAATATATAGAAAAACTGTTGGGGGTTTATCATCAGAAGCAGAAATACACTAAATAATAATATGACACCCAGTGGATAATATATTTGTAGACGCTTTGAAAATGCACTATGCTGGAGTAAAATTATTTAATAGATGAATAAATATTGAGGTTAAAAAAAAAAAAAAATTAAATCAAGACTGCCCATTTTTTAGTCATACGACAAGACTAATCTGAAAAATTTTATTTTTGTAAATGCAAAAATTGAACTAAAGCAATCAGTGACAGTCTGATTGTAATTGCAAATTAAACAGGGGTGAGTCAATCCTCGATGCACTACTATTGCTCAATGGAACATCAACAAAGTGATTCAACAAAAGTAAACAAATTTTCGTCAGTACGCCTTTCGGTGCCTTAACATAACGTGCACATTTCCAAACTATTTTCTTAATTTATGACTAATTCATTAAATTTTTTAAATTTAAAAACGAAAACTCAAAACGAATCCGAGACTTTTAAATGTGCTTCAAGGTTTTCTGTTATTGCACTGATTTTATTCTTCTCAGCTTTTTTATTCTATCAAATATTTATTCCAATAAATCATTATCGTCGTAATTTTTATAATTAAGAGGATATATTTTCATCTATTTCTATAAACTTTCATTTACGGCAAAATTTTGTCTATAAATTTAGTCGCTTTTTCAGTCAGATAATTTTTCAATCTATCGATAGCCAAATCTAGGTATTAGTATACCTACTATGGAATACATAATAGCGTGAATGGTAGAACAGAATACAAAAAAAAATCTCCACAACACAACTTGTATAAATCATGATGTTTTATTCTTATTATCTCATAAAAAATATTAAAATTAATTACTAAAATAAATCCTTATTTCTAATTTTAACTCTTTATACTTAATAAACTGTTTAAATTGAACACCTGGATTCTTCTTCATTCGTATACAAACTAGTTTCAATGGGTGATAGATAGTCAGCAGGCGTCCTGAAGGGGCGGAGTGGCCGAGCGGGCTTATGTGTGCACAGCACCGCGCATTGCCCAGCAACCTGATAACCGAAGTTAAAGACAATAAAATTACGAGTTTGCGTCCGGGTGCCTGGCGGGGGGAGGGCCTTTTAACTCTGGCATTACACCCCCGTCCTCATCCTCTGGCCCGGGAAAACCCCTGTATAGCCTAAATAGCGAGGTAGGGGAAAAAAATGCTACCAGCACTGAAATGTTGGAAATAAAAATCTTAAAAACTAACTACGTCCTACCTATCTATCGCCTATGATATATAAACAGTTGACTAACATCCTTCAATCACTGGGACCGTCCAGTAAGTGAACACCTTCAGTGCTGGTAACATGCCCTGATGATGGCCCATAAGCTTGGGTTAAAACGTTGTCAATAAAAATCTTGAAAACTGACTACGTCTTACTTATCACCTATAATATGTAGAACAATAAACTTCCTTCAATAAAACTAGTTCCAAAGATAAACCATGAAGTAGTACCACCACAACTCCTGAATAGTGAAGAGTTGAGTTCAATATTTCTCAAATAAGTACAAGGAGGTAATGGATTAGAATCCATGCTTAACAACCGTCAAGCAGCCACCAGCAGAAGAATCTATAAGATGAACCTAGGAAGGTCGTTCTACATTAAAGACAACCCAAGGCTGATATACCAGAAATATTTATTTTCAGACCATGGATTCAAACTTAGGCTAAGGAGTACTTGCTTTTCCGAAGTACTTTCACAATGCTTCGTTAAGAAACATTTATACATAAATACTCGCCGATCCAACCTTCCTCATCAATTACAAAACAATAAATTCAATAACATAACAAGAATTAGCTGCACATCCAAGACAATATCCAACCATCTCCAAGATTATTCAAAAATTTCAAATCAATTCTTTGTAGGATGCCTAAAATATTTCTTACTGCCTTCTCTTACACTAAACATTGATAAAATAATAAAAGACATATCATAATGCCACGAGATCCAGACTATTTTTTTTTTTTAGCACATAAATACTCGCAAGAATAAATTTTATGGCACACTAAGATCCCATGGGAAGAAATGTTACTTCCTGATAATGTCGCGAGACGTCTGGAAAGAAAATGGGTTCCTTAGAACACTACTTTTCTTGTCATATTACTTCTGTTCTGGAAACATGATGTAATGTGAAATAAACAAAGAACACTGCGATGAAATATATATAAGTAGATTGGCAAATGTCAATGTTGGTTTTTTATAATTTTCAATAATGAACCATTGTAATTCAAAAACTTAACCCCCTCTTAAAATTTTAGGTTTTACGGTTCAGAATATGTAGAAATCGAAAAACAAATAAAAATTTGTAGTCCGCCTGCCGTCCGCGCATTTTCTCCGAAACTACTGGACCGATTTTTTTCAAATTTGGAATCAAAATCAGAGGTCACCCGAGGATGATCCTCCTTCATTGATATAACTATCCGCCTTTTATTTTCAAAATGGCGGCCGAAAAACCTGTGTTGCTATCGAACGTAGCGCCTAAACGAATGTACCGATTTCAATGAAACTTGGCTAAATTCTTCTTCTTAATGCCCTTAGAATTTACCTATTCTATATACTTCAACGAAAAGAAGCTGGAAAAAAAGTTACGAGGGATGGTAAAATTAGATTCCGAATAACTCAAAAAGTATAAACTTTCTTGCCAATATTATATTGTTTTCTAAAAGTTTACGAAATTTCCTAAAAAATAAAAATAAATAGTTAAAATCGGACAATTAGGAGCAAAGATATGGTCTCTAGTTTTTTTTTATGTTCTACTGGAAATCCTTTGTTTTGGATTTTGATTTTTTAATATGTTAATGAAGCAATGCTATTTTTTTTCGTAAATTACTAATGATGAAAAAAATGTTTAGAAAAATAATTGGAATTAACTTTTTATTTCTTATAATTTGTCACTCGAAAGGTAATGTTACTTTAGATGAATAATTGTAGGAAAATAATAAACCATTGTGAAACGATTTGTAGCGTTTTTTAAAAATAATTTATTTATTCAACTTCAAGTTGAAAAAAAGGTAACAAATACAGCAGAAGAATAAAAATGGTAAAGGCTCCTAATTTTAAAGTAAATAAAAATACCATCTCATGTAATTGCTAGACCTCATCTACAAAAGGGCTGAGAGAAAACTCCCGCATCGTCCCTGATATGATAAACGGAGAAACTTCATTCAAATTTGCATTCGTGACGTGCGTATCTTACGGAGAAAATCTATGTTAATGCTTGTGACCGGAGGGCAATGGTATCAGAATAGACCGATAATAAAATAGAATAGGACTTCTATCAGCCATTTCATCTAGACTGCTAATAAAAAAGTATATGTACATCAAATCAATAAGAGGCGATATCATATTTCATACTCATGATTATAAGTTAAAATATACTGTTGTACATTTATGTAGCACGCAATTATTTAATTTAAATAGAAGATTTTAAGGAGGGAATAAAATTATTTTTACGCAGGACAACTTATCGGTAAAACTACCTTCATCAATAATAAACTTAATAAACAACATAGAGATAAAAATATATAAATGGCATAAAAGTATGAAGAATGCAATGACTTTATTTTTACGATGCTTGGCCTGATAAGATAAATATAATCTAAAACAGTCTTTCAATATTTGAGACCAATTAAGCTATTTCTAATAAGGTCATTTTAAAAATTAGAGCACTATTTTTCATAATCAGCCCTAGTTACCATAAAAAAATAATTTTGATTTATTTTTATTTATACTGAATTTATTGTAACATATTTTTGGAGAAAAAAAAATTAAGGTAGATTTTAAAAATCGCTTAGAAAAATTGACATTCCAGATCAAGTATAAGAAGTGCTTTTACTCAAGGTCAAACTTCTTGCTTCAGGATTTTTGTTCACTTGGAGTATGAGAGAGACAATACTAATATACCAACGGTTAAATAATACGAAATAAAATTAGCACAAGGACAGTATAGTACTTATTTGTAATTAAAAATATACACTATTAGATTCTTTTTCTCAGTTATATTTACGAGCACAGACCATGTAGAACAAGGACTGAACAAGCTTCTTCAGACATGCATATCTATCTTAGGCTACTGTTTTCAGGTTACTGCATGCAACTCTGTTGATTCTACAAGCATTTATTGTTGCTTACAGGCTTTCTAATGTATTTTATTACTTCGAGCCACAATGTTCCGTCCATCTTTACCATCTTGTCTCCATAAGATAAGTAGACTAAACAGTTTCTGTAAGTATTTTTATACTCGTCCTTATGCTCCATGCGCTAGTACTCCGATACCAAATCACTGCAGTGAATGTTTTATTACTAAAATAAATAATAAATATTTGAATCAACAAATAGATTCTGCTTACATACAGTGAGCTTTATTAAAATTAAATACGTGAAATTATATTATCCCAGCATATAAGCTTCAGTAACCTTCCATCGGCTTTAAGAAAAGATTTCAGTTGATAACTCATATTCAAAAAATTTGTCAGCGGATTTTGACGAAAAAGTCGCTATACATCTCAGGCATATTCAAACATGAAATATGCAATTTCAGTTGCGTATGACTTTTCGTTTTTGAGTAAGTCTGCTAACATGGGGGCAGGGTGGCCGAATGGGCTAAAGCGTGTGCACTGCACCGCGAGTTGCCTGGCAATCGGATAAGAGATTTGAGAAGATTTAAAAAGTATGAGTTCGCGTCCCGGTGCCGGAGGGGATTTTAAATTCCACGCCCTCACCCTCCGGGCCAGGAAAATCCCGTATAGCCTAAAAGGCTAGGTAGGGAAGAACACACACACACAAAAAAAAAAAAAAAGAGTAACTCTGTTAACACACACAGATACCCAGACCATTTTGCAGGGCTTGGTCATTTGGAGCAAGAGAACCACAAAACATTTCTCACGATTGAAATCATTTCCCTTACTATATATTACATATTTAGACAAGTGAATGTAAAATGAAATGAAAATTTGTCATGACTGGATCTAATTCTTAATCATTCTCTTATGTTTAGAATGGCTTTGTAGCATAATGCTCCATATGACAGACTGCTAATATGCTTCATTGGTCCGAGCATACGTGATGCTTATCTCAATGTCACTTAGAAAAATTGATATTCTAAATCAAGTTCAAGTTCATTTTCACAAGGCCACTCTTCTTGCTCAGGATTTTGTTTTCTCTTCTAAAGGCAGAGAACCAATACTAATATATCACTGTTTAACAAATATCAAATATAATCAGCACAAGGATAGTATAGTACTGAAAGTTAGTACATACTTTGAGACATTGCTGTTGTGCTAACAATCAACGGTTGTGCAAGGAGGTGATTTGACCGAGATCACGCTCAACCACCAGATTTTTCCCCTTAAACAATTATTTAATTAAGGCTACCCACTTTATAGGGGCTGGGTGTGCCCCAGAAGGGTCTCCTGACCCAGGGTCACCCCACGGCCAATGAAACAGAAAAATACATTTTCTGCCATGAGCCGGGATTCGAACCTGGGACCTTTAGCATTGGAAGTTCAGTACCCTATTACTGAGCTACCCCACTCCCTACAATAAAAAAATAAAATAAAAAAAGGGTATATATATTTTTAAAAAATTTATTTTGTAAATTAACGAAATTAATTAAATTCGACATAAGTTGATAACAAAGCTTGAAAGAACAGGACTCTCAACAGGACAAGAATTATTTTTGGAATATATGAGAAATTTCTATTACGTAATATTTGAATAAGTGTCTCTACTATTCTTGTCCATCGTGTATATCGCCACACATAATTTTGGAAGTTGAATTCTTCCAAGCCATTCATTTTTCATGAAGTTTTAATGAATCTTCATTAATTCCATGGGATGATCATAGATCCCAGTACAACGGGTTATTTGGAGCACAACAGCAATCACGAGAGGCGAACCATGACAATAAGTACGTGGGGGTTCCAGGCAAGAGCGCATCAACGCGCTCATCAGCTCCCATGTCTACGGAAATTCTTTGATGTTGAGACTAACGCGATAGCGCCCAAATCGGCCAATTCCATCGCAGGTACCGTTAGCATTATGCATTCCGAAATTCTGTGAAGGACAGAGGTGCTCGAAGCGGAGGCCAGTGACCGACGAAAAAGATAATTCCATAATCACAGCTGATATGGGCAGTAGCACCAGTCCCGAACAAAGAGATTTACGCACAAGAATCGAGAGGATGTAGACTGTCCACTGCCGCAGTTGTCAGCCCTGCTATTTCCGGAACCAGATACAATGCCTCGCTTCCTATGCTAGATTACAATATAAACTGTTGTTTGTATAGCAATCATCATTTGTTAAGCAACTCTATGATTTTGAATAAGAAAACCCATAGATGTAATTTCCAATAGATGTAAAGGAGCAAAAAAATATTTTTACCTTCCAATACAAGATAGAAACAATGAAATTGAACAAACTGGACTACCTCAATTTTCAGGAACAGTATACCAAAAAGTGAAAGTATATTCTGTCCAAAACAACCTCCATTTAGCATTAGATATGAACAGCTCGATATTTATTCCATGTTTTATAAAATTGATTTCAAGTATGAGGTTAGAATTGAACACGAACGTAGAATGAAACTATATCAGTAACTAGTAGAATGAAATCAGATAAAAAAAGGGGGAAAATAGTAGTAATTAACGCCGATTATTTTCGACAATAAGAATCCTTATAAGAAATGGAAAAAGAATATTTATGCTTGATCCTACTTTCAATATATATTTTTTTATTTAGGATAAATGCAAATAATAAATTGAAAATAATGAAACATGAATATATGAGAAAACAAAACACAGGTTTAAACGAGAAGAAGTGACATTTTGATAAGGAAAAGGTGGCACACATTTTTTATCTCGGTTTATTTTTATGGCGTGGCATAAAACTCAGGAAGTACATTATCATAACTTGGTTGAACTCAATAAACGTAGTTCTAGCCCTCTAATACATGCCTTCGATTTTGAGAAGCAAAGTTATGAAAGTAAGAATTACTTGAGTTGCTGGACAAACTATGGCCAGTGAGTCACATGTGGCTCTTCGGCTCCTTCAATGTGACTCCAAAGAGCGCTATAGTAACTCATATCTCTTTTATCCCTAATAACAAGAGACGTTCTTAATGAACTACTGAAAAAAAAATTCAATGGCAATTATAAATAACAGTTTTGAAAAGAATGAAACGGTTTCTGAATTAAGTACGGCATTATTCGAATTTGAAATATAAAATTATTTTAAACTAATTTATACCACTTTGTATAAACGACTATTTAAAAATCTTTTTTTTTTTTAAATTGTATATAAGTAAATCATTATTATTTTATATAAATTATTTAAAATTATCATTTCACATCAGACATTTGAAATAAATATTCAAAAATATTACTAAAACTTTTCTTATTTTAAATACTAAAATAACTAATGGAATTCGTAATGGAGCTAATTTATTTTAATTATGAAGGGTTATGCAACAAACATAACGAAAAATAAACAGCAAAGACACAAGTGACGAACGATACATGGAAAAAAAAGTGTATTTTTTTAGAAAGGTATGTAGAGATGTTATTGATGTATATAGAGTATGAACGAAAGGAGAGAACAATATAGATGAAAGAGATGGAAGAGGTCGACATGAGGAAACGTAGCTAAAGAAGATGTTTCAATCAAAAGCTATTTAGAGAGGAGGTTAATTAGTAGATTATGGGTAATTTAATTAATTAATTAAAAATAAATAAATAAGTTGCCCTTAAAATAAAATTCAATCGTAGCAATGTTGACATTTTGGCTAAAAATTTCATTTTGATATTCAATTGGCATTTTGGTATTAAAAATTTACAAGCCTATAGCATTTTGGATGTTCTTAGAAGAAACTAAGTAAGGAATATTCTAATTAAACAAGTACAGTTTAACTAAAAATAAAAACTCCTAAAATGTTTCATTGTTGATAGTTTGTTTATTTGATTAATGAGTTCGCCGGTCACCAGACTGAACAATATAAAACAAAGAGATATTTCGGCACGGGTAAAAATTAAACGTGCTCAGACATAACTAGTCCAAGATACCATTCAGTAGCAGCCATTTGGAGCGAGGGCAACAAACTGTAATGCTTCAGCAAACAGCGACCCTGGGTTGCTCCTTTCCACGCTGAGCGACCAGGGCATCTGCTACGTAACCAATGTTAGGGTCAATGCCAAACCAGCCCTGCATCTGATCTGTGCAATAAAGTCGCTCAAATAGGAAATGCACTCCACTTCAAACTGCCCTATTCACATACCAATTAGTAGAAAAACGTATGTTTCTGACGCTATCGTCATCATGATTCTATAAAAGGAAAGACCTTACTCCTTCTAAGAGGACGATATACACATCAGTTTCATGAGGATTATATTCATTTAACACGAGAACGTTATAGACTAGGATTCACCGAAATTAATGTAACTTTTTTTTGAGAAGCAGGAATTAATAGTGTCATACCAAATGGTAAGAACCAGACCCCAGAAAACAAATATGAACTAAAGCTATAAAATAAAAATGTTTGAGGAGCTTCCTTTTGTTTTTCCATATTAAGGGATAAAATCTAAAAATTATTAGCATGGTTTAAAAGAGAAAAAATTTAGCTATCCAACGGATATAGTGACGACAGGGAAAATTCAGGGCGTTATGAATGGTATAGAGAACGCCATAGAAAAAATTCTCCAATAAAATGAAGTCAATTTATACTTACAGATTTCTGTAGAAAATCCTATTCAAGAATATTAAATGGCATTAGATTTTCTTTTTCATGACAAAATTTACTTGGCTTCTTTTCAAGGAACGTATATCGATTTTTGTAATTTGTTGTACAATTGAATATATTCGTAATTAGCAATATTTTTCTAATTTTACACAAATAAATAAATCAATTGGTATATTATAACATAGAAAGCTATGCAGAGCAAAGACGGAAAACATTTTTTTTTTTTAATTTTATCAATAACTCAATGCAAATTAATTTATTTTGCGTTTTTATTTATGGGATCTGCCTACAAAGAATTATTATATAATAAAATTTATTTTAAATAACTTTAATATTATTCATTATTATATTGAGAGATAGCAAACCCTTTTTCTTGACATAAGCCGCAAGCAGTTTTGTCGAAACAGTCATAGATCCCATAGGAATCGTAACTTCCAGAGAAGTATATAGGGTCGTTGGGATTCGTTCTAGTAATATCTTCAACTTCAAGTACAATCTGTTCATGACATAGAAGACAAGGACTTTAAATTTGCACAGGAAGGGTTATGTCAGCATTTTCTTTATCCTCTTGACACAGATATGTCGACCTATAACAATTTTTTTTTCTCCAAATATTCATCCGTAACTTTTAATAATTTCATCAAGTGGATATAATTTACTTTTCAATTTCAATCGGATTAAAGGATGCCTATATATACGAACGGAACATCCAACTTAAAAATATTAATTAAGATTGTTCCATTCCAACCAGGTTAGTATAGTTATTATTATTTTGTTTCTACAATAATATTACTAATAAACATCAGTATATTTTCACTCCTAAAGGGAATGATAAATATTTGAAAATTATATACAGTTAAAAAATTGCTAGACAACAGGAAGACAAACACTAGCGTATCTAGAATTTAATTATTTTTTTTAGGGGGGGAGGAGGGGCTTCAGCCCGAAAGCTTTTTTTTCATATATATAACGATAATTACATTGAAAAAAAAGATACAAAGAATTGAATGGTGTTTAAGTAATCCTTGAAGTCTTATTAAATGCAATCATATGAACAATAATACTTTAAGAGATAATTTTTTAATATTTTTTTTTTCATAAAACACGGTTTCATTTTGGGAGGGGGAGGCTTCAGACCGACAGCCTCCCTCTCTCATCTCCTCCTCCCTCCCTATAGATTCACCTGTGATGACACACACAGAAAAGGATTCTAATTTTTCTAAAAATACCAAAAAAATATATTGAAACAACAGGTTCATTCATAAAACCAGAAACACGAGAATACTTATAACGAAAATTTATTGTCACACAGAGAAGTGCTGAAAAGCAAATGAAGTTCTTTGGGGTTTCCTGTGGGAAAGACCGCAAGAGCAATAAAAGGAAGAGAATTACTACAACTTCTATAATAAAAGAAAAACCGCAATGACTCCATATTCTATTTTAGGAGGGAAAGTAACACACAAGGAACAGCTTGAGTTAGAATTATTAAATAAATATTTGTACAGATATACTTATTATTAAATATTAATAGATAAGGATTTTATTCATAATTGTTATTTTTAAGAGACCCTGTCGAAGAACAAAATCTATTTCCTCTCTCTATATATAAAAAGGAGGCTAAATAAATAGAAATAAAATTATTAACATAGTATGAAGGAATCGTTAAATTAATTAAAGAACGAAACCATATACTTGGAGCGACTGTTAATGTAGTGATTGAACAGTTAATGTAGTGATTGATGTAAGGATTCGAAATAGATATGTCACATTTTTATCTTAACGTTTTTTTATTATTAATTTTTGAAGTTAATTATTATATATATATATATATATATATATATATATTCTCGCACATGTCATATAGTAATATTCTAAAAATTTTAAAATCTTAATAATTCTTAAACCTTGTACGGAATAACCTTATGAGAACGTCGTGTCTCAAGGACCACGAATAAAAATTGCAAATACGTTCAATTACCGGAGGTATTTTCGCTTTGATGTATATAATGGTTTGACTGGAAAAATTAATAATTTAAAAGATATCCAAAAAATTAAGAATGTAATTAATATGTAAATGAAAAGTACATTCACACGGAAAATCTACAGAACTTTTAGGTTACGTAAAGATGGAAAAATAATACAATCTTTTTTTTTTCGTATACCTAATAATGTTGGTTTCATACAAGATGAAACTGGTTGACGGGTTGGTCTCTCATTTATTGTACAGAGTGCATCTGAAGCATTGATTAATGATCGAGAGCTATTCATTGCTACCTCAGTGGTATGTCTTTACGCGTCAGTCATGAAAAAGAAATTCAGTAGGATGAAGTTAAGTAACTGTAAATATCAAAGATTTTGACATGTCACCTTTTGATGAAATCAGTATCTATCAGAAGCTAGAGAGTGGTGTATAACATGTCCGTTTTCGTCTTCTGTAGTGAGAGAGTAGAAAATAAAATAAATCATAAAATAAAGCATAAAGCTAGAAATGAGACATAAGGTAATTATGGTAAAAATGGGAAAATCCAAACAAAACTATGAGCTCCAACATACAGGTGAATGATTAACTTGCCATGGTTTCGCCAATTCGGGTATCAAGGCAGATAAACAATATCACAGATATGCAAAAAGAAGAAAAAATAAAAATGATGCAAGGGGGAGGGTACGCATAACTAAAATAATATAAAACGTGTTAAATTAAAAAAAAATGTATACTTTCGAGCTTTTGATTTTTTTTTTTTCTATATATTAAATTCAACAATTTTTGTATTATTATATATTAGTTATGCGATTTTCCTCCCTTGTATTCTAGCTAATCAGCCGTTCAATATAATCTTCCTTAGCAATGTTAATATAACCATTTCTTTCCTTCAGTATGTATTTGGATGGCTCAGTAAGATGTCAATATATATCTTTTTATTTATTTATGCATATGTTTGATCTTACTTTTCTGTCCTGACGATGCATGAATTGACGAAACGTTGGCAATTTAGCTATTCACCAGCATGTTGGAGACTCATGGCTTTGCTGTTTGGATTTTTCCAATTAAACCAAAATACATATAATACAAACGAAGTATAATTGAAACAAAATGTACAAAAAAGGCGCACTATAGCTCTTGTGCTATTATTGTGGAGAACTCGTTTACAGCATATAATCTTAGAAGTGAAAATAAATTCTCAGTAAAATACTTAGTAAATAAATCTTGTCAAAGTATGTTTACATATGTTTGCTATTCACATACATATGTCGTCAGTCATTAAAAAAGTGTTAATTAGGAATATGTTATGTAACAGAATATAACGATGAGTTTGATATGTCACCTTGTGATGAAATCAGCATCCATCAGAAGCCAAATATTTCGTATTTTCAATAGAAATTAAAATAAATTATGAAACAAATAGGAATAATAAGAAAGAACTGTAATTAATGTTTAATACTAATATAAAATTGATAATTTTAAAATCAATCGTCTCAATCGATCCAATAGGTACAGAAGAAAGTAGTAATAATGGGTAAAAAAAAAATAATTGATTAATATACGTATCTTGGACCAGTATTTTTTTTTTTAATAAATATATTTTAAATATTGCTATTTAGTTCGTGCGATTATTCGCTATGATAATTAGCCAGGCACAAAATGACTTGAAGAAAAAAAAAATTAGTTAGAATCAGAAAAAAATATTTTTTTAATACTAATTAAAAAATAGATAATCTCACATCGTCAGGTTTTTATTCAATAAATAAATTGACCAAGCAAAATGCCTATGCAACTAACGAGGCATATTACTGTTACATCCATTTACCGTGACCCGTTAACTGTTAAAAGAGCATTAATAACGATCACCGTTCTTTGCTCAGACCACGAAGAAGAAAGAAGAAAAAAAAAAATGAAGTTCAAAACCCGATTTGCCTGCCGTTAAATTTCTGGGCCAGGGAGAGGTTAGAACGAAAGCAGGCAGCCATAAAGGTCTGTTATTATTCCGGGTCACTCCTCCGGCCATATTTCCACATTTTTTATTCTTAAAGTACTTTTTTTGTCTTCATCCTCGTTTCCTTTTTAACGAGGCGAGGCATAATATCCTACGATGGGCCAAGAGAGGCGGTCGTTCGTTGGAACGTGTGTGAAAGTAATGCGGGTGGAAAACCCACGTCATAAATAGGGTGAAACGACATCGCCTGGATGTAACTCCCCGTTCGATCCCAGTATCAACTATTAAATGGAAGTGAAAATAGTGTAAATTATGATTACAAGGAGTAAGAGATCCTCACAAAAAATAAACAGAGAAAATATTAAGTCCATTAATCCCAACGTCGAAAACTGAATATAAACACATATGTACTTAAATCTATATGGATATACGCAAGTTTTTGGTTCAGCATACAAAACACACTAACAAAACTACTACACATCATTTTAATACAGAATTTGAAAACAAGTAATAGCAACAGCCTGGGACGAAAAACGACAAAACATTACAGAAAACAACTTTGGAACAGAAAAACGGTATTGCGCATACTGACAGTGCTGATAGTCAAAAGTCGTACAGGAATTTTTTTATTCAATATTAAAACAATATGCTTAAAGTTTTCGGGACATGCAGAAGAAGCTAAATGAACTACAGGAAGAAACTCAAAGGGCCAGCCTCAAAATAAATTACTAAAACGAAAGATATGTGAGTATATAGTAGGAGACAAGAAAATCTTTTCATAGAAAATGAAATAAATGAAAGGGTCCTACTACCTTGGGAGTATGATGAGACAGGATGGGGAAAGGGAGGCGATGAAGATGTTGAGAGCCGTATAAGGAAAGCCCAAAAAGCATTCTCGCAGCTTTGGCCAGTTTGTAGATCCCAAGAAATAAGGACAGAAACAAGCTTCGCATCTTTAAGAAAAAAGTTATGTTTGTTCTGCTATGGAAAGTTACCAAGCAGGTGACCAAGAGGCTACAGACACTCCTCAATAGAAGTCTGCAGAACATATTGCGAATATGGTGGCCTGAAACAATCTCTAATACCGAACTCTGGTCGCGAACTAATCCAGTCCCGCTAGATCAGTTATCCATTATAAGTAGAAAATGGAGATGATTGGGGCATACGCTTAAAAAGGAACATAAGATATAACAGGGTAGACTCTAGAACAGCGTAGACGAGAACGGCCTAGAGAAATGTGGAGGAGTTTCGAGAAGGAAATGCGCAGCGCCGGACAGACCTGGTTTAGAGTAAGGAGATAGCTAAAGATCGAAACACATGACGGCCCTATGGCTCACCACCTAAGGGATTCTAGGAATTAGTAATAATAATAACACAATCTGTCACTCTCAAGGGCATTAAGCATTAAGACTAAAATTATCCACTTACACAATTTATACATAGAAGAAAACTCAATGAAAGTAATTAAGAACAATTAATAAATTGTAGACGTATTGTAGTATGATAATCAGAATGAACAATAATATGAATTAAGGATTGTCACATATCGAAGAGTAACTACTCTACTATGTAAAGTAGGGATTAGTAAAAAAAAAAAAATGATGATACTGAAACATTAGATAATACTGAATTAAAATAAAAATTTCAATGTGAATAGGTTAAGTTCGATTTTCTAAACCCGGGATTGTATCAAAATAGAGCACAAATGTACAGCTTCAAGCTAAAAGCAGAGCTTGTCCTGTCGGGTTAAAATTGGGATGTTAAGAAAAGAAATAGCGGTGATGTCAAGTATGTTTTTCCTCCGAAATTTTCAACAGTAGCTCTTTGTAATGTAAGGAAAGATAGATTTTGATCTTAAAAACACATTAATACAGAGAAATATAAATTTAATACAGAGAGATGATTATTTTGTATCTGAGTCAAAGAGTATTAAAACGAGAAAGCTTTTAAGACTGTAAGGGAGGTAAACCTCTAATAATCAATAAATTGTATAAATATTATCATTACTTAGCTATAATAGGTGCTCATTTCCAGGATACGGACTCTCAATTTTTTTCCAGCTATTTATAGACTCTAAGTAAACCTTATTATTTATCTAGACCATTAATGGTATGAGATATAATCAAGTTTAATCCTTAGACGGAAATAGATAAGGATTAACCGTATTCCAGAATAATTATGAACATATACTGCCATATAATGCAGTTATAACCAAAACTTGTGTAAATTACCGACTTTTAAACATATCTTCAACATAAATACAGTAAATATAATCCATACATTATAGGAAGAGATGGTAGGTAGTAATCTAAACCCCACTTTGTTTATGACTTACCATTAGAAAATTCCAACAAATAATATTGACCGCAAAGTCATATACTACCAATTTTAAAATCCCCCTTAAATTATCAAATAAGAAACAAAATTAATTTATAAGACGGAGATAAAATCTGCAGTTTCTAGGCAATGGATTGACACAGATTCTATAACAATAGCTTGCCACAATGAAATTAAGGAGCTACCTATTACAGGGTTCCATATTATCACAACTTTTTGGTACTGCCGTACCCCATATATTATCTAAGTGGTCTTCAAAATTTTTAATATTTCGTAAATTATTACAAGAAATTGTGGAGGGGGCAAACATTTTCAGCAACGACATCAATCGTTAATTAACGTGAAAATTTGAAAAATAATGTTGTGCTAGGTCAATTTTGTAATAAAACCTAAATTATTTATATTAATCTTCAGAAACGAACCATAAAGGCATAAAAATACAGTAAGCATTGAAATCGATAATCACTACAGTCAGAATATTTTTGCAACAATCGAGAAAAGGGTTTTTAAAAAAAGTTACTATTATTTACTAAAAGTAAATAATTCTTGAAAATAAAAAAATTAAAAATAATATGTTTGTTTAAAACGATGAGGGAGGGGAGGGTTATGTTTTTATTTTTAAATAATCCAGATGACCCTAATTCTCAAACAATTTACAAAATATTCCGGAATAAAATAAAATAAATTTTTGAATCATTTCTAAAACATAAGCAAATTTATCTCAAATTATAAGTTTTTTGTGTTGAAAAAAAATATAATGCAATTTCCCCAATAATATTCACGCAGGCAACAATGCCCAACTTTCTTGCTCTAGTTCGTCTATTTACTTAATATTGACACTATTTCACAGAAATGTTTTGAAAGTATTAATATTTATGATATTTCTGTACTACAAAAATGATAGTTATTATTATTATTATTTCTGTTTGAAGTTATTTATTTATTAATTTTGTTGGTGGAGAGAAGAGGGAGAAGATTGTCGTTATCGGGATCTGTTTTATTTTATTTTATCAAAAAAAAACTACGATTATAGGTTAATAATGGAACCTCCTGGCCCGCAAAGAAATCCTTATAGCCTGAAAGGATTGGAAAGAAAGAAGAGAAAAAAAAATACGAAAATTTGATCTATGTACACAATATGGATTGCTAAAGATGAAAAAAAAAAATATTACTTCCTCACTACAGAAAGCATTGTATTTTTATTTTTATTATGCCATTACGAACAAATTTTGTAAGTTTTTAAAATGTCTATTCACCAGACTGACAACGTTACTTTAAATATTAATATTGAAATTAAATTCTACAAACTTGGTACCGCTGACATACTATACTATTTTACTACTAAATATATAATTTTACTATATAAATACAACTTTATCACACAAATGACCTTAACCTTCCATCAAGATGGCAGTTAAAATAACAACGGTAGTTATTTTAAGAATTAAAAAAACATTACATTTACAAAAACAAAAAAAAGAAGATGAGGCAAATTAGACTCCTAAATGACTCCTTCAAGTGTAAAATGCAAACAAGAAACTACAGCCCTGCCATCAATTAACCAAATAAGGTACTACCCTTAAACAGGCGACAGAGGAACCATATTTTTCAAAAACTTCAAGGATAACCCCCATAATCGGAGCAAACTGTTTGTTCAGCATTTACAAAGCCAATCATTATTCTAGGGCCAGTATTCATGAGGGGCTGTTTCATCTCCATGTTTGTTTGTTTTTTTGCATTATCCTTATACATAGTTTCCTGAAATTAATGAAGCGTTCCGAATAAACAAGCAAACAGAAGTATTTCTTCAGATTTAATATTTCTCATAATAGAAACTTACAATGTTTCACTTTATATAATTGATAACATGATATAATTAAAAAAATAACCATTACCACGGTTAAGGATTAAATTATTAAAATTCTAATTATTGAAGATTAAATTTAAAACTCACGAAGATGAAGATTTAATAATTCCATGTCAGTAACAGAACTTACCTGAAACAAAAAGAAATACAAGATTACAAACACGCACTTCACAAGTACATATATATAGTACATAACTTTATAAGTATAATATATATATCGATAAATTATAAACCCCCCGCTATTATTATTTATATTTTCTATAGCTTTAAGCTGGAATTCAATTAGCCTTTTGAAAATGAATGAATGGTTGGTTCAGAATAAAATGATCAGGAAATCGCTATTTTACTCCAGCTTGTTTAATTGAGGCTCCTAATAGTTATACGTAGTAAGGGAGAGCTCCTAATAGTTTTCTAGATCTCAAAATGAAATCCACGGTTGATATTACACAATAAATGAGCTATTCACTTGACAGAATGGCTCCAATTTCGACATTTTTGATTATTAATATTAGTGAATATTTCGGGTGGGAAAATTTATATTTTTTATTCACAGTTCAATATTTCAGCACTGCAATCACCTACTATGGAATCAACTTGCTCACTATTTGTACAGATATTATAAATTTTTCTACAAGAAATATCACTAAAATGACTTTATCCCAAAATTTTGAAATTGCAGTTAGTCAACTGAAAGGCTCAAATAATTTATCTTCCATAAAAGTAATCGATTCCAGTCCGGGAGTAAATCAAGTATTTATTTTTTTAAATTAGTTTAAAACCAATGTTAAAATTAAGCAGTGAAAAAAAAAATACTAGATTTCCAAAATATTAAATGTTCAATTCTTATTAAATTTGAACTCTAAATTATATTTCCTAAAATATGATTTGGTGTTTTATTTCAATTTCCGACGAAATATTATATACACTTTCCTGAAATAGTCGTAATTCAATAATGACGATAATATTGTCGAAGATAAACACACAAATGCAGTATTTTACTTATTTTTCAAAATAACAGCATAAATTACTATAATTTGAAATTTGAGACATCATGTGTTTGAGATAGCAATTTTTATGAAAATATTACAAAGACCACTTGAGAAAACAGCCGTGAAATATGTGAAAAATAAATAATTTTCTCTTGTTAACCATAATTTGCGAAATCGCAGGCACGATAAGGTAAACTGAAAACACGCCCCTTGCTCATTGTTAAAAATGACATTTAATATAATATTGAAAAAGTTTGTTATTTGTGCTGAAGGTATGGAAGAAATAGTACCGCACAATTATAGGAGATAATTTATAAATGACTAAATTGTAATTGAATTATTTTATTAGCTCAATGAAAGATTAATGACACATAAATATGATTGAATATGAATAATAAGTGTAACTGTAATAAAAAGAGTGGTTTTAAATTTATCGACCTGGAAAAATACCTCCTAAGGAAATTCTTGACATATTAAGGCAACAGGATAAATATCTTAAATTCTTAACATTCAACAGCAAAAATTAACTAAAAGAAATAATTAAAGTAGCGGAAATTATTGGCAAACGAACATTCTCACCCTTTCCCCCGAAACCGTACGAATCATACCTCAACCGTAGAATTGCTGAACATTCTTGAAGTTTTTTTCTTAATAGAAAGCCATGTCTTACTGCGAACATATTAGCCTTACCTTGACTGAGTTTAAGATCATGTGAAAATGAACACACATTGCTGTTTTTAACAAAGAGTCAACCATATTTTTCTATGCGAAAATACCCATGAATATGAATAGCAAACAAAAAACTGAGAATCTTCACCCAATTTATAATACTATCAATAATTAAGATGACTTTATTGAAATAATTTTGTTACTTAGAAAATTATCATATATAAAATTTGTCATGTAAATAATCGTAAATATCAAAGGATATGATAGTAGATCTTAAGAGTAAACAAAAAAACTGTATATAGACCTTTAGTAGACCTTCATTAGTCGTATTAACCGTAAAAAAAAGTAATTTAAGATTAATGATAATTTTTCAAGTCACGTTTATCCTAATAAAAGGGAAGCTCTTAGTGAAAAATTATTTATATAGTTTACTAATTGCATCATAATAAATGGGATAAAATTTCCATAAATCTAAGTAGAATTTATCTTTGTTACAACTATATTAAGCGTGTAATAAGAAATTTCACTTTTTACAGAAAACAATAATTGATGAACTTAATACTTTGTACCCATCAATGCAAATAATCCATAAATTATCGCACATTTAACCAAATGGCTGTCGCAAACTTCGTATGTTGGGCCCGGAATTGATTATCATTTATAGAATTGTAAATCATTTCTGAACTATTATCGATTATATTATGATGTATAATGTCTATAAAAATAAACGTAGATGGATTTCATAAGAACTACAAATCCAAGAAGAAATATTGAGTATGTAAAAAGTTGTATATATATATATAGATATGTTATATAATTTTCTACGGCAAACATAATTTCATATAGAAAAAAAAAAGGTTTTTTATGTCTAAATAGGAAGGTACTCCAAAATCCTATGTATGTTTGTAAATAGTGTTCTTTGTGTTAGTCTACTTTTTATTGTAAATATTTTGTACAGTATGTGATTTCATTTTTTTTTCTTATTTTCCAAGGATTAGATATTATAATTTTAACTTTATGGCATGAAATCCCTTGTACTGCAATTTCGTATGCATTCTAAGGAAGTTCTGCAGAGTTCAAATTTTTCAGAATTAGTAAAGTTCGGAGTCGTCAGTGTAGTTATGTTTGTATTATTTTTCTAATCATCCATAATTAATTTACAATATGATATTTGTTGTTTCTACCCCCCAGGAATTTCTTGAATAAATTCAGTGTGTATATAAATGTATATATACATAAATTTTCAACTTTCCTTTTATTGCCCAAGGGCATTTTAAGTTAAGAGAATGATATTTGTTGCTGTAAATGGTTTGTTTATATTCATTGAATATTGCGTTAAACTAATTGGGAATGAGAAGTGTGGTCTTCGGTACGGTCCGTCCTGTTTTGTATACGGGAAATAAAATATAGTTTACATATGACCTTTGTAGTTCATCGAGCGGAGAAACCTCAACTCAACACGTATCAACCAAACCTATAAATACACGAAGCGATAACATTTGTCATCAAAACAACTCACCTTGAAGTACCACAGATCGATGAAAGTTAAGGTAAATTCGAGTATCGTACCATTACTTCAGTGATGGTTCGATTATCATAACAATATCCCGTTTTTGTTTTGTTTTTTTCAGTTTTTTAGATATCGAAAAAAGATAATTTGTTTATATTCTTAGATCAATAATAATAATAAATAATAAAAGGCTTAGCGGACCCGAAGGTTCGATGTTGACACCACCAATCGCTTGTTACACACCTCGTTCCACCGTTCGCCGTCCAAACCTAGTCCCATGAGATGGGCTTTAACGCAATTTTCCCACCTTCGTCTTCCCCCTGGACGTTTAAAACTCGGTACAGCAAATATTAACCTTTAAGGAATTCTTTCGTTACCAAACCCAACAATTTTACGAGCCCATTTGATTCGACGCGATGTAATCACATCAATTATATGAACCGGATACATTCCGCGCGATTCGGCGTTGTGTAACCGTCTGAACTCTCCGGTTAACTCATCCTTCTTCGGTCAGAATATTCTACGCGATAATTTATTTTCAAAAGTCTTATGACGTTGCTCATCCCATAATGTAAGCGTATCATCGGACCTGGTAAGATAATAGTTTTTATATTCTTAGATTAGTGTATTAAATTTGTTTGGAATAAAAACAGTGTTTTCTTCGATATGAACGGTTCCGCTTTGTATATGCAAAATAAAATATGAGCCACTAGAAACGTTTTCATATTATCGAGAGAAAATTTCTAAAATTTTAAGAGCGCCTCTTTTGTATATGAATGGCAATAACATCAGAATTATTATAATACATGCCAAATTTACAAATCTAAACTTAATAGTTACAACTCAATAAATCACCTAAAAACGTAACATATAAATATTTGCTAACCTGTAATGACGAAATAGAAAGGATTAGAAAGAGAGGGGAGAAATTAGCTAAAGTAGTGCAGAAACGCACCGTTATACTGCGGGGTACATTTACTAGTCACCGTTGTGCCAAATTGACACCTAGCGTGGGCAATATCAAATAATTTGGCGGTAAATTCGAATTATCACGGTGAGGCCTGATGATGGTGTGCGTGGTTAATACTTAACCCTCGGGCAGGTACTTGCGGCTTGAAGCACGTCAATAATAATTAGGGGAATAAATTGTGTCAATTCTATTTTGCAAGTCAACATTCCTTATCAATAAGCACAAGACTACGTTAAGTCCAGGCTGAAAAGAACCAATAAAATTAAAAAAGGGTGCTCAAAAACTTTTTACAAAAATTACAGTGAGGATACCCGTGTCCACTTAACGATGGACCAGTCTCCATTTTACAAAATGTATAACTTCATTAAGTTCAATTAAATGGAACTAATCGTTGCTCAAATCTTGAAACTGTAATTTCATAAATTCTAGTGTCGCGGTGGTCAAGCGATTTAGATCGTCTCCAACATTCTATATCAAATGTTCAAATCCCCCTCGCGAGAATTAATAACAAACACAAACAAAATATTATAAATTAAAATAATTAAGAGAAGACCCATACCGCTCGACTACTTAGACCACTACGGGGTGGGTTCGATTCTCGTATAGAGACGTTAACGTCCCAACACTGAGATTCATAGAGAGGTGAGCGTTTCCAGTGTCTTACACCATATATGGTTCTCCAGGTCGAGTATTGGATTTAGGGCTGATAATCCCCTATTCCATAAAAAAAAAAAAAAAAAAAAAAAAAAAAAAAAAAAAAAAAAAAAAAAAACTGGGTGGAAGATTGAAGCAAAAGATTGCCAACAATCCTGCAGGAAAGTTCATGATGAAGATGGAATGAAATGTAATAGCGTCCGGATAGTCCACGTGCTCCATGGATATCTCGAAGAAGACAAACAAAACGTCGCCTATAACAGCTCCAAGCTGCTGAAGAAGACTCATGACTTAGGAAACTCAGGCGTAGGAAAAAAAAATTCTAAGTTCAAATTGTATATTTTTAAAACATAAAATAAACGGAACGGGACCACAGTTCTGACAAATTTTTAATTTTTTTTAAAATCTATTATAAATCGAGTTTTTTTTTTGCCAATTTTTAGCCATAATAAGCGAGAAATAATTCTGGAAAGAATTCTTCATTAAAATCCACTCAGCTGGTGTCTTCGTTACGGTCAGTCCTGCTCTCCCCCGCTTTCCATAAGTAAAATAAAATATAACAAGGTCACAAAAATACATTTTTATATAATTGAGAAAAATAATGTAATTTTAAAAAAAAAACGCCAATAAGGGCTCTTAAACTAGCTGGAAACGGAAATAAATTTTCTAGTAAACTGAATGAATTTGAAAAAAAACGAAGCTACTAACAAATCAGGAACAAGACACAAACGAGCCAGCAGAGTCTTCAAAGGTTCAATATAAACAAACAAGAGGAGATAAAGAACAGATGTATGATAAACGAAACAAGAGGGAAAGAGGACTGGAAGAGAAATAAGTGTAACGTCAAACAAACGGCAAGAAAGTGAATGTGTTTCAAATGGAAATTAGTCCCCAAGCACGATATTGGCACCTTTAACATTTCTTTTTTTTAATTCCTGGTGTTGTTGAGTATTTTAATTTGTCGCATTAATTGTTAGTCTGAGAAAAACATGACAACAATGATCACGAAAATGGAAATCTACTACAGCAACCAAAGGAGGATCTCAGGAAAAGTACTAGATTAGGAGCTATTGTATGACATTATGTTCATCCGCTTAAGTAGATGGTCAGCATCCACGATTAACCATCAGGTTTTTCAGTAAATTAAACTAAAGACAGATAATTACTTTAAAAAGATTGAGTGTGTCACAGTAGGATCTGTTTCATATATTACTCTTGTACTCATAACTAAATACTAAATTTATTTAACAAAGACAGTTTCCAAGACCAAGAATATTTAATATTTGAATTCCTATAAAATAATATGAATATATAACGAAAATTCGTCTTTTCACTTGTACGAATCGAACTCACTTGTGAACGATTTTTTATCTTTATGAATAAATTAACTGTTTCTGAAAATTATTTCAGTGATGTTTGCTACATATCTCAAATGCAACATCAAAAAATGGACAAAACAAATAATCTTTTAATTCGTGTTTGAATATATGTGACATAAAATGTACTTATATGATCAATAATGGTTCCACAAAATTGATTGACTCAACCTCTTAATAAAATGTGTAAACATTTTAAAGTGGTATCAACGTGGCAGCAAGTGGTCAACATGATAATTGTGTACACATAAATGTCAAATTTAAAAAATAAATTTGTCAATATCATTGTGGTTAAAGTATCTTGAAGGTACCTAATCGAAGGAAAATTGAATCAATAACTTTAAATGGAAGAAAGTAACATAGTAATGAAAAATTAATAGTCCAGCAAAAAGTTAATTATTTTATAAACTATTCAAGAGTGCGGATATAAAAATTATTCTTCCGTCTAGTGATAAATCTGTCTATTTGTATGGATTAAGAATGCTCATTGTAATCAGAAAGACGACGACCTACACTTTTTATCATCAAACAGTTCATGGAAGAAAAGCTTGGGCGACGTATTTATTGATTAGGTGAAACACATATTGACATCTGTGGTTAATTGACTTTTACCGATGGACATTCATCCATGCAAATACTGCTACACTCGACGCTGCTAAACTTTTATTACAGTAAACAAACACTGAATTACACCATGACAGCTGCCAACTCGAAACTACAAGCTTGTTTAGAACAGCTTCTCAGAAGCATCCATAAATTGAGATAATAATGAAAGCATCCGTCATCAAGGACCCCCGAAAGCCCACAGAGATACTATTGAAACAACAAAAGAGCCAAATAATAAAAGCACTCCACAAGACAAGACAATGACCGACAACCGGTTCACATCTACTTGCAGATCCCGAAGACGGAGGCACAATAATGATAACGGTCCCATCCTCCTCGACAAGAAAGGTTCCCGCCCGTCAACGAAAACGGATTTCCCCTCGGACCGAGGGAAACCTCATCTTCTTTATTTATGTGAGAAAACCAGACGTGGACTGCGACGGACTCCAGGCAACAGGAGCATTCTAATACGGAGATAAACCAAATGTGCCCTCCAATGGGATGCAGGATCGAGGAAAACAAATAACTGAGCTACACACCTCTGTTGTCTTCGCCCAACCACCGAACAAAATATTTACGTGAGAGCAAAGGCTGAGGGTTAGGTGTAACGTTCAATAGAATCTGTAAACCTTTAGTTGCCCATAACCAGGGACAGTAAGTTACAAGACACGTCTACGACGAAAAAATAAAAACTGCTGTAGTGTTTATAGAAATTTTAAATTAAAAAAGAGGTAAATAAGTTGACCAAAAAAGAGTAAATAAGTTACTTGTCATACATTCTTACATTTTTTTAAACTGAAGTTTTTTTTCAAGGAAATATATACTGTTATCTATTTCCATTCATTTATTTATTAAACTATTATGTTCCTGACGTTTCGAGCCGGTAGTTAATTATCAAATCGTTTAATGTAATTTACACAATTAACAATTAATTAATTTTATAATTTAATTGCATACAATATTTTGATAAATAATATAAATTTGTCTATACACTTTTTTATTGTTTTTATTCGTTTCGGCCTTATTAATCTATGACAAAACGAAGTAAAATGATTCAAACCCTTTTATATATCAAATATAGCTTACTCTCTTTTTTATTTCAGCTACGCCAGTTATCTTTGATTAGGATAAGTATCTGTTATGAAAAAGTATCAGTTATATTTGAATCAATGTTTTTATTCTTCTATTATATAAAAACTGTAATATAACATGTTTTAAACACGCTGATCTTTTTTTTTTTTTTTTTTAGTTTGGTAGCTAATAAGTTTAATTGATTGTAGTATTCTTTCGAACAAGTTCGAACAAAAATTGAAATCAAGATGGTTCCTTCCACATTCAATTTTATTTTATCTCTTTACCCTGTTTTAAAACTACTTATTAGCTTTATTAAATTCATAATAAACGCCATTGTTATAGGAGAAAATGGTAGATAACCTATTCCAAATATAAAATAACATGGCATAATAATAAGTATTACTTTTCTATAACAGATACTTTTCCTGTTAACAAATGATTTTCAAACATAAAGTAAAAAAAAGACCCCACTTTACAACAAGTGCACAGTTTTCTGATTTCGCAAACAGAAAATGTATCAATTGCCTTAGTGATTTAAGGTTATGAAGTGTCAATTTTTGCAATAAACCTAGGATGTTTTTTAATTCTAGTCAATTTTAGGACTCAAATAAATGCCAGAGATTTATTGGATTAAAACATTATTTATCTATGGAATGAACATTTATATTTCTGTATAATACAAATAACAAATTTTGTGCTTTTTAATTATTATAATTATGAAAAATGTGATTTTTTAAAAAAAATTATTCTTCATTTATTTCAACATTATGATCATATTAGTTTTTTTGAGAAGGAGGGAAGAAGGAAGAGGAGGTGATTTTTTTTTAATATGTTATTAGACAAAATATAATTGCACCAGTTGGTCAGAACAAATAATTCGCTCAGGATATGGGTCAGTTAGCAAATGGCAATATGATATGGAGGAAAGTTAATACAATGTATTATGAGAGGGAAGAATATATTTTAGGAAGATTTTTTTTGTTTTGTTTTGTAGATTTTGTTGGAAATTCGGAAGCCTTCCCGATTATTGTGGATATAATCCACAATTAATTGTATACTTTTTGAGGTATACACACATAAAGTTTCTTCATAACTTTTTAAAGAAAAAAATCATTTTTCAAAATGATGATCAATCATTGGATTCGACTAAGATATACCGCATAAAAAATCCCCTGAATAATAGATAGAGATAGTTAGGAAAGTTTTTTTTAATTGCTAAAATTCCGCTACCTTATTATATATTATAACCTTATCGCTCAAGACTAACAAGCAGAATCCACATAGAAATAACGCTAGTTGCAATAAACAGCCCTAAGAAAGTAAAGTCGTAAGCATAATCGATTCCCAGGCCTTCTGAATATCCCTTAACATTGATTCCCTCCTGACAGACAGACCCTATTAGAATACAGGAATAGAAAGCCAGCTTTGCAGAACTGAACAAGGCCCAGTAATTACCAGCGGATGGAACGAACCCGCCCTAAGAGAAGTCGCTATATATAGTACGTTAACAGTTAACTCAGAAATAGAATATTCTTAATTGACGATCTAAATCGGAAAAGGAGGCATCTGGTTCGAAGATAGGATATTATATCTTAAGAGTGTCCTACAACTCGATTTAAAATTAAAATGGTTGCTTTCAGGCCATAAACAAACATCACATTTATATACAAATGATTGTTTAAGCACTGGGGAGTGCTTTTTAATATTTAATATTTTCTCAGCACGCGTAGGTATAAATCATAACCTTTATACGGAAAACTATTTAGATACCATAGTTGATCTTAAACATTTAACAATAAATTTTACCACTGCAAAAGCAGCAAAGACATTCTGAAGAACTTAAAACCTCTTAGGATTTAGAAGAATTTTAAAACGATAGTGGATCTCAGGATATTTTACAAAATATTAAATACAAGGATCGAATATACCCCAGAATTAGGTAAATCCTAATTAGCACCAAGTTTGGTCAATGATTTAAGTTTAACTATTGTACATTGAAAAGGAGGACAGATATTTCTCGAAAAAATGAATAATTAAAATTTTAAAAATAAAAACTGGTGCCACTATACTCCATGAAGGGTCTAGAATTCAATACTATGTTGGGAAGTACTGTTCTTGGTCAAGGAAGTGTAACAAGCTGATCTGACCGAGATTACGCTCAACCTCCAGATTTTAATCAGTGTCACACAAATAGTCAGTATGTTTTTTTTTTTAATTTCCATATTTTTAAGTTATCTTATTTTATTTCTTGTATATACTTTTTTATTACTATTTTTTTGATATTTTGCTTCTGTTTATTTTATATTCTTTTGTACATATATTGTGAATGTGATCTTACCTCAAAATAACTAATGTCTAAGTGACAAAATGTTGTAATATTAAAAAAAATAAATGAATAAAAAAAATTAGAACACCCACTTAATAGAGTACCCGAGGATGGTATCCCGACCCCGCTGACTGGATCCACAGTTAATGAAACAGAATATCTCTTATCAGTCGGATTTGAACCCGGGACTGGAAGTAAGTGCCCAACCCGCTGAGATACTCCACTTCCGATATTCCCCGAAATGTGCAGCGACAAGAATAAAAGGACAAAGCTATCCCTAGATAGCTAGATCAAGCTATCTCTGGTAGCCTAAAACTAGTTATCTAGAAGGTACCGACTGGACACAAGACCCATTATCAAGACTTAGGAAATAATAACAGGTTTCGGCAAAAGAACCAATCTCACGGATCTCATCATATGAACACTAAAGGATAAAGATATCGATTCTCAATAGTTGATTTCCAGCCCTTTCCCATAGACATCTTAAGAATATTAATTAATTAATCCCTTTCTCAGGCTCCCTAGACTTTCCAGAATTCCTTCACCCCTCTACTAATCCTGGGTATATTACCTCCATGCTCCTCCTTAAAAATCACTCTTGCAGTTACATTCTTGAAGTCACACTCTTGCCAGGAGACCTGGAGTAAACTCTTGTAGTCAACCCATATATTTAAGGCATATTTCTGTAGGTTAGATGCCATTTGTAATACACATTATGAATAAAAGTATTACCTATAGTCTTCACTGCCTTCGATACGTTAACTAATCGAATAAACTCGTCAAGCAAGATGTAACTACCCTAAGCCCTTCAGCGACAAGACTAGAGTCAATGATCAATCAAGCCACAGATTCACGAGCTCAAACATCAACAGAGGAAAAGTAATTAATCCAGCTATCGTAATCAAAAGATTAATAGGAACACTCAACCCTGCGTATTAATCGATAGTCATATACAGAGTTCTATATTCATTTCGCAGAACAGGAACAAAGTAACAATTAACTGAACCACGTTAAAATCGAACTCAGGTCTAGTAAAACCAGGTACACAGAATAGTGTATGAGACAACAGCAATCACAATATCCGCCTTAACAGTAATAAACAAATAACCACTAATCGCGTTACAATAGCTAAAACTGAACCTATTTCTTAATATAAATTAAAAAAAAAAGGAACTATTTTCAAGAATGAAAAGGTTAACTACGATGCCGTAACAAAACAAAAGGTAAGATTGTCAACTGAATTAGATTGTTAAATTGGAACTCGACATTGGAAGTCACGCAACTTATTTAGCACTTGATTTAGGGTACTATTTATATTTATATTTGAAAACAAAATTGGTTAAATAACCACTTATATTTAACACCTTTTCTCGTTCCACTTTCTCCTTATTTGAGATTTTTATGGGAGTAAAATTCAAAATAGTAATCATTGTATGTCAAAAACGATACTAACTTTATAGTTATCTATAGCTTTCATTTTGATTGGTGGTTTGAATTGAGATTGTTCCTTTCATGCAGTAAATGAACAATTATCAAGAGAAGGATGGTTAGGGTGTCAGTCATAACAAAAACGGCAATAATAAAAAACAGTATTTATTTTAACATTTGCCGAAGTTTCGATCCGTAGTTCAGACCTTCATCAGGGCTGAAAAAAGAACCAGATAACAATTGGTATGAAAAAATAAACAACGTAGGTAAAAACAAAAAAAATTAAAGTAAAATGAAGCAGATAAGTGAACATTAAAGTACAATAAAGTAGGTAGAATAATAACAATAACAAGAATCAAGAAATAAATAACAAGAAACAAATAACAATAACGGCTAAAAAGTGCGGACTAATGAAGTAAACATAATCAAGATTTTTGTTCTTATGTTAACTTTTTAATTCACTTTTAGAGATAACCTTTTCACTTAGCAAGATTTGTTTTATTAAAACACAAAAGAAAATTTATCTAAATCATAAAAAAAAGTATTAGGTATTAATAAAAATACTGTGGCAAATGTACAGGTTTCCAACTTAAACCAAACACCGAGTTTTCACATTGTTTTACAAGCAGAAGATTTCGTATTCCGATCAGTTTGTTACCACTGTTGTGCTTATTACGTTGACAAATATATTACCTCATTAAACAGAAGACTACGCGAAAAATCTCGATAAAATCAGCAACTACATCTAAAAAAGAAATTATAATGATGTATAGTTCTTACATAGGATAACGATATACTACCTTCTCTAACAAGAAGGGGATAAATCGTAAACGCTGTCTATAAAGACATCAAACTTAAGACCCATTCTGTCAGGTTAATATATTTCAAATGGAAGAAGCTAGTTTCAACTTAAAAGAGCAAAAAGTTGTTAACAAATAATTATACCAACGAAATTCAATATAGTCAAATAATCCTCGCCAGATTATTTCTAAAATTACTTTAATTTCGCTCTCAGCAATACTACCGCTTTCTCTATCAAAACAGAACGTAATAGGAAGATACCGACAAGCAAAGCGAAAGATACGGTTATTATGATGTATGTCTTTTACGATGTTCAAATCATTTTATGGTCTTTTACAATCCTCCATAAAGAAACATGACAAATACCAGACAGCGCCATATTTTTCTAAACAAGTCGTCAACTGTAGCCTCCGTGATAAATGACCGAAGTTCATCACTTGGAAAGCCTCGCAGTACAATAATGGAACCGGATACTAAGGTCTCTTATCGGACAGATGTAACACTGATACAGTTACTCATTAAATGAATACAAATGAAGAAGAAAAAAACGAACCTTAAGACACAGACGGATAACCGGGGAGTACAGGGGAGACCTTTGAGGGCCTGGAGAAGTGGTGCACTGGAATACCATCCATCTCCAGGACAACCGAATCCATTAACTTCTTCCCACTAATCTGATGGGAAGGCTCCTCACCCCTCACTGTTTAATACCCGGCTCCCTGACGGCCAACACGCCTCCATCTCCTCCTCGGTACATATCTTACACGCTATATTGAAATACCATCTCGATCGGTCAATCATTGTGATCGCTCTCGGTAGAAAGCACAATTAAGAATACAACGTGACGTGAAAGTTCACCCATCAACCTAATTATTAGTTGCAGGTCAGCAATCCAATACTGAAAGGATCGGACTTACTAAATCTAAATCTCTTAAGTGAATTCAAGCGAAAAAAGAAATGTTTTCAAAATCCGAAAATCTAAAACGCACCTGAACTTAATAATAATACATATTGGTACATAATTTTCTCATGATTTAAAAAAAACAAAAATCTGTAACCGAAAATCCGAACTCAATAGCAGACATGGCACTTGAGAGAACTTCTTCCCGCGAGTTTCATAGGGTCCATAAGTGTAACCGTATATGTTCGACTACGAGTTATCAGTAAGTTGTCATCTAACATTCCTTTATAAATAACTAGCTAATTGTGTCAAAAATTAATGAGGATCTATACGAATTTAATACTTGCTTATTTTTTTTTTATTGTTCATTATAAATAAAAATTAAAAAAATCAATGGAGAAATGGTTGACGACTGTAAATAATAATGGTCGGGGTGTTACACTCACGGTGACAAAACTGCCACACCAAATAACTTCCAAATTATAAAATAAAAATTATATTTACATTTACAGTGTATTCCTTTATATATTAACACCCTTTAAAATTATCTACCAGCAGTACATTTTAATCTCTTATGCGTCACAAGTAATGAAAACTCCCAAAATAAAAGATACAGACGTGTTTACACAAGATAATAAAAAAAAGCTAATAAATCACCTTAAGTGTAAAACGTAAACAAACAAAGTTCACTGCCACATTTCACAGCATTTTGTTTTGGGAAGGACTTGTTTTTTAAAGGTAATTGTACAAGAAGTTAGAGAAAGAAACTATATAAAATAATGTTAAAATGGTCTACAAAGGTCTGCCAAAAAATATAAGGCCTCCGTTGTTTCACAGTCATTATATTCTTAACAACTGCATTATAATTTGTTCGTTAAATGAAACACGGTTCAATTTATACTGGACCTTTTTTACACTATGTGAAAAATGTTCTTTAACTTTGAACCAAATCGTACGAACCGTTTTTGAAATATAAATCACAAGCTTCTTGCTCTTATAAAATGACGAAGAAAAACAGTACACCGGAATTTTAAGCGTATCTAGAGGTCTATCGAACTGACAGACTAGTAAATAAGAACAAAGCGAACCGGTAAAAATACTGATAATAACTGTGTAATACATTTATGAAATATCCGTTGTCCCTGACATTTCCATATGTAAGTTCTGAGAAACTCTTAGATCGATACAAATAAAGATATAATGAAGTAAAGCTAATAATATTCATTTCAAGACCTATACCATGGTATTTATCAATATCAACAATAAATATTTAAAAATAAAAATAGCGGACTAGAAGGAGCGTTATTTAAATTTAATAAAAAATAACGCTTAACATAATTTCAATTAATACACGAAGCTGACACTACAACTGTTCCTATTTCACTTACTCCATATTCTATTCCCGGCAGTCCTAACTGTTGGCTCTGAGCCCACTCGTTACTAGCGATGTCCTCTGCTGGCAGCTACGGCCGGCGATATCTGCCAACTGCCATTATTAAGAACCTTTGGGCCATTATAACTGCCCAGTGAAAGTGGTGCAGTAGATAACAAACTAAAATTATAACAATTGTTTACACAAAAAAAAAAACACTAAAAAAAACGAAAATAATTAATCAAGCTTTACTAAAAAAGGGTGATATACTATTGAAGTTGTATTTTTTTTTACTTTCATACCTATAATAGGTAAGGAAAGTATTGCAATCGGGTCAAATTTCCGACATGCGGTTTTCGACGGATCTATACGTTTCACAGCCCCCTGAGTCCGAAAAACACATTTTTAGCCATTGGTCTGTAACAATGGCCGTTTAGCCTATCGTTTGAAAGGTAATGAAATTCCCTACAAAGCCATATAAAAATCGTTCATTTTGGACAACTATTAACGAAGTTACAGCTATTCAATTTCCAATGAAAGATTACGAGTTTACTGCCCGCATCACACAATCTTCACTATTTCCTTTACTTTTAACAGAAATTATTGTTTGACAATACTAAGCTATAGCAAAAAGTTTTTGATCAGCAATATTAGTGAGTATCGAAATTTTTACACTGATCTACCTTAAGCCGGTTTCATTGCCTTAGTTTATCTAATAAATTGTACTCAAATCTTTTGTTTGATAAATTTTCAGGAAAATAAATGTAGTTCAATTCTTTTTTGTTTCATCATGAACATATGTAAAGACATAAAAACTTTTCTGAAATAGGTAAGAAAGTCGTATGAGTGGACACACCGGATTTTTTTTTTCATAACTATACAAAACCAAACGTAATACTGATATTTCTAATTGACATTGAACAAGCGAAAACGCCCTTTTTATCAAAACATTTTCAAAACATAAATTACCTTATGAATAATTTATTTATTATTACTGTTTTATTAATAAACAGAAAAAACAAATATAATTATTGTTTGACATGAAAAATCGATAAACCCACTGTAATAAATTTATACAACATTATTAAGTAAACTTATAGTGATCATTAATGATTCTTAATACAACATTATTAAGTAAACGGGTGATAAATATTCAGGACGCAGTTTTTTTAATTTTTTTATTTATTCCCACGACGCAAAAATTAAAAAAATGGCTTAAATAAAAAATTTAAAAAGACTGCGTCCTGAATATTTATCACCCCTGATATGTAGAACACTAGACTAACTTCCTTCAAGAATTATTAAGTAAACTAATAGCGATCATCAATGATTCTTAATACAACATTATTAAGTAAAATTATAGTGATTAGTAATGATTCTTAATACAACATTATTATATAAACTTATAGTGATCATTAATGATTCTTAATACAACATTATTAAGTAAACTTATAGTGATCATTAATGATACTGAATAATAACGGCAAAGTTGTGCTTGAATTCTTTAGCTCAGGTTCAAATTTCGGTCCGGTAGACAACTTGCACTCATCACTTTTTCCGTGTGTACCGAAACAAGATGAGCATACATTGGTAGTTTTTTTATTAAATCATTTAAAAAGTTATCCATAAAATTTACAATCAGAGCAGCTGGTCCTTTAAGTGAATTGCTATCTCCAACTCCAACTTTTTTTTTTTTTTTTTTTTGAACTCGAATCGCAAGTTGGAGAAGGCTTTTACAGGTAGTTTCTGAATAATTTAATCAAAAGAGCTGATATACCCGTCTCCCTATTTATTGAGGAAATTATTCTACAACGCAACAGGGAAGAAGCATTTTAGTCCATCAGTAATGAATAGTTTAATGAAAACAACCGGACGACTTTATTCGCATAGGAAAAATTTGAACAATTAAAACAAAAAATGTTATCTTCAAACAAAAGACAGGCGTACTTCGAATTATAGTTTGCTAATAAATATTCTTAGCACCAAAAAGAGATCGAAGTAAATTTGTTTGATTTCTATAAAGTGAAATAAATAAACCATGTAAATATACACTCCTTCTCCTTTAAGAGCAATTATAAGATATATGGGAAGGGCCCCTTCGCCAGAAACATAAAAGGATCTGGCAAATGTTACGGCTATTCCAGAGTTCGAAAGAGGCGAAGGCTAAGAATACTGAAGGGCTAAATGCTGGAGATCGTTGACTCCTCTGTTGGCTAAACTCCAGTCGGCAAAGGTTCCTGGATCCTTCCTATCTTTAGCCGTATGGAGATAGGGTCAGAAACCCGGTGGTAATGAGCCAAAGGGAACATCAAAAATCCAGTGGCACACCCTTATGGGTCGTTAACCCCTCTCACTCAACAGGCAAGTGGGATCGGAACTTGAAGTGGGTTAGAGGGCCCTCGTGGTCGAGTGGTTCTAAACTGTACAACTTATAATTTTGAAGTCACTGTAATGAACAGATCCACTCTACAAGATTTCAACAGTATCTAACTGCTGTTAGAAACACCCTCGTCCGCAAATACATTTTAATTTCAACAGCAAAAACTGAATTCATAAAAATCTTATCTCTGACACCCAACAATAGAACGTTTATCCATCATGTTCTTTTGAATCTAGAAGAGAGCTAAAAGGATCCCAGTTTAGTGACTGATAGTAAATCTTAAATCAATAACGTGGGAAGGAAAACAGATTTCCCTAAAATCTTGTGTATTTTAGCGTAGGAGAATAACCTCCAATTATTTTTAGTCGATTCCTTTTGTTTTTTTTCGGTTCAACAATCTTTGAATTCTGACTGAACTAAATCAACAAACAAACCAGTCTCAAAACTAAGATGGGAAGAAATACATTACAATAAACAGTATGAGGAATTAAAACATTTGTAAAAGATATAAATATATATATATTTCATTAATAATACAAATATACAATAGTAGACACCCATGTTTTCTTACCCATTATTCTTTCTATTATTATTATTTTCAATAATTGCATAACCCATTTATAAAATAATGTATGCCCCCTCAAACAGTGCTTGAAGTGAGAAAAATAACTTTTAATTTTGAAATGTTTTGCTATCACCTGATTGTTACTATAAATAGTTTTTGAGTTCTTTTTGAACTAGAACTTTTCCCTTAAAATGTTTTTTAATAAAGGTTTTACAGAAATTTTATTTTAAAAAAAAATTTGTATATAAAAGTTCCGCCAATTATGCTAAATAGTCGACCTGAAAAATGATTTTTATTCCTAGCTACTTCAACAAAAGGCACATTAGAATCATAGATAATTCAGTTAAGACAAAATTTATCACTAATCTAAACCAAAATAATATTGTTTTGCATTGAACAGAAATTTTTTTAAGAACTTAAATACTTCTTAAAGTTTTACCATAAACCTGGAACTTTATATTAAAATAAACGTTCCTTAGAACTTTTTTCCTAAAAAGGTTTCACACTGTTAAAATGGAACTTTTCCCTTATATATATATTGAAGATATACCAATACCAGAATCAAACATATCAAAACGGATTTAAAGTAGAAAAATGCCAAGTTTTCTGAGATTTTTTTGCAACTCAATAAGTAAGTCAAAATTAACTAGTGGAGGAATTTTTTAAATTCCAGATGATTAAACATGTAGATGGGTTGTATGATTTTCGTCGGTGATGTTAGAAGACACGTCGCTTAAATGGTTAAAAGTAAAACAATACTTTTCTAAAATGTTTCTCAGATACATAAAACGTTTGACGTGATTCAAGGTTTGAAGGTTAAGTTACCTCTTTTTTAGGATCATCAAAAATGAATTTTTAGTCATATTTGGATTACGTAACCGAAGGATTTGGGTAGGGAACCTACTGCATTTATTATTTATTTTTTAAATTAAAAACATGATAAGCAACCCACTGCAATTATAAATATTTTTTAACTAATAAGCAATCCAATAAAATCATTATTTATTTTTTTAATTAAAAATTTATTTTTTTAATTAAAAATAATAAGCAACCCACTGCAATTATTAATATTTTTTAACTAATAAGCAATCCATTACAATTATTTTTTTAAAAATTAAAAACATAATAAGCAACCCACTGCATTTATTATTTATTTTTCAATTAAAACAAAACAAGACCATGTGTTTGAGTATTTGATTTAAAAAAAAAATAGCGAATTCATTTTTAATTAAAATCATTAACATGAAATTCGTAAAAAAATTTATCATTATCAAAATTATTAAAATAAGGAGGAAAAAAATATCTATATTATCAAATTTTAAATATAGAAAGATAATTAGATTGCTAAATCGTTATAATTATAATTGAGTAGTTAATAAAGCATGGTCGTAAATTATATAAACAAGCCAGTTTTTAATTACAAAATAAAATTAATTTCTATGTTAAGTTCTATCTATATTAAGATTTTAGTTATTTTTTTATTGTAATATGTATTTTGGGCAGATGGAATGTTAATTTTTATGTACAAAATTGTTATTCTTAAGGGACTTTGTCCCAGAATAAAGTTGATTCTTCTATTCTATTCTATTCTATGTTATTTTATAACAAATGAATAATTAAAGACAATGTTTAAAAAACAAAAAAATCATTAACTTTTAGAAATTCCTGATACACTGCTTTATTTTCAGTTTAAATCAGGTTATCCGAAACATTTGAGCGAGGCAAAAACGTGAGGTCAGGAGTGAAGCTATCCATTAACCACAAGTGAAAAGAACAAAAACACCGCGCGTTCTGCTGACAACTCTAACTGTTAGTGCTCTAATTAACTTGAATTATAGCACTATTCTCAAGTGCCGGTGTTTTATTTTTAGTAAAATAAATAATATGAACCAAACCAGGTATAAATTTTAAGGAGATTCTAATTTATTTAAAGGTTTTTGTGTTTCAAACATAACATACATGTAGAGCATCAAGTTACTTGAGAACATCAAGATTCACGTGAAATATATATAATCCGTAGTCCAGGCCCCTTTTTATCGAATTATTAACAATCGCCTGAAACTTCGTAAATAGCTTTATCTCATCGTAACATAGAATGATTTTATTTACGAAAATTTTCGGAATTGGGGCGTTTTCAATCTGGATGTCGAAAATCATTCTTTACTTAATTACATGCTAAAAACTCGTAAATACCCATTATCTCTCGTAAGTTGTCCTAAGATAATTTGAGTACAAACATGTTAAAATATTAAGCCGTTTGGCGTGAACTATGCATCCAAATAGTCAAAATAATGAGATTATATAGGCCAAACGGCCTAATATTTTTGTAGACCACCTTTTTTCTCGACTTTGTGCTTAAATTAACTTACGACACAATGGAAAGCAAAGGGGTACTTATGAGTATTTAGTACCTAATAAAATATACAAAGGTTGCCGACCTCCAGATTGAAAACGCCTTAATTCCAAGAATTTTTCTAAATAAAATATTTGCAGGTTATGATGGTACGAAGTTACGAAGTTTCAGGCGGAAGTTAATAATTTGACAAAAAGGGGCCAACTAGTTATAAACGCAAGCAAGAATCTTTAATTCTGATTTTAAAAAAATCATTTTTAACCTATGCCATCTTTTGTACCACATAAATAATAATAAAGATATAAAAATTTTTTCTTTACCATAGAATGATGAGAAAATCACAAGATAATGGAAGCAAACCGAATACTCTCTAACAAAACAAACAATAAAACAATTTACAACCTGGTAAAATTGACTCTCTCGATGAGAACACGATCGCTTTATGGCTTTAGATTGCAATTGAATCCTCCGATACAAATCAAGTCGAACGTTAACTGAAATTTCAACGATTTGTGTTGCCGATAAATCTTACTATCAGAAATACAAGACTGGGCCAATAAAATCTAAGTACATTTTACAGAAGCCATAAAGCCTGGAATATCTGATAGAAAGCAGGCAATGAAACGGTATACTGCAGCAGATATCAAACGAAACAGGAGTCAATATCAGTCTTAACCAATAGCAAGAACATAAATTGTGAATTCCAGTTATTATTATAATTGTTGGCCTAACTGTATAACGGTTGTCTGAAAACAAACAGGGAATTCGTCCATAAAACCTTTATAACCCATGTACTGATAATTAAAAAGATTTAAACTTTTAAGCAATAAAAATATATATTTTATAATAACATATATTGATATTGTTTAAATATTATTCTATAAAGTAACATTAAAAAATAAGAGGATGAATAAGGATCAGTTAGCAAAAACTGTCGCTAACTGGAATAAATATAAATGATTTTTTTTTTCTTCTTTCGATTTTGTGATAAAATGACCTAACGATTCAAGTGAAAAAGAAATGGGTATTTATGAGTTCCTAGGAACTTCATTAAATTAATTCATTCAATTCAATTCTGAGAATTTTCGTAAATACAATTTATGTAGTTTATGCTAAGATAGTCAGCAAGTTTTAGGAGGATGTTACTAATTTGATAAAAAGGGGTGTGGTACCAGTGATATAACTACTAGTTAGTTAATAGTAGTTATGATATTACTGTGGGACGATAACGGAGCGTAGATTTGGTTCTCAAAACTGTCACCCACTTTTACCTCCATCCCAAGGATATTAAATTATAAAAACTATACAACATTTTATAAGTGCAAATCCACTACATTCATTCATTGTTTGAGTATAATGACCATATGAAAAAATATTCCTACTATCGTGTATTTACTACGTGCTTATTCTTAATAGCTATAAGAAATGAATAATGCAAGAGACAAGAGAACAACTCACGACTTTCAACTCGATAATATTTGACTTCCCATTGAATTTTGATTACCTGCAAACGGGCAGTTATGTTCCGTATGAAATGTTCTCTCGAAAAAAAAAAAGATGCCAACTATTAAATATTTAATTGCACATTTCAAACTTTTCACAAGGTATAATATTACAATGACTAGATGAATTAATGCTGAATCAACAAGAACATGATTGACTAAACTACAACGCTTCCATGATCGGACATTCTATCTACAGTTCGCCAAGACGATTTAAACTCGCCGAATAATTATGACGATTTTCGAGAATGAAAGGATGGAAAGGATGAAGATATGCATAAGAAAAGGAGAGGCATTTACATGACAGCGCCTAACTGGATCGTGGGAACAGTAACACGCAGCAATCCGCTGCATTTCCCCTCTCCCATCGCCATCAAACCGCAGGCTGTTTTAGCATAATCAACACCGTTAAAATTACCTTACATGTACGTACAATGTAACATGTAAATCAAAGCAAGTCTCTAATCGTAGCAATAAACCCGAAGGAAAATTCCTTACAAATGACCATACACAAGTGTGTGAATTTTTTACGAACAGTAAGAACGAGAGATGGATTCAGAATAATATTAGTAAATTTCCATCTCAGTAGCGGAAAATGCAGTTTACAAATAATAGATATAATAGACCAAAAGAAATAGCTAAAAATATAGGGAAGAGTGTCGCTTCTCCAAAATTGGAGTAATTTTAATTTTTAGATATGATGTATTCATTTTCGATCCAGCGAAAAATTCGCAATTTTCAATCTCAGTATTTTCTGATATTAGTATACAGTATAGATGGGGAACCACGGCCTTGGAGGCCACATGTCGCCTCTGTGACGTTTTTGCGACCTCCAAACGTTTTTGGACGATATTTATTTATCTAGTACTAGAATTAATTATTTTATTATTAATAGAAATAAAATTATAAGAATTAAGTTGAATTTATGTATGCGGGGGTGTGTATATTTAGTGATAAATAAAAATAGCAACGGTCAAATATAAAGAATTATTGCTTCTTAAGTTTGCGGTACCTTTTTTTTTTTACAAATTATTAACATCCGGCTGAAACTTCGTAAATAGATTCATCTCATCGTAACCCACAAATATTTTATTTACGAAAATTCTCGGAATTTGAGCGTTTTCAATCTGGCGGTCTGTAACCTTAGTCTATTTAATTAGGTACTAAAAATTCGTAAATACCCATTTGCTTTCCACTTCAATCGTAAGGTAACTTGAGCACGAAGCCGAGAAAAAAGAAGCCCTATGAAAATATTGGGCCGTTTGGCCTATACAACCTCGTTGTTTTGACATTTTGGTGGTGTAGGTCTCGCCTACATTTTCGCAGGTAAATTTTAAGAATTTTTCAAACACCCCTAAATTGTCAAAATAACGAGGTTATATAGACCAAACGGAATGCCAAGGTGATACTTACTAGATAGCTAGATGATATATGCAGTTCAGTCACTAAACATGAAAGGTGATTTTTATTTACTTTTTTCAATGAATCACAGTTGTGAAGATTAGTAATTTCGCGAAAGATATTTTTTTTTAAATCACGAACTATAAAATTAGTATACGCCAATCGTCAATAAACCTTGTTAATGAATATTCAATCAATACCAGTAAAAACTAACTTATTAATAAACATTGCTTTTTTCCAATAGCATAAAAAATGTAAATTTTACAATAAAACATAAGAAACGGTAATGATCGTTCTAAACTTTTTTCGAGAATTAAATTTTTAATTGCTCTCAAAGAGGGATTGAAGAAACGCCGAATACATAAATAACACCATTACGTTCCCCTCCTCAAATACCAAAGAAGTAAATCATTAATCAATACTACATGTTACTTGCAGGATAACCTTAAAGAACGATTAAAAACCCTCGAGTCAAGAGGGTTCGTGAAATTGCTTCCACAGCAATCTGGAAAAAAAAGAGAAAGAATCCGCCAAACAAGCTCACGAGAGTATAAGAGCCCACGAAATCTAATACAGCTCATGATTAAATGAGCCTGGAAATAAGGAAAGTAGGGACAGTATCACGCACCTAATTTCCCATGGAGAGTCAAAGGGCACTGGTCGAGTTAGAAAGCAGAGATATGTTTTCCTTTTAATGAGTGAATGTAGTCAACGCTCCACGAGGTTAAGATTACGAAGGTCACCTCATCGAACTTATTTCTTCCTATAAATATACATTTCTTTTAAATTTATTATTTTAGTTCAACCCTTCCTCGGCTTTTAAGAGTGTTTACCAAACCGGAGGAGGAGGGCGGGGATTTACGCCAGATTTAAAAGCGCTCCGGCAACAAGATGTGAACTTTTTATTTTTATCTATGATAATTACAACTGTATTAAAAATAAATATACGTTCAGTCAATGTGATCATAGGAATATAATAACATGAAAACACTTGTTGAGAAACTAACCACTGATAGCACTCTAAAAATGTATTTACAATAGGAGATCTCAAGGCCTTCATATTTCAGACGTTCGGTTATCAGGAATGAAGGAGGAAGAAAAGATAGAAATGAGAGGGTTCGGGTAGTTTTGAAGTTTATTAAGAAGGGACCGGTACCTAAGGAACATTAAGATCAATATGGATAATTGTATTAGTGACAAATTAATAAGGAGCACTGATGATTTTACAAAGGATTGGATACGAGGTCCCGAGATTGGATGCAAAGGTCCTGAGTTCGAACCCCGGCTCATGGCAGAAAATTTATTTATCTGTTTCATTGGCCGTGGGGCGACCTTGGGTCAGATGTCCCTCCTGGGGCACACCCAGCCTCTATAAATTGGGTACCCTTAATTAAATAATTGATTAAGGGCGAAAACCTGGCGGTTGAGCGTTATTTCGGTCAAATCACCTCTTTGCACAACCGTTGACCTAGAAACAGTGTTTTCCCTAAATAGTACTGAACTCCAGACCCTTCATGGGTTGTAGTGGTACAGGTTTTTTTTTTTGATACGAGAAGAATTTAATGGCTTAGGGGAGCCCAAAAACTCCCTAAGTCTAAATATGTCATGTATGTACTAATTGTGGTCATGTATATGAGTATAAAAATGGAAATCGCAATTATTTAATCACTTGAACTTCGGTTTAGCAGGCTGTCAAGCGGGTTAAAGCTTGTGTTAAAACAAGCGTTAGCCTGCTCGGCCATCCCGCTCCCTACTAAGTTACACTGAGAAATACTAAAATTTAAATATTAGGAACCTATTTTCTTAAAAGTGGTGCCTCTGACTATTACATAGGTGTTAAATATGAGAGACTTTAATATTTTTCCTTACTGAATTAATTGCAACAAAAAAGTGGGCGCACTGTCCTAAAATGGTGTTGAAACATATCAGATTGACGTCTTTAACTTGAGTTAGTTTATCGATCACTGAGATTCAGTATTTGGCTTAATTTCGCCATAATTGGTCATTTATTAAAGCTGGATAGTTAAAGTATAATAAAACATGAACAAATATTTAAAAAATAATTGGCCTTAGGAATAAAAAAAAACACAAAATTTAAGTTATTTAAGCGGTTCAAACGATTTTATAACCTCAATAGTTCGCTTCCTGCTGGGTTTAGAAAAACTGTTAGCTAATTTTAAGCTGTTTAACATTAAATATAACAAATTTTTGTCTGTCTCGTAAAAAAAAAGGAGATATTTAGCGAAAACCGAAAAAAATACGAAATTTCAATTGATTTTGAAACACTGATGTGTACCCACAAGGACGGAAACTTGGATTTTTTTTAGTTATTGCATACCTTTAAACAATATAAAAAATAAATTGGAATACATTTTTTTTTTTTTTTGTGATAATTTTACTGGGTTATACTTCTCCTTATCTATATTTATCAAGAGTAATAAAATATATATATATTATAAATTATATATAATATATATATATATATATATATGTATATGACAATTGATTCATAATACAGAAAAAAATACTTACGAAAGTTTTTATATATATATATATATATATATATATATATATATATATATAAAAACTTTCGTAAGTATTTTTTTCTGTATTATGAATCAATTGTCATGCGTCTCCTAACAATCCTATATATTATTTCTAAAAGGTGTTTTTTTTTTTGGTACGCCATAACATTGTCAATTCATCATCAAATCCAATGATTGACCACTCATTTTGAAGATATTCTTCTCCTTCACATGCGAAAAATAGTCCTTATTATCCCCAAAAGTTTCTGGAAAAAAATTATTAAGGAAAAGAAACTTTATAACTCAAAAAGTATGCATTTTTTTTATTGCACCCATGTTAATTAGAAGGTTGCCAAATTACCTACAAAACAAAAAAAAATCGGACAAGTATTAACAAAGATATAGTCCATTAGTTTTGGTATACTTAATAATGTCTTCCTGTTTAAAGATATTGCATTTAGGAGTAGAACGGTCTAGTAACTTTTTTTTCCTGGCTGATATATTAACTTAATTTTCTTATTTCTTAAAGACGTTGGTTATTTTTAAATTCTATTTTTTTTAATAATTTAGAATATCCCATGATCGGGGCATTATTTTGTCTTTCTTACTTTTATTATCTTTCCAGTCAGCGTTTAAAAACAGATCCTAGCAAAGCAATTTTTACAAATATTTTGGTCTATTATGCTTAATGGAATATTGTACTCAACCAAGGAAAAAATATTCATTGTAATACATAGGAACTACTTATTTCCATATTGTTTTGCTATTTCTTCAATAAACAAAATTTTCTGGGAATTTTCCGCACGGGCCAACTAGTAATATAATATTAACTAAAAGAATAACAAATTTTAAATAATATTAACAGGTTTTTAATTGAACAGTGAAGTCTTGACTCTCACGTCCTCAGGAGTTCTTTCAAAGGTACACTTCGTTTTGATCAGCAATCGTGACTTTCTTCAAATTAAACTGCCCAAGATTATTTATAAGAGCTTTCTGGAACGATGCATAACATAACCACAATAAAAAAGCATGATATTACTGATACCACTAGCCTAGTTCTGCCATAATGAGTACCAGAAAGTATAATGGACTCCGGGTGGGCCTGCCCCAGTCGTGCGTGATAAATGATGGATCCGGAACAGCTCAGATCATAGCTCCCTCGGGACCAGGGCCGTCATTTCGTGGTCTGATTCCTCAACTTCTTCCTCTCCGTCCGGATACCACACACGCTACACTTCATGTCTTCACAAGACTAATACTCTGCGCCGATTAGTACGACAATCTCGTTTTCTCATATGTCGCAGAGCACATTATTCACATAATTTGGAGTAAAAGCTTTTGATTGTAGCCGAAATAATAACTATATGCAAAAAGAGTTTCCTCTGTATGAGATATAAAATTTTACATGTGTAGGATGATTCATATATACACATAATTATAAGGGAAGGAGATGGTCCGGCGTGGCGGTTATAAATAGGCTAAATAGTGGTAAAACTATTTTATTAAAAGCCAACGTTTCGACCCGACTTTGCAGGTCTTCTTCAGGGAGGTGTGTTCAGCTAGGTTGACTTAGTTCGTTATATAGGTTATTTAATTAATTGTATTCCTTTTACTTGTACTTGTTTTTGTATTTCTAATTTATCTTTATGTGGTTTTCCTTTTTTATCTGTTTTTTTATAGAAAATATACGGCTTTGGAATATATAAGTTATAATATTATTAATATATATTTATGTTTTATTTTATGTTTCAGTAGGTTTAACGGTCTGTTACAGTTTACTTAGAACTGAGTACAAGTAAAAGGAATACAATTAATTAAATAACCTATATAACGAACTAAGTCAACCTAGCTGAACACACCTCCCTGAAGAAGACCTGCGGTCGGGTCGGAACGTTGGCTTTTAATAAAATAGTTTTACCACTATTTAGCCTATTTATGGCCGCCACCCCGGACCATCTCCTTCCTTGAAAATGCAATGGTCAAGTATCAAATATTCTACATTCTACATATATTAGGTAATGTAGGTAATTATACAACATTACCTAAAGTTGATTGGTATAATTATGTTGAAACGAATACACATCGTTAGTAATATGCTTTATTTTAAATAAAATATCATTTATCTACTACCGGGTAATATCATTGATTCTAAGAAATTTTATCTTTTTTTCCCCCCAGTCAATTGTCTAATTTCCATTCTATGATACGTTTCTCTGTCTCTCTTTTCTTTCTATTTTTCATTTAATTGGCTAAATAATTAAACTGGCTAACTGAACTAAACTTTAAATCGTGTGGTTATTTATAATGCGATACTTTTATTTTAAAAGCCAAACTAAAAGTTTATGCGCATATGAAAACAAAAAAAAAAAATCATTCATTTATTTCTAAGAAAGCTGGCTTATACACTAAATTAAGGTACTTAAAAAATAGACAAATATACCATTGTATAATAGTTCAATTGGCTCTCCAGTTCCTCCAGTCGACAATATTTCCTAGGATCCTTTTCATACTTAACCATCAATTTCCAACACCCTTCATATATTTACATCTCCTATATTTTATATTTTTCAACTTTTATATTTTTTATGAAAATGAAGTGTTTCTCTCAAATAAAATTCTTTGGTTACTGTATCTAATATGTTCTACCTTCACTAGACTTTAACAGTATATCTATATATAAATAACAATTTATAGATTGATATTAATAAAATTTAAAAACATATAATGTCAAATATCTTGAGGAATACAAGAATAAAAAGGTATCATTGCAACCCTCAAAATATTTATTAATATTGCATCATTCGACACCTGATTTCCTAAAACAAGAAATCTGGCTCTAATAAGATGCGTGTAAAAATAATTATAAAATATTAACTATTCACGATTGCGGCATTCAGTTCAAAAACAATCCAAGTACATTCAACATTTTTTATTGAATTAAAATATTTAGTACCGGACTGCCAGAAGGTGAATTCAATTCTCCCAAGAGCAATTAAATTACATCACATTTTCTGGCTTGCTGGTTAATACTTTTTTCCTAAAATGCATAATAAATATGAAATTTTATAATTATTACTAGCTATGCCTCTTGCATGCAGAGGGGTTTCAATAAATAGGTAAATATGCAAACGAATCAAATACTCAAAACATCAAACAAGAATAAGAGAAAGCTAATTGGTCGAAGGGCACTAATACTGACACCGTCGACTGAGAAAACTGACACGTATTAAAAAGATATGCTTGACACGTTCCTGTTCCTGAATCAATTAATAAAGGTATCAATATTTTTTTATCCACAGAAAGGTCATTCAGTAACACGCGGCATTTCTTCTATATCAGCTGTTTAAGGGACTTCGATGTTATTTTTTTAAAGAGAAAGTAATTGACCTTGACTACTAATCCATAATTAAGAACCATTTGTTTTAATAAAAAGAGCTAATGATCTCTTAGTGGGATTTCACTTGGGAATGCTGTAGCAGAAAATACTTGAAAACGGGACACAACATTGTAAAATTGAAATTAATTTTTTTTTTTTTAATTATTGAATGCCTTTTATCAAATGTGAGTTACAGTCCAAGACATATAAGAACCAAGAAAGGAGGAAGTAGATGACAAAATTATGATGATACAAGCAGCCGTCGCACACAGAGACGAGTAAGGAAAATTTGGCCACTTTGGCAAAATCTATTTTATTTTATTTTTCAATTGACTTATACAATAAAATATACAGCGAAAAATGTATATTCGGCCAAATGAAAATATTATCAAGAATTCAAGAAGGTATAAATAAAACAGTTTATCTAGTTTTTTGAGTTCTCAGTATGTCGCGAGTTCTCGCCCCAAGGTACATCGCCAAGATTTTACATGGAGAAGCTAACGATTCCGTAATCTTAAAAAGACTTTTTCTCTGTTTTATTTACAAAAAGAATAATTCCATTATTATTTTTAAAAAAGTTTTAAAATGTATTTTTAAGTATGAGATATGTGAATTTAAATATGCCTTGTTTGTGTATTCCATTCTTTATAATAAATTGTTTTCATGATTTACAAAATTTATTTCTGATGTTTTATTGTCGTTTTCAACAGTTATAACACGGATGGCAATGGTGCCATTTTTATAGTCGCTATGCATCGATTTTCTTTTTTTGCCTATCAACAAGTGAAACATTTCTGAAGATCGCGGAAGCAATAAAGACTAAATATTTATGACAGTTTAAAAAATTCTGGTACATAATTTTAATAAGAATTTATGATTTGAAGGTATGTTTGAAGTTGAAGAAAAAAATGTAGCGAAGTTGCTCGAGTTGATGGTACTGATTTCGATACGCAAAATCATTGTTTTCAGACCGCGTCATAAGGAAGTCAGGTGGAAATCGTGCAACTATTTGTCAAGTTTCTTCCTAAAATATAATTTAGATATATACTACAACATAAAATAAATATCCCAACATAAGGAGGACGAAATTATAGTGACGGGTATATATAAAAAAATAAATAAATAAATAACCAGTTCTTCAGGACTCCTAAAATCGGCTTAGAGAGGAAGTTCTGGCGGCACACGTTTCTTCATCCTCCTAAAAGAGCAATTAGTTCACAAACTAAAACTTTTTATAGATCGGATTACCATACGTCCAAAATATATGTTAATTGAGAGAAATTTCTGTCTTGATAACGGTCGCATTTCCGACGCATAAAAAGAATAAATTATTTGCAAAAGCAACTAATTATACGAGTCTCGGTTCGATTTTAAACATGAATTGGTTTAATAGATATAAAGTGAAAACGACACCCATATCCGGTTGAGGATGTTGGCAAGAATTAACACGCAAAATAAATGGTATAAAAAAAAATCCGCCGATTAAAAATATTTTTTTCAATTTATTTCTTTATTTCCCGTCTATCTAACTAAACTTTAAATAGTTTGGTTGTTTATAATGCGATACTTTCATTTTAAAAGCGAAAGTAAAAATTTATGCTAATATGAAAGAAAAAAAAATCATTTCTTTATCCATAAGAAAACTGGCTTATACAGTAAATTAGATACTTAAAAATAGACAAATATACCATGGTTTAATAGTTAAATTGGCTCTTCAGTTCCTCCAGTCGAAAAAAAGAACTTGTGTTCCAGACCTCTATACTCCTTTCCACAAAACTAAAACCACCGAACATTCCATCGTACCTCTCTACTGAATTCTGGAATTCCATATCATTTAATACCAGCCATGCTCCCTCCCTCCCTTTCTTCATTCAAATTCCCTCCTCCTTCATTACATCCTCGCATTCTAAAAATAAGATCTTCATTTTTATAATTTTGATTAAAGAATAAGACATTGATTCGAAATGAATACAGTAAACTTTTATTTTTAAAAAATGTCTTTATCATCGTAGTTTTTATTGGGATAGTTTTTCAATTTTTTCGAAAATAGAACTTTAACCCTTGTAAAATTTCAAATAAAGGTTTTAAATGTTTATTTAAAAAATATGTCGATTTCGCTAAAAAGTCAATATAAATAATAACTTGTATTCATAGATACTCAAACAAAACGACACATTAGAATCATGTGTAATTCGTTCAATGCCAATTATAAACCTAATCTAAGCCCAATTATTGTTTATTTATCATTTAACTAACATTTTTTAAATGAACTTGAATAAATAAAAATTAAACTTTAACCATAAATCTGAAACATGGAAAAGATGGGAAAAATCTCCTAAAACTTTACACAGAAATTGTTAAATGGAACTTCTTTTTAAAAAAATTCAATCTCTGGTAATAATAGTTAATTATTTTTCTCCTTTTTTTTTTTTTTTTTTTTTTATAAAACCATTATTTGTATTTTAGAGACTTTTTTTGTATATATTATTACTGTTGAGAATGAATACACGGTTTGAACCTCATTAAACTATTTTTTGGAAATCTATATTTCCTGTTAATTTAAACATATTTCGCATTATTAAGTGACCTAGTCCTAGAATAAAGTTTGTTTTACTATCGATGTTGCTTGTACATTTTTGTTCCAAAGAAATACGAGTATATAAGAAGTACCACGATGCACTAACTAGACCGACAAAGCCTCCATCGATACATAAATACGTCCAAGACAATGAATATGATGACTCACTTTCTCGAATAGTCGCTTTCTCTAAAAACATGTTTTTTGCAATGACTGAGGGCCCTTATAGTGGGTTATAAATGAGTGTATAGAAACGTCCTATTGTATATCAGACGAAACCCATCATCAGGCCGTTAGAAAGGACTTAATAGGACTGCCAAGAAAATCTACACCATTGTACAATATTATCCTGGAAAAAATGAATTATCGGCATACCATGAGGAGAAACCGAGTCTAGAATGGACTGTGCTGGGGTACTCAGATCCTATCTCGATCGAATAGCAATGTCCGACCGAGCTCTCTCTGCACAAGTATCTACGAGACTGGGGTCGGGAATAAATTTTGATACTATACGTTGACAGTAGGCTCGTTGCAGAGATTAAGTCATGATATATAACTGAACCAAGAAGTACAATAATTGAGATAAAACACTAATATCGATGGTTTGTGTCAAAAAAATCACTAAGTGCATTTTTGACATAGGTTGGTTTTGAAATATTTTTTGTGAATTCCGATCTTGTTTCACTATACAAAAAAATCTGGTGCGCCCAACACAAAACTTTCACTTCCAGCTCAACTTTGAATATAAATTATTTTCTGGCCATACTGGGCTATTATAAAATTTTTGAATTGCACTTTTAACCTCGCTAAAGCTAAAAAAAAAATACAGCTAACAAATCATAAATATCATTAAAATAACAAAAGTCCTATTTATTATATCACCGGTAGATTATGGATTGTACGATCCGCTTATTATGGATTGCACGATCCGTTGATTATGGATTGTGCCACTATTAGTTATTACTGTTATTGTCCAAAGTTGCAAAGTTTACTAAAACGGAATTAAGAGATTTGCATTGTCTGTCATAGACACGTCAAATGTTGTCACATTAATTGTAGGTTGATACTGTTGGAATATCACAAAAGGAAATTTCATCTAACTATTCACTAATTTATTTTTCTTTAAGGTTCCATAATGATCTTTCGGAATAAACGGACGATGGAAACCTAAAAATATTTAAATATAATATCAGATCTATAGTTATTAAGCTACAGTAAATATATTTAAGGTTATAAACGTATATATGAAATATTTTTATATTTCACCTATTTTCTTTCAAGTCATATTTAGCATGTTTTTTTGTAACTATTAATAATGAGAGATAGTTAATTATTTAAAATAAACCATATTAAAGGTACTTTAGAGGAAGACGAATATGAACGTTGGGCATTTAAGCCCTGTAAAGTGACATCAACGGGGATAAGACCTAAATGATATTAAAGACCACTTAATTATACAACGTAAACACGAGTTTAATCAAAAACGTTAGACATATTTTTGAGAAAATTGTAAAAATGTGTTTCATCGTTGATATAAAGTGGCACTTCCGGTTAGCCGATTTTAAGGAAAAAGTTGCTGACACATCTAAGGCATAACCTATTTTACATAAGTAATATCAGTCTCGTATTTACCCTTACTATATATTACATACATTCGTAAGAGAAAGTAAAAAACGTGAGCATATGAAAATGACATTGAACCTTTTGATCATCATGTGTAGTTAAACTAAGTGGACAATTTCCCGATTTCACAAAGGGAAAATTCATCAAAGTACTTAATTATTTGAGGTTATGACTATCAGCTATTGACTAATTATGATTGTCAATTAATTATGACTATCAGTTATTAATTATTAGGTTATGACTTCCTGTCCTACAGTATCCTTTAACAATACCCCACTTATCCCTGTTGACCAAATCCGATACCTAGGACTCCACCTTGACAAACGACTCACTTGGAACCTCCATACCAGACTGAAACGACTAGAAACCGCCCGACGTTACCGACTACTCCAGCACTTACTAGACAAACACTCTAAACTGCCAACTATTAACAAAAGACTCATATATATTACTATAATAAGGCCTATTTGGACTTACGGGATCGAGCTTTGGGGCTCTACTAAACCATCAAATTCCTCTCGTATCCAATCAATACAATCCAAAATCCTTCGTAAAACCCTTAATGCTCCCTACTTTGTCACAAATAAAATCATCCATAATGACCTTAATGTACCATATGTTTCCGATTTAGCTCAATCCAGATACCTGTCCTTTCATAATAAACTTCTAAACTATCCGAACCCTCTCGTTTCCAACCTTGCTGCCTCTTCTATTCCTGATAAGCCACAGAGGCGTCTAAAAAGAAGATGGCCTCGGGACCTTCTAATATAGAAATATAATTGGAGTGCTAACAATGGGTAGTTTTCTCATGTTGTACATGTCATATTACTTGTTCATATTTACTTGTTGTATTTATTATTAATTACAGTTGTAAATTTCGTTAATAAAAAAAAAAAATTATAGGTTATTGACTATCAGTTAGAATTATGACTATCAGTTGTTTAAATCAAAATAATTTCACTGAAATATTATAAATATTTGGGAGACTGAATCACCCAGAGTAAAATTTACTTTTCATTAAAAAAAAAAAAATAAGTAAAGGTAGGTTATAAGAGGAATATTTTGAACCACAAAACCTTAGGTCTGTAAAATGCAGATAAAGAATGAAATAACTCATCAAAATTTCGCCTATTCAACCAATAGGCAACGAAACGAACCCAAGTTCATATCAGTTCATTACATCAATCACATACAGTAGATGAAAACAAAAAGAATGTGATTGGACATCAAGGAATAGTATGATCTGAGTTTCTTTTCTTTTTTGCTGATGATGCCTGAATTAGTGAATTGTTGCCGAGTTATTTTGTTATCTACCTCCACGTCAAGAGACAAGAATGTGGGGTTGGAAATTTTACTATTATAACCTAAAATCAATTTTCTGTATATTGGTGGATTTTTACACGTTTACAATAATGAAAAATTGTTTAAGTTTTACAACTGATTAAAGTTACATACCATTGGTTCAAATTTTTAAATTGAACAGAGACGTTTGAATCAAATAACTTACCTGAAACATAGAAATATAGAGTTAGAATCTTCTTTCATAAAAAGGTAGTATAAATATATAAATAAATAGATGATATAAAGCTAGAATATTTTGTTATTAAAAATCCACGTACAATTTACAGGAATATAAAATTATTAATTAAGATATAAATAATGCACACATTTCCAACAGCTAAAAATAATTAAGACAATAGTTTGTTTTAGTATTAAGGCGCAAAAACCCTTTATATTTATGTTTAATATGTTGTTTTTTAAAATTTACTTTATCTTATTGCTATGAATTGTAAAGACCGCCGGTGGAATAATTATTTTAAAGGTATAAATAAATATCATAAGTGGCAACATCTGGCGCTACCTGAACGAGGGTAACGACCCACAAGCCCAACCTTTTGTAAGTGGTAATAAAAACCTTTAAGAACCACCGACCAAGACCGACAACTGAGTGTTTAAACAGGATCCCGAAAAACCTTTTCACACCTTCCACCAGAAATATGGAAATCTGTACCTGCTGCTTTACCTTGGCCTGGGGGAGAGGGCGTGGTCATCCCTTAGGCTGAGAATATTCAGCCAATCAGGAAAAAGACTACCAAAAGAGAGGGGGATGAAAAAAGGTGGGAAATAGAGAATTGGGACTGAGGACTTCCTCTTGGGACTCGGCGGAGGAGAGCTGGGACACAGGCTGAGACTGGATCAGGAGAAGCGGAGAGAGCAAGACAGGGACTGATAGCTGGGACTCAGGCTAGGACACAGCCGGAGAGAGCAGATGGACGGACTAGACGCTGAAGGAGAGCAGAGACAGGGAATCCAGATATGACGGCTAGAAACACTATGAAGGACCAGCTAAGTGGTAACAAGCATTTAGTTATACTAATGTAAATTTGTGTTGGCAACCATAAACTATTAATTAATATAATCAATATAACACATATAACTTTAATCAAACATCAAGCATTCTCCTCCAGTATGATTCTCAACTATTCATTATGTATATAGGTTTAGTTATCATTTTGTATATATATGTTTTGGTTATTTGTAAATATAATAGTTAGTAAACCATCTTGATGATTTTACATTCTACCTTGCATGCCACCAATTAGATATAGAACAAATAGTAAATTTAAAAACATGATACCTTTAGAAAGGAAATCCAATAAAAATTATATGGTTCAATCTAGGATACTACAGTAGGGGGTCTGTGGTATCTAACATTTCAATACAAATATAAGTATTAATTACATTTTAATACAAATAAATGCGATTCCTGGAACCCCTTACTCGCCGTAGAAACGCGAGGCCAGGAACATAGCATTATGATTGTGCCAGCTCATCTGCTGATTGTCGATGGTTGTAATTGACAGGTGCGAATTAATAAATAAAAGTGCTAAAAATAAAAAATGTTTAATTTAGATCATCAATAATTGTTCTTTGAGATATGGTCGAATTTCGATTCTACAGGTTTATGTTGAATTTTCGTATACGAATATATGGTAATCATACTATCTTATTTTTTTGTCATTGGCGTAACAACTGCATAAAGGTATCTGCGACTTATTTATCTAATCATCATAAGTCCCATTTGTTCTGAATGTGTTTATGTGATACAATCATAGTCAGTTTCCAGGACTTCCAGGTCGTTATCTCTTAATCTATCCTTTGGCCTTCCTCCAGGTCTAACTCCTAAGGGCAGTTATTTCTATACTAATCTTTCTTCCTTGCTAAGAGGAAATGCTATCATCCTTAACTTCATCCAATTCATCGACGTTCCTCTTACTAACCACATAATGTGTATTATAATTATCTCGATAATCATTTCGAGATCTAAGTATATACATAATTGATTATTTCATTCAATATTGTATTTGAATCGATATATTTGTCATCTACTTCAGGAAGAACAAATTATCAAGCCGGCCAGATAGAATATCAATTATACTGCCTATAAATCTCTTTCGGAATTTATTATCTTCCTAATTATTTAGAGCATACAATTATTTTAGGACATAATTTTATAAAATTAAAAAAAGGGAATAAAACTAAACTACTGATAATAAAATATACCGATTAATAAACTTTAATGAGCAATATGTAATGTTTTCAAAAGAAGACGCTTTATTATTTTATCTTAAATATTGGATAAAAAATATTAAATATTGGATAAAAAATAAAAAATATTGGAGTCTTTTAAGAATGGTATCAAGAAAAGTGCGATAACTAGATTTAAGAATTTAAGATGTCAGCAAAACTCCTAAGGTTCTGTTCTGTATAATGATTGTTGGCACAACATAATATCCACCAAATCATGGAAATATAATAAAAAAAAAACCAATAAAATGAAAACCGTTATAAGTAAATTAAATTATTAAATAAAATTATGGTAATAAAATAAGGCAATAAATGTAAAGATAAGAAACTCTGTCCAACCAATATACACAATAAACCTTAATAACTAGTATCTGCATGACTAAAATAACAAAAATTTCATAATAGCATAGTGTAACATTATTAAATGAGCCTTTCAGTAGACAGAATGACTAACACCAATGTCAACATGTTTGTTATCAATTTTAGTGATATTTCTACTGGTCCGGAATACCAGTAATGTGGCTGAATGAGTGGCGCTGGGATCACTTAGAGTCCTGTCTTTTCTTCCACGAGTGGGAGGAAAGGTTTGGCTCGGAGATCTTGAGCTAATAATGAATTTTGTAAATATTGTATAAAAGCATGCCTGTACTAAAGTAGTTCTTTTAATTATTTTAGTTTTGTTTCATTTAGTTCATATATATTTTCTTTTAGTATTATTAAGGAAGATGGTTCGGGGTGGCGGTCATAAATAGGCTAAATAGGCTAAAACTATTTTATTAAAAGCCAACGTTTCAACCCGACATTGCAGGTCTTCTTCAGGAAGATGTGCTAGGAGTTTCACTTAGAACTACGTTGGATTTTAATAAAATAGTTTTGCCACTATTCAGCTTGTTTATGACCACCACAACGGAACATCTCCTTTCTTTATAATGCAACGGTCAACTAGTAAATAGTCAATTTTAGTATTATTATTTTGTTGTTTATTTATTGTATATAGTGTGAATGAGCTACTCTTCTTTGTAATATATCGAGATGAATCTACACAAAATATATGCCTTTATACTATTTCAATTGCATTGATCGTTCATTAAATGTGAATTCGTACTTTCAAATATTGGATTTTATATTTTACGACAAAAAAACAAATGTTAAAACTACCATTTATACAGAACTGACTCGCACCATTACTACAGGAGGTGATGCAAGACTAGAGAAACGAATTCTCCACAGCACCCCTCCTCCTTCCACGAACACTATAGACGATCATAAAGGCGAACCATAGAGAACAGATCAGGGGGGCTATAGACAACAGAAAGCAATACCTTCTCAAAGCCTTGGGCCAGAGTCCCAAAGTCCCGAGAGAAAGCAAAGAGCCGAGAAAGGACACCCACAAAAAGTAAATGAACACAACGAGAAAAAAATAAAAAAGCTAAGCTTTTACGGTCTGGTACCTTAATGTAAACCACTGATTTATCTTGGACCTTTCTCTATAGCTGCGGCGTCCGACCGTTCGAAAATATTCTGTGAGCTCGATTATAAAAAAAAATTGATTGTTTTAATTAGCTTTGTTAGGACAGGTCCTTCAATGTCGAGATTAACTCCTTTAGAAATGTAGTCAAAGACGGCGGTGACACCTACAAAGAGTGTGTTTGTATAATATAATCAGTAAAAAAAATGGTATAAATTGATTGAAATAAAATAAAATGGATAATAATTAATCAAAAACAATTAAAAAAAATATTATATATTTATTAGTTACATATATTCCTGGCTCGCAATAAATTTGCCATCTACTTCGGTATTCAGCAAATATGATATCAAGGAGAATAAATGATAGCATGAAAAAAGAGAATATTAATAATAAAACAAAAAGACGAAAAAAAAGTAGTAAAATAACACACAAAAAGAGAAAACAGCAAGTAGCTCAATGCAATCTCTTGGCCATCACCTCAGCAATCTTCAGGGCAGATTATATGGATTTGTGACATTCGATAGAGTTTGATTAAGTGGATTGGAATTTAGAGTCAGTCTGTCATAAAAATTATTAAAGCGGTCAGTGGCAGTTGCCGTTATGAAAGGAATGTTAAGGTCAGTGTGTAACGTAAGGTTTAAAACATAAAAGGGTGCGTCTACAATTTTCCGAAGGACTTTTGACTGGAATGACTGGATGATTTTTATATTTGATTTCTTTGCTGTCCCCCATAGTTCGACCCCATATGTCTAAAGGGGTTTAATGAGGACTTGGCAAATAGTTAATTTATTAGTCAAAAAATAAAACAAAAATGTCTGTTAAAATAGCAATCAGAAAGCGAGCATATGACACGATTCTCTCCATGATTCATACCTCTTCAAACATTAGGTTGAATATGCTTACATCACAAATCGGCATAACACAAATAAGGCCAAAAACAGGATTTTAAGAAGATTATGTTTTATAAATATGGGACAGTATCCCTTCATAAAAGTTTTAAGTTTTGTAATTTTTAGTTTTTATCAAAATAGTCATTAAAATTTATCTATTTAAACAATCGGAGAAAAAAAAAAAAGAGACGAAAACAACAGGGAAGCCATGTGTGAGGGTGTGTCCATGAGGAGTTGTTACATCACAAGGGGATGTCCCTACCAAAGCACGAGATCCTATTTGCGACCAAGTCCCATTCCTAAGGGGATTCCTCCAGGTCTTCATATATTATTTTACAACAGGTTTGCGAAATGGAGGCAGGAGGAAGCTGATATTTCTGAAATTTGGTAAGTTGTTAATAAGAATCTCATGATATTTTTACATAATTTTAATCATTCGTAATATGAATTTCTATTTTAAAAATATTAACGTTCAAAAATTTATTTTGAAAAACTCGTCATGTAAATAGTGTATATAAGTGAGTATTGTGTATTGTATATAGTTCAATGGATATTAGAAGGATATCAACAAAATAAATATCAAAAAACTGTACTACAATAAGGCCCGCCGCAAATTGAGCGCAGGGCAGGCGCAGCAGTATTTGCCTATTCCCGATTAAAACTAACAAGTTATTTATAATATAGGTCTAAATAAATAAATACTTATTTAAATAATTTGTTAGTTTTAATCGGTAATAGGCACATACAGCTGCCCCCTGTGCTGCGTCTGCCCTGCGCTCAATTTGCGGCGGGCCTAAAAGCTAGATTGTTCATAAAATAAATAAATAATAATAATAAAAAATTCTGATTGTTAAAAAATAAAACGAAACAGAGTTCATGTTCACGATAAATAAAAGCTAAATGAACAACTGTGAAATAAAAAGGTCTGTGATAAACATACATATATCTTATCCTACCACCACTGTCTTCTGAATTACTCGTAAACTTTCACCGACTATTCCTGTATTTTTATCGTGTAAAACTACGTTTTTTAGACATGTTTATATAGCATGTGTTCCATACTGGGGAGGGCTGACTGACTATGCAGTCACATATTATGCCATACATCTTGTTTTATGCCATATCGATTAGTATAGCTACATAAGTATATATGTTTTTTTTAATTTAATTTATTTAATTTTATTTATAGTACATACTTTTGATTATTATTTAGTTGTTATTTTGCTTCTGTTTATTTTATATGTACATATAGTATGAATGTGATCTTACCTCCTTATCATCATTATCCAAGTGACAGACTATCATATTATTCAATAAATAAATTTAAAAAAAAAAAGATGATTTTCTTTCTTTTGTCGAAAGTGCAGTACCCAAGATAAGAAAAGAGTCGTTGAAAAAGCGACCTGGCCAACGATAATTCAAGTGATAAAGACAAAATCAAAAGGCAGGTAGGTTGTGGTTGATGCCATTTCCCGACAAGGGTTAACGAACATATAATGGTGGGACGTTGAACCATTATTGTATAGAAGGCCATCATCGCGGTAGATAGGTTCTCCAGGTGTATACAGTTCCAGGCATTGAGGAAAAATAATGATACGGAGAATGGATTGAAACAGAGTTCGTATACAGAATATATTAAGCGATAAACGTGGATATAAAAACCATACTTACAGCCTTAGTTTACATTGATATCATTAACGGGGACGTATACCTATTAATATGAAGTCATGCAAACCAACAAGAGAAACTCTTCACAAACCAAAGGAAATACCCAGCAGGATATACAAATCATTAACGATTTAATGCATTCAAATCTTCTGAAAAATGGACTTCAGTTTTTTATATCGGAATAATAATCAGTTTTCTTTATTCTTAATTTAATGTGAGAACTAAATGACAAGCAATTCCTTTGATGGGAAAAGTAAATTTTTTCAAACAAGGGAATGACCTGACTATCTTATTTCAATTATGTTGAAAATAATAAAATAATTAACTCTTCAAACGTAGATTTTATCTATCAATTCTAAGAACTTAAAGTGCTAAAATGGCAATTTATTAAAAAGAAAATGGTAAGAATTATAGGATTAGGTTCCAAAAACTGACCAGCAAACGTCAAAATGAGATTACACATTTATCATTAATCATTTTAAATAAAACAAGTGAAACTAGAAGGAATCATAGATTAGAAAATTAAAACCAATAAAAATATGAATAGGAGTTATTTTAAACAGAAGTACGATAGAAAGTTATGGGTAGCTTTTATCGAATAAAGAAGAAATCTAAAGCTCTTAAGAGATGAGTACAACCAGCAGCAAGATTTCCAAGATGAAACTGGCAGTCCTACAATTGAGTACGTCAAGAGAAAGTTAAAAAGTGAAGCTATTGACATTGAAAGCAAAGAATTACGAAAATTAGGAATCTATTGCGGTATACACCAGAACTCATAACATTACATTCAGATCTTCTAATTTTCAAGGAACATAATTGTTATTGTTTATTATTAAAAAAAAAAATACAAAAAAAAACTGTACCACTTACAACCTATGAAGGGTCTTGGGTTCAGTACCATTTAGGGAAAGTACTGTTACAAGACCGATGGTTGTGCAGGGAGGAAATCGGGCAGATATCACGCTCAACGGCCAGGTTTTCCCACTTAATTAATTATTTTAATTAAGGATACCCACTTTGTAGAAGCTAGGTGTACCCCAGGAGTCTCTCTACTTCAGGGTCACCCCACGACCGATGGAACAGAATAAATAATGTTTCCGCTATGAGCAGGGATTCGAACCTGGAACCATGAGAATTGGAAGCTGAGTGCCCTACCCATTTCCAAAGTTTATATTTTATTCATAATACGTGAGTTGTGAATTTGATTTTTAGAAGTAAACTTTTGTTTTTATTTATTTTTTGTTGGCTTTTTTCCTACCAATAATTATGTTATTTAAATTAACTCTTTATTCGTTGATTCTATTTTTTATACATAATATATAAATTGCTCAAATTACAAATATTGTAATGAAGGCTAAAATAAATAATAATATTTATTTTAACATTTGCCGACGTTTCGACCTGAAGTTCAGGCCTTCATCAGGTCTGTTCTAAGAGAATGCTGGAATAGAGGACTCTATTCCAAGAGATTGCTGGAATAGAGGGCTCTATTCCAGCAATCTCTTGGAACAGCCCTGATGAAGTCCTAAACTTCAGGTCGAAACATTAGCAAATGTTATAATAAATACTATTATTTATTTTAGCATTTCTGACTAATCAACCCAACCATCCTTTTCTTCATTATTCACGATAGTCAACCATCAACCCATAATTAAAAATATTGCAATTAAATTATTAAATAAGGTTTTTGATTTTTTTTTATTAAGTTCATTTATCTTATATCACGATTAATTTATCATTTAATAATTATTAATTTGATTTATTAATAGTTAATGGACAGAATGAAGGAAGCAACTAAGCGTGTATCCACCCACCATTTTTGCCAGACCATACATAATATTGACCATATTTCTAGTAAATGTGTTGGTTAGTATATTTTGCCTACAAAACTGGATAATTTATATTTGATTACAGATGTAAACATAACGATCCCACAACATAATTCCACAGTGAAAGGTCAATAACCGTGACTGTATCATGACCGAATTGCCTCCCGTCCGTGATAATAACCTTTGGATGCAATAATTGTTTATATGAAAGGTTACGAGGCCGTAAAACGGAACGAGGAGCTGAGAACAAGACCTAAATACTTTATGGATTCCAAAAGACGTGTGTGAGAGGGATATAAGGATAAACGAATAATTGATACATATATATAGAATTTAACGTGAAAAAAAAAAGAGTAGATGCTTTATTATTTCTTATTAAGCTTGATGACTCGTAAGGTACATAGAGAAAGTAATTTGATACGGGAAGACGATTACAAAACGAAACACGATGCTGGCAGTTCCTGTGCCAGAATGCATACTGCAGTGGCAAGCCGAAGCCCTTCAGAATATTGGATTGTAAGGTGAAGCCCTGCAAATACAAATAGCAAACACTTCTCAGTCTGCCCACGGCACAAGGCGCTAATAACCTTCCATATCAATTCATGAGCGCAGGTAAAATAAACTTTCATCATATAAAATAAGTATGTACAAACAAAATAAATATAACAAATGATTTCTAATTCTAGAGAAGTAAGAATGTGTAAGTTTCAAGCTAGATCCTAGGTTCAAAGCTGAACGAAGTGTACTCGAATTTGAATGTTCTTCAAAGATAATTAAAAGATATTATAAGGATAAAAATTGTTTTTGACAGACACTATCTATGTATACTAACGTAGTAATGGAGCATATTATGAAGTCAATAGCAACAATTACAATATTGATAATGGTTTCTGAGAGCAGTCATAAGAGGTGGGCGTGTGGAGCAACTGGCATACCTTTGTTTCTATGCATGTTGTTTACAAGAAAATCATTCAGTTTTTCTATTAGGTATATGGGTTAATCAGTAACGTGAGCGACACATGGAAACTATCCAGAGAGCCAGAGTGGTCACGAATCGCGTGATCCATTCGGTATAACTAATCTCAAATAGTAAACATGGAATAAACAAGTGAGATATTAATTAAAGCTAGTTTCATTCAGAAAATCAATTAACATAACAACAAATAATGGTGATCTCATGCACTTGAAAATAACTAATTGAACTAACAATGAATACAGTAAAGAGACAGAGAAGGGGACACGCGATATAAAATAACAAGATTAGTGCTTTAGCATATTAGATGATCCCAATAAGATATTCCACGATAAAACTCAGATTCCGCTGAACTAATTAATAACGCTAGAAACATTAAACAACCTCAATAATATAATAAACATCCACATCCAAGTTATTTATTATACCATTATCCACTCCTGTCCTAGAAAGGACCGTAAAAACTCATACTCGTCTAAATAGCAACTGACATCTTTACGGTCCATGATCTAAGAGATAATGAACTTAATAAAAGAAAAGTAGAAATTTAAAAGCACTCTATGGCTTTGAAACACAATGAACTGAAATATTACGGCAGTGAAAGTCCAACGTGGAGGACGAAATGCCCTTGAATCGTTGTTTTCTAACACTGATGATACCAGAGACCGTGAAAAATGTAATTGAGTAGGACATTAACGTATAATGGCCACGTGGTTGGAGTGACATACTGGAAGCAGGATGTAGACTCCAGCGGAAGGCCTGCATTGTCCTCGAGTCCAGCAGCCTGGAACGGTGGTAGCCTAGCCCATCCGCAGCATCCTCCGCCTCCAGCTGCTTCATCGATGAATGTGTGGTGTGTCCTGAATGTCTCCTCTTTGCTCATTGGGTGTGAATGTTTCCTATCCGCATACATGTGTATGAGCTGTTATTTTTACTATCATTTAATTATATATGAATATATAGTCAAGGAACATGTAATGCGGTAGTAAAACATTTCGAATTAGAGCTTTAACACGTTTTGAGGATTCCCAATATAGTCCAAATAACCAAATGCCGTTATATGCTCTGTGTGTGAGGATGTGTCAATAGATTAGAACAAAAACGAAAGTGTTATGGAACTGAAATTATTGAAGGGAGTTAGTAGACTGTTCTACATATCATGGGTGATAAATATTCAGGAAGCAGTCATTATAAAGTTTTTATTGGTGCCAACGTTTCAACCCAAAAATGTGGGTCACCATCAGCGCTGAAAATTGTTTAGTACTATCAGAGATATATAATAAAAGTGATTATGAGTGCGTCCTGAGTATTTATCACCCCAAGAGCTGAAATTAGATATGGCCTAGGATATTTTCATAAAAATCCACTAAGAACAACAGTTGCGTTATATTATTTATTTTACACTTCAATACATCGAAAATGACTATAATAACGATGTTGATTATACCCTTAACATCAAAGTCAAATTAAATAATGTTTGATATCAGCTAAGTTCAATCCTTTTTGGGATAGTTTGACAAGAGTTAAACGGCAAGTTTTCAAAATGAGTAGACGTAAAGTACCTTTAATTATTAGAAATAATTAAAAGCCTTTAGTAATAATCTGATACAAGTAACGAAAAAAATGGATAAATATAAACTATGAAAGAATTTTATAATATTGTAAAGAAGAAAAAAATAGAAATGTATTTCCATACAGAAAACAAACATTTGGAAATAAGAGCAGTGATACGTGCAATAGATCGTTTGACCTTTGATGTTAAAAATATATATTGAAAGATTCGGAAGCAGAGAATTTAAAATATATATATATATATATAATCTTTAAAGCCAGAGAAGATATGAGGGAATTACGAAAACTAATGGCTAATTGTTATTTTATGTTATAGTATGGGGAAAAAATTACAAAATAAGCATAAAGCTATAAAAGAGACATAAGGTTATAGATAGATAGATAGAAAGTAAACTTTATTCTGGGACAAGGTCCCTTATGAATAACAGATATGAACAAAAAAATTAAAACTACATCTGGCCAAAAATTACATTAATCAATATTAAAGAATATATATACAGTATCTTCAGTGAAATTAAATTAAAACAAGTAAAAATAAAATAAAATTTTAAGAAAAAACGAAATAAAAAACAACATTATTTAAATGAAAATAAAAATAAAATAAAATAAGCATGGGTTGATTTTTAAAATTAAGACTCAAATAAATTTTATCAACCATTCACCTCAGTCAAAATCTGTTTCACAATATTTATTTCATTGTATAACGTCATTTTGGGATGTGAGAAGGAATTGGTAAAGATGATATTTAAATGAGGAAAAGGAAGAGGCATGACGGATTTCAGATGGCAAGGAATTCCAGAAGGCTGTGGATCGGGAAATAAAGGAATATTCAAACGTCTTAGTTCTATGGGAAGGGATATAAAGGTCGGAAACACGGGATCTTGTTTTCTGGGAGTGGACCACGGGTTTAAACTGTAGGAGACTGTAGATGTAAGAAGGGTGTCTGGTGTTGATTGTTTGGAATAGGAAAGATCCGAGGAAATATTGTCTGCGGAAAGAAGGGAAGAGCCACTTTAACTCGTCGTAAAGATGGGACACATGAGATCGCTTTGATATACCGAAGACAAATCTTAAGCACGTACGTGGTTATATTATATGTTATACATAGAAAAATCCAAACAACAAAGCCCCGATTCTTCAAAAATACAGGTGAATAGTTAACTTGCCAACGTTCACCTGTATTTTTGGAGACTCATTGCTTTGTTGTTTCCAATGTTGTTTCCATTTGTAGAGGGGGGGGGAATATTTTCCTTAACAACATATATCTATTTAATACCTAAAAATGTCAAGGATGGACATTTTAATGATTACTAAAGATTTCTTTTAATAAGTTACATAACATACATTCTTCGTATTTAAACCAAACATTTAAATATATTAATGTTCTTCTATTAATAAAAATATAACTTAATAAATATATCCAAAATTTAAAACATTATTAAGAGTTATTAAAGTTTTAAACGTAATTTTCTTATAAAATTAATATCCATTAATAGGGCTATATAGCTCTGATATGGATAGGGAAAGGAGATCCGGTAGAAAGAAGTAATCGAACTTTTTTGTAAACATAAAAAAAAAAAAGGAAGAAAAGGAGTGACCAATCATTAATTAAAAAGAGCGAAACACCGGATTCTATTTTAATCAGTTCATTAGCAAACCTTCTATACCTAACTCAGAACTGGATGGCAACCAATTCTACTGGATATAGGTGATCATTTTGATAAAGGAAAAACGTTTTTTTTTTTCATTTTATCTCTAATTTCTAATTTCTTTTTCAACTAGTAAATACGTAAAAAACGTAAAAGCTGGCAATAACAACACCCTAACCGAACATCATTAACTTGGATGAAATAATTGCAGATAAAGGCAGTTGTGCCAACACTAAAACTTCCATTTCCTCTTAATCTGATTCTTATGGTCCAATTTGCTGCCAAGGCTAATTCACTTCAAATTGCTAATAAACAACGGAGACCCCGATATGAGAAGACATTGCCTGGGAAAACAATCCTTCCTACATTAGGTCTTTCGTTCCGTGAAGAAATATAAAATCTATGAGCATTGAATCACAAGAAGATTCTTGGGTTCATTACTTTATAATGAAGTACAGATTTTAAGCCAACAGTCGAACCTCCTGCAATTTGGTTATGATCAAGCTCTACCGCCAGGTTTCTGTTTTCTCCATTAATAGTTCCAACTTCATAGAGGCTGGGTGTGCCCTAGAGCAGTTTTTCGAACACAAGATTGATTCATCGTCGGTATGACAGAATAAATGATTACCTGCCACATCAGTCTGGAGCCCTGGACCTGGGAATAGGAGTACAACGAAAATGACATATGTACTAAAAATAAAATGGAAATATAGCCTTTCTCATTAACATTTAAATATTAGCAAATCCATTCAACGTTTAACTATTGAATTTTGTTTCCATACAATTATTTGTTGCCGTTGATTTTTTTTCTAGGCGTTTCTCGAAATAAGACAATGGATAAGTAAACTTAATTCTTGGAAGAAGTTAGTCGACTGCTCCACATATCATGGGTGATAAATATTGAAGACGCAGTCATTATAAAGTTCTTATTAGTGGCGACGTTTCAACCCAAACGTGTGGATCATCATCAGGGCGTGTTTCGAGCCGAAACTGCGTCCTGAATATTTATCACCCATAAACTTAATTCATATTAATATCTTCCAAAAATATCAGAAATAATATTGATTCAGGAGAAATAATATCTTATTTTGATATAAATTTAGTGGTTAAAAAATATGTAAATTGTAAAATTATACTCAAAATCCAGTAAACAGGAGAGATTTACAAAATTGAGATAAAAACTTCTCATCTAGTTCTACTTCCAGTTAATATTCCAGGCCTTAATCCAAATCAATAACCGAAACTACATAAATAATCAGATTGACAGCTTCATTATAAAAACACGTAAGTGTTAATTCCGAAAATATTTATTAATTTAATGATTGATGCTATTTCTTTTCTTTTTTTTTCCTGGAGAAGTACAACGGATTGAAAAAAAATTGAAAAAAATATCCTAAAAATAAAAATAAATGTCAATAGACTATCTTTGTTAAAATTCCGTGGTACAGATCCCTTTTTATCAAATTATTAAATCCGCCTGAAACTTCATGAATAGTTGCCTCATTATAACCTACACATTTTTTATCTACGAAAATTCTCATAAATTGGATGTTTTCTCATTAAATTAATTTATTAATTAAGTTAATTAGGTATTAAAAATGTATCAAGATTCATTTGCTTTCCATTTGAATCGTAAAATAATTTGATTACAAAATCGAAACAAAAGATGGTCAACAATAATGTTGGGCCGTTTGGTTTGTATAACCTTGTTATTCTGACGTGGTTGGGCTAGAGGTCACGCCGAACGGTCCAATATTTTTGTTGCTAGCATTTTTATCGATTTTGTGATTAAATTATCTTACGATTAAAGCGGAAAGCAAATCAGTGTGTTCATGATTTTTTTATTACCTAATTGACGGGATAATAAATTTACCAATCTACAGATTGAAAACGCCTCAAATGATCATGGTTTATCAAATATCAACCGTAAATTATGTTATACGCAAATTATTTTATTTTCTTCTATTGCATTTTCTCTGCTTTTCTGGGCAATGTGGTTATTTTGGGCCACACAATTAAAATTAAGGTTCGATCGTTGGATGAAGTATTAACGAATATAAAACTAATAAATAGGGACAGTTCGAACACAACAGTAAAATCATAAATAATATTAAATATTATAAGAAAATTATAAATAAAAGAAAAAAAATAATTGGCCATAAATTATGGTCAGTACCAGACGTCAGGCTTAATGGAGCCACACGAGCAAAGGAAGCTGTAACAGAGAGAGCTGTATTAACCAGGGGATAATAGGAACGGTTACTGGACACCTGCATTAGGGGTATCGATTCTCTATTTAGCATTCAAGAACCCAACAAAGCTTTTAGACGTATAAGGTGTAACATTAAGCAAGGGGAGAGTATTAAAAACAAAGGAATTAAGGTAGATGATAATTCATAAAAGCCAGCTACACAGTACATCATTAAATGATTCGTGTTCCTAATGCATTTCACGGCAGTAAACGCCTAATTAGTAAAATGACAGAAAGAGATATTTAAAATAATAAACGTCAGGCTAATTGTTAGAGTATGAGGAGCAGCGAAAACGTTCGAATTATAGCCTAATAACTTAAACAGAGCAATTATTTTCCAAAATGTGAAATAACAGGTTGCAGCATTCAATCAAGAACAACAGTAGCCGTGCTGTAGTAAACAGGCCATTCAATATAAACCGAATCGTAAATAATTAATTCCAGAAAAGTGGAACGAACTTCTGTAGGCGGCAGGCGATGGAGAAAGCACGCCATAAAAATAAAAAATTTATCCGAGTCCCTCACCATGAAAACAGGTCTATAATTTATGCATTACGAAAAAAAAATCACTTAAATAATTATAACCCAGAGAGTTTATTTTTACACCCTAAAATTATATTTAATAACTCACTTTTACTTATATTTATGTTATTTTACTTTTTATTGCATATAGTTTTTATTTATTATAATTTAGTTATTATTTTACTTTCGTTAATTTTATTTCTTTTTTGTATATATGGTGTGAATGTGTTCATTTATCAATATAATTATTGCTCCTGTGACATAATATTATATGTCTAAATAAATAAATAAAATAACTCACAAGTGTTTAAATAACTCTTCTTTTTTTTGTTTGCTCCATTTTCAATTTGTAATAAATTACCACATTATATAGATGTTATATTATGATCGTTTACGACTTCCGAGGATCTAAAATTTAATTTACTTTAACACATATGAAACGTTTTCATTTTTTTTATGATTAATTTTTTTTTTTTAATTTTTTTTTTTTTTTGTGCCAGAGGGTGGAGCAAAATTGAGGACGAACAATGCGACGAAAGTTCAACAACCATAGAAAAGAATTCATTTTAAGCTCTCATTTTAATAACGATTAATACAACAAAAAGATGTAGGTTAACGTTCTCCATTTTCAAAGAAGAATGTTTAAATAAAAGGAGAGACGGTTAAAAAATTAAAAAAAGAAAGTAGTAGGAAGATAAAGTTGGATGTATATGGTATTATATTGTGGATGAATAAAAAAACACGATATAATTTATTCAAATCTAGAATAGAACAAAATGTATCAGCAATAAAAATCCTAAAAAATTTCAGAAGGCTTAAATCAGCACACAGACAGCAAAATTTAGAATACCGAGGAAAGTGTAGAATAGTAAATTGAAAGAACATTTATTCTGTACTGGTGCAGAAACAGCAAAGAAGTAAAGTGTGTGAGGGGAGGAAAGTGGTGAAAGCAGAAGTGAAATACTTAAATAATAATTAAAACCAAAATTTGCAATGGCTAAACAGATAGAGGAGAAATAAATCATTTCACATAAATATTCTATATAAATAAAATAAAGGATTTGCCTGTACATCGAATAGAATCAACCCGTTTCATGATATCTTTGGGTTCCATACATTACAGACACCAAATCCACTTTTAAAAAAAAGTTCGTCTGTCTGTATGTCTGCATTGTCCAACGAAATTTTGTCAGGAGTAAGCTCAGCAATGGCTAATGGTAGACTTTGTAATTTTGACATTATATTTAAGTTTTCTTCACTTAAAGACATGGGCTTTACAGGAAAGCAAAATATTATGTAGAACAAAAGTTTGAATCCAGCGAAAAAAAAAACGAAATCCCGGACTTCCACTTAAGCATCAACGCGCTGTTTTATCATTCAATAGATAGGTTTATCCAATCGATCTGCTAGAGATGTTATTCTATCAAGCTCACGAAGTGGATAAAATATGGTCATTTTTTTTAATTAAATACATGGAATGGTCGCTTAAAAACAAAAAAGTTTCACCCTAGGTGTTACATTTAATAATAAACGTTATTGACTGAAAAGAATAATGAACAGTTGCGTGAGATTTGTAATTGGTGCCCCGAGATACTACCATGTCTCTCACCATTACACTGAGTTAGAGTGGCTCTTCCCCTCCATTCGAAGACAATATTTCCTAGGTACATTCCTCTATCATATCATCAACAGTCAACGTCCTTCCTACGCCTACAACCTTCTCCAATTCAAGTCCTCAGTCCACTCCCTCTCCACAAGATCCCGACCTTCCGACCTTTACATTCCTTCTCACAGATCTGCCTCGTTCCAAAACTCCTTTATTGCACGTTCTGTTAGTTTCTGGAATTCCCTTCCAATCAAAATTCGACATTCTTCATCCTTATCTACATTCAAAACCCTCCTATTCCAATTCCTGTCCCAAAAACAGTCAGGCACCAGCTAATCTTTTATGTAAAATTACACATTATATATAAGACCATATTCACATATAGCTCATGACCTGAATACTTATTATAGATTCGACTTTCTTTTTCTCTTTTTTTTTTTTTTTTTCTGTTTCAACAGAAACAGAAACAGATTTTACTGTTAAGAAGAATATACATTTATTTTTTCTGTATTTTTTATTTTTTCTAAAAGGGTTTATTTATATTTTAACATCGTACATAGTTTTAAATATCTTAGTATGGTTTCAAGAGTTTTTTATATAGATTTTTATATTTTATTTTGTATATAGTATGTATAACCAATATTTTTTTTCTTTTCTTTTCTTTAATGACCTATCATTATCTTAATTTGTTATGTTTGTTTTTATCTGGCCAGATGTAAAATTTTAATTTATGTACTTTTTTGTTATTCTGAAGGGACTTCGTCCCAGAATAAAATTATTTTTCTATTCTATTCTATTCTACATTTATAGAAAACGTACTACACCCTACTCTACCACCGAAAATCTGACATTCTCCCACACTTAAGCGCTGAAGTCACGCTGTTTCGCTTAGTCGCCTTCACCTAGGTTACAACCCGTTTCACAGAAATAACACATGGCCAAAATTTCGACTAAAATTGTTCAATCACTAGCTCTACTATCATATTCATTGTCAGTCTCTCCACTTCTTTATTTGCTTAAAAAACAGCGAAGTGCTTTCAGAAATTTTCGCTTTGATTTTTTTTATACAAATAAAGAAGTGGAGAGACTACAGCTCTTTTTTATTATTTCAATCGACTCCACGATCTCCTCGCTTCATCATAAATGAAAATTAAACACTTAAACAATTTTAATGGATGTTTTTATTATGACTATTGCGAATCCTAGACTTCCATCAGCCCCCTATAAAAAAATTCAAAGCAACCTCCTCCACCCAATTTTATGAAATTAAATTTGGATCCCTCTTCCCTCCCCCCAATACTATAAAATTCATCTCAAAAACGATCCTCAAATTTTAAGTATAACGACGGGTACATCAGCAAGTCATAATAATAAACCATTGGTTATCTCATTCCAAATAAAACATACTAAACCAACAGTGAAATGTAACGGAAATTATCAGATAATACAATAAATTTTAAGAGACTTTTAAATTATACACAGTGAATGAGATTACAAATTAAAAGCGATTTGAGATAATATAACGAGAGACTCATAACGAGAGACCCGTTCTCAAACCAGATCGAAAGAGATAATATCAATTTAATAAAAATAAAACAGATTTCGCCTGGCACACATAATAAGGAATTTAGAGCATTCTAAATCGTAAATGACAATATATCGAACACATAACTCCTGAAAAACCGTGGTAAAATTTAAAAATTATAAACGTTATTCCTTCGATTTGAGAAATATCATAATCGTAAACATTTGTCGAGAATAAGCAAAACCTACAGTAATACAGAGAACAAGGAATACAACTCATATTTTATTCAATGAAACGAAAACAGATTTTAAACGAATTTCACCACTGTTTTAATACACTTTCTAACCATGAAAAAAAGAAAAAAGTAATCGTTTATTTCCTTTGTGAATTGCTGTAAACATGAATTTATCTTTTGACAATTCACAGAAATTCCGTTTTCCCGATTGTTCCAGATCTTGGTAAAAAGAAACTCTGAGAATAAAGAGGTAGGTAACATATAAATCGTCGATAACCGAAATTTATAATTGAGTTCATTAAATGTAATTAAAATTAATAATCGTCAGTAATCTGAAAAAATACTATAATACACATAAGCTGAAAAATGTCGAATTTTCAACCTGAATATTCCCTTTACCCGAGAGGGAGACGGAGGATTCTTCAAGATATATAACAAAATATTACAAAAAAGTCGGATGAAATAAAAAATAAATCGAAAAACTAAATAAAACGAGCCTTTTCTCGTTGATAATTTGTTTGGCTTTTTAATGTAAAAAAAATATATTCACAAGATGATTAAAAAATTCCATTCGAATATCCCCATCCAAGCGTGATATGGGAACATCGTTTCCTTAATTGAGGAAGAATAAAAAATAAAAAAAAGAAGAAGGCTTGATCTTCCCACAGATTACGTCAACCTATCACATCTAATGATTTGCTTTTAGAAAATTCGTAAACAACTAAAATGACAATACAACTGAAATAGGGACAATACAACTATTTGATTCATTTACGATCAACATAATAACATTAACGTCATCGCAATTCCCCATCAATTCAAAACTTCCTTACAATGCTTCTTATACAGTACAAGAGATAAGTCAGTGGTACAGATCTCTTTTTATCAAATTATTAATATCCGTCGGAAATGTCGTAAATAGTTTCATCGTAACCTACGAATTTTATTTACGAAAACTCTTGGAATTGGGACGTTTTTAATCTGGAGGGGGTCCAACTTCGTCCATTTAATTAGGTACTAAAAACTCGTAAATACCCATTTGCTTTCTACTTGGATCGTAATATAATTTCATCACAAAATCGATAAAAAAAGGTAGCCTTCAGAAATATTGAGCCGTTTGGCGTGACGCACATCCCTAAATTTTCAAAATAACAACGTTAGATAGGAAAAACGAGAAAATATTTTTGTAGGTCACCTTTTTTATCGATTTCGTGATCAAATTATCTTACGATCCAAGTAGACAACAAATGGATATTTACGAGTTTTTAGTACCTAATTAAATAGGAAAAGTTTGCTCCCTCCAGATTGAAAAATCCCCAATTCCGAGATATCGTAAATAAAATAGTTATAGGTTACGATGAGATTAAGCTATTTACGAAGTTTCAGGCGGCTATTAATGATTCGATAAAAAAGGGGTCTGTACCACGGACAAAGATTCCAACCCACCGACTTCCTCCAAATGTCATTCCGACATCTTTAGGGACTAAGGGGAAAAAAAAAGAATGCCTTTAAGTTAAATAAGGATATAAAAATGGAATTATATTCTAATGATGATTACGCTTCATCGTTATCAGACAAACGATTACTATAAACCAAGAAAACTATGGAAGGGTGACTGTAATCACAACAATTAAAATTACAGTTGGGCAATGAATTTTTAGGATTAACGGCTGTTTTGTGAATTGTACCTAGCTGTATGTAGCTTGCGTAAACAAAGATAACAAAGAGAACCTGCCTAGGACTTCTCTTGGCTGACTCTCGCAAAAGCTCTACACCAGACCAGATGAGCAGGTGAAAAGGGCCCATAACACTAAGTAAGAATTGCTTTACGTCAGCAGAAAGAATGAGTTAATTTTTTTCACAATGTATATGCCTCACTAATTGCCTTAAAATACAGTCCACTGACAAATTATTGTGTATGTTGCCTGATGTTAAACTTGTTTGTTTTTTCCAAAATTTCGTTTTTTTATCTTTAAAAATAACACACAACAATCAGCAGAATATATATTGAAAAGTACTTATTATATATCAGACATCCAATACTCCAATAAACTCATGTTACAGAGGTTAAGAAACGGATGAAAGTCATCCACCACTAAAGCCTTGCATTTTTAATACTTTATTTCATGACTAATAAAATAACAACAAAACATTAAGCAATATCTCGCCATTAAAGAGTTCACTAATAAAGTGGTTGTTTGAGAATCGAATAGAGGATAATGCTGCTTGATACTGTTGTCCTTTGGGTGGTTCTTAAGCTCATTTTACCAAGCCCTCTTAAGAGTTTCTAAGCTAATTGGGACACCGAGGGACATGTGGAACCTTTAAATAAAACTTATTCAATTAACTTAAGTCCTAGAGATAAAACAAAAACTATTCAATTTTAAGATAAACAGCTCGTAACAATTATAACATAATTTAAAATAATTAACCTCCAGTCAAGATTCAGAAGAGACAATTCAGTAAAAAATAGGAGCTATTAACAAACCACTTTATTCCTATATTTCTGCTATCTTAATTAGAAAGCGATAACTTAATCTCATTAACTCATTTTACTCAAATATTTTACAAATACTTGGAAATTATTACACAGCCAACACGCAGGAACGTTCAACAATGAAAATGTGATTCCTCGATCCTGCGTGGAATGGTCCAATTATAAAGCCATCGCTGACGATGAGACATCTGTACAATCCATATGTTCCTTGTTTAATGGATCCCCATAAATATAGCCCGGACAATACTCTGTCGAGAGTAATGGTCCGTCAGTAGAAGTTAGTCATGGAGGAGGGGTGGGTCACTACGAGTATGAAAGTGGAGTAGAGTTCACTTAAAAAAACACTACAAGGCAATGGTTTGAAGGCCAGGCAAGAACTCATGAGAAGAAACTGTAGGCATTGCTGGAAGCAGTTAATAATTAAAAAATATTTAATCTTTTTCCTAGCCCTGGGCGACAGAATTTAGTTGACGACATATTTCTAGAACTTTATTTTGATAGACCGAAAAATATTTCATTACACTTTTTGGCTGTTTTGACTGTCAATGACAAGTTTAATAGTACTTTTTAATGATATTTACTTCGAAACACCACGGTGGCTACAAGATCATTGAAGTTAAATTTCCAGACATTTCCCTATATAGTGATAGTTTTCCATGAACAATATGTCTGGAGAAACAAATATGAAAAATTTATAATTCATAAATAAATTTATGAATTAAACATGAAAGATATTTACAATTAATAAAGCCGAAATAGGTTGTTCTGAATATCAGGGGTTAAGGCAGATTTTACTCTAAAAGGCTAAAAAATATTTAAAATCAATTCGCAATCCAGTTGATGAACCTCGAACTAATATTATGTGAGGATGGATACAAAGATTCTGCTCCAGACACAATACTGTTTTTAAAAAAAAATTGCTGTGAAACTGATAGAGTTCTCTTTTGGTTAACCAAAAAATGTAATTCAAAGGTTTAGCCGACAGTTCATGAGAATTATCATGACGCTGACATATAACGAAATTTTTTAAAACGTTAATGTCGGAATCGACATTTTAAGGTTCCGTTAGAAAGACAGTAGTATTATTAAGAACTCCATTACTTTATCAAAAAAAAAAAAAAGTATGTCCATAGATGTATATATTACAAATAGTAAATAATATTGGTATGTTTTTTCTTTTCAAAAAAGTCCATTTTGCTTAAATTTTGTTCATTATTCTTGTTTGATTTCAATATAACGACCACTTCGTTACTGAGTCAAATGTGGATCAACAGCGACCGTGGTCGTTTATAACGACGAAGTTAATCCCTTCAAGATCCATTATAAACGATATCCATTTTATATTTATTTCCTATTCGAAAAAATTATTTACGTACTAAAAAAATCTCTTCATGACTTTAACGATTTTCCCTGACTTTTCCCATTTTTCCAGGTCATACACCACCCTGAATACATTACTTACAATAGTGATATAAAAATTACTAGAAAAAATACATAAATAGTTAAACCTGAATTAAACTACTTATATTTTTAATTTAATGGTGAATTTATCCTATAATATAAGACTATTTTCTATCTCTTTCTTATTTCTCCTTTTGCCCAGAAAAGTGTTTAAAAGAATCGTAATTTTTCCTAGCAGTGCAATAATTTTATTAGTATAGAACAGGCACAAATGCAAAACGTTTTCAAAAATATTTCTAAAATACCTGAACTGCAAAAGAACGTTTCATAAACTAGAGCCAGTCAACTTACCTAAAAACAAAAAACATAAAATAATTAGAACACTAATGTCACTTTATTACAATTACTAAACAATAATTACAATTAATATTAATTTTCAAAACTATAATATTGATATAATTTAAAAATTGTATTCACACATTATTTTGTAACTCAGCAGTTATTACAGCCGCAGAAACAAAGGACCAGAAACCATTACCAAGATTCGGTAATGATAATCTTGACTTAATCCTTCAACGAAACGGACAAGGAGCAAATGAAGACAAATTGCAAGGTATTCGTTTCCCTAATAGCGTTTCCATTTATCGAGGAATTAGGTGACCTCAAAAGGCGGAACCTATCTCAGGTGCGGAATGGATTGGGGAAAAAAAAAAAAAAAATGAATTACAACCTTGATTTGAGACCATAAAATATCAAAAGGGTTCTAGTGATCAATATTAATTATAGTGCCTGGGGTCATGAAGTAGGTAGCTGATATGAAAAGAAAATTTTATTTTTTAAAAACACAAAATTATACAGATCAACAATCATAGTTGAGGACCGAGCATATCACATCAACAGCTAAAAATAATGACGAAGACATTAATAATATACAATAATTAATTTGTATAATTCGCTCCAATAATTATTTTTCTTTTGTTTTTGATGAAGTAGACATTATGAAAAAAAATATAATAAAAATATTATTATGTTGAGGTAATATTATTATCCCTTCTTTCCTTCGGGAAATCTTTAGCGACAACCTTCTACCAGTACTACAAATGTGGGATTAACCAAGCAACAGCAATATTGAATTATATAAAGAAATATACAGATGCTGGTACTAATATTAGTGGGGGAAACTAGTTCGGCAACAGAGCACTATTTTGTCCTTTTTGCTAACCCTTGAAGTCTACCATGAGGTTGCCGTCGCTTACATACAAGAGTGGGAATGCCAAGATTCATTTCCTGGCGCCGCCGAGAATCTGAAAATATGAACTGATCAAGGTTAGAATCGAACTCACAACATTAAAAACCAGGCGATGTAGGACACGCCCAACGTACTCCCGGACTATTGGATTTCACAGTTCCTCACGGGGCATGGGGGTTTTCGAGCTAAGCTACATGGCTTTGGCCAGGACATAGATCCCCAATGCCCCACTTGTGGAGTTCTGGAGACTGTCGAGCACGTGGTCACGGCCTGCACTGCATTTGAAGGAATAAGAGCAACGATGATGAGAACCGCAGGAATTTACGTCCTAACAGAGGATGAACTTCCTCAGTTGGTAAGTAAGGAGAACTTCCCTCGGTTCAAGAAATTCATTTATGATTGGAAGGAGGCAGTGGGTCCAGCCCACTTCAACATCGGAGCACGGAGAAGAGGACCACCACCAAGAAGACCGCCGGAAGACGGACACCCTTGATAAGACGTCACCAAAGATAATATATTTTAAACTGTTTCACTTGCAGTAGTATGCTGTTATGCAGTCATGCATAACATCCCACTATTGCAAACGCCCGTATGACCCATCAGGCAAGGTAGGGTGAAATGTAAATAAATAAATAATAATAAACGTACTTGGCCATCCAATCCTGAATACATAGATAGCATAAATATCTAACAACGACACTTGCTAACTTAATATTTGTACACGTTTGACATGGACATTTTACAATTTGGAAAAAATATTATCGAAGCACGGTACCCAGCAATCAGGTCGATGATGCATGTCCCTCCTAAGAATTTTTATTGCTCTTCTCTTGATGAAAATTGTTTAAGCGAAATAAATAACCACAAGAGTTAAGTAAGATAGTTTTTAATTAAGAAATAATTAACGAGACTCGAAAAAATGTAGTTTATTTGCTATTCTTCAAATTGTAAATCCAGAAAAATAAGGCTCTATGGAAAAATTTATTTTCAAACATCATGATAACGCAACCTGCCTAATGATATCCCCTTTCGGGTACGATTTTATTAATAAATTATTATTTGTGACAAACCAATAAGCTTCTTAAAGTAATTTACTTATCAGTGGCCAACATGCATAATTTTTATTTATTCATTTTTTTTTTCCTTAAGATTTTAAACAAAATCCTATTTTTCCACCATGCATTTATAAATCAATCTATACATAAATCAATTATTGCCCAACAAAAGGAAAATAAAAATTGTAATCACTGCAGACGTTCTAAGATTGTCGGGCAAATGTGAGAACTTTAGAACAGACTTTGAAGTTCTTCAACTTCATTATTAGGGAGCATAATCCAAAACTGTTAACTCCGGAGTCGTGCCGAAAAGCTATCTGATCCAGACAGAAATAAGCCTATTGGGAACAGTACTCAGGGGCAACGATACCTAGGGATCAAATTGTACCACGCTTGGAATTAATATTTCCGACAGGTAGTATAAGAGAAGGGGCCTATTTTAAAGATAGGTCAGATTTTTTTTTTTCCACGACTTGCTTTTGAGAATTCCTCTCATCGAAAATTAACACTATCAAGATAAAAGCAAAATTAACCCTTCACTAAAAATCGGGTTATTTGAGATCTATGTTCGGAGAGAAAAACAAAAAAAAAACTATTTAAATTATCTTTAAATTAATTTAAAAACATCAAACTTGACTTAAAATCATGCCTTGAAGGTCACGCTATTTTCAAATTAATACTTGTAAGCGTTCCATTGCTCGACTTACAAGGTACAGTTCAATTATAGAGAAAATTGTTCTCATAAACGTAATTTTGAGACAATGTACAGAGAAAGTTATTATCCTTAAAGTAGTTGAATACAATAATAAGGTGAAACATGAAATCTCCTTTTCACAAATTATTATGAAGCCCTCATGAATATTTAAAAAATCTGAATCCTTATAAAATCAAAATCTACATCTTCACACCAATCATCATACATTCATTTTTTTATTCACATCTCTTTTAATCTTTTTAATCTACTATAGCAACACAGATGCCAAACCATACTGACATAACATGATTGTATTTTTTAGAAAAAAAATCCTACCTATAAAAATTATTTTCTGACAAAACGTCAAAATTCCAGAAACCTACATTTCAACTGATTTATGCTAAAAAAAAGTCTGCCAAGTAAGGTCAGTATATCTTCCACGCCGTTTTCATTGGCTAAAAAATATCTATGTTACCAGGTATACAATTATCAAAATTATAAGTATTAAAGATTAATTCGTACAATAATACTCGTTTTGTTTAAATCAAATCTCATAAAAACGATCCTCAATCTTTATCATCTGAACATGAAGTTTCTCTAAAGGTTTCCAAGTCACTTACTTTGATCCATTCAGGAGATGTCAGAAAATTCGCATAGAAGGCTAAAAACGAGCTCCATTTGAGACCTAATAGAGTAATAAGAATTAATATTAGAAACGAAAAAGGTGTCGCAGGGCAATTCCTTTCCTGTCTGTTAGGTCCTGTTTTAGAATGAAATACCATTTTCAGGTTATCGGAGACAGTTAATTTAACTACATAGAGAAAAAAAATTGACATCAACACACCTTTATAACTGTATTTAACACTTTTAGCTCACTTCAGGTACCTAATAATCATCACTTAATAGTAAAAAAATATCTAGTGGATAACATAATAATTAAGATCGATAATTAACATCAGCTAAGATCGACTAACACGATTGGAATTTCACTTCTTATTCGAATGTAATCAATAACAGAAATAATGATCACAGACTCCTTGTAACTGTCACCGAATAAGGTAACTCACAACGAGCCGGCTTGCAGAGCCGCAGAACGGACTAGCCTACTTAATGAAATGCAATTTACGTCTTGAATCAAGCTCCTTAATCAATATAGGAAACGGAATGCCGGAGGCAGGGCACTTGGCAGCCTGCTGCACTCGATAATTGAGTACTGCTGCAGATTGTAATATTGAAAAATGCATCGACATGAGAAATCCGAATACATTGAGATGATCGTGCTATGATAGGTACCTTGGTAGCCAATCCATCAATCCGTCTTTGTCTTGAGAGAGACGGGGATTTCTCGAGAAGTCCCACGGCGGATGATGTCTCTGTGGGAGATCTGAGGCAATAATTAGGGTAGAGAAAGGTATGAAGGGATCATCTCCCCGTGGGACTCCAGCCTGGTGACAGTTCATTTGATCAGCGCTGGAGAAATCCTGAAAGAGTTCCAAAGAGCCGATCGTAATAACAATGTACCGAGGTCAACAATTATCTTAATGAACGCCAACAATATAAATATATATGTTTAAGATAAGATTAATACAAATTAAAAAAACTAGGAATCTTTAAGTTTAATTTAAATCAGTTCAATTTTGAGAAAAGAATAACTGATAGATAGATAGCAATTGATTTGTTTTTTGGGGGAGGGGGTTCCCCATACAAATAGAGCCTATCTTGGCTATTGTAGAATAATATGGTTTTACAAGTTATATACATATCATTTAAAAATAAATAAAATTTCCAATAGTTTACGTTTAGAGTGATTTTCCAAAACATGAATAACAAATAAAAACTAAAAACAAAAAAAGATTACTGCATAATAATAGTTATATGAACCTGTTACTATAGTAGAAACAATAAAAAATAAAAATATTTATATATATATAAACAAAATATTACTTTTACGATAAACTAAAAACAAACACTTAATAGAACATGGGCTATGATCAACAATTTTGTGTATGGATTTTGTGTACTTCCATCATATAACAGTATACTTTATTTAACTTATCTATACAATCGATATTCAATATGGTTTCGATGTTATGGTTATCAGAAGATTCTGACATGAAGTTTTGGAGGAATTTTTGTCTATAGTCATTTTAGACTGGGCAGTGAAGGAGAATGTGATGTAGACTATTGTAGATAAATTGACTGCATGATATACAAGTTTCTTGAGACTCGATCGAAAAGGTTGTGTTTTTTTGATAGATTCTGATATGTTCTCGGTTTGCAACTCTTATTTGACTGACTCATCTCAACTTCTTTATATGGACTTTGAATGTAAGGTACGTTTCGGGATCGGGAGCATTGTAACTGCATAGTATTCTGTACAAAGGGTAATTAAATGAGTTTAGAGCTCTTTTTATGTCGGCTGAGAAATAATGGTTGTGTGCTTTTTCAAGGATGTCGTATTTGTGTCGAATAAGAAAGGAATAACTTCTCTTTCAAATGACTAGCATTCCAAATTTGTGTTTTTAATGATCCAATTATTTTAACTTGTAAGTAAAGGAGATAAGAATACAAAACTTATTTATAACAAAACTAACAGTCTTCGCGTACGGGTGGAACTGGTATCAATTCATTTTAACATCATTTAATCTTTTCAATAAATTTCGGTATAAAAAAACTTATGTATGCATTGATTAGTAACTATTTTTTTAATAATAAATCAACTAGTAGATTTGTAAAAATCTAAAACTTTTTTAAAACAGTACACCAAAAACGAAGTATATCAGGAAACCATCAAACGAATTAAAATAAAGGTTACCCCATTTCAACAATTGTTTTAGTGCTTTTTATTTTTTTCAAACAAATAACATTCTGTAAGTATTACATTCTAAAAATACTATAACAAGTTTCAAGGCAATTTAGGTTTGCAATAAATTTTTAAAAAAATAAACAAGCAGAATGCACCAACAGTATTAGAGGGACTGTTCCCAAGGCTTGGTGATCTAGAAAGTCAACGTCAAGGATGCCCGGATAAGGTTAATAACTCTTCAAAAGATTAAGGACCAACCATTGACGACATACGGGCAAGTCAACCACATAAGAAAGAATGCATGTGGTAACTTACTTTCACAGCAGTATATAAGCCACCACAATATATAGATAATTTCTAACTGTACGGAAAACATAAGTACCACGATATACACAATAGCCAGAATAAATCTCTATATAAATTATAAATGTTTAAAAAAGAAAAACATGTTAATATTAGGCGATTTTGAAAAATGCTTGTCTCTCAAATAGTCCTTGATGACTCGCCGTTCAAACTTATATAATTGAGAGCAGGTTAATGGAATGCATGCAAACTAAACAAACAGGAATGAAATACTTATCAAATATAAATAGACTTTTTTTTTTTTTAGATTGAGTAAATGTGATTTAGTGGTTTTGTCAACATGGCTTACCTAACGAAAGTTTGAACACTTGTTTATAAAATAAATTACCTCATTTCAATTTTTTTTTTTCAAACGAGTTGGTCCTCGTATATTTTAAGTAAAACAACACATCACAAAACATACCTTGACAACGTATGTAACTTTTCATTGAAGATGGATGAGGGTTGACCTAATTAGTGAATACAGATGGCAGGTTCAGGTTAGGAAAAAAAAAATGGAGGTGATATGTTCCACAAATGATGGATTCAAATAAAGCAAAAAATAGGAAACCAAATAGAATATAAAAAGAGGAACTGGTATGAAAAGTAAAAAAGGAAGAGTTATGCTGGGCTCTTAGATTCCTTCCAAAACCAATATTTCTTAGGTACATTCCTCTATCAAATCATCAACAATCATCGTCCTTCTTAAGCCTACAACCTTCTCCAATTTAAGTACTCAGTACACTCCTTTTCCACAAGATCTCGACCTTCTAACCTATATATCCGTTCTCACAGATCTGCCTCATTTCATAACTCCTGTATTGCTCGCTCTGTCAATTTTTTCGATCTTTCTTTTTATTTTTGTTTTTATTAGGCCAGATGTAATCTTTAAATTTTGTACTATTTTGTTATTACAAAGGTACTTTGTCTAAGAAAAAAGTTATTTTCTATCTATCTAATTATGTAAACATTAAGGAATTTGAGTAGTTTTAACAATCAAATTCCTCCAAAATGTATTAAACAACATAGAATTTGTCCAGGAAAAAATTAATTACTTCTAAAGCCATCAAAAGTACTACAGAATTGATGTAGTTTTATTTGTAACAAATAAAGATTTGTAAAACAATCAAAGAACCTATTAGACAACTTATTACACAAGTGAGCTAGAATTTGGAATTGATAAGAAATCTCCACCGACTATTTATTCTTCATTCTGACTGAATAATGCTCTCGCCATGATGAAAGGAGGCCGGTTATGATTCAGCTTGACTCTTGGTAATTAATTATTCGAGATTTATTGAATTGAATATTAATTAAGAGATATGCAAATTAGAAGTGCCCGTTAAGTCTATTCCTAAATCAATTCAGGTGCCAGTACCAACGGTCCAAGTAGGATATCTAAACTGTACTAGAATCAATTAGTCCAACTTAAACGGAGATCTTTTCCTGATTTAGTCCATAACGGAAGCAATCTAAGTGGCACTAATAACAAATATATATTAAATTGATTCTGTTGAATAATATTTTATATATTATATTTAACATATTTTTAGTCACCATGCCATATATTCCATAGTACTTCATAAATCCAATGACTGCAGTCAATGTGAAGATTACCTTAGTTGCTAATAACGAAAAATAAGACACATATCCCCAAAAAACAAGTTATAAATAAATGAAAACTTTGTGCATATTTAAAAAATATCCAATTTTTTTTTCTTACGCCTGTTGACTTCGACTTCTTAGTCATGAATCTTCTTTAGAAACGGTAACGATTGAAGTATTGTCTGCAGTTCAATATTTTGGACATTATTCATGATGATAAAGCTACGAATTATTATTATTATCATGTTTGACCTTTGGCACTACAGATAAGTAGACACAGCAATCCTTTGTTGTTTACAACCCAACTCCCGATGACAGCGCTACCTAGCGTCTTCTTAAAGAACTAAGAGTTGGTGATACAATTGAACTGGCCAAGTTTTACAACGGCTTCAAGAAACAAGACTTAATTCTACAGAATCTGGTCCATGGTTTCCTTAAGTACGTTTCATGATGGCAGTAATCTGAAGCAACTCTTAACAACTCCGTTCCAAAAGACACTGCCAAATTAACAAGAGTCTTCAGAGGGCAATCATGAAGCTTTCTACTCAACGAGGCATAAAACCCAAGGCCCAGCCACAACTCTTCTTCAACGACAAACGTCTCTTTATGCGGTTATCTTTTCAAGCTCTGTTTATGATTCTAAAAAGTCTAGCTAACGATCGTCCTATTTTTATTTTTTAACTATCTGACGTAGTCCCTATAAAAATCATATTATTTATTAAATAGCATCAAAGATGGAGGAGAGAAAAGTAGTGTTATAAATTTTAAGTTTTAAAAAACCGTTTGTAAATCCCCAATAGCTCAAAAAGAAAAGAATATAGAAAACTGAATTAAATATTTCACTATTATATTTTTTATTACATTCAAAAACAGTAAACGTTGTGATATTGATAATTAGGAAGTATAAACGCTAGATGAAGAATTGCAATACAATGATAATTATAACAAAAATAAATATATTTAAATCTAATTAAATTAATTAATCAAATTTTAAAAAACCGTTCGTAAATCCCCAATAGCTTAAAAAGAAAACAATATAGAAAACTAAATAAAATATTTCACTATTATGAGAAGGAGTTGATCGGGGGGTGCGGTGTTTATTAGCTTGTTTTACACTCATTCCTTATCTTTTATCGCAATCTGTTTACCTTTAACTTACATGCTATATTCTCCTTTATTTTCTATTTTTATACATACTTATTTTCCATTTTTGTTTGCATCTTGTACATATAATACTTGATATTTTAACTACATTGTCAAACACTATATCTCTGATATCATCTTTTAGTTCTGTAACAGACAACTTATTCTTATTTTATATCTACTTATATTCATTTATTTTCACCATGTTTTGTATCTTTTGTAGCCCTGATGAAGACATACAAAGTGGGTCGAAACGTCGGCAAAATTTAAATAATTCTACTTGTTTAATTTAGTATTAATTTGACCGCACCCCCCGATCAACTTCTTCTCATATTGTATCAACGGTCAACCATCTCTACATCATTTCACTATTATATTCTTCATTAAATTCAAAAAGAGTAAAAGTTGAGGTATTGAATAATTAGGAAGTATAAACGTTAGATGAAGATTTGCAATACAATGATAATTCTAACAAAAAAAAAATATTTTAATCTAATTAATTAAGTAAATAAAAATGAATAAACAAAATCACTATATGAATTCAATTGCAAAAAAATCTAGATGATAACGAGAAAAAAAAATCGAATGAAAAATAATTTTTTCAGTAACTGGTTACAACAATGAAAAAGCTAATAAAACGATAATAAAAAGCTGATAAAAGCTAATAAACGATAATAAAAGGATTTTTTTAGCATACAAAAAATTAAGTAAACTAAGAATTAATTTTGTTCTCTTAAATTATCATTTTACTATCGATAAAAAAAAATGTATAAACGAATTTTAAAATATTATCCTTCAAACTAACACCAAATCTATGTTTCCGTTCAAATGTTAGTAGAATTATGGCTATTATGGAAAAAATATTATAATTCCAATTCAGCCTAGAACTATAGACCCTATTAAGGACAGATTGCTGGATTTTCAAAGTTTTTCTTTAATATTTATTCATTAAAATTGCAAAGTTCATTGGTGGATCTAAGGGGAAGGCTTACGAGGTGAAATTAATTTTTGAAAGAATAGTTTTACATAATGAAAAAAATCATTGTTCGTATTACTATACTATTGTCAATTTGGACTTTTTGCATTAGTTTGTGGTTAAAAGAAAAATATTCACATGAAGCGGAAGAGTGTCCTTTGGATGTTTGCCTCAGGCTTACTCGACGAAGAATTGTTATTTATTAACGAACTGACATTGTAAATATTATTCAAAACATAGAAAAAAAAATATATAAATAAAATTATACAAAAAAAAAAAAAGCATTTTTTATATATATTTTTATATCCTTTTAAGGATGAATATAAGACAGCCGCGAAGAAATAAAAGCATTAGTTTAAGGAGAGGCCAAGGTATTACAACAAAAAACGTTAAAAGTAATATAAAGTAACCCGATATGCACAACAAACAATTTCTTATACAATTCATTATTTCTTTTGTTGCTTAAAAACCGGAACAGTGAGTCAGAGTTGGAACCGGTTGACCTTCGTCTCCTTCCCACACCTGTTTTTCGCCGAAAAGGGGGAAAAAAGAGGATGAATACCTCAAGCTTCCAGTTCTAGATCTCTATCTTTGCGAAACCATAAAATAACCGTAAAGAGCGGATTCAACGTAAATTTTAAAATATACTGTCACCAACTCCTTTAGGGGAAGATTTTAATAACCATGTTTTTGAAGAGCTCCATGAATTCTCGGTAATACATCAAAATGATTGGACTTGATAGCATTTTCATTTTGGATGGAAGAGACAAAATTGATACAGGTTTACAAGAAAAATTAATTAGTCTGTATCTGGATGAAACATAATATATTCGGAATGTTAGACTGCAAGAAATTTGTATTTTTTTTTTTTTTTGCAATGTTAGACACAGGCGTATCTGCGGAGGGGGGGGGGGGGGTTGCTTTCGGGCTGAAGCCTCACCCCAAAATGGTAAAATATAACCACGAAAAAAAGTATTAAGTAATTATTTACTATCATTACATTTAATGGGACTTCAAGAATCACTAAAACACCATTTCATATAGGTAATTAGGTTCTTTCTTCTTCTTATTCTAAAGTAATAATCGTTATAAATAATTTAAAAAAAAAACTTTCAGGCTGAAGCCCAGCAAAAAATTAAATCCTGGATTATATTATATTCCAATGCTAATGATGTTGGATAATTCTGGTAAGATCAACGATTAATATATTGACTAATTTTTATGTATGTATAAGTAGTTTAAAAGAAGTCCAGATTTTTTGTGGATATATTAACAGTTACTAATTTTGTAGAGCAAGTCTGATTGTTTTTAAGCAATATATAGAACTAATTATATAACTAGAGCTAAGTATGTTGAGACCTCTTAAGTGTATTAAGGTATATTAATTGCAGGGTAAGGTAAATATATTAATTTTATTAAGTATATTAATTATAGGTATATTAGCAGTTACTAATTTCATAGGACAACTCTGATTGTTTTTAAGCAATATATTGGTTAAATCATGTAATCAGAACGAAGTATGTCAAGACCTCTTAAGTTTATTGAAGTCGAAAACCTATATATTTTTTGTTTATTTATTTATTTATTTAGAAATATAATAATCTGGCACGTGGAGAGTAATTATAGTGAGATATAAACATATTTAAACCATAACACAGAAAACATAAAATTAACAAAAGTAAAATAATAACTAAATAATAATCGATAACTATATAGAATAAAAAATAAAATAACCTAAAGATTAGCAAATTAAAAACATAAAAACTCAGTCATAAATACATACAATCAGGCAGGGAACCCCAAGCCAGGCTTGTCCCTCCAACTATAGAGGAAAAAGCAGGACTCCAAGAGATCCCTGCGCTACTCTTTCAACCGCGTCACTGGTCCTAAAGCAAGTGGAGATTGAGCGAGGGCCCTTTACCCACAAACACTCCTGGCTTGAGTGGAGAATCTGGCCATTGCCAGAACTCCGAGATATATACTACAAAAGATCTCTAGGCTACTGCCGCTTCAACCTTTGAGGATTGTAGGGATGAGTGGAACTATATAGGGACTGTGCGAGAGGATTTGGATAATTTGTAAGGTTCTGATGGAATTCGGAAAATTTTTCAGGGATAAGGTCTAGGACAAATGGGATATTAAGGTCATGATGTAGGGTTTTGCTAGTTACATAGAACGGACCATTGACTATTGTTTAGAGAACTTTAGATTCAAAGGATTGAATGCGTTTAATGTTAAAAAATTCCGTAGTTCAAGTCCGTAGGTCCAAATAGGACGAAAGCCTATAAAACATTTGAATGCTATATATACGTCACTAACATGCTCGATTTTAACACGGTCTGGAACATGTTAAAACGTGTAATGACTGCACCATTTTAATACTTTTTTCAAGCCGACAAGAAACTTTACACTCTCAAGGTGCCAAAAAACCTAGTCAGCCCGAGTTGGAAAAGGCCATCATACCGGAAGACAAAATTCAAACAATTACACACGCATTTTTCCGAATTTCAAGGAAACTTGTATCCCTACAAAAAAAAAAAAAAAAAAAAAAAAAATACAGCTTATATTGTTAAATGCTAAAAATGGTTAAAAATATTGTTTAATGGCGTTTTTGTAGTGCATTCAAAGTTGACCTAGAAAAAGTTATGCCCCATGACAAAAACAAAAAAAAATTTAAAGAATTCTTAAGTACCTAAATTAAAAGATTGATATTTGTTTTATTTTTGTTAATTTGTATGATAATGTAGTATTATGTTTTTAACATAAAAAAATTCAAAATAAATTATAAATTTTTATCTTAAAGAAAATTTAAAAATAGTTTTTTCTCATCCCCCATGGTATCTCAGTTGAAGATATGTATTTTATTTTATTTTAAAAGCAAGGAAATAAAACTTCAACAATCGCAATGGAAGGAGGAAGATAATAGAAAAAGAAACCAAAAGAAAGTAATACTGAAACTCAACCAGAAACAATTACCAAAGAAAATACCATTACCAAAGAAACTACCATTACCGAAAATTGAGTCCATTTGCCACAGAAAACTAATCTGTTTAAGTCCAAAATTACAGAGCTTGTAACTGTATTCTATAAATGGATTCTTTAGCTGGGGAAGGAAAAAGTAGTACCTATTTTTTTTTTTTTTTTTCGATTCCAGGAGAATAGAAAAGGCGACTCTTTGACAAAAAGACCGGCACAACGGGACAATCACGCCGCTGGCAATTCTTTACCGATTAAGGTAGTAATCTGACGGATAAGAGTAAATTTAATTTAAAAACGAATACACATACATTTTTTGTGTATAAAAAACAATTCCTACACAATACTTGTTTAAGAATATTTTTTGTTGGTAAAAATCAAAGTTTAGAAACTTTAATATTATAATTCCCGATTGTAAATAGGTGTGGTGTGAATGTGTTTTATATATTTTATTACTATTCGGATTTAATCTGTTATTTTATTTATCTTTTATATTACTTTATATTTTTTTCTACATTGGTTTTTTATATTTATTTTCCTTTCTTATGTACATATTGTGTGAATGAATACTATAGCTCTAATACCAATGCCCTTAAGTGTGGTAGACTGTATTAATACTCAATAAAATCATTTAAAAAATATATATATATATATAATTCAATTTATAACGGTAACGAAATTATAGATTTTAGCTTAAAAAGTCAGTCAGGGAGGGGTAAGGAGGAAGAAGAAAAGGTGCGGCCATAAGTCTCAAAAATAATACCTTGATAATAAAGTTTACTGATTGCTTGATTTATAGGCTGCCTATCTCAACACGATTTCAACGTTGGCTATCTTGACGGTACTTGGCAACATATACGTATTATGTGAATAACTTACGATCGAACAATCCGAATAACTTCGTATAATTCAGTTTAATTGAAAATGTAAAAATTACAACTTATTTTATGTATAATCTACTAAAAAATATTTCTTAAAAAATACAACGCAAGCACTATCACTGTCAAACTAAAATGCAAAGAACCTACAAGTAATATCGAAAGAAACATTTAATAACATAGAAGTTAAAAACGTAAATAAAAAACATGGTAGGATATTTTTTGCTTCTAGCAAATGATAATATCCTTCCAAACGTGACGCACTGACAAAATTCAACCCACAGGGTTTTTCCGATTCTAAGTTTTTAGCTTCTAAATTCTAGCTACAGAGTTTATAGCTAGAAAAAAAAATTAAAACGAATAAATGTTACAATATCTGTCAATATAATTTCGTAACAAATTTGTTAAATTTACCTAAATAAGACGTGAGACCTTTGTCATAATTTAATTATTTTTTTTAATTATATTTAACCGTAATATCTGGAGCAACTACATTACGGAACTAACAATTGGATGTCTGTTAGCTACTTGGGGTTTGTTATTGACCTAGGAAGGGCTTCACACCGTCACCCCCTTTGTAGATCCGCCTGGGTATGGCGTAAGGTCTACCTTTATTATGAACAAATAATACAAAAGTTTTTTTACAAAGATCTCCTATTTCCGAAATCTTCCTACGGCCACCCACCTCAGTTATTGAACACAGATAGTCGGTCACACCCCGGATCGAGTCTCAGTTCAAAGCCACACATTTGAAGTCGTGTTACTGTTGGACTTTTATACATTTCACCCCGACATTCTCGTTTCTCTCTTTCGCTCCTGCCATTCTCAGAATTCCCAGTTGTCGCACGTGAGTTCTCGGAGATTTCAACGTGCACGATTCAGTTCTCAATCGGGAGACCTGAATTCTTGAAACATCAAACTTGCCCTTCTGCTTCTGTCTATTTAATGGAAATTCATAGAACAGAAATAATGATAACAGATACGATAATCAAAAATATATTTGCAAAATTATGCAATGGTTAAATATAGTTTTGAAGCATCGGTATTATAAATTACCGTCAAGAAAAAAGTGTGTTACAGTCGAACAACTTTTTCGACATATGTATACTGAATTAGGCCACTAGCAGGTTTGTTGCATATTAAAAAAATGTTAATTTCGTAAATGTGTAAAAACTGCATCATTGTATTTCGATAATCAACAACGAAAAATCAACATAAATTGCAAATTACCCATAAGCCAAAAAACGTAGTCCAGTGAAGTTGGAAGGAGGCACCAACAAGGGTTAAATCAAAAGACAAAATTCAAAATCCATCCTTTTTTCACCCAGCTTGTGTTTTTTTTCCAGCTTGTGAAAATATCAAGGAAAAACCCATTTCTACGAAGATCATAATCACAAACTACCTTGCACTTCATGGTTTGCAAGAGCTTTGATTTTAGTTATCTGTAATACAAATAGTCCATGGTACAGACCCCCTTTTATCCAATTACTAACACCCGCCTGAAACTTCGTATATAGTTTCATCTCATCCTAACCTCCAACTATTTTATTTACGAAAACTCATGGAATTGGGGCGTTTTCAATCTGCAAGGGAACAAATTTTGTCTCTTTGATTAGGTATTAAAAACTCGCAAATAGCCATTTGCTTTTAATACTTGGTTCGTAAGATAATGTGATGACAAAATCGAGAAAAAGGTGGCCTTCAAAAATATTCAGCCGTTTGCCGTAACCTACACCCCAAATTTTCAAAATTTATATAGGACAAAAGGTCCAATATTTTTTAAGCCACCTTTTTTATCGATTTTGTGATCAAATTATCTTACGATCCAAGTAGAAAGCAATTGGGTATTTACGAGTGTTTAGTATCTAATTTAAAGAGATAAAGTTTGCCTCCCCCCTCCCTCCAGTTTGAGAACGACCCAATTCCAAGAGTTTTCGTAAATAAAATAGTTGTAGGTTACGATGAGATAAAACTTTTTACGAAGTTTCTGGCGGATGTTAATAACTCGATAAAAAGGAGTCTGTACGACGGACTAAAATAACCGTTAAGAGAAGAAGGCAACCATTTTGTTATTATTAGTTGTTAATATTTTTTGTTGTCAAAATTATTAGAATCGGTTTCATACATGTTTTAGTGACTCCCCCATCAGAAAGGTGCTTCTATTATAACTGACCATAACTGCACATCAAACAACGGATATAACTGCCATTCCAAAAATATAACCGTAATAACATTTTGTAACTATGCAATAGGCGTTTCCTCATGAGCTTTGATGATAATCATCGGTTTGAAACAAACAAACCCTCTTACCTCGATGACTACAATTTAAAAGTAATAGCCATCACATACTATAATTACATAAAAATATAAAGATAACAATCTAGCGACGCCTGCGCAGCTGCGTGGGAAGGAGCCCCTGACGCGAACAATCATCCTGGAAAGGACGCGGATAGTTTCAGCGAGACCTTCAAGACGAAATGATACGCCCTAGTGGACAATTCGTGCTGTCCTCGATCCTAGGCACCTTCCTACCCAGATTAATATGGGCCAGGGTGACGATAAATCATCTGGGTGCAGTCGATTTTTGTTACAATACTTCATCTGTTAAGGACTTACAGCGCTTCACACCCAAAAAATAAGATAGAGGACAGGTGGAGTTAGATGTATATATAACTGATTAAATCAGTTGGTCATTTCCAATAAGTAAGTCCTGCGTATTACAAAAGACAACTGGCGTTACGGAATACAAACCCCAACCCTTAAAACAACAAACAACCCTATGAAGAGACACAGAAGAGACAATTTCGAATAAGTTAATTTCAATGCAGGTAATCTATACTGATACATAACTCAGTATAGTTTCTTGGTTTGAAGGTCAAACTACCAGTCCGAATTTTGGTCAAATCATCTCCTTGCACAAACGTTGAACAAGAGACAGTACTTTCCTTAAATAGTACTGAACCCAAGATCCTTCATTGGTTATAGTAGTATATTTTCTTTTTGTTTATTATTTTCAATAATTAACCATTGTGATCGACCAAATAATTCAAAAACTTAACCCCACTCAAAATTTGAGGTTTCACGTTTCAGGGTGCGTAGTATTCGAAAAACGAATAAAAATATTTTTGTCCGTCCGACGTCCGCGCATTTTCTCCAAAACTACTGGACGGATTTTTTTCAAATTCGGATATAAAAATCAGAGGTCACCCGAGGATGATCCTCCTGCATCGAAATTACTATCCGCCTTTTACATTCAAAATGGCGGCCGAAAAACCTCTGTTGCTAGACTGTAGCTCCTAAACGAATGTGCCGATTTCAATGAAATTTGGCTCAAGTCTTCTTCTTGGTGCCCTTTAAATTTATCTATATGACATACGTCAATGAAAAGAATCTGGAAAAAAATTTACGAGGGATGGTAAAATTAAATTCCGAATAACTCAAAAGGTTCACACTTTGTTGTCGATATTGTGATAAGATATTTCAAATGCATTTAAATTTCCTAAAAAAATGAAGGAAGTGTATATTGTACATGGTTCTTTAAGTTTACGAAATTTCCTAAAAAAAAAAAAAAAAAAAAAAAAAAATCGTTAAAATTGGACAATTAGGAGCAAAGATGGTCTAATTTTTTTTTTCAAAGATATGGTTTCTAGTTTTTTTTTTTTTTTTTTTGTATGTTCTCCTGCAAATGTTATAAAAAAAGTATATTCCAATAATTGGAATCACCTTTGATTTATTTTTCTTTGTAACTAGGAAGGTAATGTTACTTTAGATGTATAATTGTTTGGAAATAACAAACCATTGTGAAAAAATTTGCAGCGTTTTCTTTTCGCGGTAGAAAGACCGTTAACTGACTGAGGCATTATAAAAACTAAAACTCATGGGAACGGAGCAATAAACCATAAACGTCAATCAATATGGAAAAAGTGTCCTACTTTTATACCCCTAGAAGCAACCACAATAACTTTTTAATAAGTCTGCAATCATTATACATCTTCCTTTTCACTCTATTATTGCTCAAGTTAAATTTGGATAATACATTATCTATCTTCATACACCTGAGCGGACATGACCAAGTGCATCTCATAGTAACAAATAACATAGAAAATTTATGCGGAAAAAATGGCCATCATAAAAAAATAAAATAAAATAAAAACCTGACACAGCTTCGTCAGTTTTATGGTTTTACGCCATAGGTTGGGGACTGCGGCCTCAGAGGCCGCATTAGACATCCGAGACGTAGTTGCGGCCTTCAAACGGTTTTGAGCGATATTTATTAATCTAGTGATGGAATAGATTGATATTTAATTATTTAGGTTTAAAGAATTTTAAAATAAAAATAATTAACTTGAATATATGATTATGGGTGTATGTACTAAGTAATGGGGAGTGGATTAGCTCAGTGGTAGGGCGCTGCTAATGCTCGAGGTCCCAGATTCGAATTCCGGCACATAACAGAAAAATAATTTATTCTCTATATCATATCAGCCGTGGATATGTTTAACTAAATAATTGATTAAGGGGAAAACCTGGCGTTTGAGCGTGATCTCGGTCAAATCACCTCCTTGCACAACCGTTCAACAAGAACCAGTATTTTCCCTAAATAGTACTGAGCCCAAGATCCTTCATGAATTGTAGTAGCAGTTTTTTTTTTTTTTGGTTTATTATTTTCAATAATGATCGAACACAAATTTCAAACAATTAACCCCCTCTCAAAATTTGAGGTTTTACGTTTCATTATATGTATAATTCGAAAAATGAATAAACAATTTTTGCCCGTCCGCCGTACGAACATTTTCTCCGAAACTACTTGACCAATTTTATTCAGATTTAGATTTAAAATCTGAGGTCGCCCGAGGATGATTCTCCTTCATCGACATTACTATCCGCCATATACTTTCAAAATGGCGGCTGAATAACCTGTGTTGCTATAGACTGTACCGCCTAAACAAATGTACAGATTTCAATGAAATTTGGCTAAAGTCTTCTTCTTGGTGCCCTTTAAATTTATCTATAGAACATACTTCAACGAAAAGAAGCTACGATAAGAAGAAGAAGTTACGAAGTTAACAAGTTACAAAAAGAAGAAGTTATACACTTATTGATATTGTATATTTTTTTAAAGTTTACTGAATTGCCTTAAATAACTAAAAAAAAAATTGTTAAAATCAGATAATTAGGAGCAAAGATATGGTCTCTAGATGTCTTTTATGTTCTACTGCAAATCCTTTGTTTTGAATTCTTATTTTTGAATGTGTTACTGAAGTAATGCTATTTATTTTTTTTTTTTTAGCAAATTACTAATGCTGGAAAAAAAAGTTTAGACAAATAATTGGTATCGACTTTTTATTTCTTTTAATTTGTCACTAGAAATGTAATGTTACTTTAGATGTATGATTGTTGGGAAATAATAAAACATTAATGGGAAATAATTTTCAGCGTTTTTTTAAGTGATAAATAAAGATAGGAACAGTAAAAAATAAAAAATTGATGCGGCCTCCATTAAAACTGCTTAACCTTCTACGGCCTCTTATGATGATATTAAGGTTCCCCACCTACGCTTTATAACAACAATTTTTCTTTTGTTTTTTTTTCGAACAGTTTATAACTTATAAAAGGGGTTAAAATTTTATAATTTTAATTGTCTTTTAGCCTCATAAATTTTATGAGAAAAAAAAATTCTAAAAAATTCCGCGACCTAAGGGAATTGCTCTTTTTATCATTGTGGAATCATCTATGCCCCTAAGCCCGTAGCTAAGTTGGCATGTACTAATTGCTAGAACGGCATTAAAGCGCATAGCAGCAGACTATCGATTTGCCGAAAGCACAATGATAGCGGGCCTAACGACTTAGGACCTTGACCCAGTGTAGGTGTAGCATTACTTGCATATTATTAGCACGGATCCATTCCTCTCTCCCTCATGGTTTTGTTCTATAGCGCTTTCTGTTTCTAGAGCTAGATAAGGTATAATTATAGTACTGGTGAGCGGTACACTGAAATTTTAATTTTTACATACGACTTCATTTCATTATTTTAATTTAGATTTTTTTATTTCAAATATTAGCCTATCGGAGATCAGGACCAGTTCGCATCATAAACTCAGAACAGGCATTTTCTAGTTTTACATCACTTCTCCATTTTTTTTTTTTTTTCGAGCACTGTTCAAAAAAAGTCTGCCAAATGGGTCAGCATAACTTCATCATTTATATTAAGGAGATTAGTAAAAACAAACTTACTGTGCATTTATTTTTATTATTATTTCGACCTGTTTCAGAATTTGTTTCTCGTATAAGATTGCGTACAACAAAAAAAATTCTGAAGTTCAAAAATTGTCAGATATATAAAATAAATAATAATTAATGTGAGAATTTATTTAAAAGATTAAATATATTGTCACGATATGACTGAAAGATACCGAAACAAAATCTGTTATTTAAGTCTCTAAAATAACATAGGTTTGTCGATTCTATCATTATTAAGGAAGAAATATCTAATTAATGATACTTACAGTACATCTCACATCAATATTTAAAAAAGAAAAAAAGGAAAGTGCAAACCAAATAAAAGTGGTATATCCACTCCACACTGCGTTTGATTGTTAACTGTCTTAGTAATTATGTACATCTAATCCGTAGTACAGACATCTTTTTATAAAACTATTAACATTCGCCTTACGTACAAATATATGTACGAAAATTATCGGAATTGGGACGTTTTCAATCTGGAGATCGACAAAGTTGGTCTATAAAAAAATCGAAAAAAAAAAAGATGGCCTACAAAAATGTTAAGCTGTTTGGCCAATATAACATCGTTATTTCGACATTTTAGGAGGAGAAAGTCACGGAAAAATGTTTCTGTTCGTGATTAAATTATCTTAGTATTCAATTTTAAAGCAAATTGGTATTCATGAGTTTTTAGTACGTAATTAAATAGACCAATTTTGCCGATCCCCAGATGGAAAACGCCCCAATTCCGAGAATTTTCGTAAATAAAATATCTGTAGGTGAGATGAAGCAATTTACGAAGATTTGGGAGGATGTTAATAATTTGATAAAAAGGGGACTGTACCACGAAGTAATATTATCCCTGTCTCCACAACATAGAACCACCATCATCAATGAACAAAATTCTACAAGAAACAATGTGGATAAATTTCTAAGTCTCAGATTCAGGATTATTTCTTTTTTAATGGTGGTAATTACTTTCAACAAGTGGCAGGTATGAAATGGTATTTAAATGGTCCTCGGATTCTGTTATTACAGGAACAATAATTAAAAAGAGAACATATTGGAATCGTTTAACTATTTACCTCATATCACTCTCAGAGACTAATTTGCACCAAAGAAAAAAATATTATTTCTCAATTTTGTGAGAAAGGGGTGAGACTGAAACACACTTTTCTAGATCCAGCAGTGCGTGGATAAACATATCGATACTTTTAAAAGACTATTTATTTTCAAGTTTGCTATTATAATATACTGTTTCTGTTTGGTAGATGTATATTATAGAGCAGAAGTAAAACAACCAATAACAGTAAAACAGATTAAAAATCATAAAGATTATTATGAGAACATTTAAGGATATTTTTAGTATTTTCTAGTTAAATAGGATCTTCTTTTCTCGAAAGCAACGCAAGATCGGTTTAAGATCGCTTAAACTCGTCACTGTATAGGGCTTTTTTGGAGGGTTTTTTTTATCAATCCAGAAAAATCACTTTTTTTTGGTTTGAGTCAAGGTCTATTAACTATGATAATATTAATTATTAATTATTTTTACTGCCTTGAATTCTCTCAATTGGTGAAACGTATATTCGTCAGCTGGTAGGTACACGAGAGATCTAAAAGTGTTTCGGAATAACATAGGAATATTATTTTTTTAAATATATTTTTCCCAGTCCGCTGGTGTTTCTCAAGATAGTATCCTAGGTCCTATCCTCTATACAGTTTATACAGCTGACATCCCTACCTATCCCAACACTGTCATCACCACATATGCCGATTACATATGTATCCTATCAGAAAATAGTGACCCATCAATTGCATCCCAAATGTTTCAATCACACATCATAAAGAAGAATGGTGTCAAAACTGCAGAATTAAAATAAACTCCAATAAATCTTACCAAATTACCTTCACCCTTCGTCGTAAACCAATGACTTCTTGACCTACAGTTTCCTTCAACAATACTCCACTTATCCCTGTTGAGCAAATCCGCTACCTAGGACTCCACCTGGACAAACGACTAACTTCAAATCCTCATACTAGACTGAAACCGCAAGAAATCGCTGAACGTTTCCGATTACTTCAGCGCTTACTAAACAAACGTTCTGAACTTCCAATTAATTACAAAAGACTCCTATACATGACTATAATAAGGCCTATTTGGACTTACGGAGTTGAGCTATGGGACTCCACCTCCACTAAACCATCGCATTCCCCTCATATCCAATCCTTACAATACAAAATCCTTCGTAAAATCCTCAATGCTCCCTACTTTGTTACAAATAAAACCACCCATAATGACCTTAATGTTTCTTTTGTTTCAGATCTGGCCCAATCCAGATACCTATCCTTCCATAATAAACTTCAGGATCATCTCAAACCTCTCATTTCTAACCTTTGTTTCTTCTTCAATTCCTGATAACCATCCGAGGCGTCTGAAAAGAAGATGACCCCGTGATCTCCTAATGTAGACATATCATCAGACTGCTCTACCATTGGGTAGTTACTCAGCAAGTGTTTTCATGTCATTATATCCATATGTTCAAATTTACTAGATGTATTTATTTAATACAGTTGTAAATATCATTAAGAAATAAAAAATATATATATATGTATATTATTTTGGAAAATGATGTTGAGAAAAGCATACGTGAACTCTCAAGTTACAGAAGCGGTCAATAAGTTCACTCCGATTGAGGGTTCCCCAAATCTGATTTTACCGGGCATTGCTGCTCACTTATAGGAGATAAGAGTTGTCCCTAATTTCGAGAAGATGGGATAACTGTAGCTGGGGGCCAGCGGCACTATAGAAAGGTACTATCTGGAGCTATCAGGGCTGGGAGGTGGATCACGACCTTCCAGCCAGCACGTGTTACTCTAATTGCTTCTGTTCCCTGCAGAAAGCCTTTCACCAGGATATAGGTGCGCTGTCGTAGTATTGGTGGTCTCCGGTGTCTAGGCGGCAGTATCGGAAATAATCTAGTAATCTTAGTAATGGACTAAAGTAGGGGAGAGGAGGGAGGGAATTGAACCAGGTATTGGAGACACTTACCACGGGGTAATAAACCTTCTCCAGTTCAAATCCTCAGTCCATTCCCTGTCCACAAGATCTCAACCTTCTAACCTTTATATGCCTTCTCGCAAATCTGCCTCAGTCGAAAACTTCTTTATTGCTCGCTCTGTCAATTTCTAGATATCCCTCCCTACCAAAATTCGACATTCCCCATTCAAAACCCTCCTATTCCAATTCCTATTCCAGAAACAGTCAGATAATTGCTAACCATTCGACAACATACATTTATTTCAAGCCATTCATTGTCAAATATTAATGCTAAATGATAATATATTTATGAAGGAAGTTAGTCGACTGTTCTACATATCATGGGTGATAAATATTCAGTACGCAGTCATATACGCAGTCTTTTGTAAATTTTTTTTTATTTTTGCCAACTTTTCAACCCCCCGAGTACATGAACAACCTCAGTGCTCAAACTACGCCCTGAAGATGACCCACACGTTTGGGAGTACATGAACAACGTCAGTGCTCAAACCACGCCCTGAAGATGATCCACATGTTTGGGTTGAAACGTTGGCAAAATAAAAAAAATTTTAAAAAAGACTGCGTCCTGAAACTTTATCACCCATGATAATATATTTATATATTAATTAGGCACTTTATGTTGTCAGATTCAGCTTTCTGTTTTCTCAACAACAGAGCTGATTTTAATAAAGAATTTAATATATTTTTATTTTTTAATTTTTTATTGTATTCTTAAAAGTGTATACTGGTCTATCAGTGCAAATAGCTTTAAGTGTTTTGTCATAGTGTTAAATGTTTTGTATATAGTTTCGCTTGTTTTGTATATAAAATGTTTGCCTTACATTTTCTATACATCATTTCTTTTTTTCGAGTGATTTTATTTTGGGCAGATGTAATCTTTTAATTTTGTTCTATTTTGTTATACTGTGTCCCAGAATAAAGTTATCTTCTATCTATCAATCTAATACCTCATCCAAATCAGAAAGGAAAAGCGTTTATGTACGTAGTTCTTTATTCGATCTCTTGCTTTAATTTGTACTATGCAGTATAAAGAAAAATAATAATAATAACTACGGTGTTCGCTTAAGACCATACGATAGAAGTGAAAAAATTAACATGCATTAATTTACATAATTTTAACATTCATTTGCCTATATGTCATAAATAAATTGATCAAAAATTGGTTATTTGATTGCAAATTTATTTGAACGTTTCGAGGAAAACTCTGTCCTCTTCCTCGCCAAGAAATTTGGTTAGTAATATATATACACAAAATTATAATTCAACAGGATTGGTCAATGGTACTTAATTAAGTTTTCAGTACTCGAAACGTTCAAATATATTTGCAATCAAATACTAATTTTTGATTAGTTTAAACAATATAAAAAGGACTAAGTCCAAACAAGCATAATTAAAAATAAATATTTTTCATAAATTTACGAATACATTAAAAAATTTCATATATATAATGAATGAAAGTAATGTCACGTCATGTAGAAATAAAATTTTTAATAGTAACTCATTACAAAGAGGATAAAAAGCTTGACATTTCCCTTGCTTAAAATATGCAGGTCCGATTTTTAGTTAATGAGATATTTTAATCCAAATAGAAAAATTGTTTGACTTTACTCGAATTTGAGCGTTACATAGGGAGACGCCTCTGTCTTATTCAATACCCGCAAAATAAATTACGAAGTGCGGCTAAAAAAATGTATCATGTAAAATTGATATATAAACAATAAATGAAATGCGATTGTATGGAGCTCTTTTCAGGCTCCCAGGAGTGATGGATTTTGATGAATGAAGTAACAAACTATAGGATATTTTCATAGAGAAGGGACGAAACTCAATCCCTAATTCTGCTGGAGTATAGGTTCAGATAGGCACATCTCTTCCTTCTTAATAAACCTATCTATCGCAAATTCCTTAGTGTCGCAAATATGACGACTGTCACTACCATACCCAGTATCCTCCCATATAAAATATGGGGTTATTTCGCAGTGGAACAAGATAATAATTTATGAAGTCAATTATTATTTAAACAGCCATGATGAAGTATGAACCTTCACCAATTGTGTGTTTTCAATATGCTATATTGATGTGATTATTTGTACATACGAATATGTTTGGCTGATGTTGGTTATACGTCGAAAACATTAAGGAGAAATATAATTTTTTGTGAGACTTTTCACTTACGTATACATATTAGAATAAAATATGAAAAATAAATATAATACCTGGGTTGTGATTTTTCTACCTTGGAATGTTTTAGAAACTTACCTGCAACAAATAGAGAATATATTTAATAACCATGGTACATGAAATAAAATAAAATTAATACTAAAAAAATAAGTCAATTTAAAAATAAATGTTATGGCTATATATAGTGTAGCAAAGATCATATATCCTTTTTTCAGGTTATCAGGAAGATTTAGACAAATAAGGTGTTAACAGAAAAGAATTTCATGAAGAAGAGTGACAAGTCCCAGTATCGATCCTCAAAAACCTAAAATTTAATAGAATGTATTGAAAAAATAGTTTTAAAAACCCCAACGTTAATTAGATGAATCAAAGAGGAACCTTTTACAAAAAAAAGATTTCGACGCTGGGCATCAAGACCGCTTACAGTTTCGTTTTCAAGTCCTGAAATATTTTCGAGATAAGATAAGGAGATAATTTGATTTTTTTTAAATTAAAATATTGCTATTTATTATATACTACCAGAAATATATGGATAAATAAACGAGAGAGTATACTTCTGAGATCCCTTAGGAACTTAGGATATTATATAAAGAAACTTTTAGATATTTTTAATATTCTTGATTGTTGAATATGGCTTTAATTGTTATGAAATTATAATATCCATGTAGCTAATTACTCTATAACTCACCCTTAATAAGTGAAAGAACTAAAAACCAAGAATCGTGTTGTTTTTTTTTTTGCGGGTGTCTCAACGAATGTATTATTGGATTGGTATTCGTTTACTGATATCTGAATCTTACTTCCTAAATACAGAGATATTTTGTATATCTCATCCTAAATACATAGATCAAGCTAATTATTTCTAAAGTAAAATGGTGTTTTAATAAAGTCACTATAAAGTATCCAGCTTCACCATATGTGTGTGCTAAATTTTATGATAATACTCTAATCATGGTATTCTTTATAAAAAAAAAGTAAAAACATATAGTCCCTTAAAACGTAGTATAGACCCCTTTTTATCGAATTATTGACATCCGCCTTAAACTTAGTAAATAGTTTCATCTCATCGTAACCTACAACTATCTTATTTACGAAAACTCTTGGAATTGGGGCGTTTTCAATCTGACGGGGAGCAAACTTTGTCCATTTAATTAGATACTAAAAACTCATGAATACCACACTGCTTTACACTTGAATGATAAGATAATGTGATCACAAAATCGATAAAAAAAGTTGCCTTCAAAAATATTGAGCCGTTTGGCATGACCTACATCTCCAAATTTTCAAAATAACGAGGTTATATAGGACAAACGTTCCAATATTTTTGTAGGCCACCTTTTCTATAGATTTTTTAATCAAATTATGTTAGAATCCAAGTAGAAAGTAAATGGGTATTTACGAATTTTTAGTACCTAATTAAATAGACAAGGTTTGTCCTCCTCCAGATTGAAAACACCTTAATTCCAAGAGTTTTCTTAGATAAAATAGGTTACGATGAGATGAAAATATTTACGATATAATAATTCGATAAAAAGGTGTCTGTACCACGGTCTAATTCTTTATTTACTAAAAAAATGTTTTAAATCGAGGAACTGTCCAAATATTGCTCAAATTTTTGATAAGCTTCAAATAAGATTAAAAGATGCTAACTTAAGTCTTTCCGTTCCCAAAACGTTTGATGCATACATGAAATATCCCTGGGTAAAAATAAAGTAATGCAATAATTGAATCCTTTCTTAAATCATTAAATTCCGCACCATTACTATCTGAGCTAGAATGAAGTGAGACTTTACAAGCTGCAATCACCTTCACAAGGAACAATTTTCGAGGAGGGAGAAACTTTCTAGAAGATTGGATCAGAAAGAAAAGCGGATTTTTCTGTGTGACGGCCGAGGCGAAGCCATGGGACAGTTAAAGCAATGCCTCGGGTAAACATCGTGTTATCTTGAAGCGAACTGACGTTGCTAAAGTAGAGAAACCGTTCTCCAAGCAAGTGCCCACTTCGGCTGTTTACCTTTACAGCCACCAGATTCCTTTCTTTTTAAAAAGAGGATCGTGGACGTTTTAGTACTTTCCTATTATTCTAAACATCGCCTTAGGTACTCAAGTCAGAACCACTCAACTCTCTTCGACATAGAAGAAAGTAATTGAATTATCAAGAATAAAGCTATTTAAACCGCTACGCATCATGAATAAGAACTCGACGGATCGAGACGGGGTAAATGGTGTTTTAAAGTTTTTGAGGAGGATAGGAAGACCGGGATATTTATGCAAGACCTTTCGTTTTAAAGCTCTAAATTTACAGTTTTCGAAATGTAATTCTGGCGAAAAGCCTCCTCCTCAAAAAGCTCTGGTTTTCACGGAATACGTATTAAGTTTTAAAATATCGCTGTTTATAATAGTCTTCCACGAATTAAAAGACTACCGTAAATGTGAACGGAAAATAGCTAGGTATACTAAAATAGCTTTATGATCCTTTCTTTGGGCACTTCGAATAATATAGAAAGAAACTTTTTGATATATTGCATAAATAAAAAAAAAATCCAGGTAGGGTAAGCGCAGCAGTAATAGACATAGGTAAGGAATTTTCGGCTTATGCCTAGTGTTGCCCAAAATCGGTCTTAGTCTTGCACTTTGCGAGACCAAGCAAGACCAAGGCCGCCTAACTGTTGCAGGACTAAGACCAGGACTGGTAAAAAAAATCGATTTTTTAAAATAAAAATTAAGGTAAAATAGTTACAAATACTTGACAATCTTAGTTACTATATGTTAAAAATTGGTATAACCAATATACTTTTGCATTTAACTCCTCTAAAGTTTCATTCGTGCTTAGTTAGTGGTTTCCCCTATCTAAAAAATTACAATAATATTTCTATAGCAATAAGATAGTAAGTAACAGCAAGACTGTTGTGAGACTCAATACCATGACCATGACTTGACTGTGTTTGCAAGACCAAGACGCGTATCGGTCTCGCATTTGGGCAACACTACTTATGCCGCCGAAATTATTGTAGTTATAAACTTCTTCGTTGGACATTTAGAATCTCTAGAAAATTAAAAAAATATACAGTTATGCAGGTATAATCTCAATTAAAAAAAACAAAAAAAAAACACCTGTTTGCGCTAGTGATGGACACCCCGAAATTCAGTCGTTCTAGTAATGAACAAGGGATGGTGGGTACACGTAATGGACATACCTCAGACAAATTCTAAAATCTTTCTTTAACTATAAAGATAGCGATAAAGAAAAGATAACAAAAATGTTCAACTTAGTCTTTGCAAAACTGTTAGTAGGGAGGTATGAAACACATTGATCTCAAGAGCACTATAAAACCAACAATGAGAGACATTTTAAAATTTTCTTTTGAAAACTTTGTTCATACAGTTATTAATAGAGGATCTATTTCTTCAATCTAGAATAAACTGGAACCTTTAAATTAACAAGGAAGCTTATTATTTACATTTAAAGTCCAACCATCCATCACTGGACCCCTTGCCCACAACTGGTGCATTCATCCTAAATATTCATACTTCTAAACTCTTCTCTTAGGAAGTGAGAAAACAACAAACCAAGGTTCTTTTGCACCAAACAAATAGGTCTCGAGATAATTTATCTTCAGTAGAAAGTGATATTTTTATGTATTCTTTGTAAAAATTTGTTTAAAGGGTTTACAAGATAGGTAAAGCATCGATATTTCAAATGCTTTTAGAACCTTTAAACAAGTTTAATCCAGATACCTAACAGAGATCCTGTTGTATAATTTGTTTTATATAAAATTTAAAAAAAAAAAAAGAAAAAAAAAAGGCGACTGAGGAGAAAACTGAATAAAAATAGGTTAAGTAACTAATATTATAAACCATTAATAGACTTTTTTATTTCATGTATTCATTTTGAGTAAAGACAGTTTTAAATTCATTAACATGTTATAAGCTTTATACATACAAAAGAGGGAGCAAATAAGATTAGATTTGAAGCAATAACGCTTAGGAAGGCGATGTCTGAAACTCAGATGATAACATCCTACAATAACCGATTAGTTGATTTTTCAATGGAACAAAGCTAGGTTTTGCTTTTTAGAGAGCTTTCCTTAACACTTTTCTTTAGGACATAGGTTTGAAATTTTTATTTATTCACCTTGCCATTTCCTAGTTTAAAACTGTGGAGAATTTATGTTGAGTATTTTTTAATTATATAAAAATATACGCCGGCCCCAAAACCTGAATGATTATTACTGGTAAAAAAACAATGTCAAGATTTCTTAAGTTTTTCATGAATAATAAATTAATTGACTACATAGAAAAAACGAAATTGGTAAAAGACTCAATTTGCAGTCAATTATGCCCAATCGCGAAGCTTTGCCGTTACGTTGTGATTCATATTAATGTAGGAAAATTCTCTTAAGATAGACAAACAAAAGTCAATAGCTAAGCGACGTAACTACAGAGTTCTTGGAACTAAACACTTAAGGATACTACGATATATATATTTTTTTTTTTATAGGTATTACAATACAATACATTTTTAATTAACTCTTTTAAACTAATAAACAATTAAGAAAAACAAGTAGTCCATTACCTTGAGAAAATAATTAACTTCTACTTCTCTCAGCGTTTACAATAGATATATATTTTTTAAAGAGAGCCATTAAAAATAAAACTCGGTAGCGTGTTGCTCTTTAGCTGTAACCGTTAAAACAACAGCAATAAGCGATCCATCCTCAAGAGAAAGGACTAAGGAACGAACACTGGTCAGATAAACAAACATCCGAAGAGCTTCTGGTGACTTAGTGCCCGAGCAACCGTACTTCATCAAGTCCCGGCTGATAAAGCTTTAATTGGGCTCAGACTCGTGTTTTTTGTCTCCTCCATTGACTTTCTCCTGAGTTATTGCTACGGGGCGGGATCATGCGACTCCTTTTTTTAAAAGTAATTTCGGCCTCATGAGCCTAGCGGTACCCGAAGACTGGTAACACACCGAGAGGAGATATACAGCCAGATCCTTGGCTGCTGATTAAACTACAATTTGCAAATAAACCTGTCTTTCTCATTTTTTTAAGATCACTATGTCCTCCAGTAACTGATAAATTAGGAATGCCAGATATCTCATATGTAAAAGCTCTTTTACTCTTGTATATTTTATGATTAAAGATAAGTAAGTGAAAGGCACCAATTACTCTTGCAATATTTAAACCTTAAACTTCTAACAGCAATATGAAAATATTAGTTTAAAATATTCCTACCGTAATTTAATTTTTATTTACTAAGGAATCTCACATATAATCTTTGTTGGTAATGAAAATCTGTAACCTATCCAACAAAATATTTAAATAATGATCCACGTAAAAAACCCAACATAAAAAATCCTTTAAATAGTGCTTCATCTAGACAAGAAGCAAACTTTCAATCTTCATAAAAAGCTGAAACAAGATTTATTCAGCGAATCTAGAGCAGTTTAGACAAGTTTAGATCGTAATCCCGTTTGGGTCTTTTTATTGTTCATTTCGTAAAGATCCCACGTAGCCACGTAGGTTAGAATAGAACAGTGATCTATGAAGAGCCATAGCCAATCCAAACAAGACCTTACAAATACAAAATTATTTATAAGACATACGCTTCTGCATAATGTGCAATCATTAATGAGCCAAAAAAAAAAAAAAACCACATAGCTGCTTTAAAGCATAACTATATTTTATGCGTAATCTCATTTCACTTTGCAGTGATCGGTTATTGAGGTAGGAAATAGGTAAATAAAAATATAATGTAAAGCCTGGTAAACAGTTACGAAATGTAATAACAATAATTTAGCTGAATAAGAACAGGTTTTTTTAAAGAGCGATTAAAAAAAACATCTGTTACATTACACATAAAAAAAAATTTGTAGTTCGTAAACATGGTATTTACTAACATTCTTTTCTGCCGTAACCAAAAAATTAATAGATTCAGTAAAAATAAATACTTATCCTTCCTTAAAAAAACTAAAAAATAAATAAATGAGTGCCTTATATCAAAGATGGATATCTGTCATTTCCAGAAAGAGGAGATACAGTCTATTTTTATTTAACATGTTCAACTCACAAATTGTTTCTGATGATTTTATTTAAGAAGTTAAATCATGAAAAAATCATTAAAATCTGTTTAAATTGAAGCTATGCTAAAGGAAATTGGCTTTTTCTCAGCTTTTTAAATATGATAGATGTCCGTCTTTGATACTAAGCAACTCAAAGGTATAAACGCAGGCAATGAGAAACTACAAATACAACAGATTCAAAATGATCATAATGCAAGAGCACGCACAGATAACTGATTCAACAACCCATTAAAGGAAAGAGAATGGACAGTACTACATACGAAATGCACTCTCATATCAAATACTATTAAATATTCAAATGAATTGTAATGTATGTAAATTGTGATAAATAAATTCGGGGAAGGCACAGGGCTATGATGGATGCCTACAGTCCTCCCCCCGAAGACATCCATTATTCTCCGTAACAAATTAGGACAGTTGTTAAGGCAGGTTTGAAAGCTGACTGAGGGGCCCCGGATATTTATGGCGACTTTTACAAGATGATTTAAATTCATGAAATTCGGAAATACTTTCACGAAAGATTAGATAGATGTCTAAGAAGGCAATCGTAAAACTACTTTGCTACGGATAGGCATGCCGACTTTTTTATTTTTTTATAACTGAAATAATTTTGTAATTTTCCTGTTTTATGGCCATTCCGAGATGAAGATGCCCTATATCCGAAATCGGACAGTGCTTTCTATACAATGCCGATAAAAGCGATTGATTCTGAATGAGATTATTAATCAAAACCTTTTTTTAAATTTTTTCCTGCTCGTTCAAGGGGAGTAAGGAGTAATTCTGGAGATACAACCAAACCTATTCTAACTTGAGTAGAAAAGTGAGGATCCAGTCTGTGGGTCAGCTCAAAAATAAATTTTAACTAGTCCAGGTCGGATTCGAACTAGCACCGCTAGACTCGAGAATGTTAAACCGGGCAATGCTACAATACGCTCGACGATTACGATCTCCCATTAATCAAAAACTATGAAAACATTAAATTATTAATTAGTCATTTGTTAAGGTCATTTCCACTCTTAATCAGTTCAACCTCCAGGAACTGGCTTTAAAGTCAAATATAAAATAAGCTAACGACATTAACAAATAGTTTGAAGTCAAATTATTTTAAGTATTGAGTTAACATACAGCAATACACTGTAGTAATAATTTTATTTTTATAATTAAAACATTATTTCAGATTTGTTTAGCATGGAGATGCGCAAATTTGTGCAGCATGAAAATATAAATTGAAGTTATAAAGGAAGATGAAATTGAGTGAAATTGAACTTTTTAAATAACAACAAAAATTGATATTAGATGAAAAAAATAAATAACGATGTCTCTGAAATCTTGTGTTGAAGACCGAAGGAGCCGAAGATAGTGTTATCCAAATGCGAGACCTAGACGAGTCTTGGTCTTGCAAACGCAGGTCATGGTCTTGGTCGTACGTAAATCTTGCAGTTACTTATTAGATTATTGTAGAGATATTACTGTAATTGTTCAGATAGGAGAAACCTAACTATGCCCGAATGAAAAATTAGAGGAGTTAAATGCAGAAGTATATTTGTCGTACCAATTATTACCAGATATTATCTAAAATTGTCGAGTATTAATAACTACTTTGTCTTAATTTTTATTTAAAAAATCGATTTTTTTAAGAGTCCTGGTGTTGGTCTTGCAACAGTTAGGCGGCTTTGGTCTTGGACCGATTTTGGACAACACCAGCCACAGGGGTAAGATCTCATACCTTTTTCAACTAATAACTTATTTTTTATATTAAATAAAAACTAATAAAATTCATTTTAAATAAGTATTTTTACTGAGAGATGAGAGGATGAAAGAGCAGAAAGAAAAAAATATCTCAATTCGTAATAATGAGAGCTTATTTATTTATCGGTAACAATTACCATACTGGTCGAGTCCAAAACCTCATTTATGTAAGTAACCGATTAATCATAAATTCCGAAAAGTAAAAAGGTAAATTCTAAATCATTTTAAAAATGCTCCAGCCTTGACTTATAACCAGAAAACAGCTGACTAATAGCACCAGCGTGAATAACGGTCGAGTCCGAAGTGAAAAATTAAATCTATCTCAGTTGAAAATGATAAAAAGCATTAAAATAACAAGAACGTCCTACATCTGTAAGGCACGATTTCCTAGAAACCACGTTACAGTACTCATAACTCACTAGAGCAGTCGTTAGCTGCTGCTGTTAGACAATAAATTTCTAAGAAGTTATAGGAATATCATACTGCTAATATATAAATTAAAATACATAAAGAAAAATGTAATTATGGAGGAGGTACTGGCAGCATTGGAGAATTCACGAAAAGGGAAAAAAAGTAAAATTTCCTCTACTAAAATAATAGAGAGCTTCCCTTACGCATTGAGAAAAAAATATAAATATTTAAAATATACCACTGCTCGTAAATATACAGTTTTAAATAAATCATATATAGACAGTTACAACTCATTAATAGATGAAAAGCTTAATAAAACCAAAAGAGAGAACAAATACTAGCAGATTTGAAGCTAGAACACTTATGTGGGTGATCTCTGAACCTCAAGTGACATATCACAGTATTGGTTGATTTTTTTAACGGAACAAGGATGGATTTTTGTTTCAGATGTTTCCTTATCACTTTTCTTTAGGAGAGGTTTGAAATTTTGATTCATTCATCTATAGTTAGCAATTTTCTTCTTTGTTTAAAACTTTGGAGAATTTATTTATTTTTTTAATTATATAAAAAACCTGCTAGGGAGTGGTATAGCTCAGTGGTTGGCCACTGATCTTCCAGTGCTCAAGGTCCCATGTTCGAATCTCGACTCATGGCAGAAAAATTATTTTTTTTTTGTTTCGTCAGCCGTAGGACCATACTGGAGTCGAGAGATTCTTCTGGAACTCACCCAGCCTCTGTAAAGTGGGTATCCTTAATTAAATAATTGATCAAGGAGGAAAACCTAGTGGTTGAGTGTGATATCAGTCCAATCGCCTCCTTGCGTAACCGTTGACTAATTAACAGTACTCTCCTCAAATAGTACTGAACCTCAGACCCTTCATGGGTTGTAGTGTTACAAGTTTTTTTTTTATATAAAATTCTTGTTGACCATAAAACCTGGGCGACTATTACTGCAAAAAAAGAACGGTAAAATACAAAATAAATTTGCTGTTAATCAAACCTATTTGCCAAAATACAACGTCAGAACTAAAGCTCTAGTTTACATTAATGTTGGCAATTTCACTTAAGGTGTCTATTACCAGTACACATACCTAACATACTGGAAAGTATAAAAAATAATTCTAAGGTTTGCGTTTTTATAACATCATCCATTTTTACATTTTATTTTTTGCCGTTGATACCGTTATAAAACAGAAATAATTATTTATTATATAAATCAGGCCATTATTCACCAAAATTTTATTTATTAGCTATTTTATTACAACGTTTCGACCATCAATAGGGCCATTATCAAGTCTTATTAAGTCCTCCATTATTAAGTGTCGTATTAATTTTTCAGAGAAAATTAAGTTGTCCTGATATTTAAGAGTTTCCCCTATGTCATTTCTGGAGGGACTGATCAGTATAAATATAAGGATAACTTATTTTTATCTGAAAAATTAATACGACACTTAATAATGGATATTTAATTGATGACTCAATAAGACTTGAAAATGTCTCTAGTGATGGTCGAAACGTTGTCGTAATAAAATAGCTAATAAATAAAATGTTGGTAAATAATGGCCTAATTTATATAATAAATAAAACCTCAAGACACCAATTCTAGGAATAATGAACAGGAGAAATAATTATATTTAAGTAAACCGAAAAAAAAAATCAATTTTATACCGAGAGTTTACCTACATGTCTATCGTTGTTGCTTACTTTTTTTTTTTCTTTTTTCTTTTTTCGAAACAGTAAACTGAATGTGAATTTGCGGCTAGAACGGTTCCAGAATAAAATGGATTTTCCTCGAGAAGATACCCTGAGATAGAAATAACTTTTCCACAGAAGGCTCCCGTAAGACGATAGAGTTTTTGCGGTTTTATTGACTAACAGGCCCTTTTGTAACCCCCTCCCCCACGATGGGTCAGGAACCTCCTGGGACAGTTCATTACGGACACCTCTTCATGTCACCGTATTAGCCGCCTTTTCACTTTTAATTTGTTTAAGAATGCGGAGCGGACGCTGAACCCGCTCGATGTTGCCGCATAGAGGAACAACGGCCTTAATTGAAGTGAACGAACAAAAAGAATGCTCAACGGATTCAGGGTCTTGGAGAATAAAGTACATTACGTAATGGACTCTTTAAGAGAAAACTTGAGCTTTGTGACCGCAGTTATCACAAAATGAGATCACTGCATTACAAAGTTAAGGAGAAAATATATCTACAATGAAGGACCTAAGGATCATACATTAACGTACCAACATAAGAATAAAATAATTCCTCACAAGATAATAAGCACTATGCTCATAGGTAAGTTGATAAAGCTTTCCCGCCGATGATACAACAGAAGGATCAAATTAATGAAAAATTAATTTTATTCTGGGACTTAAGTCCCCCTTAGAATAATAACAGAGTTCAGAAAATATATACTGTAATCTACCTTGTGAATATGATACAGATATTTACGAAAACCACGGAGAGAAAAATAAATATTAAAGTAAAAAGGCTCTTATCATTTATCTATTGGTGAGCAATTGTATTTACATAAAAATTCTTATTACATGGCGGAAGTTTGAACGTGTAGTAAGCGGTGGAATAGGAGTTGTTTTAAGGAATTTGTGGACGTGACATGGCGCATGGAGATAGGTAAGGAGTACCAAATGGAGGTAGCACGAATGAAGAAGGATTTGCTGAAAAGAAATTGTTTTATGGGAAGGACTATAAAGGTCTATATCATGGGTGATAAATATTCAGAACGCAGTCTTCTTTTCTTTTTTTTTTTAATTTTAATTTTTTATTTAGCAAACGTACTCAAGACGAGTACTTGAACACCCTCAGTGCTCAAACCACGATCTAAAGATGACCCCCATGTTTGGGTTGAAACGTTGGCATAAATAAAAAATTTAATTGTTTAAAAAAAATACTGCGTCATGAATATTTATCACCCATGATACGTAGAACAGTCGCCTCAACTTCCTTCAATAATTCATAAAGGTTGAGATCTGGTATTAAAAGAGTGGATAGAGGAGCGTAGAGTAAGTAGTTTTGGAATGTAAAGAAGATTTTTGGTTTTGAGGACATGGAAAAGGAAAACACCAAGAAGGAATTGCTGTCAGAAAGCAGGATAAAGCCACTTAAATTCATACAGTGTAGATGGGTAAGCCTGGGAATACCAAAGATGAATCTTATGAAGCAATTCCCGAGTCTTGTCAGTATTACTTCTAGTCTTATAGATAGCCCTCCATAAGCCGAACAATCGCAGTTGAAGTGGACGAAAACAAGAGATGTTACAAGAAGCTGTCGGGTTGTTTCGGGAATAGAATCACGAAATCGTAGGAATTGTTTGAGAATATTTATGGATAACGCATGTATTTGCATATGTGTACCAACAAAATTCTAATGTACTCGACACAATAATGTAGAATGAGCCACAGCTAAAAGAATCTTCAAACTGGTTATATTTTTCAATATTAATTCCGAGTATACTCGTATAAACCAAGGTACTTATTATTTATTCAATCTCATTTTGTAAATATTAGGGATCTTAAAATCATTCCCAACCTGGTTATTTAAGGGCTATGGAGTATACATAAAAAACAATTCCTAAATACTATTGTTTACTCAATCGGATAATGAACCCTGGCGAGGACCATAAAATTTACGCTACAGGTCAAGACAAAAAGCAGATCCCAAAACTTCAGAGAAGACCACACACATGTGTTTGGTTCGGTGAATCACCAATATAAACACTTCCATGTAAGTGGAAGAACAAAGATGCTGGAATATAACACACAATCAGAAGAGGCTTTGTTTGTTTTGAAGTACCTTAAAAGTAGATCCTAAATGTACCTATATTTACCTAAAAAGAAAAATAATTAATACCCTTATATAATTTAAATAAATAAATCATAGGGCCATTAATAAATACGAAAGGGGTGACAAGAATTAAGCATTAAAATAAATAGATTTAAATATTAGATATTACGCAAAAATAAAAATATTGGAATATAAAAATAGTTTATATATATTCAACTAAAATCAAAAATCTGCGGAGTCATGTCAAAAACTGAATAGTTTTTTTTCCGACTAGAATTTAACTTCAACATGGTTGCTAAAAAAATTAATTTTACATATATACCTGTGGTAATATAAAAAAAGATAAAATTAAACTTAATATTTCCATAATAGACCAAAAATTGTAAAAATGAAGAGTGGTAATATAGCACGAATATTTTTTCACATATAACCTCTACAGTTAATCAATGAGAAAAAATACCAAACATAAGATTTACTAATTAATTCGAATTCTAAGTTAACCATTTGATAATGCAGTGTTATTTAGTAAATTAGTGGGGGGTTCTTATGAAGTACCAACCGCTTCTGGTTTTTAAATAAATTTTTGATTTGTTACCCTCCATCGTTTCGGGCCCTTGATCAACCCATCTTCATATCATAATTTTCTTTCCAAATGCAACATATGCAGTGCGAAAGTAGAAATATTACAAAGCAACAATTCTCACAAAACAATTTATTTTAAGTGAGTTTAAAAAAAAATGGCAAAACAAGTTAATATATTGTGGAAAATATGTGTAGATGGAATAGAGTAGAATGATACAAACTATAAAATTGTCGACGATGGAGAAAAATAAATTAAAAAAACAAAAACAATGAGCTTACTTTCCAAAAAAAACATTGCTTAATAAAAACACTTGATTACTGATAACTTTGAAACCAACGTGACCTGTAATCCAAACATTCCATGTAGTAACGATTCCAAATATCTATTCATGAATGAAGGGAGAGAAATACATTATTAAAATTAATGCTGTCCTACTACATAGGGTGGCTTCATACATAGTATACTTATCAATCCATATAGACGTAACTATTATATCACACATACACACACATATATATATATATATATATATATATATATATATATATAAACATAGCTATTAACATTGGCATAATTTTTTTTGATAATTTGGCATAACATTTTCTTAAAAAAAAATTCTGATGCCAGGAATTTAACACTATCGCACACATATATACCAATACAATTCCACGAATTTGGATAAAAAGATAAGACGAGGCTAAAATAAACATAAAAATTGAATAAATAAATAAAACTTATGCCCCATACCCCACCCTACTAGGGCAGCGGTGATTCATATACAAATTTATTGCATATATATTACATACATTGATCATTGCTGTTACGTTGGTGTTATTTCTGCAAATGCTTCCAGAACATCGATAACATCTGTTCCATTGTAAACAGTGGGCTACGATGTAAATTATGCCTATCGTGTACTTCCTGCACGTGGTCCCCATAATGCCTGTAACCTACACCGGCAGAAGTGGAAAAGCCTATACAAGGCTAGTCGGTTATGACAATTACGCGAATCGTAACACAAAAGCAAGGAAGCAGAGAATCTAGGAGCAGATCTAAGCAAGGATATAATTGTTAATAGGCAGATCTAGGAGGCAGATAGTGCGGGAAGCTGAGTGCACCGCCTCCACTCGACCGTGGACCATGACCGGCACACACGACTTCGCGGCACCACTATTATATATGTATCAATGTTAAATCCTTTCTATTCAAGCATATTGCCGTCGTAAATAGCCCTTAAAGGCAATATAAAAGTCCTCAACATGTCGTTAGAACGGTACCTCCATGTGCAAATAATTTTTGATCTCGCCAGCCCACTTTTCCGCCAAGCAGTAAACTTGGTCTAGGAAAGCAATAAATAGAGATCTATGGTAAACTCTTGTTCGCTACTTGTCGCCCCGTTAGTCCGCGACCTTTTGAGTCCTAACGGAACGCAGCGAATTGAAATTCCGCGAACGATGGAAACATAAAAAAGTTTAATTAAGTTCGTTTGGACTTAACAGAGCTTCAAACTAATGACTTAACGGTCAGAATAAAAAAAAAGGAAAATTTAAAAACAGTATAAAAGCAGTAAGGAAGCTGTATCTAACAAAAGAATAATAAATAAATTTCATTATTGAAAAATTTTACAAATGCCTTTCGGCATATATTGTAAAAGTGATCAATTATGAACTTCCTCTGTAGGATTAACATGAATGCTTGCTTGCAGAAACCTACCAACAAAGGCACTCCTAACGTGACTCTTCTTAATGTAGCAGATCGCTTGTTGAATTCTGTGGTAGTGTGACTGTTAATAATGTCTGTACCAGAGGATTAGGATGTCCAATATATGAGCCGTGAAAATTTTTGTAAAATTTCTTTATTACGTCAGTCACATGCAGTAGTATTTTTAGGTCTTAATGAATCGATTTATTAGATACGTAGAAGGGGCGATATGTCGTAGATATTTAAATTGGAAGATTTGAATAGTACTGTAAGTGTGTATTTTTGCATGAACTCCACATCTGAGAGGCTTACGTCCATATTGGTCTGAGTAGTTTGTTGTATTAATAATTTTGTTAGAAAGTGATACCTTGTTTTTTTTGGTTTAGCATTCGTCTTAATAGAGAGAGTCAATGGTTCAATCTCCAGGTCCGTCGTCTGTCCATTGTGTGTCCCAAATATTTTGTATCTGTATGATTTGACAAAGGGATGTTGTCAAGTGTCAGTAGAGGGTAATTCGAACGTTCAAACAAAACAAAACTACAAATTATAGAAATTTTACAGGTTGGAAATTATAGTTTAAGAATAAAATGCATCGTTACGATCGTTTTTGTTTATTATTTTCAATAATGAACCTTTGTAATAGACCAAGAAATAAGTCAACCGTTTCAAAATTTAAGATTTCAAGATACGTACAATCCAAAATTGTCATATCGCAATATAATGATCGCAGGCTATTTATAGATTTGCAATGATAGTTCAAAGAATGGCTAAAGCAAAATTTAATTATTCAAAACAGCACAAACTGTGTACAAACCACAACTTCACATTATCAATTTTAATTTATTGTCATTGTTTTTCCATTACAATATCGGACTATCTAACATATCGGACGTTTATTCAACAAGTATACAAAAAGAGGGTTTACAAATATTTTCTGAGCTTGAAAAAATTGAATACTTAAAAAAACTCAAGATTAAAAAAAATAAATTATTATGATATTAATTAAAAATCCAAACAACAATAGCAATAATCTCAGTTATTAATAATGCCAAATTCTACTTAATTTAGAATATCCTTCAAAATAGAGGATTGTAGGTTTTTCCAAGTTTTATTGTACATGTATTTTATGTACAAAAAACATTGAGTAAAACCAAATACTATCCCAAAGATTAATTATTGAAATATATATATTATATAATTCATACTCAACTCTTTGGTTCATTTCAGAAAAAAAAAAAAATCAAACGATTAAAGTTATTGGTTTATATGTGAAGGAAATGGCTTTCAATTTTAAATATTGTATTTACTAATGGCTCTTTCGTCGACATTTCAGGCTCTTGACCCATCATCATGGACGATTTTTTTATTTCCTGAAAATTAAAATTATTCCAACTTATGAATAAATAAAGTCCTTTTGGTTTTTAGAGATCACTTAGCAGGGAAACCATCATACAAGAGGTAGAAACGTTCAAATAGGTTCCTTACCTATAATAGATGACAATTAGTATTTTTGCTCTAAAGGGGTAGTGGAACGATTACTTGTAATGAGACGAGAGAAAGACATTTTAAGGCAAAGGGAAAAAGTAAAAGGCAAAATGAAGGGGATAGGCGAAGGATAACAGGATAGAACGAGACATAATAATGGATTATTAGACTTTCACCACGAGACGATAGGGATTTGCCTAAGTTAGCATAAAGGAGAGGCATCTTTGAAGACGGATGGATTATCCTAAGGCGCGAATCATGCGGCCGACAATGGCAACCTGACGTGCAATCAAGAGCTATCTCGAAACGGTTAGACCCTCAGGTATGCGATATGTGCCTGGGGATACAGATCACTCCACTCATTCCGGGATCACGAAGATAGGTACGACTCCAAATTGGCTACTTTCCCTGATCAGCTTTTCGTTCAGTTCGAATCGGGTATGAAAGGAGTGTAGCCTTGTAATGGGACTAGAAAGGTCCAATTTTATAAGTTTACTAACTCAGAATAATCATTATAATTATTATTATACTATATCCTTATTATACAGATATAATTCTGATACGAAAAATTATAGACCTTGAAATGAATAGCCCATGAAAACGGCGAGGAAGCTATACTGACCTTACTTGGCAGACGTTTTCGGAAGGATAAGTTCGCCTCTTATTTACAAAATATTAATGGGATTCCTTTTTTTCACATTTTATTTTGTTAAACAATTTTTAAGTAACTTTCTAAGCTTTGGCCTTTATATTGGGGAAAGATCGAAATCTATCATGGTCATGATGTGTCTTTGAAAGATCTGGACTGAGTTGGGAGTTCCCGGGGAGTTGGTGAGATTGACGAAGAAGACGAAGTAATTATATCTAATCTTGATGCAAGTAGAACTATCTTCGTCTATAGTGTACTATAAAATTATTTTTAGTGAAAAATCTATCTCATTTTATAATGCGATATAGGAGAGAGATCCAGTGCAGTAGTCATTTAACTGCTTATTGGACTTCCATTGGCCAACTCCTTAGACCATAAATATGTTCTTAGCACCTCACACGAAGTGGATGAACGATTCTTTAAACTTTACTACTATTTAACCAACTGCCTTAAGATTTACCAAAAACTAAATTTTTAGGCTAACTGTGATAAATTTCCTCTATAATCACCAATGTTCGTTATCTCTAAAGATTAACAAACTACAGGACCTTGACTCAAGTATTACATGCCTCCCTGTTCCATCAGTGACCTTAACGCTTAATATTGGTGTAAATAGTCTTCTAAGCATTTAGTTTTCCATTCTTCTAACAAAGATTTAATACTTTTTTTTCTTTCTTTTTTGTTCAGCACCCACATTTAATAGCATTTCTTGCATGCGGGGGAGGAGTTATTCTACAGGTACAATACCAAACCTACTCTAACCCGAATGGAAGGGTCGAGATTAATTCTGCGTATCCTCCAAGAAATAAATTTAAGGGCAGATTAAACCAGAACAGAAAATTCACGAATCTAGAAGAATATTAAAGCAGGCAAAACCGCAACACACGGGGCCGTCAATGATTCTTCCACAACTGGTAGCTGGTAGATAGTGGGTATGACAATTATTTTATAAATAAAACCTATATCATCCATGATGTTGTCTAACAGAATACCTAAGAGATATCCTAGGCTTAATGATAAGCGTCACGGCACTATCGACGGTGATAATACTTCCTAGATATTTAAAATTATCACAGCTATTAAAAGATCAATCGCTTCAATCTATATTAGTAAATGACATCGTTAATTTAGTTTAACAAAGATGAGTAATTCGTTGATATTTCCTTTTTTTTTTTAATAGAAAAGATCCATGAGATTATCAAAGAAAATAATGTCGACAGGAAATTAAATCATTAAGCCTTTTAAAATTCTCTCAAAATAAAAATTAAATACCACTTCCTGTAGTAATCTTTTAGAGTGTCAACTGGAAGACTAGTATTTTTTTCAAAACAATTATTGGAATACCGGAGTACTCGTTTAGAGAGGCAAAATGATTTAGAACTTTTAAATGACTAAATTCTGACGTTTATTAACACGACAGGAATTATTCTTATTCAGATAATTTGTATATTAATTTTAATAAATAATTCATTTTCTAGCATCCTCGTGCCTAGCGATGACGGTTCGAATCCGGCTGGGAGGGGTTGACTTATTCTGTGGCAGACGCACGGAATGAAACTCGATCCTCCCACTCTGGTTAGATTAGGTTTGGTTGTAGCCCTCTTCTCCCCCCTCCCCACCCTGTATACCAGAAATGGTGGGTAGGAGGCTATCCAATAATAAAAAATAAAACCTTCTAATGTCGATCATGTCTTAACATTTCATTACAGAACCTACGTGTTTCTACATTTACAAAGACTTTCCATATTAAAAAACTATCTGGCACATCGTGTTTTCATTGAATGACCTCGTTATTTTGAAACTTTGGGAATGTAGGTTACGCCAAACGACTCAATATTTTTGTCGATTTTGTGATCAAATTATCTTACGATCCAAGTAGAAAGAAAATATGTATTTACGAGTTTTTAGTACCTAATTAAATAGACAAAGTTTGCTCCCCTCCAGATTGAAAACTCCCCATTTCCATGAGTTTTCGTCAATAAAATACTTGTAGGTCCGATGAAATGAAGCTATTTACGAAGTTTCAGGCGGATGTTCATAAATCGATTAAAAAGGGTCTGTGCCACGGACTATTACTTACAGTAATATTTACCTATAATCATATGATAATTGAATAAATTAATAATTACAAACAATCACAGCAGTTACTGAAATGTAACTGGTTATCTATTCTATAAAATACCCCTTTTTGTAATATTTAGAATACTTACATAAAATACAAAACATATCTACCTGATATTAGCTCTATCTTGGATGATTTCCGATTGCATTCTTACCATCTTCAGTTTTTCTATTATGTCTAACTAATATAAAAAAAAAAGAACTCGCGGCTTACGGGTCCTCGTATTAACTATAACGCCCTTTTTTAAAAAAAGAAAATGAAGAGAAATAATTAGGCTAGATTTCTTAAAATAATATAGAAAAAATTATAAAAAATCTTGCTAATCAAAACATAACCAAATTTCTAAAGAAAAAAAACTGAACAGATGAAATAAAAACAAACCTTCAAGACATAACTGTTTTATTGATGTAGCGTATATACACATATGACACTAATAAAATGCTTTAACAAATTATTAAAAACTTACTGTTTTCACTTGTGTTGAAAAAAAAATGGAAACTTACCTGCAACAAAAATAAATCAAATTAGATTTACAGAAACCATATTAAATGCAAATTTTTATAAATAGGTAAAAATTTGTTAATGAATATGGCACAAAATAATAATTACCTTCATGTATAGTTTTTAAATATAAAATATTTTAAACCATAGAATAAAAATAGGTTTTAGGTTCCACATAAATGTTTAGAATAGTATCTGGTAATTCATTTTAACGCAGAACAAGTCGGTGATTAATTCGGTAACGATTTATTTATTTTATTCATGCCGTAAATTAGGTTTTAAAAGCAGCAATTTGTAATTTTTCAACGAGTTGTACACGTTTCTATTACTTCCCTACTTTAATTTATACAAAGCATTTAACATTATATTTTACCTATTCACAGACAGCTTTTTAATATATTTACATACTTAATATCTCTTTTGTTTTCATAATTAGTTAGTTCTTAAATATTTTAATATTTATTAATTTTATTTCTTGTACTGTAAATTAGTTATGTTTTTTAAATACACTTATTGCTTTCTTACTTTTCTTACTGATTGCAAGTTTTATAATTTTGTTTTATAAAAAAAAAATGTTTTCATGCTATGTATGTATTAAAGTTATCTACAGTTTTTCTTACAATGTATTAATCATTTAAGAAATAAAATAAAACGAAGAACTATCTTAATATTTATTATTTCAAATTCTTTTTAAGTGTAGAATATGTAGGTGGATCACTATATGTGTATATTTTAGTTATTTTATAGCAGATTTGAAGATTTTTGCGACTGAATATTTTGCAATTCTCTATTGTAGAAAACATGGCATATTTTGAAGATTTTTAATATATAATAATACAGGATGTTATTGGGCAAGTAGTGAAGCACAAATATAATGATATAAACGATTGGAATATAATGAATCTGAAGTAGGGTTTGTGAAAGCTAAACAAGTTAGTTAAGCTTTGATCGTAACAACGCCATCACATGACAACATTCCCACTTCAAAAACCAATTTCCAGAAGGTTAAGGAACAACCACAAACCAAGACATCACTGCATTCATTAACAGGAGGATGAGACAGGAACAAATCCCTACCGAGCCCCCAACCTCCTACACAACAAAACAAAACAACGTACAACAGTAGACATGATGGATGCCGACCTTGTGGGAAAGTACTAGGTACTAACGGTACAGTTCCCTTAGTACTTTCTAATGATTGTAGCCCTTCACGGGTTGTCAACCGCCTCCATGTCTGTCTCTTAATTACCGAGCGAGGTAATTTATTCTCATTAGGTCTTCGTCACGATGTTAATCCTCACCTTCCCGGAGGGCTCCCGTGGGGTTCACGACCAGCCCATGCCGAGTTGGTCAACGCTGTATATCAAGATTCTCTCGTACAGTGTGGAGTACACCCACGGGATGGAACAGCTTCGTCTTCATTTCCAGATCTAGGACTTGAAGGACAGAATGGCTGTTAAATCGATCCCCTGGTAGCGAATTGATGTTGTCTCACGTCTTGTATCTGTTTGATTGTATAATATATTATGCTCTTGATTTAATATAATCCAATCTGGTTCATAGAAGCCAAGTACCTAATAATCCGTCAAAATGCTACTAACAAAAACTAAAAAAAAAAAAAAAATGGTGCGCGCAACACACAAATTTCACTTACCGCTCAATTTTGAATAGAAATTATTTTCTGACCATTTTCGGCGATTATAAAATTTTTCAATTGCATGTTTAACCGAGCTAAAGCTAAAACAATACAGCAAGCAAATCATAAATACCAATAAAAATAACAAAAGCCCTATTTATTATATCACTGGTTGATTATGAATTGTACGACTATTAGTTATTACACTGTTATTTTCCAATGCAAAGTTTACTAAAATGGAATTAAGAGATTTGCATTCTCTGTCATAGACATCATACGGAAAATTCATCAAATCATTCTATAATTTAATTTTCTAAAAGGTTAAGGATGATTTTTCGGAACATGAAAGAATTTGGTAATTAACTAAAGGAGAAATAAGAGATCGGAACCGATAATAGTTGTAATGGAGGAACCAAGAGATAACGAGCGCGCCCGAGCTCACCCGAAACATTAGAACAGGCTTCCATACGTAACATGAGCATAATATAATACGGACTCCGACAATATTATGTATCTATCCGGTTTTCATAAGTGCTAACGTTGGTATTATTTAATATTTAATTGGATAGATTATAACGATTAAAAAATTAAAATTTATATATATATTATATATATTATATATATATATATATATATATTTATATATACATAAGGGTAACTAAACAAAAAAAAAAATATAATTTAATGTAAATAAATATAGCGTTTATAATTTTTACTTTCACTTCCCCTTTGTCTAAAAATACTTCTTTCTTCTAAGATGAGGGTGGTAAGTGAAAATCGTGCGATGCGCGCATCAGATTTTTTTCATAATATTCAAGACTAAAAATAATCCATAACAATCATAAGAAAGTTATAAAGTTATTTTATATCAAGAGCATGGTTTGCATCTTCATTAAGTTTTCTTTATTATAAATAATAGATTTTCGTGTTTGTATCTACAAATAGATTTTCCAACCGAAACTTCAACCAGTAAATTATTTAAGAAGAATATAATCAGTAGACTTAACCACTGACATTTTAAACTGCCAATGATTTCTTAGGTTTTGTCAACAAAAAATTGTTTAAACCGTTATCAGAGCTTATAGATAAGATAACATGAAGCTTTAGCCATTAACTATTATCTTCATCAATATTGATACTAAAAGCAGGATTAATCAGGCTCTATGTCACATCTCGAACTATATTGCCAACATACAACCCAGGGCTTATCTGTCTATGATATTCTAAACGCTTCGCTTGTAATATGGAACGGCCGACCTCATGTTAATTCATAACTCGAACTAATAGATCATGAAAATGTAACTCTTTATCTTGACAATGGCAACAAATCCGAGATTCAATTAATATAATATATATATAAAGCTGCAAGTAAAGATTAGTATTAATAAAATTTTAAGTTTATCGAAAAACAATAAAATCACAGTGAACCATGGATTGGAGATAGTCAAAGTTAGGTTTCCACATATGTTTTAAAAAGGTCGAAAGTGGTACCGAAAGACTTTGTTGGTTCCTTCATTTTTTCTTATGCATACATTTAAAGTGCAGCACAGTCATGTGTCGAAACCAAATTATATACCAAAGACCAATTACTGAATTATTAATATTGAATAATTCATACTCAACTCTTTGGGTCTTTCAGAGATAGCATAGCAAAGATGATCTGGATTTCACAAGACAAAATGTTAACACTAACGAATTTCATGTTTTTAATTTAAAAATAAAGTAATGACTCAAGATAATGAGAAAAGCGTCATTCCTAAAAAAAAAAAAAAATATTTGAGGAACAACTACTTTAACTTTACTACAAATCCTAAAAAATTGGGGATAGTAAGGATTAGGTTCTATATTCCAAAAATGACTCCAGGAAGTTTCCCACATATTATTGGAAGACGTTAAATAAGGTTCTGAAAGCATTTGTTAGTTCATTCAATTTTAATTGTACATACATTTTAAGTACAACAGTCTTGTGTCGAACCAAAATATATACCAAAGATTAATTACTGAATTATTAATATTCAATAATTCATACTCAGCTCTTTGGTTCTTTCAGAGATAGCATATCCAAGATGATTTGGAGTTCACTAGATAAAATGTTAACAATAACAAATTTCATGTTTTAAATTAAAAAATAAAGTAATGACTCAAGATAATGAGAAAAAACGATATTCATAAGAAATAAAATATTTGAGGAACAACTACTTTCTTTTTACTGCAAATTCAAGAAAATGAGGGATAGTTCGGGTTGGGTTCTAAATTCCAAAAATAACTCTAGTACGGTTCCCACATATTTTTTGAAGAGGTTGAATAAGGTTCAGAAAACATTTGTTGGTTCCTTCACTTTTTATTGTACATACATTTAAAGTACAGCACAGTCATGTGTCGAAACCAAATTATATACCAAAGATTAATTACTAAATTATTAATATTCAATAATTCATACTCAACTCTTCGGTTCTTTCAGAGATAGCATAGCCAGGGTAATCTGGATTTCACTAGATAAAATGTTAACACTAACAAATTTCATGTTTTTAATTTAAAAATAAAGTAATGACTCAAGATAATGAGAAAAACGACATTTCCTAAGAAAAAAATATTTGAGAAACAACTACTTTAACTTTACTACAAATCCTAGAAAATTGGGGATAGTAAGGATTAGGTTCTAAATTAAAAAAATGACTCCAGGAAGTTTCCCACATATTATTGGAAGACGTTAAATAAGGTTCAGAAAGCATTTGTTGGTTTCTTCACTTTTAATTGTACATACACTTAAAGTGCAGCACAGTCATGTGTCGAAACCAAATTATATACCAAAGATTAATTACTAAATTATTAATAATCAATAATTCATACTCAACTCTTTGGTTCTTTCAGAGATAGCATAGCCAAGGTGATCTGGATTTCACTAGATAAAATGTTAACACTAACAAATTTCATATTTTTAATTTAAAAATAAAGTAATGACTCAAGATAATGAAAATAAAACGACATTTTTCTAAGAAAAAAATTATCTGAGGAACAACTACTTTCCTTTTGCTGCAAATCGAAGAAAATTGGGGAGAGTAAGGATTGGGTTCTAAATTCCAAAAATGACTCCAGGAAGGTTCCCACATATTATTGGAAGACGTTAAATAAGGTTCAGAAAGCATTTGTTGGTTCCTTCACTTTTAATTGTACATACATTTTAAGTACAACAGTCTTGTGTCGGACCAAATTATATACCAAAGATTAATTACCGAATTATTAATATTCAATAATTCATACTCAACTCTTTGGACCTTTCATAGATAGCATAGCCAAGATGATTTGGATTTCACTAGATAAAATATTAACACTAACGAATTTCATGTTTTTAATTAAAAAAAAAAAGTAATGACTCAAGATAATGAAAATAAAACGACATTTACCTAAGAAAAAAATTATTTGAGGAACAACTACTTTCTTTCCTTTTGCTGCAAATCCAAGAAAATTAGGGATAGTTCGGGTAGGGTTCTAAATTCCAAAAACGACTAAAATAGGATACCCACATATTTTTGGAAGATTTTAAATAAGATTCAGAAAACATTTGTTGGTTCCTTCATTTTTTATTGTGCATACATTGAAAGTACAGCAGAGTCATGTGTCTAAACCAAATTATATACCAACGATTAATTACTGAATTATTAATAATCAATAATTCATACTAAACTCTTTGGTTCTTTCAGAGATTTGGATTTCACTAAATAAAATGTTAACACTAACAAATTTCATGTTTTTAATTTAAAAATAAAGTAATGACTCAAGATAATGAGAAAAGCGTCATTCCTAAAAAAAAAAAAATATTTGAGGAACAACTACTTTAACTTTACTACAAATCCTAAAAAATTGGGGATAGTAAGGATTAGGTTCTATATTCCAAAAATGACTCCAGGAAGTTTCCCACATATTATTGGAAGACATTAAATAAGGTTCAGAAAGCATTTGTTGGTTCCTTCACTTTTAATTGTACATACATTTTAAGTACAACAGTCTTGTGTCGAACCAAATTATATACCAAAGATTAATTACCGTATTATTAATATTCAATAATTCATACTCAACTCTTTGGTTTGAATCTCAGTTAATAAAATGTTGTTGATTCGGCGGTTTTTCACCAAAATAATTTCCTTCATGTTCAAAAACACTAACAACTTTTATTCATCGAAATCTTTCGTTTTAATTAAAATATAAATTAATGGCTTCACATCCTGAATATTTATCATCCATGATATGTGGAACAGTCAACTAGCTTCCTTCAATAATTAAATATCTGATGTTATGTTTTTTTGCTTGGTAATGACATCAAAATGATGGGACAATGTTTGAAAATACATAAACATACTTCACTGTTAACAAAACTTTAAAATATATACATATGATTCATCAAAATTCTTTAATTATTCTTTAGGTGTGAAAATAGGTTTCATTTTACATAGGTTTCAAAAGAAAAAAAAATTGTGTACTAGAAAACTTAGAGTGGGACAATACGTAGTAATGACATATTAATTTTTAATATTTCATTATAAAGAAATACTTCTTCACCGTGTAACAGAGGAAAAAATCAAGTTAGACTTAACTAATCACGTAAAAGCTGTAATGGACTAAAAATTGCCCCTAAAATCAAAATCATCCATAAAATGTATTAAGAAAAACAAAAAATGTTTATTTATTTACTTTATGGGGGATAACTATTCCACCCCCTCCCTCCTCGTTAACGATTTATACCGGTGAAAAACGAATGACCCAAGAATTCCTCAAGATCACGATCGTGCTTCGTCACGGGTCGTTTCTTTTTTGACACCCGGAATTCATCAAAACCGCAGTAAAATTAAATTTCCAATCACTCACGGTTAGTGGACCTTTCTATAGGCACGATGAGGGTTGTAATTCTCAGGGACCTATAATCATACTATTTTGAACTTGTATCGGGGGCGACCGGATTAAAATTCCCATAAATAAAGGGAAGGGAGCTTTAAAAATAGGTTTCCAGATTGCTAACATTTCAAAACATTGGCTCTATCATTTAAAAATACAATTAACGAAAGCAATAATTATATAAATAATGAAATTGACTCTCAAGATAATTAAAGAGGCAACAATAATGGACAAGCTCCATTTTTGGTACTTTTGAATTTAAGGATTAATATAATCTTTCTTGTTTCACTGAACAGGTATCTCAAGATATTAGTTCCAGACGCAGAGATTTTTCAGGGGCGCGATTCAGTGGAACAAAAACAAAAAATTCTTTCATATGAGGATCTTTCCAACAAAATAAAAATTGATGTTTTCTAAAATAATTTTGGTTTAAGTTTTCGTCACTCCGATTTCAGGATATTTTTAATTATCCCGATGTAGCAAAAATCATAATGGCAATTTACATCTAAATAAGAAAATTTACACAAATTAAATGACATGTTAATTAAAATTGCTTTTTTTTAAACATTACCCGGATAGACAACAAGAATTAAAATCTCATACTGGCGCTCATACTAAACCATGAGAACACAACGTAAGCAGACATGGGTGTAGAATACATGAAGAAACCTACAGCATTTAAATTGAAACGTATACTTGTATTTATGTATAATAATAGTACTTGAACTATACAAGTGATCAGCTAATAATAAAAATTGATAAAGGAAAAAAAAAAAAGCAGGTAATGTTAGTTCATAATCAGATACAGAATATAACCCGGGAAGGGATATTGGAAGCAAAATGGTTATTCGTTATTCATATGAAAATATCTTGAAGTGAATTCTGGTTCTATGAAAACTAAGGGGGGGGGGAGTTAAGTTTCAGACCCAAGATATTTATTATGGCATTGCGATTAAAAAAAAAAAAAAAAAAATATTCAAGGATTCGTGATTAAAAACTCCATTTAAATATGAAAATCTACTACTACTGCTAAATTAATAATTGAAAAGTAATTATTAATAATAAAACTGTTTGTAATTAAAATACAGATTGATTTACGTTTTTAACTTAACAAATGTCAACTTATTTGGTATGAATATATTAAACTGATTTTCTTTCTGAACAATCTAAATGTGTTGTTCGAAAAATAAAAACTTTACTTTATTACCTCAAAATAAATAGATCTGAAAGAACATTATTTTTTGAAGCATAAATGATTGTAGTTAACTTAAAAGTAGAGGGAATGTATGGATAATTATAAGATTTACCCATGCTAAACAGGAAGAAATGGAAGAATTAATAGGAGGGCAGCATAAAGCAGGAGAAAAACTTAAAAACAGATATACTGACACGAAACGAAACGTTATTAAAATAAAATAATACTAATTTAGAAGAGTCATAGTTAGGAATTTGAAATAAAATTGAACAAATGAACAAAAAACCATTTTAAAACAACTTAACTTATTATTATTATCTAATGATACCACAATAATTGTTATTTCCAAGTTATATTCCAAGTTAGTATAAAACTATTTTAAAAATTTAACCATGAAACAAACTTAGACTGCTCAAAAAAACTTATAGTTAAAGAAGTCTTACGTAGAAAGGTTTTGCTTTTTATTTCAGCCACAACGCTCTATAGAGAGTGTAGCTTAAGCCCCCAAATACTAATCCGAAAGAGATAGTAGGTTACCGAACACCATCCACACCCAGAGACGACAAAGAAGAAAGTTGAGCCATGGGAGCCAAATTACACGGCCATGATTCCTAATTAGACAGATAGACAGCGGTGCGGTGCATTGCTTTGCGCAAGCGTACACAATCGTGCATTGTCGAAAGCCCCGCTAGGCGACGCCTCCAAAGGCTAACTCTCCTCACAGTCTTTCTCTTCAACACACATAGGTCATTATCTTCTTCGACAGGCCATCATTTCACCCATGGTCTGTAAAACAATAAAGACCGTGTCTGAAGAAATGGGGCACGCTAACGGGCACAGGAGATGCCAACTCCACTAGCCTTACATGGCGCCGAGGGCAGCATTAAAAGAATGGTGCAGAGGAAACATTTCTCTTAATATTTCCCTCTATTATTCAACACATAGAAAGAAGGCAACGAAGATGGAAGGACAGGATGAGGATAAGAGTATGTCTGAGACGAAATGATCATCAAATCATTTCGTCTGTTCTTCAGGGTCCGTGAGCGAACGACTCAACAATTCCAGATTCATCAAAACCGACATACGGTTACTCCAAAACACAAACTTAATTTAGTGTTGGTTCCTATATACGAGTATAATACTTCAGAGATTTCTTTGGCGCTACAACCCACGTGGGGTCAAGACCTCATTTAACTGCAGTCGTCAGTCATTTTTATTCAAAGCGGTATCGTATTATAAAAATACATATTATACGAAATTACAGAAACATAAATGAACATGACTGATAAAATAATAGACATTAAAACGGGAAGACTTTAGTCCATATATTTATTATAGTAACGTATTCTTGGCGTAATACTGAAGTATAAGATCCATCACCATGTTATGGTTCCGTTCTGTTATATGATGGTTTCGATGGGGGCGGAGCGAGTTAGTGAGCTGACGCGTGTGTAAAACAAGTCATAAAATAATTACGGGTCTACCTCCAGTGACGAGAGAGGGGCTTTTATCTCTGAAATTAATCTCCCGATTTCTCCCCTGGCCCAGGAAAATCCCACCCTTTGCACATAAGGTGAGGAAGGGATGAACAAGAAAAAAAAAGTGGTATGACATCTAAAATTCAGTATCATGAATGAAACATTTTATATGTCAATTTTATAATCAAGTGTGATAAAGAAAACTGTGAGGAGATGATATTATTTCGAGGAATACTTGTTACTAGGATCTAATATCTTTTTTAATAAAATAATTCATCCGTATGTGTTCAAATCAGCATTTATGTGGTTTAATTTTGGTGATGAGGATAATAATAATGAAAACTGAACCACTACAACTTACCAAGGGTCTTGTGTTCAGTACTGGTTAGGGAAGGAACTGTTTCCGAGTCAAAGGTTTTGCAAGAAAATGATTTAACTGAGATCATGCTCCACCGCCAGGTTTTCTCCCTTAATTAATTATTTAATTAAAGGTAACCACTGTATAGACTCTGGGTATGCCCCTGCAGGATTCCTGACCACAGAAAGATCGGCACCCAGAAAATCTGAGACAATTACTTGTTTTTCTTTCTCATACGCAGTCATCAAATTATAAGGAATCATCATAAGATTGGACGGCACTAACGGTGTGGGACTGTCCAGTTCAGCGAACTATATAATTGATACAAGCAAATAATCATCCAAATAAACAAACCTTAAATGAATAAAATTAAAATGACCGTTACTTCATTTGGTCTAAACAATGACGAATCAAATTGTAACAAAATTTACATCTGAATAAGATAACGGGTCGAAGGAAAAGCAGGAACTGATATCCGGTTCCATTTTGAGAGACAAATAATTTATAACATAGAAAAATAATCCGAGGATCTTTTTAATACATGAATTTAACTAGAGAATTCCACAAGCAAATGTAATATAAATTCATATGCAAAAAAATGTTTGTTTTTTCGATTAACTCAAAACCCATTCAGGAAGAACTTCCATATCAATTTCCGTGATATAGATTCTCGCGATCGATTTATATCAGACTTATTTTCATAACTCTGGAGTAAATTAAGTAAATAAGGAACACTTTTTTTTTTTTTTTTGTCACAAAAGAAGATGTACTTTAAAAATGTATCAGTATACCATCATATGCTGTTGTACTTCGTTACAATAATTATAGAATAATCCGATGTATGACGATAATTAAGGAACGAAACACAATAAAAACGGACATTACAGCACGGATTGAACATTAACACAATACACCTGAAAGAACTCATGATAAAATATATTAAATGTACTAACGAAATGTCCAATCTTATGAATAAATTTAATAATCCTAATTTTAAAAATAATTTAACAAATCAAACAAAATAATATCTGTGAAACTACGAATCTGTGTTCGATCTATAATTGTTTGCAGTCTAGTTCAACTTAAAATTAAATTAGGATTTGAAAAAAAAGTTTGATTAATAAAAATAATATTTGGAACATTATCTGATAGCAAGACACATTTTATTTTTTTTTTAAGAATAACAGAATAGAATAAATGGGATGGCAATTGAAGAAGGTATATTTTAAGGATAACCAATATGTTCAATAAAGTATAAACATTTATAGGTTATACATTAATTTTTTACTAAACAACACCTAAAGCGTCATCAACAACATAAAAGCCGACTGTCAAGTAAGAACAAATTTAGCTATTATTCAAATATTTTTCATAATTAATATTATGATTAGAAAGAAATAACGTACTGTATAATGCGGTGCACCTCAAGCACAATATACAGTTAAATGTAACAGTCAAATAAGGAAAAATAATTAATATTATTAAATTTATTAAAATCCAGATATTATTTATAGGTCAATAATAAATTATAATTAAATATTTTTTGGTTAAAAAAATAATGGCAAACGATCGAGAAACTAGAAGTAAGTAGTTACGGCTTTCCCCGACAGATGCCGCTAGCGACTTAGCTCTCACCAGCACAATCTAGCGGCAGCGGTGAATACAAATCATGTTTGAGATCTAAAATAAAATAATTATTCCCCGTTAGCGCAAAAGCTTCTTTCACTTGAAAAACTAAATAGCTTTGTGGAAACTAACATTACAACTACAGTTAAAAATTAATTCTATGGTGCAGTATAGAACATAATTGAAGCAATCACGCAGTTTCTGATTGCAAGAAACATCCATTCACAAAACTGGAACAGTTTAATTGCACTTGGTTTTTAAACGAAAAGTAGTTTTGAAAAATTACAATACTTATTAAAATAATTAGTTATTTATAAGTATTCTGTCATTTGTGGGAAAATAAAACAAACAATAATAATTATACTGAAGTAATGCCTTTTCTTCTTTTTTTTTTTTCACGATATGTATGTTGTTAACTCAAATTTATCATATTATATTATTTTCTATTTTACTACTTATTCTTTTAAATGAAATATCATAATAGTTTTTTCATTATTATTTTCAGTTCAATTACTTATATATTGTTTGATTTATCATATTTTTATGTATTGCCGTACTGTCCATTATACTCTTATACTTCCCTGTTATTTAATTTCAGTATGTTTCACATTTTCATTCATATACATAATCTTGTCTTACTATCATATACTATGCTTATTTATTAATTTATTACCTTTCTATATTGTAATTTTTCATTCATATCATTATTTAATTTTTATTCTTTACACATACATATTTGGTTCATCTTTGACTTTCGATGCTTCAAATATGCATACTTTTTTTTTTACATTTGTATTTTTATTTTATAGTGTTTTCTTACTGATTGTAATTTTGTATATATACTTTTTTACTGAGCCCTCATGAAATGTGTATTAACATTTTGGACTATGTTGTAGCCCAAAATGTTATTACACAATAACACAATCAAATTTCTAATTTTTATATTATTTTATCATTTTATTAACAAACAATGAAAATGAATTCTATTTGAATATAGGAATAAATTCTTTAGACCGTCTCTAGAATTTTAAAAATAGGAAAATAAGTTTTAAAAAATGTCAACACGATACAAATACATATTTGACGTATAAGAAAAGAAATTAAAAAAAAAAAAACGATAAATAGATAGTAATATATATATATATATATATATATATATATATATATATATAAAACAAAGAGCAAATACTGTGGAGAAAAAAAATTCACATACAGTTAGGGCAATATAGCATTGATGCCAATCCGATGCCAGTCATTGCCAATGGCCGAGGTAGAATGACTTGACGCACAATTCCAATCTTCTACCAATGTCTTAAATTTTAGAGACTGCATCATTTTACAAAGTACTGAAATCATCTCCATAACTATGGCAATTTGGAATGATGATGTGCACATGGGAGCTGTTCATCCATCAAGAGGAACACTAACATACTTCAAGTATGTAAAAAAGAACAAGATTCTTTTTAAACACACACCATGGCTTGAGGGACTTAGACCCACATGCCAAAAAATTTGGAGAGCTCTGTGTTAAGGTAATAACAATTTTAAGATGGTTATTCACTATAAAAATAGCCTCAATTAAATATTAATGAATTACGATGTACTTCCTTAAAAGACAGAGTTCTATTTGGTGGCCACAGGTAAAAAATATTGTTTGTGATAAATAAAAACTGAATTTTGAAAATTTCGCATCAATTTAGACTCCTTGAGATCACTCAGAATCAGTCATTTTTAAATGTTTTATAATTTAATAATTTAATTTATTTAGCTAATTTTGAAAAAACATTAACAACAGACATTACATTACTCTCCAACGAAAAAATATCTTCAACTTTTTTTTAAAAGTTTCAAAAAAGATTCACATTTAGTTTTTTTTTTCATAGTATAAATTTATCTACTAATAAAAATACATCCTAGAATTAGTATATCAACTGAACTATAGTGGCTATACGACAAAAATGAAAGAAGTGAGCTGTGCGTCAAAGTAATTTAAACAAATAAATATTACACCGTTATTATATTTTTTTTTACAGAAAAATACTTAATTTTTTTTTTAAATTTAAATCAAGCGATATTACTTTTGGGTATACAACAGTGAAATTTATCTGATTATGAGAATATTCGAAAATAGATGTATTCCAAAGGAGCAAAGCATTATACAACGTAAACTTATCATGGTGATGGTAGTTTTGGCATGGTTATTCATTATGAAAATAGCCTTAAATTAAATTAATCATATCACGATTTTAACATATAGTTTAAAACTTCCAATAAGAACTACATTTTTGTGAGTCTCTGAAACCAAAACCGAAATTCCAATTAAATCTTACGGTAACGTAACATGCGTTAATTTGACATAGATTAATTGCTGATGAACTGTAAATAATCTTGTGTCACATATTCGTTTTAAACCAAAAAATGAATAAAAATTAAATAATTTTAGAAACTAGTTTTTAGTAGGATATAAATAAAATATAAACCAAGAAAGTATTCTGCATATCCCAACGACTTCAATCGCCAAACAAATAAATATAAAATTAAGAACCAATGGCTTTTTTGAATTCAAAAATATTTGAGCATAAAATTCAGAAGCCAAAAACCTTTTTGAACTTATAAACAAAATTTTTTTCGCATAAAATTAATAGAACTTCATTGGTTTATAGGTGCCGGCGCTATCTATCGGGTCGGCGAAAAAGCTCAAACGCTAAAACATCGCCTCCAGCTCTACCTAACGACTGAGGCCTGAACTACATCGAAAGTACAACTGAACGTAAGTACCGTTAGGTTAGCAATAATTTATTTTAGATTATTATATGAAATTTGTATGATAGATATATTACTTAAATAAAAATACTTGATAGACAACGAGAATATATTGATATAGGACGATAACAATTACAATTAAGTCATAACATTACATAAATGAAATGTATAGATTACTATTAAAATGTTTTGTAAATTTATATCTAAAAAAGATTTATGTCCCCTTAAAAAAGTTCGTTTTAAATTATGTATTAAAACTGATAATGAACAATACTTATTAAACCATTAATCCAACTGCACTAAAACATACGAACTTCCTACTTCGTTAATACTTTTTCCCTCATTAAATTTATAGATTTTTAATAATTGCAAAGCACACATAAATTTGTGGTAATATACGTATTATGCAATTTTATCTAACTTAACACATACTATTAAAAACCATAATTATTTATTTATACAACAAATGCGTTGGGTTTACAACAATTTAAAACTTTTAGAACATTTTGGGGGTAAATCGTTTTAAAACTTATACAGTCAATATAACAAGCTTTTATTAATTAATTTATTAATTTTTTCTTATGGAACAGTGTTGAATACCGTAGTTTTTTAGAAATAGTTCTATAACTTCAGCCTCTCGCTTATTATAAAAAGAACAATAAACAATAATTTAAGCAGTATGAAGTAGATTTTAATTTGATCTAAAAGCACAGAAGTAAAAGTTGAACAGTAGTAGTTTACCTTGCATTATATGAAAAAAACAAAACAGTTGTTATGTTGGTTAGCAAAGCAAATGTAAACATACCAAGTAGGAACTAACTGTACTTCATGAATTAATTAGATAATCACAACTCTAGAAACTACCACAAAGAACATTTAACAAAACTAAAAAAAAAATAAGTAATACAAGAACACCACAGGTTAAGGAAAAAATCATTACCTTTATCATTCTATTTTATGCCAATTAGCACAAAAGAATTAATTACTTTTAAAAATATAATTTATGAAATACCATTAATGCATTACTAATTTGTCTGTAATAGACTGCTGTTAATATATAATTATTTGGAATATATTTAAAAATAAATGTTAAAAAAACATTAAAAATTTTTTATATGTAATAACATTTATTTTTAACAAGGGGAAAAATTAATTTCAACTTTCAAAAATCGATTAAATACCCGAATGAATTTAATACTTTATTCGAATATTGGACTGATATTAATATCATCAAATGATCTAATACTTTACAGAAACTAAACTTAAAATTAAATAAATAGGATATATGCAGTAATTGCAGTTATATAACAGTAAAATTTGAAATAACAACATCTTTCTAGTATTAAAGCTTAGCAAAGATAAGAAAGATTAATCATCCAATACCAAAGACTTACTATTGTTTTCATATTTATATATTTTATTTTATTTATTAGTTGTACATATTTGTGGCTCACGATAAATTTGCCATCTACCTTAGTATTCAGCAAATATGATATCAAGGAGAAGAATAACAAGAGAAAAAAACAGCAAAAAAAAAAAAACGTAGTAAAATAACACATACATTATAACATAATAACAAATACACACACAAAAAAGATAATGCAGCAAGTAGCTCAATGCAATATATATATATATATATATGCAATATATATTTAGATTGAAATATAGTTTACGTCAAAAAGATTAAATATGACTGATAAATTTATAAAGTTATACTAAGGATAAATTTATATGGTTAAAAAGATTCGTTACTTTAATTTATGGAAGATTCATTCGAATATTTATGTCATAGATCAATTCAGATGTATCGTGAACAAAACATAAATATTTTGTTACATTACTTTTTAATAAGCGTTCAGAGTTAAAAAGCTCGTATTTAAAAATGATATCACCAAATTTTCATAATTGGTTCTAACTCATCATTACGCCAAAACATACAAATATATGTGTATGTAAGTTTATATATTTGTGATAATTTTTTACTCTCTTACTTCAATTTTTTAATGATTACAATTTCATTATAAAGTTTTTGTATTTTAGTACTACTAAGTCCATGAACATAAAATATTTCAAATAAGTATTTTGTAGAACTAAATATGAAACTATAGGTGACATACTTCCATCATATAACAAACATAAACTAAAAATGATTTGATCTATGGTGATGGGCAAAATATAACCAGTTTTCTCGCTTTCCGTTTTTGACTACGGAAGTAACTAGTGGAAAAATCTTTTATTCTGTCAGGTGAACGATGATATTGTACAAGCAGGAAATTAGAATGAAATAGAAACAATGATCTGGTGATATTTTTTAAAACAAAACAGGTGATTTGTACAATAACAGGGAAAATAATATAACTTGATAAGTTGTAAAATACTCCTCAAATGTTCAGTGATTGTGATGATCTTCCATGTCTTTTGCACAATGTGAAGAAGCTAGTGTGCAAAAGGTCTTTGATATAATCCCATGTACACTTACATCACGAGGACCATTTTCGACTTACTATGTGGCAACATAATTGGATGTATTGGGCTCGTTGTAAAGAGAAATTGAAAATGAGAGAACAAGGCTAAATTCATGTGTTTAAAAGATATAATCAGTTTTAATTGATTTTATGTTGAAAAAAGGATACCAGTTGACCATCAGAGAAAGGATGCGGTAACAGAATTTCGTCTAACTGGACATAACTACCTGAAGAAAAATTTCATAAAACAAGAGTGGTAGACCCTCCACTCTGTAATCTATGAGATCAGAGATCAATCATGGATGCAACACATTTAAACGTATGCATTCGCTTTCTGGGTATAAGAAATTTAACACAGTCCAAATCAGAATGGTAATGGGCTGTTAGAACTCTAATCTAAAGAAGAGAGGCATAAAAATAAAAAAATAAATAAATTAGGTTTGATGCTATTTATCTAGTTTTATACTAGCCAATGTTGAGGTTGTCAAATTTACGTAAGGATTAGTTAGGTAAACATCATTCTGAAGAAATAATATTCAATCTCTTTAAGGTTTGAAAATATAAAGAATATACAAACAAAATAGGCTATCAATTCAATTGCCTACAGTAATGAAAATGAACAATTTTAATGTAATTATAATGATGTAGAGATGGTTGACCGTTGATATGATATGAGAAGGAATTAGTCGAGGGTGCGGTCAAAAAATAAAAAAAATTAAAATATATAAATAATTTTAATTTTTGCCGACGTTTCGACCCACTTTGCAGGTCGTCTTCAGGGCTACAAAAGATACAAACATGTTGAAAATATAAAAATAAATATAAGTATATATAAATTACGAAGAAGTTGTCAGATACAGAAATAAAAGATAAAGAAAATAAATGTATTTATGTATTTATTTTCTTTTATCTATTTTCTTATCATGTATTTATTTTCTTTATCTTTTATTTCTGTATCTGACAACTTCTTCGTAATTTATATATACTTATATTTATTTTTATATTTTCAACATGTTTGTATCTTTTGTAGCCCTGAAGACGACCTGCAAAGTGGGTCGAAACGTCGGCAAAAATTAAAATTATTTATATATTTTAATTTTTTTTATTTTTTGACCGCACCCTCGACTAATTCCTTCTCATTTAATGTAATTAGTTCGATTATACAGGTCGAAAGACTCGGAATAATGTTGGTATTTTAATAGTTCTTGTTTTGTATATTTACATGGATAAGATACAAGTTATACCAAGTGTATGATTGGAAGCTGCTGAAGTGCGATGCAAAAGGTCAAGGGCAGCAAATAATAACAGTAGGGATGAGGGATACGTCACACCCTCCCAACCCAGCAACAGTCTCCCCGACTTGTTCCAGACCCTTCCAAAACCTATGTCAACAATATCACCTTCAGCCTATAATCCTAAACCCATATACATTCACGTTCCATGAACCTGAAATCTAGAAAGGTTTCTGATTGAGAGTAGCTTAATTTAAAAAAATAAATAAACTCCATAAAAACTGATAAAGCTTTCTAAAGCGCGTTTAACAATAAAAAAAATATATGACACCACTAAAATAAAAATTTATAACTGGTCAAATTAAATCTTATGATTTACTTGATCTACTTTCTCTTTTTTTCCGAACCAAACACCTAATGAATGAAAGTACGTTTATAAAGTAAAAACTTACAAAAAAAAAATTAAACTTTCTTATTCCTTTTTTTATTTTTCGAATATTAATACACTTAATTTTAAAAACAAGTAATTTCATCTTGATCGTTGACTCGTTTGTCTTCGTAGACCTGAATAATATTTAATACTATAGCCAAAAAGGCAATAATCGATGTTGTTTTTTTTAACCTTAACTCCCATCCTGACCTTATTTCCTTTAAGTATTACTATAAATAATAATATTAAATTTTCCTACTTCAAACTAATGAGATTGAATATTATACACGATCTATTTATAAAATGTTAAATCAATATACTCGCTGAAAATTACAATACACGGTTATATCCTTGTCAACACACCATTAGCGGATCCAGGATTTGATTTCAGGGGGCTTTAGCCCGAAAGCTTTTTTTATATATATAAAACGATAATTAATTAAAAGAAAAAAATTAAATTAATTACTTATATGAAATGGTTTTTAAGTGGTTCTTGAAGTCCTACTGAATGTAATACTTTAAGAGATAGTTTTTAATTATATTTTTTGTAAAATTTGGTAATATTTTACCTTTTTGGGGGGAGAGCTTCAGCCCGAAAGCTCACTACCTCCCCGAAGATTCGCCTGTGTAACACAATAGCTGAATTTAAATTTTAAATTCCGAAATGAACAATAATCTGCCTCCAGAGGAAATTAGGCGTACATGTGTATGTTTTTTTTTTTATTGTGAAAATGCGATGTAAAATATTTCGCCAAGTTAACATGGCCCAGGCCGTGAACTTCAACTGGCCTAAATCCAAGACCAGTTCTTTCACCTATTACATTAATTAAGCGTCCCGTAACTACTTACTGGGCTTCCTGAAAATCTTTATTCAAAACATTTTTCATATAAGGGCAAGTCCCTAACTTTAGCGCTAATAATATCGATGGAGTACATCAATTGATTACACCCAGTACTAATGGACAGCGATTTATACTGAATTTATGAACGACCTGCTGAATTCCAGAAATTTAAACACTTCTGGGAGGTTACAAAACACATGAAAAATAAAAACAAAGATGAGAAAGTACCAACTGAATTGTTAAAATTCAAGACAGAAATTAATATTGTCAAAAACAAAATATGTAAACTAAAATAAGAAATAAATAATGATGTATTATCGAGCGGATCCATCGACCCGAAAAAGTGATGGAACTACTGAGCCATCGGTGATTCAAACGATGAATAAAGGAACTTGCCCAGATACATAAACCAAGTCGTAACTGAATCAACACCAATACGACAAGGTGCTGTACGATAATGTATATGCATAAATATAATAGTCCATTGAGATAGGAAATAAAGAATTAATAAATATTCAAAATGCATAATCGTGTTTTTACGTGATCTGGACAATAATGAGATAAGACAATAGAGAAAACGAATTGGTATTCTATGGAACGCCATCATCTAGAAAGTATTCGTCATGAAATTTACGGGAAGCAAAAAGGAGAAAATGGCCGAAGATTTTCTACCAACCAGCTTCATGATTTTGAAATTAAATTATTTTCTATAAATAAAAAAAACAATTATTTTCCAATCTAAAAGTAAACCTACCTGCAAGCTTGACGATTTTGAAATGAAATTATTATATATAAATAACAGTTTGTATTATTTTCAAATAGAAAAGGAAACATGGAAGCGTATGCAATAAATAGGAGTATGCATCAATACCACAAAGGTGATGGAAAAGTGTAATATATTTATTAATTTGTTTGTTAAAGATGTGTTCCTTATTATTAATACATTTCAAATCAACCCTATTGTCTTAACATTACTTTATTTCAAACATTACTTTATTTCGGTCTCCAATAGGTTTCAATCAATGTTAATACACTATATTATATATTATCTGAGCACTGACTTCAAAGAGTCGAATCCGGCTGATGACAGATAAATTATTTATTCTGTTTAATCAACCTAGGATGGAGAGGTCCTGCTAGAGCACACCCAGCCTCTATAAAGTGGGTACCCTTAATTAATTAATTATTTGAGGGGTAAAAACTGGAGGTTGAGCGTGGTCTTGGTCAAATCAACTCCTTGCAAAATCGTTGACCAAAAAACAGTACTTCCCAACATAGTACTCGACCCATAGCCCTTAATAAATAGTTGTACAGGTTATATATATATTATCTGATTTTTAAAAACGCTACTTGATTTTTAAGAACACACGAGTTTAAGACTAGTGAACGGGAATTTTCACGCCGTACCATATAAGGCAACACCTCATCAATTGCCTGAGAAGAGAAACCCGTAACCTAATTGCATAGGTTCATCTCGTCAGGATAAGACTCAACGTCATCAATCAACAAAAAATCAACATTACAGGGGAGAAAAATTAGGTAAAAAGCTAACCTTAGTATAAACTGAATGTTTTAAGAACAGATAAATTATCTCTAGGAATCGAATGAAGGGGTGAGGAATACTTGGGGAAGGGTGCAATGGAAATTAATAACTCAAATGTTGATTCAACAATGAGTTTTCTGAGTCTTTCTAATCGATGGTCATTTCGCTGAAGTGTTTATTATGTATTATGTAACACAGTTTTATTTTTCTTTATACAATTTTGGTTTATTATTTTCAATAATGAACCATTGTGATCGACCGAAAAATTCAAGAACTTAAACCCCTCCCAAATTTGAGGTTTTACCTTTCAGGACACGTAGAATTCGAAAAACGAATATAAAATCATTTGTTCGTCCGCGCATTTTCTCCGAAACTACTGGACCATTTTTATCAAATTTGGATATAAAGTCAGAGGTCACCCGAGGTGATCCTCCTACATCGTCATTACTATCCACCTTTTCCTTTCAAGATGGCGCTCGAAAAATCTGTGATTCTATAGAATGTAGCGCCTATACGTACGTATGTACCGATTTCAATGAAACTTGGTTAAAGTCTTCTTCTCGATGCCCATTAAATTTATCTATAAAACATACTTAAAGAAGCAGGAATGGTTATTTAAATGTTTGTGAAATTTCCTTTAAAAAAAAAATCGTTAAAATCAGACAATTTGCAGCAAAGATATGGTCTCTAGATATTTTTTATTTGTTATACTGCTAAGGTTATAACCTTTGTTTTACTTTTTGATTTGTGAAAGTCTTACTGAATTTTTTTTTTTTTTAATATCTTTATTGAGTATTATAACAATCTGTCTGTTGGACATTGGTTATAGTGAGGTAGGATGACATTCACACTATATGTAGAAAAAAATAAAATAAATAGAACAAAATAATAATCAAAAGTATATACAATAGACAATAAAATAACCTAAAAAAATAAGAAAATTAAAACTAAGAAAAAAAAAAACACATGCATACCTATATACAATCAGGCGAGGGAACTCCAAGAGAACCCTGCGCTACTCTCCCAACCGCGTCACTAGTACTAAAGCCAGCGGAGATTGGTCGAGAGCACTTTAGCCACATACACACATGTCTTGAGTGAAGAATCTGGCCATTGCCAGAACTCCAATTTTACTGAATTAATGCTATTTTTTATTTAGTAAGTTACTAATGATGAAAGGAAAGTTGTTTAATCCAATAAATCAAACAGGAATCACTATTTATTTCTTTTTCTTTGTTACTAGGAAGTTAATGTTACTTTAGATGCATAATGTTTTGAAAATAATAAAACGTTGTGAAATAACTTGAAGCGTTTTTTTTTTATTTTTATTTTTTTTTTATGAACAAGTATCTGATATCAATTTATTAATAGCACTAGCAGTCACTGTTTTTTTCTGTGTGTAAGAGTTACTTTTATTGAGATGTTTCATTTTTACTAATTTTGAGTACACTCTTCACTATGTTTTTATTTAATCTACAGATTATTGTCCTTTGCTTTATTTATTTACGAAACAATTATTCATTTTTTTTTTTTAATAACAGATGTAAATCTTCTTTTTTTTGCGAAGATGTTAATTAATTTAACTTTCCTTTTCAGTCATATTTAATTCATTTTTATTTTCCGCATAAGTTGTTCCAGTATTCTTAATTTGTTTTTTATTATATCTCTGATAACTAGGTACATATTTAACAAATATAATTGGTTTAGTAATTCATTTGTTGTAATAGATGTTATGACCAGAATCTTTATTTGTCTGTACACCACTGTTATTCTTAAGGGACTATGTCCAGAAATAAAGTTGCTTTTTCTATTTTTATTGTATATAAACTAAAGCTTTTTTTTTTCTTGTTCTTTTTCCTTTTTGTCTGCAGGACATAAAAATCGTTTATGTCGAGTACTTAAAAACTTAGAGAAGGATTTAGTACTTTCAATAAAATTATATTGCCGAAATTGTAACATATACAAATCAGTTAAACAGCTCATGCCTGATTCCATGAAAGCAAAATAAATTGATGTAAGGGTTCCTCTCATAAACTGATCAATCATAAAACCATAATCTTGTGTAAGATTAAAAATTCAGGAAGAAGAAAAAATGTCTTCTTAATAGAAAACTATTTAAATTAGAAAACAAGAGCGTGGTAATTTATTGACGAAAAATTTTGGAATATTCGAAGAAAAGCTAATAGCGTTGTGGATAATTCAGAAATTTAAATCTGTAAAAAACTATCTGATATTATAAAAGGCAAAATGGTTACATTTAAAAAAATGTATATACTCAGATCAATAAGATGTTCTAAATCAAAATTAGTTTTTCTGTTCAGAAAGTTAGGTTTTTATTTATTTTATTTTTTTGTGATTTTAAATAAGTCATTTATGTACGACTTTTTATTAATTTTCACTACAACTGAGGAGCACTGAATGAATTAAAACTGCTGAATTGTATTCTGGATCATTCATGACTTTGCTGACTCCGTATCTTGAGGAATCAGATTAAGTTGGTACAGACAATGGTGCAAGGAAGGCGTGATTACGTAGGATATTCATTGTTGGTTTATGTTGCTATTGAAAGAGTGAGAGAAAGAGAAAAGGGGAAGGAGAAAAGGAGAATGGGTTATATTAAAAAATTGTATTAATAAGGATTTCTCATCCTTATCAATGCGTAACACACTTGCTTACAAATCACTGATAATGAGTTTCTAATTGGCAATAAGTAAATTTTTTTTTTTTACGATTTTAAACAGACACAATTTTATGACTTCCAACTGCTTCAAATCTTTTTTGAAAGCCTTTGCAAGCCATAAATCACCATATCGGGGTCGATAAATAAGTTCGGATAACAGAAATCACATGTTACTATCAATGGAATTACAAAACAGGGACACAGAAAAGTCTTATAAAAAGAAAAGAACTCGTCACCAAAACATGAAATAAGGCAAACTATAGCAGCTCTATGGTATACCAATAAGGAAATGCGGCAGTTCCTATAGGAGACCACAGACCTTACCTTATAAACCCAATAATCTTGAACTGTTAACCCAATTAATACCTGAGGGTATCCTGGATAGGTCGGTTGGTATGCGGTCGGTGAGTCATACCTTCCTATGGCCCATGGCAACAACCTCCACCACCTATTCCCGCCTTTATCCCCTACTGGATGGAAGCCTGACCTTGAGGATCACTTACTGCAAATATGTTTCCATGTCACGGAATAGCGAAGCATAAAATGTAATGGAGCAGGGTACAAATGCAATAGGAATTGTAACATTGAGGAGGCTAGTGACGTTTTGAAAACTGAAAAAGGTAAAAAAAAATGAATTCTGTATCCATACCACCGCATCACATTAACATAAAGACATGAAACTAATCCTTCCGTATACTTAAATACCACATTACCACAAACAGAGAAGCTTAATTACCTAGGACTAAAGTCTGTTGAAAGACTGACTTGGGGCTCGTACGTAACAATATTAGGGCAAGAAATATTAAGTTTGTCGCTTACAAATACGGATCAATTCAAATGACAGAGGTCTGGGAGAAAAATATTTGAAAAACCATATTTTTTATTTTTATAAATAAAAAGTGAATATAGACCAATATGTTTATAATAAAAAAAAATATTTTTATAATAATATTAATACACACCAGATAATGTAAATAAAAGCTTTACAACAGTTTATTGTAGTCATTTTTGCAGAAAACACGGGTACTTTCCGATGACATGATATAAAAAATTGCATTATTTGTTTACACAACTTGAGATGAATCTCAAGTTTTTGCCTGATATACGTCAACTTCATCAATATGGACTTAAGTTAGTTAAATGAGAAATCCCCTATATCTTTTTGTATCTCGTCCGTTATCTAGCCCTGAAGAAGACCTGCAAAGTCTGGTCGAACTGTTGACTTTAATAAAATAGTTTTGCCACTATTTAGTCTATTTATGACCCCTAACCCGGACCATCTCCTTCCTTAATAATACAACGGTCAACTATTAAGTATTCAATTAATATTTTTTAGATTTTAACGAGGAAAACAGAACAAAGAAAAAAAATTAGTTTCATACATTATTAATCATAGCAAAAAATTTCAGTTATAAAATATAGATCAGTTCAATAAATATTCAATCACAATCAAAATCATAGAAATCAACAAATTTTTTAAAAATAATTTATTAATATTTTTTTTTACTGTTAATTACATACTATTTATTATTACACTATATTTTATATAAAAGTAGCAGTGTGAAGCATGCAATATAAATTATTAGTGGGCTATTTATGTAAATCCAAATTATATATTCTTAAAAGATTTATTTTATCTATTGGTAGTTATCTATTAAAAAACAATAATACTACTAATAAATCAATAATAATGTACATTCGTTCTCAATAAAAAGAGACGCAAATTTTTTAACGATTTATAAAAAGCTTAATAAAATCCACAAAAGTAAATATTTATTGCATTATAAATAAAGTTGTTAAAAAGCCGTAAAATAATTTATATCCTGAAAGAGCTCCGAGAACTCAATTATACCACTTCACTAATTGAAAATAATTTCCCTCACCCTCTGGCTAGACGGGTCACTAACACGCGGGGTATGACGAGGGGGAATTTCAAGGGGCCTGTCTGGGCGCCCTGACTGCTTGGCTACGGCACAATGGAAAACAAACAATGAAAATGAATTCCATTTGAATATAGGAATAAATTCTTTAGAACGTCTCTAGAATTTTACAAATAGGAAAATAAGTTTTAAAAAATGTCAACACGATACAAATATATATTTGACGTATAAGAAATGAAATTTAAAAAAAAACGATAAATAGATAGTAATATATATATATATATCATGGGTGATAAATATTCAGCACGCAATCTTTTAAAAAAAAAAATATTAATTTTTCATTTGTGCCAACGTTTCAACCCAAACATGTGGGTCATCTTCAGGGCGTGGTTCGAGCACTGAATGCTTTCAAGAACTGACGACTTTATACTTATACTACTTATCATTTGTCAGTACTTGAAAGCATTCAGTGATCGAACCACGCCCTGAAGATGATCCACATGTTTGGGTTGAAACGTTGGCGCCGAGAAGACAAAAGCCATCTTGATCGGATCCCCCTCACTCCTCAAATCCTCCCCGGTATCTCCCAATCCCCTCCTGAACAACTCGCCTATCTTATTCCACACCACCGTTAAAAACCTAGGTGTTACTTTTGATCAATCCCTATCCTGGAAACCTCACATCTCCCAAATTTCCCGTCGCACTATCTCCACCCTAAAACAGTTCAATCGTCTACGATATCTCCTTCCATTTATGTCCCGTCAACTCCTAGTTTCCTCCCTTGTTTTCCCCCACTTCGACAATGGCTGTATGGTGTAAGGTGGACTCTCGGGAGATTCCGAGGCCAACATTAAACGCCTAATGAATTGCGCACGTCGATTTGTTTTCGGAATCTCAAGGGATACTCATATTACCCAGTATTACACTTAGGGTGGCTCTACCCATCCTGTCGCCGTCAGTACTTCCTAGCCAACTTTCTGTACCAAATCATTAGAACTCATGGACCCTCGTATATTTTTCACAGCTTACAGTTTAAATACTCCATCCAATCCCGTCCCACCAGATTTCGTACTTCCGATCTCTATCCTCCTCCTCACCGAACTGCTGCGTTTGACAAATCCTTTGCAATACAAGCCGCAATCGCCTCTCTCTTGAATTCCATCCCTGCTGATATTCGACACGCTCAATCCGTTTCCTACTTCAAACCTTTCCTCTTTAAGCACCTACTCCTTTCTCAATCCGACTGATTGTGAAATATACCTAAGAGAAATATCTAAGCACCGCCAGAGACTACCTCAATTTATTAAGGTTATTTTAGTTTCTCATACATATGTACAATTTACTTGTTCTTTTCTTTCTCTTTTCAGTATTTCTATCTTAAGTCAACTCTTATTGTAAATATACAATTTAATTGTAACCACACAGACATACAATCTATATTTATCTTTTGTTCTGAAGGGACAACAGTCCCAGAATAATAAAATATTTTTTTCATTCATTCATTTAAATAAAAAATTAAAAATATTTTTTTTTAAGACTGCATCCTGAATATTTATATTTATTTATTTAGTAGCTTCCTTCAATAATATATATATATATATATATATATATATATATATATATATATATATATATATATCACTAGGTATAGAAGAGATATACATCGCTTAGAGATTCCAGCATTATCTACCGTCTTGCTTTAAAACAAGAAATATTTTTGCTCTTAAATCAGAAAGCACTTCATTAGCGATTGTCTCTGGATCATTTTGCACGGGAAAAAACAACAAAGGAAATTAGAATTTTTAAACACTTAGTTCACATTTCTCACCATATTGTTTGAGCAACTAAGTTTCAAATAGTGCAGAAAAGTTAAAAATATTAACTTACGGAACTGTGAAGTTATAATGGAATAAGGCATCGGCAACAAAGACTTACCTGAAACAAAAAAAAGAAACGTTAATGTTAACATAAATAAAAATCAACAACGAACACATAAACATAAGAGATGGCAAAATAGGATGAGGTACCTATTAATTTAATGCATCAACACAATTTTACTGACTAGTAATGATTAAAATAAAATAATTAATTATTTATAATATATAAATAATACTTTAATAATAATGAATACTTATAAATTATTTAAAGAAATATAAGTTATTATGAGTTAAAAAATAATAAATTATTAAATACTCGCTACCACGTTAAAATAATAGAATAAGAAAACAGTTCTTTTCAAGAGACCAAAAAAAAAGTCAGTTTTGAATTTCCCATTGTAAATTTTTACCCAAGAATCCTTTTCTTTCTATGAGTCCTAAATTTGCGTTGATAAAATTTTATTTTACAAACTTCTGGTAAATAAAAGTGGTTATTTAAAAAAATGCGATTTTTCACATTGGTTGATTAAACGCAAGGGTGAAGATGATCAAAGTTCAGATATTTAAATTAATCAATCAAATTATAACAAATTTTAAATAGTCGTTTATGTTATGTAGGTCGATTTTTTCAAAACCCATTCAATATATACAACATACACTCCTAGTACACTTCCCAATCTCCCAACCATTCGCATTATATATCTAATCAGGATATTTCTCTGAAATTTTAATTTAACATTTGTTAAATAAAAACTCATTTATTTATTTGTTTTATCAAAATTCTAAAAGAAACCTTATTTAGAAGGGGCTAAACAGTAATTTCTGACAAATTTTATTTAAATAGATACATATCCATAAAAAAATAAAATACAATAATTTACGTCAAATTAATATTTAATTGACTGTACATTAACTTCAATTAATTAGAGGTTAAAACTGATTAACTGAAACTGCGCCGATACAACTAAAATAAATAAATATAAGTGATTCCATCATTAATTATGAACATGAATTATTTACCCTGAGCTCTATTTACAAATGAGCACTTCGTTATATTAAGGCAATTAAAAGAGACGGTAAAGACGTTTAGCGCATACATAATCACTAGAAATATAAATTAATATGAAGAAAAATGCTACTGTAAAATGAATAATCGAAGTAATAAATCAGAATCAAATGAAGTCACTAACCTAAGCGAGTGGGCAACTCGCCTTCACAACCTACCGGATGGTCCTGCCCTCAAAGAATATAAATGATAAGTGTTGAATAATTAATTACAAATAAATAAATATGTATTTATGAACTGCATTCTAAGGAAACATAAATTCCTCCACCCAAGGCTTTTATAGCAACGCGACCACATGAATACATGAATTAAGACCTTCAATAAAACATCTGGTAACGTTAAAGCAGCCATATTTTATTTGAATATTTTATCCATAGTTATATTATTTAAAGAGAGAGAGTGAATTTAATGAATGAAGAACAATCGTTAAAACAAAAGAAGACATATAAATAATAAAAAAGTTATTAGATTTTTCATAAAAATTAATGCGGTTTCAAGATGAGCAACTTAAGATGAGGGGAGAGGGAGGGTGCGGTAAAATAAATACTAAATTATAAAAATAGTAATATTTAATTTTTATGCCGACGTTTCGACCCACTTTGCAGGTCTTCATCGACTCATCATCGGAGTACTAACAGGGCACTGCAGACTTAAAGGACATTTAAAGATCTGTGGGATGGTGGATGGTGGATGATGAATTCTGTAATCTCTGCAGAAGTGCACCTGAAACTGCTCTTCACTTCATAACGGAATGTGACCGATTTGATACAGACTTCTGGGAGCAGAAAGAATCCAAGTATGCAAACATGCCTCCATTAAATAGTCCAACCTTTTGAACTTCATTAGAATAACAAAAAGGTTTGAGACAGAATAGAGGTACAATAGAAAACCACTGGTAGTATTAAATTTTGGGGTTGGCAAAAAAGACCAATAGGCCCACTTGCCGGACTAAGTCTCCCCACCTGTACCAGTACCATCACTGCGGGAGGAAGTTGAAAAACTGGTCACGGTCAACTGTCTCCCGCAGTGCTACAACCTATGTCCTGATGAAGACCTGCAAAGTGGGTAGAAACGTCGGCATAAAAATTAAATAATATTATTTCTATAATTTAGTATTTATTTGACCGCACCCCCCGATCAACTCCTTCTCATATTATATCACGGTCAACCATCTCTACATCATTATAAATTATTTAATGGTGAATAAAAGCATAATTTTTACAACAATTTATCCTATAACATTAATAAAATCACTTTCAGGCAATAAATCTTTACAATCAGACAAGAATAAAAAAAAATAACACAAACAATTTCCTTGTTTATTTATAGTTTTTGTAAAAACTTGCCTAAATATCGCAGTTAATGGTGATATACCCATAGTTAATAAACGTCTCCTCACTTTGATATATATCTTGAAACAGTCAAAACGAATGGAATGTCAACACAATTACAAATTTTACATGAAAAGTTTGGCATTAATATGGTGGACAATTAAATGTTTTCGTATTTTAAATGAATAAATTGTATAAGCATATCAGATTGTGTAATGTTTTTTTAGATTAAAATATTCAGATATATAACACCAAAAAACTACATGGAATCAGATAGCCTAATAAATTATATGCTATTGATTAGCTAGCTTTAAGTTATCAAGAAAAATGGGATAGAAGGGTCAATGACACTCAATTTGTTCTCAGGTTTTTTTTTTTTTTTTTCATTTGTATAACAATAACAATAATATTTTGAGACAAATTATGAGAATAAATTATTGAAGGAAGTTAGTCGACTGTTCTACATATCATGGGAGATAAATATTCAGGACGCAGTCTTTTTTTAAAATTTTTATTTATGCCTACCTTTCAACCCAAACATGTGGGTCATCTTCAGGGCGTGGTTTGAGCACTGAGGGTGTTCAAGTACTTGAAAATAAAAAATAAAAAAGACTGCGTCCTGAATATTTATCACTCATGATATGAGAATAAATGTTAACAGCTGCTATTTATGATAACTTTAGTTTTTAATTGTACGTCCGGCATACAGCGCATGTGGACGTTATTTTATCAATCGAGCCAGCCAAAACTTTTTATTTTTTTCCCTAATGATACATTGCATATATAAATTATCAATGTGCAATCCTAAAAGCTATATACAGAAATAACACATAATGCGCAATGCACGAATCTCACAATTGTCATCGATTTGGTTATTTCATAATGAAACCGCAATGCTTTTGTAATCCATAATAAGGCTAAACGTTAAATTTTCATAGAGAACCGACATATAGATTTTTAAAGAATGTGCCCAAGATAGATAGTAAGATGCAATATTGAGCATTTCCTCTAATGTAATGTTTTGCATGATTTTCATCAATTTTTCAACGGCATAATGACTAAGTGATTAGTGTTGCCCAAATGCAAGACCAAGACTCGTCTCGGTCATGGTCTTGGTCTTGCGCAAGAGTCGCAACAGTCTTTACTTAAGAGCAGTTACTTATTAGCTTATTACTATAGAGATACTACTGTAATTTTTAAGATAGGAGAAACGTAACTAAGCCCGAATGAAAAATTAGAGGAGTTAAATGTAAAAGTATATTGGTTATACCAATTATTAACATATAGTAACTAAGATTGTCAAGTATTACTAACTATTTTTTTTCATTTTTATTAAACAAATCGATTTTTTTTACCAGTCCTGTTCTTGGTCTTGTATTTTGCACAAGACCAAGACCGATCAACACTATAAGAGATGATACTACATTTAAAGAAAACACTCATATAAAAATCTAATTTTCCAGAATTCCTTGAAAAATTGACGAAACGTCAATACTGATAAGCGTCTGAAATCAATATGTTCAAGATTATTGACTAGATATTTCTTGGTAACAAAATCTGCTTCGAGACTAATGGAAAATTATTACCAATGCGATATTGAATACTGAAGTTAAAATATTTATTAAAAAATCTTTTAACTATTATATATTATATGAGCTATTTCATGTAATTAAAAACTTACATAACTGGCTTGATGGCCTTATAAAATCCATAATTATTAAATATTAGTACCTACATTTTTTAACACGAAATATTTACATCTATATTTGCGATCGCTATTTTAATTTTTATATTAAAGTTTTCAAATGACATGTTCGATCAAATACATGGTTAGTCTCATCCAGGATTACATTATATCTCTTTCACGATTTCTTTAAGTTCCATCAACGTTTTTTCCACCTATAATTTGTTATGAACAGGGAACATATGTTATCAAAGAATGAATGCAATGGCCGCTCCAGAAGCCAAGTCCTAAGGGGCGCCGACTCGGAGGTAAAATATCAATAAGCGGCAAAGTGGAAAATAAATAAATAAGTGGCAATACAAACGTCAATAAGTGGCATGTAAAATGTATTCTATTTTAAAAATAAACTATTATTATTATAACAAGGGAGGCGCAAAAATTGAATCTCGCTCCATTCTAAAAATTTAATTTAACCTATATTCCAGCCGGTACTGGATATGAATAAAAAGATATTTTTTCAGATAGAGTAGGGAAATTACCCTTATGATTGGCGATTCCCAAGTTTTAAAAAAACTTTTTAAAAAAGAAAGAAATGTTTAGCATAGAGAACCTAGAAATTAAACTCATGTAAAAAAAATTATCGACAATGGGTTATAAAATTGTGGTAATTTATAAGCGTAAACACACCACACAACTATATTATTTATAAGGAAAATATATGCAACAAGCTGGTTGACTAATTTAGTTATGATACGAAGATACGTGAGGACCCCCACACAATGGATCCCAAATGGAGTGCTTGATAAGATAGCCTTAGTTTCAAATAGTCTAATACCAAAGTACCAGACATTAAGGACATGACGATAGCCACCAACGACACGACATACCTCTGGTCATTAGGCTAATGGATAGTATCGATATATTATGGTTCGATGTATCACATCGGTAGCGTGCGAGTCGATGGCATGCCAGCACAACAAGCGAGATAATCAGACGGTAGTCGCAGAACGAGCACGCAACTCATTAAACTGGAAAATGCCATTAGCTATTTCTGGAAATACACATTTTTATAGTTTTACAAAATAGCCTATGCATTTTAATTAAGGGTCATTATACAGGGTATAAATGTTCAAGAAGTATTTACATACACGCACTACCTAAGAATCTGACAGGACGATTCTTCTTTTAGCCATAAAAGTTTTTTTTTTTTAATTTTAGTTATTTGTTTTTGGGTAAAGCCTCTATACAAATATAAAAAATAAATCAAGTAATGGGGAAAATGGTGAGAAGAAATAATCGGACGGTTTAACAGAAACCTGTTATTTAAATTTCGGTTAACCAGTTATTTAATTACCAAATATAAACCGTTGTTTTTTTATTAGAAGTTTCCACAAACAGTGGATTTATTTAACCTTACTGGGATGGCTTCTTTCCATAATTTCCAATCTAAGGTCCATCCTTCCCGTAGATCATGACTCATCATGGATTCCTCCATTTCGTTATCCCAGGTCTTCCTCGTCTCGTCTTCTTCTCTTCCTATTCTTACTTCAGGCATTCTTTTCAAATGTCTATACCACTTCAGGCGTTTTTTCTCAATCTCTTCCAGAATGGTTCTTTTAGCCTCCATCTTTTCTCTGATGGTCATATTTCTCACTTTATCCATTCTGGATATTCCCGCTGCTCATCTCCAGTAGTCCATTTCGATGGCTAGGAGTTTCTTCCTGAGGTTACGTTTTATGCACTTTATCATGCACCATCTATTTCAATTACGGAATGAAGATATTTAAAATGTTTAATTCTTTTTAGAACCCCTCCTGGATTCAGTTCTATATCCTCACTATTAAATGTCCTGTGTTCCGTTTTCTTTGCAATAATAACTAGTCCCCACTGCTGGTATTCCTCATTTAATTTTCATAACATATATATATATATATATATATATATATATATATATATATATATATATATATATATATAGCATCTTCTGCGTCCTGTGTGCAATGATGACCTGGTCACCACATATAAACCGTTATTGTTTTAATAGACAAATAACTGGGCAAAAATAATCTAACTTGAAAAAAATATATATTTTTTAATATTATATTTTTTTCCCTAAAATATAAGTATTAATTTCAGGATCGAATTACCATTTTTTTGTTTTTGTTTTCTTAGATCATACAAACCACCTATCACTCAAATTATTTGTTACTCAAGGGTCTTCGTGTTCAGGCTTTATTAAGATATTGTTTTAAAATAAACAGTTATTGTAATTGTACATGAGAATAATAATTAAAATAAAAGGTTATGCCTCGAGAAAAACTTAAAAAAAAAAAAACTGGTATGTCAGTTATAAAACTGGTATGTTTTCTCATAAATCATGAAAATAGTCTCTCAGGAAAATATAAACGAAAATCGGCTATATCTTTATAACCATTTAATTTTAAGCATTTATAACCGCTATGACAGAGTTAAACCGAAGGTGATAAAAACAGGAAAAATCTATTTAAAAAATAGAAGTTATAAAAAATAACTATTCATGAACTTATATAACTTTACTGTCATAAATCTTCTAATATAAAAAACATAAAACCTAGTCATCCCTTGCATAACAAAAATAAATAATTTAAATTCTTTAAATAAAATTTAATTTGAGTGGACTTCATTACATAAAAAAAGATATTACAAAAATTATATTAACTTTCTTATTGTTTTTCTTTTTTCTTTTAACTACGAAAATCATACTTTTATAAGAGCAAATAGAAAATATGTAAATAAAATCATATGTTACTTTAGATCGATACTAGTCGATCTATCCCATTCTTGTGATTCCAATAATTATGGAGTTGGAAATATTAAGATTTAATATCGAACGACACTTCCTTAGTAATAATTTACTAAGATTTTTTTTCTGAAATCTGAGTCTATTTAGGACAACTAAAAGGCAAGTATTAGATATATTTTTAACAACCTTGTTTATTTAATCCCTCCCCTTCTGGAACTTTTAGCAAGAGAAAAAATAATACATCTTTAAACACAACCCCTCCTCCCTGACGTCACAACGAGAGTATCACATCACGTCGAGATAATCCGTTTATCTTTTTCCCAGTTTACATAGAACCTTCATTTTAATTTTGTATTTATTTTAACAATTAAATTTACACACAATGTAGAATTTTATACATTAGTTTATTGATTTATTTTATTTTTTGCTACTCAATTTTCGCTTTGCATTCCTTAGCTCCATCAATAATAAACCGAAAGTGTACTTTATTATTATTTTTGTATTTATATGTTGAGACTTATTGTTTTTACTTCGAAAAGTAAATAATTAGAACAACAATAATATAAAAAATATTACTCCTTTACTCATTCAGGAACATTTCTTTATAATTTTAAAATACTAGAAATAAACTAAATAATTCTGTAATTCCAAAATATATGCAGCTGGAGCATTATTTAGTTTATTTCTAACATAGTAAAATAATAAAAAATGTTCCTGAATGAGTAAAGGAATGATATATTTTATTTTATTGTTGTTCTCTTTATTTACTTTAAGAAGAAAAAACAAGATGTCTTAGCATATAAATATATAATAGATATTTATAACAAATATATAATTATGTATATATATATATATATATATATATATATATTTGAATATGGGTCTCGGTGGCGAGAGGCACATAACTCAGGCATTAATCTCCCGCCCCTTCCTCTGGCTCTGGAAACTACCAGTTCAGCCGAAAAAACGGACAAAAAAAATCATTTATCATACTTTTATTAGTTTACTAAATAACTAGTTTTGTTGCCTACATTTTTATGGAGGAACGAAACTAGGTAAGGGGCAAGGGCTTTAAGCACAGGTAAATTTTGGGAGGATTGGAGATTATATATATATATAATCCGCAAATTCACGTTTTTCGAAAATTTCATGGAAATTAGATTAATGACAGTAGTATCACATGGGCTTGACTATAAAAAGGCACAGAACCATTTTGGTCCTTGACGTCAAAAACATAAAGCGCTAATGAACATGATTCTACTTTGAAGTTACCGATTAATAATTCCACCATTGATAAACTATTATGAAAGAATAGTTTTGTATGATGAAAATCCTGGGATGAAATTTATATTCTATCTATCAATTTACTATCTCTCCACGCCCCCAAAAAACAAATCAATCCAATATCTAAACGAATATACAAGGAAAAACATAAATCGAATAAAATAGTTCAATGAAGAGAGCTATTGATCAACAAATCTAAACTGCTTGGCGTATCTCAACCATTCCCCGAATTAATCTCGAACGGCTGGAAGCCATTTCGTGAAGGGCATAAAGAGAACAGCTGGCGCCAAACTGGGCAGTCTCAGCGGGACCGGAGATTCCCGGGGCGTCACTGAGCCACAATCGATATGTGATGAGTTTTTTTTGTTTGTTCCAGAAGCAGAATATTAGAAAAAACGGACGAATTTTCGAATAATAGCACCCCTTACAGCGACCTTAAAAAAAAAAAAAAAAAAGGAACATCTGTGACCGGAAATACGCTCACATCGTGTCATTACTGCCATACTACTGGCCTTACTTAATGAATCTTACCTCAGATACTTAGCCAATTTTCATGGGATGAGGCTTTTATTAAGGCCATAAAAAAGAAAAGAAGTTATAAAAGTGGAAACTAGATTTCTTTTCATTCAGCCAGATAGAATTAATCCTTTCTTAGATATTTGAAATATAGATATTTATATTAAAGTACAGATATTAATATATAGGCGCTGGCAAAGCGTAATGGTCTATAGTTCGGAAACGATCATACAGCAAAAGATTTCTAGCTGTGGAGATGGATTTTTGGAGGAGGTCGGCTAGTCTCAAGGCGAAGAAGTAGAAACGAGACCATTAGAGGAAGGAAGGAAATTAAGAATAATATATTACAAATAATTCTAGAAAGAAAATTACAGTTTTATGGGCATATGAAAAGGATGAATAGCTAACGACTTTCCAAAACGGCATTCGAGAGGGAGGCCAAGAGTAGGAAGACCTCAAGTCAGGTGGAGAGATGTGGCTGAGAGTATGGCGGGCCGAAAGCTGACGGAGAAGGAAGCGATCGACAGGAAGAAGTGGAGGAACCACTGAGGGAGGAATTCGGCTGAGGGAAACTTCAATTTATGAAGAAAACGCCATTAAATAAAAAAAATATATATTTAAAGTAATTTGTATCCATTAAGTATATACCGAGAGTGGGGTAGCTTAGTGGTAGGATATTGAGCTTCCGATACTTAAGGTCCCAGGTTCGAATCCCGACTCATGAGATCCTCCTGGGGCAACTGCCAGCCTCTGTAAAGTGGGTACTGCCAGGTACCCATAAATTTAAGATTATAATTTGGAATTCAACGAATTTTCGTTGTATTTTAATTAATATCGAATACGTCAGTGCATTCATTAATTGAGGTTTAAAAATTAGCTTCAACCAAACAAACAAATATGATTTTAAACAATGAAACGTTGCTGTTCCTCTGTTGACGATAGAATACCATCACTCGTCCCGTATATCAGTATTTACCAAATTACCATTGATCAAAATAGAGAAACGCTCAGCGTATTACATAGAACCTTCTTGCATATTATATAAAATTGATTTCCATTGAAGTTTTCGAACAATGATCATCCACTTAGCTATGAAGTACTGCTATAGATCAGAGTTCTCGCAAAACCTTCTGTTGAGGAAGGTACAAAGACGACTATAAAAATCCTGACAGCATGTGTATATATTTATAAAAACGGAAATACAAGCTATCTCACCAGCTACCATTGCGCTTATCTCCCAACCAAGAGGATGTCAAAACTTCCAGGGTCTGATAGAAACAGGAAAATACGTATTCCAACCACATTGATAAGACTTTTAATGGGACAGAACTTTAATATAATAGCGAAAAAACTAATGTCCTTCTTAACTGAAATATATGTTTTACATTTAAATTCATTCCTTGCGATATTTCTAAAATTTATATCAGATTCGGCTGTTGCAGATAATTCCCTTTTCTATCATTAACAGTTGAATGAGGGTCGGGACACCCACCTGTGGCTATGCTAGACGTCCGACATATAAGTGCTGGGAATGATGAATTTCTTGATCATCCTAGACCAAATCGAAGACGCTTCATCGGTTGTAATGGTGTTCGTTTAAAGTAGTTATAGAACCAATTCAGATAGCTAATACCAAGGACTACCTCAATGATACAGGATTTTTGCTAAGTTTACATTAACCTGTCTATTTCTAAAAATAATCATTATAATATGATGTTTAGATACCACTAAATAAAAATAAAAAAATGGTGCGCGCATCACAAGACTTTTAGCTACCATCCGTAGCACAATAAAGTATTTTCAAAACAAATGGGCAGTGATAGTAAAAATTATAGACGTTATATTTATTTACATTTTATTGTGGGTATTTTTATTTGTTTAATTAACTTTATATATTCAAATTTTAATTTTTATATCGCTGTATTATGTACAATTAAATATTACATAATACCAACGATAGCATTTATGAAAACCTCATATGTATATGGACATAATATTGTCAGACTCCGTATTATATTAAGCTCATGTTGCGTATGGAAGCCTGTTCGTCCCCTGTTGTAATCTTTCGGGCGAGCTCGTATTCCTTTGGTTCTTTCATTAGAACTATTATCCGTTACGATCTCATATTTGTCTTTTAGTTAATTATCAAAGATTAATATGAAATGGTTAACTATTTAAAATAAAAAAAATTAAAGGTACTTTAGAGGAAGCTAATATTGAAAATTAGGCAGGGACCTCAAAACGTGTATTTTCGTTGAAAAATTCAGATTAAAAAATTTTCACGATCGTAATACTTACCTTTACTGTATATTACATATATAGGTAAGGGAAAGTAATAAAATCACAGTTACATTTAAGTAACAATGAGGACACTTGTCAATAAAAATAACGAATCCATTAAGCATTGAAGAGCCTATACGTGCCCTCTCTCTCTATAAAAGGCACATTGTTCCGTCGGATCTTCCAAGAAGAGGATCAATCTGTGACAAGAATGGAATAAAGAAAAGGAACCGTAGAAAGAGGTTCATGGTAGAATAGAATGCACTACAGGGAAAGGTGAGGGTGCAGTGCAAAGAATCGGAGGTAAGAACAAGGTTCATTTTTCACAAGTACAACAGTCGACCGAGGAACGGATGAATGGACTTCAATGGAACTTCATTGAAAAGAAAATGGAAATGAAAAGGACATGGTGGTAAAGATCAACAAAATATGTTTTAGCATTTGATTGAACTGAACTATCCTATCTCTGATGTATTAACGTTTTGTACGAGTGAAGATGAATCAAATAAATAACCAACTTACAAATCAAAGATTCATAATTTCTAACTATGTTACTTATAATATTCAAAACACCAAGACTTGAATGAACAAATAACGAACAAACTGTAATAATCCTGTAATTGTACTCAAGTGTATGACATTTTCTCTTTTTACTTGCACATACTTGTGTATGTAATAAATAGTAAGCAAAAGTAATACTTTTGAATAGATCGTGAAAAATTTCGAATCTCAATTTTCAATCGCAATACATATTTGAGGTCCCCTGTGTTCAAATAATCATATTCCACAAAATGATCTGGGTGTGTGAACAGTCTAGTTCAAAAATAAAAAGTGCGCAACTGAAATTGCACATTTAAGGTTTGTACAGATATTTCTTGCTTTGATTGCTAAAATGCCTTTACCGATTTTTATTTTATCTGAAAATTTTTGAATCTGAGTTTTCAAAGGTAATACACGTTTTGGGGTTCCCTGAGTCCAAATAACCAAGTACCGCAAAATGGTCTGTGTGTATGTTAACAATATAGCTCAAAAACGAAAAATCGTACCGAAGTGAAATTGCATATTTAAGGTATTTATATGTCTGAAATGTCACAGAAACTTTTTCGTCAAAATCGGCTGACCGAAAATACCACTTTATATCATCGATTTTACAATTATCTCAAAACAGCACTAACAATTTTGATTAAATTAATTATATTAGTCTAAACTTAAGCGTTTTTTTAATATAATGTAGGTCTTATTTTCATTGACAGTCTCTAACAGGGTTTAAATGCTTATTTTCAATTTTTTTCCCTCCAAAGTACCCTTAATTTTTTTAATTTGAAATCAACCAAATCACATTATAAAATGGTTAAATATAATGGATGAAGTAAATTGATTGGCAATTAAAGGAGAAATAACAGGTACCCTGTACAGAACTTTCATATTGTTAGTTCAACTTTTATATATCACTTATTCATATATATTTTTTTTAAACGGGTTTTAAATGCAAAATGTTGAGGACCTATTAATATAAACTTAATAATATTGGGCGAGTTTCGTGATAAATATTACAAAAAAAAAAACTCATAATTTTTCCCTAATGGAATGGATAATTGTGCAAAATTATAAATTTAACATATTCGATGAGCGGAAAAAACATGGTATTTAATTGTTTTTAATGAAGTCATACCGTCGTTTTCACTACGACTTCTCTATATATGAAAATACATATCTACTCTGAGATTGGTAAGTGAAAGTTGTGAGATATACGCACCGCACCAGATTTTTTATTTTAATAATACATACTATAATTTTTATTCATGGTGTAGAGATGGTTGGCCGAGATATACCAAACTTGTTTCAACTGCCAGTCTATCAATTGCTTCCTGCAGTGCCTCATGCCACGCCCTGATGAAGACCTGCTATGTGGGTCGAAACGTCGGCGTAACAATTAAAAATACTATTTTTTTTAAAAAATTAGTATTTATTTGACCGCAAACCTCTCTCTCCCCCCTCCCCCGACCAACTCCCTCTCATATCATTTTTATTATATTATTTGTATTCCACATGTCAAGATTTTTCGCACTTTAAAATAACATTACCGTAATAAAATAATAAATATAGTCACTTATATTCTACCTTAACCAGCCCAACTCAATTTTTTAAATTAAAATGAGTTATGTAGCTAACTTGGATTAGTTTCTTTACCGCTCGCAATTATGGTGACCATGTCTGGGATATATATTTCCATGACATTTTGAGATTGAAATACATTATAAATAAACAATAGCTTATACAAACGAAATGACATTTTCTTGTTTTTTAACCTCTAAATAATGAGAACTGAGTTAGACAATGTCAAAATTTACACGATATATTACGTTTTATTTCAGAATTAGCAAACGAATATTTTCAGGAGAATATTTAAAGAGACGAGGAAGTTCGAGTGATTTTTGAGGATTTATTATCAAACAAGGACAAGATAATGTAAACCACTGCTTTCCAGGAAAGCAATCTTCAACACAATCTATCTCTTGGGTATGTCTCCAAATACATAAAATAAAACACTCGTAAATGTGAATAGAATTTAATGTAGAAATATTTCAACAACATTTCATTGTTACTCTTGAATAAAAGTTTTGTTATTTTAACTGGATTAAGAGTTTATATATATATATATATATATATATATATATATATATATATATATACATAAAGGAAGGTAAGAAACACAAGCGCTGGAACAGAAACCAGACACCGAGAAGCCAGGCGAGGATACCGATCCCACGTGTAGGGTAGGCTTACAACTTCACAGGCCAGGATGAGGAAGTTGAAAAAAAATATGATAAGAGCTAGCGGGATCCCCCCGAAATAAGCAGACGTCATTTTTTCTCCGTATTGATGGTTATCCTGACAAGGTACATTATTAAGCTCTGTATCGATGAAAGATAAGTGTACTTTATTTTAATTGTTATATACGTTATATACACAGGCGAATTTTGAACGTTAATTGAATTCGTTATTTCACAAATCGCATATTAGACACTACATATCACTTCTATATAGAGTCTATACAAATCTAACGAAATTGATGTGATGTACATGTGAAATACTCTATTTTAAAACAGTTCACACACAAGGTTTATTACAGAGAACTTACTGCTAAACCCAAGGCTCAGTTTGGGAATTTTATAACAGCCAAATAAGAGATTTTTTATCATTGTTTTGGTCGAAAAAAAGGGTATTATTTACATATGAATTGGAAAGTTATCACATGCGACGGTAACAATTTATCGATAATTAAATAATTGACAATTAGAGCAGAATTTGAGTAAAGTATATTTCACCTCACATGATAATTATCCAAAAACAGACCATAGTTCAATACTTGTAATGCATGACTCGGAGTACATTTCTATGGATTGAATGATGGAAGGATTTATTTTTTATTACTTTCACTTACCTATATATGCAATAAATAGTAACGGTAAGTATTGCGATCATGAAAATTTTCGAGTCTGAGTTTTCAATAGAAATACATGTTTTGAGGTCTCCTGAGTCCAAAAAAACAAGTCCTGCAAAATGGTCTGCGTGTATGTATATGTATGTTATCAGTCTAGCTCAAAAACGAAAAGTCGTATGAAAGTGAAATTGCATATTTAAGAGGTTTTTATAAGCTTTCGATGTTACAGCAAATTTTCGTCAAAATCGGAAAATCAGAAGTGCTGCTTTATATCATCGATTTAACACATTTTTACGATTTTCTCAAAAACAGCTATTACTACGATTTTGATTAAACTCAGTAAATATCATTGTATTATAAAGCAGTTTTAATATAATGTAGATTTTATTCTCATTGATGTTCTCGATTAGGGCTTAAATGGCTAATTTTCAATATTGGCTTCCTCTGAAGTTCCTTTCTTTATTTTTATTTGAAATAATTAGCCATTTAACATTAATATTTGATATAAAAAATAGTTGAATACAAAATATGAAAGAATTTGATAATTTATAAAAGGAGAAATAAGAGATCGTAACAGATAATAGTCGTAATAGAGGAATCAGAGCTTCATATAATACGGACTTCGACAATATTATGTTCATATACATATGCGGTTTTCATAGTTCTAATCGTTAGTATTATTGAATATTTAATTTTATAGAATACAGCGATATAAAAATTAAAATTTGTATATATGAGTTTTTAAGCAAATAAGAATGCCCACAATGAATTGTAAATAAATATAGTGTCAATTAATTTTTACTTTCACTTCCCCTTTGTCTGAAAATACTTATTTCTGCTAAGAAGGGGGTAGGTAAGTGAAAGTCGTGTGATGCGCGCAACAGATTTTTTTTATTGGTATTCATATTTTGTAGCATGAAAGTAAAAAGTTTAAAAATTGGTTTTGAAAAAAAAAAAACAAGTTTCTAAAAAAGAAAGGTAGCTGATTATTAACCAGACAAGTCGCAACCCAAAATCATTATAAGCCCACGATTTTAAATGACTAACATCGGGTGAAGAGTTCCAGGATTTTTCAATCATTATTTAAGGAAAATGAAATTAGAGAGAGAGGAGAAAATTGGAAGATCAAAAGCAAATATGCAATTCTTAGGTCAGTCAAGAGGAAGAGCTGGACGGAACGGAAATGCCGCAACGGTGCAACAGCGTCTCAGGAATGTTCTGGAATAAATGAACTAATCTTCAAATGATTGAAATCCGTAGACTACGACTAATATACATACATTATACCATAGATTATGGACAAACGTGTTATTACAGTAACTTTCTAAATTCAAATAATAGCTGTATGTGCATAGAACCTAATATAGTGACGAAACCATTTCGTCACTTCTCTATGAAATTTCTATCCTTAAATTTATGATAAAACTGATCTGAACATGTAAGAGTTATCAATATCCCGTAGGTAATTACTTGGCTTACCGAGTTTATCTCCGAATATATATACGGACTCGTCATAAAAGGTACATAATATTTATAGGTACATAATAATCAACTAATGTTAAGAATGGTCACTACCAATATGTCTGGAAACACACGAGAAGGCTGAAAAGGTCATAGACGAGTGACCTGTAAATTTATTTTCTTTTTATTGAAGGAAGTTTATCGACTGTTCTACAAATATCTGGTGATAAATATTCAGGAAGCAGTCATTATAAAGTTTTTATTGGTGGCGACATTTGGGTCATCATTAGGGCGTGTTTCGAGCACTGAAGATATTTGAGTACTTGAATACCTTCAGTGCTCAAAACATTATTTTATATGTCTAAAATATTACCATTATATGGTAATATTTTATATGATACCATGAATATATTTCTTCTTTCTATCTGAAATGCGATTATTATTTTATAACTGATTTAGAAAAGTAATCCACAGGTTGTCAATTCTATATTAGATAGGTGTGGATGTATAAATAGTTTTTAAAAAATAAATTAATGTCACTATTATTAAAATCTATAATAAACCAAAAATTCTGGTGATAAAGTAAACGAAGGAGTATCGCCCCGATATTCATTGGAAACCTCGGATAATAAGAAAAGAATCTTTTTGATATTTTTAAAATAAATAAATAAATTTTGAAGCCATATTTAAAATTCTTAACAACACGTAAACAGTAATGAAGTTCTTATCTAAGACTAAGCTATTTGAACATATTCATTAAAAATGGACGTTGCTTTACCATTTCTGTTTGTTCAGTAAGCTTCCTTGAAAAAAAACATATTGTTTACGCCAATAAACATGTTTTCTTAACATCACTTAAATTTTGAATGTATTAGGAAGTAGAAAAATATTGTCTTCTCACAGGTATACAAGATTTTTTTAATAAAGCTCAAAAGATGATCATTGTATTTGATATATATACGTTCATATTAATATTAATTTAAAATAACAAAATATTACAATGAATAAATAGAACAACCATTGAAGTTTTTGCAAGAATTGGCATACTGCGCTGGCCATTATTGCAACAACTTCCAAGAACTTCCACAATAGACAAACCCAGATCACAAGGGACCACGAGGTAGCTAAGAAATACACCTGGATTAGTCCAAGAACAGCTGTTCTCGTCCGGACGAACAACAGCTGGACGTAGTTTTTGCTATATTGAAAAATCTTCAGAAAACAACCCAGAATGTGATACAAATTAATACAAAAAGTTTATCTATAAGTATTATTAGAAAAAATAAAATAAAACGTAACCGTAGGTAACAAAAATTTGATTTACTATGAGGGTTGATTTTATTATTTTTATCAAAACTGAATAAGTGCAAACATCAACTCCAGATACATAAATGTAATAAGTGAAAATTTAAGTTTAAAATATATTTCAATACTGCAAAAACTAAATAATATAAATATTACTTCGTGCTAAATATGATAAAGTGCAGTGTAGACAGTGAAGAAAATATTAAAATATATATATATATATATAAAAACGGATAAGTGAAAATTGAAGTTTAAAATAAATTTTAATGCTGCTAAAATTAAATAATATATTCCTGTATGTACATTGTGCTAAATATGATCTTAAAAATTAGTAAAAAAAATACAATGGCACGGTACTATAATTTTTTAAGTAAAAAGACTAAAAGAAAATATATTTATTTATTAAACCTATTTTTTTTCTGCCTTTAAATGAGCTAATGACGCATAAATCATTCATGATAACTTCGGTGCAGTTAACTTAAAATTTAAAATTATTCTAATGAAACATGAATATAAATATTGTTGACAGGAAAAAAAATAAAAAAATCGTGGTTTGGAATAATTACTGAAGCATCTATAATGCAAGCTCACACTAAATAACTGCAGCCAAAATGTAATCAGATTCCAACTTCAAGCTATTGAATTTGGTAATAATTAATTGAGGACTAGTAAAAATGAGATTACGTATTAATAATGTCAACGAATCCTTGTTTATGTGGAGAGGAGTAGACAAATAATCTTCTGGTTGTTTAAATTTCCATCAGGTAAATATAAAATAAATAACCTTTAGCCCTATCCCCCCAAAAAAAAGAAATTGCCTTATCTTAATTTCTTTTAAAGCCAATTATTCCTTTTGTTCGTAATAAGTTTTTTTTCAAAATTTATAAATTTTTAAAATCAGCAGAAAAGTTTCATTGTTTTATTTAATTTTTTTTCAATATTGGATGACTGATATGGACTTCCCATTCTCTAGCTACGTCCATAGCTCTTAATAAACTTCATAATAGAAAAAAAAATGACAGGATAATGTTTTCAATTTCTTAACCAAATTTTGTTTACGATAAATATTTCAAAACTGTTTTAAATTATTTTTAAGTGCTTTGTAATAAACTAGAACTTCAATGAATTAAAAAATCTCCCTTTCCACTCATTTTTAATGAGACAATTATGCTGTTTCAAAATTAGACAAATAGATTTTTTTTTGGAACAAATTTTAATGTTATTTTTTTTCCTTTTTGAACGCCGTCCATTTTATGTCCATACCCAAGTGTCACATTGACAAACGTATTTGTATGTCTGTATGACGCGAAGAACGTTGAAGCGTGAGTCCCAGGGTGCCCTGTTCTGAACGTAGTGAGTTCGATTCACATCTTGGTCAGTTATTTATTTATTTCTGAAAAGCCCCGGAAATGAATCTCGACACTTCCAATTCAGTGAGTACCCGGCGGCAAATTCAATATAGCTGTCAAGAATTGGCAAAAAGAACCACAAGGCGCACAATTGCCTCCTTAACAGTACCACTATTTGAATAATTACAATCAAACAAAATAAGATTGAATTAAGTTATTTTATTTATTTATGCCTCCCTTCCTTGCCTTTCGGCTACACGGGATTTTGCAGGGATGGCATATCACACAAGTGCATGCCATTCCTGCTATTAAACAACAAATTAATTTTCAATTTTGTTTTGTTTTTCAAATATCTTCTTTTTTTCCATTATTTTCAATATATTAGTCTGGTGGCCTTCTATTAGCAGGTTCTCTTCCTAGATTAAAGTGAGAGGGTCCCAGAGCAGCTTTCCACCCGTACACAAAATCTTTGTAATACGGGTAGTTCTGCTCCGTCACTAACTCGGGAAATTCATCCTCCGTGAGGCCATAGATTCCCATTTTTCTGATCATTTCGGCCCTTAGTCCATCAAAGGCGGTGCAGTTGACGATAATATGCTCAGCCGTCTCCGGTACTCCGCAAGTGGGGCATAGGGGATCTATGTCTTTTCCAAAACCATGTAACTTAAAGCGGAAACCCCCATGCCCAGTAAGGAATTGAGAGACCCAGTAGTCCGGGAGAACCCACTTAGCTTTCAAGCGACTTCGGACGGTGGGGAAATATTTTCTTAAGGTTGCTCCTTTCAAGGTTATTACCCACCGCCGATTCCACTCATCTATGGTGTCCTCCCGGATAATCCTCTTCCATTTTCTTGGGTCTTCTGCAATCCTCACCCGGATATTAATTAAGTTATTAGAAATGACGTTTTACAATTTCCAAATTACTAATAGAGTAATCGATTGCACAAAGTGGATTGAATGAGACAATCGGTCATCCCTAATGTGTGCTATGTTAAGCAAAGAGAGAAATCCATAAAGATCTGTAACACCATACCCCAACATACTATGTAACAAACACTACTAACTCCTTACTTCCAGCTCATTGGAGGACTGAATCGCCACCATAAAGCAAATTCTGGACTCGAAGCAACCTTAAGATTGGATAGTTACAGTGATTTATGCTTAGGGTTGCCAGCGATTCGTTCAGAACGACTGGGTAGAAATTAGATACGATTTCCAACGACCTTTCGGGCATTGTCTAGGAAGCCATCAGTTGAACAAAACTGTAACTCTCCCTATTTCATAAAATAAATGTATGAATGAATAGAAAAAAAGTGTGTGTGTGTTTTTTTTTTTAATTCAGTAATTGTATAATTAATATTATTGATAAACAAAAATAAAAAATTAATTAAATCAGTTGGATGAGAAAACATACTTCAGTAAGTATGTTTTCATATTTAATAACCGACAGCCTCTAAGCAATTCCTCACTAACTCAATTTAAATTTTCCATATAGTGCCACTACATTCATTTCAATTACTATTCCTCTCACTCTCATACACATAAAATTGAATTATATTTTCGCATTAAGGAACCATATAATCATGTGGGTAGATACAAATATAATTATTTGATCAAACGCCATCAATTATCAATCTCACGTTTACTGTTCGTAAAACTCAAGTGAATATAAAATAAATAAATTTCAGTTGTACGCCCTACAGACTTGAAACATGATAGCTCTTGAAAACAGAGACAAATGAAACTCGACAATCCTCTAGCAGTATAAGAAGATTGAACATAGAGTAGTAATATTTAGTAGGAATATGCTTGAAGTTGTAACAAAATAATTTTAAAAGTTCTGAAAAAATAAAGCGAGTTGACATAGTAAAATATTTCATATAACACAATCATTAAATAGGGGTTCTAATAAAATAAAAGAATTTTGATGAAACCTAATACTATAAGAGAAAATACAACTTTCGCGTGACGAGGTGTCTCAAGGACTCCATTGTGCGCAAGCGCAACGAACTCTGGACGTTCAATGACTTCAGTAGTCTCGCGGGGCGGAGTCAAACCCCTCGACTGAAGTGCTTGCTTAAATAATTAGGTATTTTATTAACTGTTTGCTTCACTTAATAATTATTTCATGAAGTGTATGTTTAACTTATATATAACCATTATAGTTGTATCTCCTTGCTTCCTACAGAAAAATGAATTAAATCGTACAATTTTATGGAAACCAAGCGGGGCGATGCACAGCCTTGGGCCACCTGGCTAGAAGAGTTGGGCAAAGAAGTTGAGGAACGTGAAATAGGGGAAAGCGACCCAGATGACAGCGAAGATTACCACGTCGCAGTGGATGAGTACAACACCGATTCGGAGGATGAGGCAGATGACGACGAAGTATCAGAGATTGATACTTTTCAAGTCAGTTTTGAAGGAAGAGATGGCACAACCATTTGGACGAGTACACTGACCCCATCGGATTCGAAACAAACGGAATATTTAGCTTATCAGCCTCATGCCAAAGGTAAAGGAAAAAATACCCAATCTTTTCTGGATAGTTTCAGCTGCATAGTAGACGATAATATTATTCGGCTTATAACTACTTACACCAATATAAACATAGAATCAGTGAAGTCAAATTTTACACAGCAAAGTGATGCATGTTCTACGACAGAAGTAGAAATAGCGGCATTATTGGGTCTAATATATCTTATTGGCTTAAAAAGTCCAGGACGTGGAAACATAGAAGATTTGTGGGATCAACATGGTGTTGGTATGGAAGCTTTTTACCTCACTATGTCCTTTAAGAGGTACAGATTTTTGAAGAGCTATCTTTGTTTCCATGACCCGCGAGATTTGTCTCTGAGGAGTGAGCTAGATAAGTTAGCTCCAATAAGGGAAGTATTAGACCTCTTTCTACACAACTGCCAAAACTCGTTATCCCCAGGAGAACTACTTACAGTTGATGACATGTTAGTCGAGTTCAAAGGGAAATGCCCTTTTCGACAATACGTACTTAAAAACCGACGCACTGGTATAAAGTTGTTTCTTCTTGTAGACAACAGAACGATGTATACACATAACATAGAAATATTTGTTACAAAAGAACCCGGAGCATTGTACAAAGAGGAGAATGAACCAGGAGATATAGCAAAGAGATTAATAAAGCCCATTAGTGGTGGTTATAGAAATATAACATTTGGCAGCTGGTTTACGGATGTAGACCTAGCCCTAGATCTCTTGAAAAATCACCAGATCACCTGCATAGGATCCATAAGTAAAAACAAAAAAGAACTCCCAATCGAATTTATTAAAAAAAGGAGGCAAGGTCAGAGCTATCTTACCGGGTTTATGAAAGGTGAAAGGTGCTCCCTTATATCATATCAAGACATGGAAAAGATAAATTTGTACTTGTCTACTAGGCATCATGAAGCATCCATTGACACACCACAACAAGTCATAACATTATATAACGACACTAAGCAGGCAGTTAGCGAACTCTACAGAATGTGCACTACCTACAGTGTCGTCAGGACCTGTCGGAGGTGGCCGCTAACCATTTTCTATCACCTCCTTAATATAGCAGCCATAAACGGTATAACGATACACAAGGCCAACAACCACGAAGAAAAGATCACTAGGGCAGAATACCTCAAGGGCCTTGCTTTGGAACTCATAAAGCCCCATATAGCAGAACGCACTCAGAAAGACAACATCCGTAAAAATCTCAAAAGAAAGATGAACTATTTCTTAGGACTAGAAGAGAAAGAGATAATACCAGCGAAGAAGATTGTCAGCAACCCTGGCAGATGTTATGTCTGCTCGAGGAAGCGTGATCGAAAAACACGAACGATCTGCAATACGTGTCATAAGTTTATATGCAAGGAACACTATGTCATCATTTGTGCGGGGTGTGTTCGAACGCAAGAGGGCAGTTCATCAGAAGATTAGTAACAGGAATCTGAATGAAAACTGTCAACTTTAATAACCTCGGATAAACTTAACTATTCTACATTACAATGAATGAATACTGCAGCGATTAATGCATGTATGTGTATATATATATAAAATTTGTACATAACAAATAAAACGTGGAGCCTAATTACTTGCAGATTTCCTCAACTAAGTGTTATTTACATTAACAATTAATTTTTCCCTTTCCCTTTTCGTTACTTGAACAAGCCAAATTCAATATATTTTTTTTTTTTTTTAGAACTGTGAATAACATTAATTTGTTTAGCTGTTTTATTTTATTTTTTCCTAATTTCTAATCATGTCCCAGTTATGAATAGTTAGTACTAATAGTTTTATTTATTTATTTTATCTCTGATCAGATTGAATATTTACAATTTAAATAAATAATCTTTTTTTATAAACCTATTTTTATCATTATCGAATAATACAACTCCTTCCTCTTTCATAAAATTCATTGGTCACAGACTTGACTCTACAAAGAATTGCAGTGTGACTCAGAGGACACGCTGCACTAAAAAAAAAACAAGGATAAATAATTGATTCGCTATCTTTACGACACAAGAGTTGCCTTATCACAATTATTATCTCATCGTATTCCAAGAATATAACAACTTGAGGGAGTTCTTTGTATTTACCTCTCCCCTCCCACTACGCCAATAAACACTTTCAACGACTTCCTTTCAGATATGTTGGAACAATGGGGTTCTTTCAATGTTTAACTTCAATACCATTTTACAATGAACAGTTTATTTATTTATTTATTACATATATTGTTGACGAGAACATTCGTTGATATAAATAGGAAATGATTATTCATATATTTAGCTCTAGTTGGAAAATAAAGTATGGTTTATAATTATTGTCCCTGTGACAGAATATTATATGTCTAAATAAATTTAAAAAAATAAAAAAGTTTATTTGTTTGAACCAGACTTAAATCAGCACCACCCTAAGATTCCAAACCGTTGGAAACCGATTCAACTTTTTATTCCCCGTCGTACTTTACGCGAATACCTTAAATAAAAAAATATGAAAATAATTGTCGTGTCAATATTCGTAACAAAAAAAGTGAAATGTTCAAATCCAAAAATTATAATGATATATTTATGTAACTGGGAAATATGGCAAAAAATGTTTGGAAATATCTGATTTTGCTCTCCCGATAAATTTTTGCAGCATCCATTCTTGGCTAAATCAAAAAATGAATTATATTAAGATTTACATTTATTTGTTTTCTGTATGTTTACGTTTTCTTGTAAATGGCTTATGTTAGACTACTCGACCAGAAATTTAAAAACAGAAAATAGCAATTAGTCCATTATCACCATCAACTCCAATATAGGATTTAGTAAATTTAAGGATGGACGATAAAGAGTGAACAAAATATTTAAAACATCAAAAATGGTTGAAAATGTATTTATCCCCGCCAAGCTACATGTCATTTGAAGAAAAGTTGAATGTGATGGAAAATTTACATTATAATTAGGGTAACAATGTATTTATAACTAATCCCTATTTTGTAGAAACTAATCTGACAAAAACTCTAAATAGTTCTGATCACGGCAAATATATTCCCGAAACTTCAACATTGCAATGCTATGTGTCAAATAAAGTGAATATGTACGTGACAAAGGAAATTATATGCGCCAACATCTTTAGTATTATAATCTAATTTTTTTTTTTTTTTTTTTTGTAACATGTAATAAATACTCAATATGGGGGAAATTAGAGGTATCATTTTTATCAAAAAAGTAATAATATAAAATAAATCCTTCCAAAAAAAAACTTGACCTTTATTTTCAATTTTCTCTAATAACTTTAAAATTAAATTTATTATAAAATATCCATTGGAATGTTTTAAAAATAATTTTTGTCTTCCATCATAAAATAAAATATCGAGTAAGAAGAAAAAAAAGAACAAACTTTATTTTAATAATAATATGGATTTCTAGGCAATTGTTCTAGCAGACATGAAGAATCAATAAGTTTTCAAAGAAGAAAATAAATCTTGATTACAAAAGTTATAGCGCCCATAACCATTCAGAATCCTGTTGAAGCTAGAATTCGCGTGATAAAACTTATAACAGTGCAGGCATAATACCCAACTCAAGAAGGTAAGGTCGGAATAAAGTGGTCTGCCCTTTAGCAAGAAGGGTGGGGGGGGGAGGACTGTGTATTTATAACCACCGACGGCAAGTGCATCTCAACCTATTCCCAGGAGCCCTGGAGGAAATTTGAGAGGCCTAGTTGTCCTTCAGCAAACAGAAAACCAAACTGTCCACACCCTCTTATAACATAAGACAATGACCAATATTTGACGTATTTGCACCTCTGTTTGTTATTAATGATTGTTTTTATTCCACAGGTAGTCATAGATATAAATCCAAGTTTGTTTTTTTTAAATATATTTATCTAACATGGAGTAGAATTTAATTTAATGTGTGTTTCGATGAATGGTGACAAGCAGCATCAAACGCAAAAGTTCAGAATCGACAGGAATTAATCAACTATAAATAATTTGCAATGGAACTAAACGATTTGTTAAACAAGTTAATTAATTAGCAGACAGGAGCAGCTTAAAATCTAAATATGCTACTGTTTGATTGCACAGGAGTCAGCGAAGCGAGCAGAGCTCAACCTCCTTCCCCCACAGCCTCGACGAGCAGCCTTCCAACAACTAACGTGGAACTAATATGCGAAGAAAATCCGAAGCAATTTCCAAGGGAAACTCTGCCCGACGGGAAAAATATCAGAACAGTTACTTGGGCAAAGATGCCCCGTTTGCCGCCTAAAGGCAATAGAAACTCCGTCCTATCTCTCCGGTCCAAGATTATAGGGAAAAAGTACTCGATTTCGAAACGTCTAAAGAAAGTAGCTCTTTGCTGGAGGGGGATTTCATATTTATAAAACCTAATGGTAAGAAAAGCAATTACAGTACCTGACGTAATTATTACAATCAGGAGAATCACGAACAAATCAAGGAATAGGACTAAGTTATTTCTTCACAAGTCGTTCCGTATTGTAAATAGATGTTTAATGAACATCTTGAAGATGAAAGGAGTACCGATGATAATAGGAGTTTACGTCTTTAGCAGATCATAAACTTCTGCGAATTAGCATCGATGAACAGCGCGGTTAAAAGAGAAACAGAGCTTACAAAAATGTTCAAAGGAGGCTAAATATTTAACAGTTGTTCTAAATATCATAGTTTCTGCTTTTGGTTTTACAGACTTTGTAAATCTTTGATCGCCTGAATCAGCCATGTCCATATCCACCTTTGCGTATATTGGGCTATTGCTTTGCAGAAGCTCCAGGTAGCTCTTTATAGAATTTTTGTTAATTCTATTTATCCAGCTCTTTCTATCTACTCTATCCACTTTGCCCTTATGTGATCTCTTGCCAACGACAGAGGCATTCAATGGTTTATGAATTAAACTTGAATTGAATTATATTAATTAGAATTAACTGAACTATAAATTAGATTATATGAATTCAATTTGAATCAATGGAGTGAGTTTTTGAAACATATTTCTCCAGCACAATTTATCACCTTACAACTTGAGACGTGAATAATAAGATCTTGTTATTCTTGACTGAAAAAAGTTTATATTAATTCTTAATTAATAGTCATATTAATCTTAGATTAATACGATCTATCATTAATCCATCCTTGATTACTTAAACTCTGGAACAATCAAACTTTTTTGATAAAAAAAATTCCAAATATAAATAAATAAAAAATACAAAAATGTTAATAAACAAGTATGGTTCATAACCATACACAAGTATGTTTCAAGAAAAGAGCTGTAACAACTTGGATCTACGGCTAGAATAACTTAAATTTGTCAATCATTAATAAGCTCAAATCTTTTTTCATAGCAAAGAACCTACAGCCACCACCGATATCTATCAATAACGGATATTCAAATACTTTCTCAAGCGTTCCAGTTATTCGTAGAAACACTGACTCCGCAGGAGGAATACGTAGGGGAACAAGTCGTAGGTGAACAACCTATACCACAAGAACACCTACTTGATGACCCGGTGCTTGAAAACTTATCCTGACCAGTTAAGACCAGTATCGCTGGATATCCCTGACACAATCTGAAGTGCCAATGCCACACAGATCCCTGCCTTATTATGGACAGAACGAAGAAACCTTTGCAGCCTTCTAACTTACGGACAAGGAAGCCATTACTTACGCATATACATAAATCTTTACTGCCTGAAAATTCAATTACTGTATTCTTCAAAGGCTTTGAATAATATCCTGGCGAAATCCAGCAAGTAGGCAACCGAGCCGCAATATTAAAATTTAGTCGAGAAAAAACCTATACACCACTGAATGAAAATAAAATATATGTTAACCACTAATAAAAAATTATTTTGTTTAGAACTGGGAAAGAAACAAGAACTTAAAAATGCCAGGTAACAAGATCAGAACGCATTGGAAAAGACAGAGATCTAATTTGAATTGACCAATCATTAGAAAATAAATATAGCATTTAAATATCAAATGAGTAATGTTTAAATAAATATGAATATAATATTCATGAATATAAATTTGTAAAAACCTCTTGAACAAGGGAAATATATTACGTATAAATTTCTTTGGCAGCCACTAAACGTTGAGGAACGTCATGGGAGACGTGCTACTTTTACAGATCGATCTTCGACGGTTATGACTCAGCTATGAGACAGTCTCCGATGACTTATACCTATTCAATGGAACTTTGTTCAATGAAGCTCACAGGATACAGAATGCGATGCAAATGAACTCGAGTATATATTACCTAAATTACTTAAGATGGTAAGATGGGAAATGGGTGTCAGAACTAATTAGATATTCCACGTTGGCTTGTTTTGTATCAAAGTATTTCGGAAAATTCGTGGTATAGTAACTGCCTTCATTTCTCTAGAATAAAATTTCCAATACTACAAACTAACTTAGTCAAATGGCTCACGAATTTTCTGTTAAGAATACAATAATTAACTGTAAGTAATAAAAGTCCGTAGAGAACATCAGATAGTTGTATGATTTTCTGAGTAAACATCATTTTCGAATTTTAACGAATGTTAACATTCGAACCTTCCTTAGTTACTAATGATTTACCGCAATAAAACATTTATTGTATTAGGTTAATACAATGAGAAAGGAATACAAACAAGCCAACATTCAATGCAATAAAACATTCGACGTAAATAAAACACTAAACGTACCAAATCAAGTCTCATCACAAAACAATGCTTCAAGACAACAGGTGGATAATACACGAATCGGATGCAACACCAGATCTTCGCACGTCATCTCAATTTTCTAGCTGTCAACAAGTTGACAGTAAATGAACACGAATTCTTGGTTAAAACGTTTCAGAATAATATAATATAATATGGGAAATAATATAATAAAGAAATATGTAACAAATTATGATAAAACGAGTAATTTTATTAAATTAACAAATTTTTTTCCTCTTCGAACAAGTAGAAGTCTTCCGAACAATAGTCGATGCTCCGTTCTTTAGTCGATCCCATTTGTCCTAGAACTTATCCCTGAAATTTTTTTCAAATTCCATCAGAACCTTACAAATCATCCAAATCCTCCGACATAATCCCTATCTAGTTCCACTCATCTCTGCAACCCCCTCTAAGGTTGAAGTGGCAGCGGCCCAGAGATCCTTTGTAGTATAAATCTTGAATTTCTGGCAATGGCCAGATTCTCCGCTCAAGACACACTCATCTCTAAAGCGCTCTCGCCCAATTTCCACTGGCTTTAGCACATGCATGTGTGATTATAGCGCCTTTGCTCAGCCTCTACACGTCCTTAATACCAGTAATGCGGTTGAGAGGGTAGCGCAGGGATCTCTTGAATACAGGTTTTCCCTATATATTTGGAGCGAAAAGTCTGGCTTGGGGTTCCTTGCCTGATTGTATATAGGTATGCCTGTGTTTTTATTTTTTTAATTTACTTAACTTTAGGTTATTTTATTTTTAATTGTATATAGTTTTTGAAAGTAGGCACAGTTGTTCATCACAGAAAATGAACTTCATTCCACACATATATATATAGTGAAAAAGGGAAAGGGGAGTAATAATAGTATTCAGTAAGCTACGGATGTGTCCCTGATGACAAGAAGAACCCTCAGGGTACAGAATGACTCATTGCAAGAGGGACGGATGAATCAGAAGGAAAGATGCAGGAAGCTGGATGGCCTCGATGGAAATGTCATCGTTAGGGGTCTATCCATCCAAAATCCAATGCAAGTAGGGGGGTTCGACCCCTAGCGTATACAAACCTCTTTATCCTATGGATTAGCCGCTCCATTTTGAGAACATAGTTAGATTCGCTTTTACTTTCAATAGCCTGGAATCCCCTTCCTTCACAAGAAAGCTCTCAAAGAGTAATATCTTTTACGCTTTCAACAATTGCCGTCCATGTTATAAGACAACTTCCTCCTTTCTAAATATAAGAATAGAAAATAAGTAGGTGTAAGTAAAAGGAGGCCAATATCAAAATGTTTTATAAGGAAAATGTATCATTGAACAAATGCATATAATCATTTCTCTGAACATCGTCTATGCATGAGAACCAAATCAAATTCTAAGCATAAAATTAACTGAGGAGAATATGAGGAACTTCATCGAAAAAAAAGACATATTTTCACAGAGAAGAAGCAAAAGAAATATGAGAAACCTGCACAAAAACTGTTCAGGCAATTGAATAAGTGTTACCCTATTAATGTTCTTAAATTGGTACTTAGGTATGCATGTGTTTTTTTTTCTTAGTTTAAATTTTCTTATTTTTTAGGTTATTTTATTTTATTGTCTATTGTATAAACTTTTGATTATTATTTTGTTCTATTTATTTTATTTGTTTTGTACATATAGTGTGAATGTCATCCTACCTCACTATAACCAATGTCCAACAGACAGATTGTTATAATACTCAATAAAGAAATTTAAACAAAAAAAAAATTGGTACAGACAACAGAAGATTCTTGAATGTAATGTACTAATTATCACTATTAAACTCTCAATCAAAAATTAGATAATAAATAATGCAAGAAATCCATCCACCAGAATGCTGCATTTTTTTTTTAGGCACGGCCAACTATATTTCGAAGCGAAACCAACAAAATATTTTGTTTTTTGTTATATATTATTTAGTAAAAAACAAGTTAAAGGAACAATGTGGACCAAAATCAACTAAACACAGAGATCTTACAAAATGGCTGGAGATAGAAAATGAGGTTCAGAATAGCTAGACCGCATAGCTATTGACAGTTAAAATCATGCAATTTCTAAAGTTGCGATTCGTTATAGGCAAACCTCAATCGTTAACGCTTTAACAATTCGATTTCCCGCGACCCTGATAACTGATCATGTGCTCACTCAAAACCACTCTAGTTTTATTCGCAAGATTACTTAGGCGTCCAAAAAAAAAATTACCATCAGGTCTCTGATGAGTTCACTTATTTTATATCTTCAACCCAGTCATACTTATTAGAAATATGGTCTGAGCTATATGACAGAAATAGACGATTTTTTTACAAATTACTAAATTAAAGAAATTCTTGCAAAACCGTTATTTTAGGAAATGACAAGAAACAAAACCAAAAATTTTGAAACCTTTGAAAAGGAGTAAAATTAGCCCATGTCCTTAGTGGGAAACACATATCACAAGTTGAATTTAGTTTTGGAACAGTGCCCGAAGAAGTTCATAGGTCAGTACAATGAACTACATTGGGCATTGTATCAAATACGAATAGTAGGTACTTAACTAATAAAATCACAGTAATATCTGAAACTAATAGAATAATTTTTTTAATCGATTTTCAAAAATGCTCAAAATATAACGACTCATTAGGTCAAAATAATTGGTAAACTTGAAACCATTTTATCGAAAACATGTTCTGGCCTTCATTTTTAAAAAATGGCATAAGAAAATGGATAAAAACAATTACAAACACAACAAACCAAAGAAAATTACAGAGGCGTTGTCAATTTCTGGAATTCAATACCTATCAAAATTCGGCATTCCCCCTCCATATCCACACTCAATTTTCTCCAATTCCAATTACTATCCAAAAAACAGTCAGATGCTTGCTAAGCTTTTGATATTATACATTTCTATTATATCATTCATCAAATGATAGTACTATTCCATACTGTAAACGACTTTAGGGATTTTACAATATCTTCCTACCCTCAATGCCACTGAATGCATCTATCGTTTGTTTTTTTCTTATTCTTATACAAATAAATTTGTAGCTATAGTTACAATAAGATAATGATGTATTTAGATATTATTCAATATTTAAATACTCTATATGGAAAATCCGACTAAATCAAGACAAATCACAGCACATCACATTTACGCTTCGACATGAAACATGCCCTCCAGTTTTCCTTGACGATACACAGATTCCACAGACAGACACCGTTCACTACCTTGGTCTGACATTTGACAGAAAAATGACGTGGGGCCCACATATAATCAAAAAACGAAAAACTTTAAATCAAAGATTAAGAATTCTGAGTTCACTTCTTTCAAAAAATTCAAAACTAAAACTTAGACAGAAATTGAACACATACAATTACTTACTAAAACCTATTTGGACTTACGCATCACAGATATTTGGAACTGCTAAAAAGACTCACTTAAACAAACTTCAAATCTTTCAAGCAAAAACATTCAGAACAATTACAAAAGCACCTTGGTACGTTAGCAACATAACCTTACATACTGACCTCCATATGCCGACTGTTAACGAACACATACGTATTCATTACAAACGATTCCATGACAACTTACAAGGACATACTAATACACTTATAAATGACATGGCCACTACGAATATGCCCGGTAACGTCTGTAGGAGACTGAAGAGGAGCTGGATGAGGGACCTCCTCGCCTAATGTAGATATCACGCCGAGTGAGGTGCCGCTGGGCACTGATCCTCCTCATGCCTTTCATGACAATTCTATTAATCAATCGATCTCACATTCACTGGTTGTCATTAGCATTATGACAGGTGTGAATAAAACATTAAAGCTAAAAAAAAAAAAAAAAATTTAAATACTCTGACATTTTATATTGTCAGATTCGTCTTTCCTATGTTAGCAGAAAATTATTTTAAAGAAGAACTAAATGTATTTTTTATTATTTTATTTCTAAAAAGTTTATAATTATAATTTTTCCTACTGTAAATAGTTTTAAGTGTATATAGTTTTTTTTTTTTTGTTTTTTTTTTGTATATAGCTTGTTTAACTAATATTTTCTTAACTTTCTCTTTTTTTATTATTGTTTTATTTTGGCCGGATGTAGTCTTTTAATTATGTACTATTTTGTTATTCTAAAGGGACTTTGTCCCAGAGTAAAATTATTTTCTATTTCTATTATCTAGACCTAACCCTAAAGCGATTATAGCTTTCTATACTGAGGGGTTAATCCAGAATCATTTATTTACATGATAAACAAACTAAGCATGCTAATATATTTTTATTCTGTTTTTACTTTAGTTGTGGGCAAAATCATGACCAGCAATGGATAACAAATGACGAGGAAACCCATCAATCGCCCCCCAGCTCCAACAACAAATGGTAACCACATGCAGAGCAGCTGGGAGGTTTTGGGAGTAAATATTTGAACAGGCCAGACGCACCACCATCGGTAACGTTCGTTATTAATTATAACGCACTAATATAATGACAGCCGGCGTGGCGGATAACGACATAACTGATTCACGCAGGTGAATCACGTACATAAGTGAGTCAGTACAGGTTTTGTTTTGGCAACAGCGTATCCAACTAAACATAACTATGGGGGAAATTAAATAATTAATAAAAATGTAACGGAAACCTATATATTCTTTTCAAAGCTTCGCTATTCAGTGAAATAACGTTGCAGAGAAGTAACACACAGATGTTATCAAAATACGCCTTCATCCAAACTGCTGATACAGAAAAGCAACCAATTTGGTCAAGCTATTGGTCCGTTTTACGTAAATTCTATGATTCCTCACGTATCTCTATACTCCATTGATAATAGAATTTCTTTTATTTTAGGGTTTATGTTTATATTTTTACCTCTATGCTATTGTGTATTCGGTAAACGTTAAGGATCTGTCCATTTCCAAGCCTAAGTAATGGATAGACCGAGTCCAATCGACGTTTCTATTTGTTCTGAGATATTGATTAGTGAATATGATGGACTGTATTTTGTTCGTTTACTTTATCATCCGTTCCGCAAAATTACCACTGAACTTTTTAAATAAGGCTTGTAATCTGTTCATTATTTTATCGAATTATAGCTGTGTCTTCAGTAGACGTTTATGTCAATCATAAAAATCTAATGATGTAGAGATGGTTGACCGTGATCGGAGGGTGTGGTCAAATAAATACTAAATTATAGAAATAGTATTATTTAATTTTTTTGTCGACGTTTCCATGGCCAGTGTTTCAACTGCCTCCCGCAGGGCTACATCCTACGCCCTGATGAAGACCTGCAAAGTGGGGCAAAACGTTGGCAAAAAAAGTTAAATAATACTATTTCTATAATTTAGTATTTATTTGACCGCCCTCCTCCCCGTTCAACTCCTTCTCATAAAAATGTAATAGTGATCATCATTACGAATTTCATTGTAGATGCAAAAATGTGATGGCTAAACATTTAAATATTAACTAGATAATTAGGAGTAATCTCGTAGGATGAGCAAGGAGCATTATGACTATTAAAAGGAAAAGAAAATTTTACCAGAGATTAGATAAACCGATAAGCTTTTAATTTTATATAATATAAAAGACTGATAAAACTTAACAAGCTGAAGACATAGAGATGTGATTAGTCTCAACCAAGACTGGAACAATTTTATAGGGGCTATGACCCCAAGGATTAGACCCCTCGCCAAAACATTTGATATTCATTAACAGCAGATAAGCGCAGTAAATAATCAATGAATTTTTACTTACAGATTATATATTTTAAACACATTAGAAAATAATATAATATTTCTGAAACAATTAGGAAGTACTGTAATATCTTCCAACAAGTCAGAGATATGTGAGCACATGTATTCCTTGATCGTAACTTTTGTTTATAATTTATAAATATTTCAAATTAATTATTACTAAAATGCTACTTAATGAAAGGCAATTTATAAGATAAAAAAATAATTTACAGAAATAGTTTATTCATTTCATGAATAACCGAAAATTTTATAAATATAAAACAAAGAAACAACTTACATCAACGACGGAATTTAGAAGGTTATCATTTAAAATTATCGCGGCATTTCTTATTACCGAAATGCAATGTAAAACTTAGAGTCTTATTATTTGTAAGTTCATCAATGCATACCACTGGTCTTCGGTCGAAAGGTAGTACGTACGTAAGTGATACAAAAAAGTTGGATACTATGGGATTAAAATAAATAAACATTTAACTTTAAGTAATTAATGCATAGTTAAGTTTTAAGAAAGACTGTATGTCTTGGAGTAATGTATCTGGTTGATATTTTTTAGAGCTGTTTACGAGAGATGTGCTGTTTTGGGATTGCCTGTATGCAAATACTGCACTAAATTTTATAGGTTCTGCCTTTGGATCTTTGCAAGGAAATAGTTAGCTCAAAACTAAAGGGAGCAGTTAATTTAGTTTTGGGGGAATTGGACTTTTTTTGGTTATTAGTTTCTTACAAAATGTTGAAAAAGCAACAACCAAACATTCGCAGTTAATCAATTTTTAAGATGTCTGTAGCTGTTTTACTTCAGCTTTTTTCTACAAAAGAAGGAGAAAGAGTTCTGTTCCATCTCCATCTTACCTTCTCTGGATTCGCCAATGGATCTTGGATTTTTCTGTCCCGTTCACTGAATTGGCGAAACAGCGTTAATTTTGTTTACAGATGCAAGTATTTATGGATGGAATTTGCCAATTATATATAAATAAATAACATTTATTCAACTTCGTATTTTATAATATGAAAAGCTCAGTGATTACGGCACCGTGGTACCTCTTGAGCGCGGGTTCGTTTCCTGCTGTATCAGATAATTCTTCATTCCGTAACATCAGCCATGTATCAGGAGACTCTCCTAGGGCAGATTCATCCTATGTAAAGTTGGTAACCTTAATTGTGAGTAAAATCTGGCGTTTGAGAGTGATCTTGGCAACTTCTTTGTCCAATTGTTAGCCAAGAAATAGTACTACTGCTGAATTCAAAGTTCCTTATTACTTTACGGTACATGTGTTACGGTACAATTATGATAATAGAGAATCTTCTCTGTAAAGATAACATTCTATCAACAAGATGGAAATTACTTATATATTGTTCAAAGGTTTAGTAAATCGTCCAGTAAACATTTCATGACTCAAACCCATTTTGATCAAACTTGAGTACAACTGCCTCTTGCATTTAATGCATTATGTTAATAGACTGTGCCGAATTTCCCTCAACATATCGAAAAACGCAAATTAAATGCACTAAATTAAACTGTTATAAACTGATTCAAATTTTTTAAAATGCAAAAGAAACATTATTTTTGTCATTTTTTCAAAAACAATGCAGGATAATTATATCTAAATTTGACAAAAATAAAAAAGGCCTTCAAAAATGGTCAGCAATCCAACTTTCTGCATATAGTATCAACCTCAATATGCAGAACGTCTCTCATTTTTAGGATATTTTTTAATTGGAATTTTTATTTGCATATTGAGCAAAAAGATGAGTAAAAAATGTGTTCAATTATTTCACAAACCAATGGAAAATAAGACCTTATTTGAGAAAAAATTGCTGCAACAATGGGGGTGAAATTTTCGGCTCGCTTTTAACATTTTTTTTTTAAATCTTATTGTGGACATGGCTCTTAACGAAAATCATTTAAGGATTTAAGAAAAAAAAATTTGTTAAAAGACCAAAAAAGGGTGATGGAAAATAAAATTTGGCAAAAAAAATATCAATTTATACAAGTACGTTACTAAAAAATTGTTTTGGAACTTCATCGACCGTAACAAAATAATTGTAATTGTTTTTTTTAAATGACAAGCAACAAAAATTGGTTTGGTTGTCGTTACTTGAAGATCGTACATATCTTAATTTGTAAAAAAAGTTCCCTCTTTCTAGAATGGTTAAAAGGAATTTGACAAGGTGATTTATACTTTTGAAATAATATAACTTTGTTAACACTTAAATATATACCATCATAACACGTTGCCACAACTTCCAAATCTCATTGCTAATAATCTTACGTACAAATTTTATGATTAAGTTTTAAATTTATTGTATCAAAATTTGCAAAGTAAATATTAACATTGCTAATTAACCTTCGGTTAAATTTTATGAAAAATGCTCTGAAATTATCAATACTCTGCTATTTTATTTAAAAAACGGTACATATCAATCTATTGTTAAAATTCTTACAGAAATTCACCTGCTATTGTGACAACGAATTTCTATAAACATAAAACGTAAAGAAAACAAAATGTATTTGATACTATAATCGTCAAAAATATAGTAACTACAATGAGGGTAGAGAAAGGTATCAGCTGATGGAATAACACAAAGGAAAATGGGAAGAGGTGGAGAGAACCGGTATGAACCAGTACAAACAGAACCTTGCAGTAGGTAGAAGTCAGCCAGGTATGCAGTAAATGAGTTCACCCTTTATCAGAAATACTTTTAAATATTCAAAACAAAACATAAATTTAACAGAGCTTCATAAACAATAAACTAAAAGGGTCATGTTTGATGAAGAACAAAAGTTCAACAATAAATAGATAATTAATCCAACTGTTTATCTAATTATTAAATACACACCCCTTGCCCTTTGAAGCAAACATATCAATAATCGAAAACATATGATCTGTTTATCATGTATCGATATCATCATGTGTTAGGTATTACAAAAATGATCATAATACAATCTCGAAAATAGAGTGTTCATTTACTGTCAAAAATCATAAGAGACATAAATCGAAAAAAATCTGCTTCTTCAAATACAGATACTTAATCAAATAACATGAATTTGTCTCCAATTTAGAGAAATTCATTCAGAACACATTACTAGATATACTCCCTAAGTTTCAACAAATATTGATCTTAAAAAAAAGAAAAATTGTATCCAATCAATCGCCTGACCACAAAATATAAAATCGTATAACACAAATGATAAGTTGTTAATAACAGTAAATGTTCATAAAATATACAGTAATCAGTTTAAAATTTTAAGAATATAAATACATCATTGCATTGTAAACATTGTTATAGCAGGTAATATTAACTTACTTGCTAGAATTGCGGCCTTCGGGATTAAATCCTCCGAATGTAGTTGTGGAAGTCATTCTAGGTCTGTGACTGAGAACGGTCTGAACAGCCATAACAGATGGCTCGCGAGCCCGCGTATTTCAACCGAAATTCTGCTCTCTGATTGGTCGGTTTTCCCTCTCGTCAATACCATCCAAGGATGTATGAATTGCTTATATTTTAACCAATATAATCAAGACTTTACAAGCTCTATATTACATAATGCCTTATTTATGTAAAATGTTTCTTTTTTTGATAATTTTTCAACACATTTATCATAGTAAATACAAACATTGTATTTATTCCAAGTTTTCACCAATATATATTAACCTACAAAAAAGTTCTATGAAGTTTGTCTCTGATAAAACATATTCCATAATCCTGACGTATTTCTTGCTTCATGAATTTGAAGGTTTAGTTTATCTATGCATGACGAACGCGTGATCTTACACATGATCAGATGTTCGGTTGAGTTGAAACCTACCATAAGGTTGTTCAATTGACATTTAGTTACTTTCTGTTAGTCTTTTGAGCTTTATTGTTTTATTAATTTTTTTATCAGTTTATTTTTATAATTTAAAATTAGTTAATTGGTGGAGGAAAACTATCGAAAACTATAATTCGTTCATCTTTTAATTCCAAAATTATTAAAGATGATGCAGTCTCAAAAAGTGCTTAAGGTCTTAAATCGTTCCTTCTCGGTGGGAAGAGCTGCAAGTGCTGGAAAAACTATGACTGTTAGAGATGCCTTAAACTCTGCATTAGATGAGGAACTTGAAAAGGATGAAAGAGTTTTTCTAATGGGAGAAGAAGTGGCTCAGTATGATGGTGCTTATAAAATATCCAAAGGTCTGTGGAAGAAGTATGGTGACAAAAGGGTTTTTGATACTCCAATTACAGAAATGGGATTTGCTGGGGTCGCAGTTGGAGCCGCAATGGCAGGTCTACGACCAATCTGTGAGTTTATGACATTCAATTTTTCTATGCAAGCAATTGACCAAGTAATAAACTCCGCAGCAAAAACATTTTACATGTCAGCAGGAACTATTCATGTTCCTGTTGTTTTTCGTGGACCTAATGGAGCTGCTAGTGGCGTTGCAGCTCAACATTCACAGTGTTTTGGTGCTTGGTATGCACATTGCCCAGGACTAAAAGTTTTATCCCCTTTCAGTAGTGAAGATTGCAGAGGGCTTTTAAAAGCTGCAATTAGGGATCCAGATCCAGTAGTTTTTTTGGAAAATGAAATTCTTTATGGAGATCATTTCCCTGTATCAGATGAAGTATTATCGAAAGATTTCGTACTACCCATTGGAAAAGCTAAAGTTGAAAAACAGGGAAAACATGTGACATTAATCGCACATTCCAGAGCAGTCAAAATATCCCTTGAAGCTGCAAATGAGCTAGAAGGACAAGGTATTTCTTGTGAAGTTATTAATTTAAGATCTTTGAGACCATTAGACACTGAAACCATCTGTAATTCTATTAAGAAGACACACCGTGCCATCACTGTTGAACAAGGTTGGCCACAACATGGAATTGGTGCTGAAATATGTGCACGAGTTATGGAGAGTAGTGCATTTTTTGAGCTTGATGCACCAATGGTCAGGATTACCGGAGCTGATGTGCCAATGCCATATGCTAAAGATTTGGAAGCTGCTGCAATACCTAGGCCATCCGATGTAGTGGCTGTTGTTAAAAAAATTCTTCAATAAGTTTTCTATATTCTTACATAAAAGAATTTAATTATTGTTATTTAACAATATATTTTTAGATGGTGCTTTCTATGTAAATATGTTATACATATATACATATTTATAACTAAACAGTTATATTTTGAATTCAGTAACTAATAAATTTATATGTTAATTGTGTGCCAATTTTAGAATTATGTCAAAAATACTCACTGCAAATTTTATTTGTGTATATCTAATTACTGCATATTATTTAGAAATTCAGTTTTTAAAAAATAACGTTATGTCCATATTTATTTGATTCTCACATTTAAATGTCTGCCTATTTAAAGCCACATTTAAATTTCCTCTACTCTCTTTTTCTTGATTTTGTAAAACTAAGCTGACATTTTTGGAAAATTGGGGCAAAACCTATCAGTCATTTGGTTTAAGCAGGGGGCATCACTAGGTACATATGTATGTACTTTAATTATGTATCAATTTTAGTGATTCTGACATAGCCAATCTTGTGATCTGTGATCATCTTGTGAATCTGAAAGGGTAAGATTTATCTTACCTACTTAATATGTTTCTTGTAACTACAATGCAGATTTTAAGAAAATAAATAAACGAATACATTGAAAAATGGTTTATTTATATCGATAAATTTGTATTAATAACATTTTTTATAATAAATTAAATGTACAATTTCATTTGATTTACTTTTGATTTTATAAGTTGAATGATTCTTAATCTTGATTAAATAGTCATAGTCTTTTGAAGTAAGATTATTTGTTATATCCTGCTTAATTAAAAGAACTTTCGTCCCCTGAAAAATAAAAAAATATATAATTAATAGTTTATTGAATCATCTTTAAAAAAATTAATATCTTTAAAATTTTCAGTGCGGCTTTCTTTTTTATCATTGTTACTATCAATGATAGTGTTAGGAATAGTTATAAGGTTTTATAATGTTAATTGTTAAATAAAATGCATTTAGCATTAATTTTCTTAGAGATTAATAAAAAATGTTGAGTGAAGAAGGTCAAATAAATATATTTTTGTATTCTTATCTATATTCATTTCCCACATGAAAAAGTGACATCACAATGTGAAGGTCAGTTTTTGCCAATATGGAAAGGACATTTTGTGATAAATAACTGTTCCATAAAATTTATTTATTCTTTTATATTTTATTACGATTTATTTTATTTATACTATTATGTATATGGACTCATTACCCCTTCAACTACAAAAAAAAAATAAATAAAGACAGTCATATATTATCAATAGTAATAATAGATTGACTTTTTCAAAACAAAATAAATGTTAGCAATTCTTACTCATAAGATAAAGTATGTTTATTGTTCTGTAAAGCATTTGTTTTAAGTAAAAATTGTCAGTTCATTAGAATTCAATAACTAGTTAAAAGATTCTGTATTGGTCAAATACCTAATTATATATATTATCGACCGTGTATAAAGATTAGTTCCAATGTTATATATAATCAAACTTTTCTTGAATGGTGTTTTTAATCTGTCGTTCTGTCAATGATTGGTACATTCGTTAATTATTGGGCATTCTAACTTGTGTTTCTAATATTATGTTAAAAATAAATAGTAAAACATATTAATTTTTACTTTCACTTACCTATATACAGCAAGAGAAAGTATTGCGATCGTGAAAATTTTCTAATCTGAGTTTTCACCGGAAATACACGTTTTGAGGTACCCTGAGTCTAAATAACCAAGTCTCACAAAATGGTCTGTGGAAGTTAGCAGTCTAGCTCAAAAACGGAAAGTCCAACGAAACTGATATTACATATTTAAGATAGGTATCTGACTGAGATTTTACAGCTACTTTTTCCTTATAACCAGAAATGCTACTTTATATCAACGGTGAAACACATTTATACAATTTTCTCAAAAACAGCTCTAACAATCTTGATTAAATTAGGTGTATCACTGTATGCACAGTTCTTTACATCAGCTCTGCTATCACCTACTCTAGAATCAACTTTCTCACTGTCTGTATAGTTATAACATTTCCAACTAGAAATAGCACTAAAATGACATTACTCAAAAATGTTGAAATTGGAGTTAGTCATTCTGTCAACTGAAAGGCATCTATAGCTCAGAGACTGAAGTTGAGTGGTTAAAAACAGATGGAGTAATCAGGGTTTTATTTATTATTATTTAGCCCAACATTGCCAAAAAATAATTTCTATTCAAAGTAGAGAGATAAGTGAAAGTTGTGTGTTGCGCGCACTAGATTTTTTACATGGTGATTAACAATGATAATTACCAACATTAGTAGAATTTGATTTTGATTAAGTATGTGCAACATTCTGGTAAGAAAAAGAAAACAAAAAGCTCAATCAGAGTAAAATTACGTGAGGAAAGAAAGATGGGAGATAAAAAAGTAGATACTATATTGAAATGATAAAATGAAATAATTCAAATAAGAAAAAAATTCTTTTTTTGAAAAGCACTGATTTTCTTTTGAAAAATGTGTGTTTTTCTAATGTATCACCATGAAGTTAATATTTGTGTAAATATGATCGTGTTTACCCATCATATTCTTAAAATATAGTTCTGAATGTCAGAAGTATATATCATAGTTCCTAACAAACATATATCATAGTTATGTCAACAATTCCACCTACAGTTCGCTTGATGGCCTTTGAATATTTGCTGATTTGAATGAAGCTGGAGATGACATACCAGACATTATCCCTGAGTTTCTTCTTTGAGAATTTCTATTGAACAAAGAAAAAATCATTAGGCAACTAACTGTTCACACAATTATTTATTTATAATGATGTAGAGATGGTTGGCCATGATATAATATGAGAAGGAGTTGATCGGGAGGTGCGGTCAAATAAATACTAAATTATAGAAATAGTAATTGGTAATTGCTTGACTGTCGTGGATAATGAAGAGAAGAATAGTTGGGGTGGTCAGTCAAAAAGGAAGGCAAAAAATAAATGATAATATTTATTTTTTACATATGCCGACGTTTCGACCTGAAGTTCAGGCCTTCATCAGGGCTAAGAAAATAACCAGATAACAAGGTATGAGAAACATAAGTAGTGATGGTAAAAAAAAAAAAATAAATAATAATAATAAAAAATTTAAAAAAATAAGAATAAAAAAAATAAAATAAATAAATATAAATTGAGATATTGTAAAGTCTATCAAGATGTACAGACAATGTATAATATAATAAAGAGTTAAAAACAGAGAAAAGGAATGAAAGGAAGGAGGGAAGAAATTGAGAAAGCTGAAATAAGAAAGAAATAAAAAAAGTACTACCTGTCTCCTTAAGTAAGTTGCAGGGAGAATAAAAGTCGTTACAAGGGAGGGGGAGAGAGAAGAGATGTGTAGGTGGCGTCATCTCTAACGGTTATCCGACAATATCTCCCTGCAACACTTAAGGAGACAGGTAGTACTTTTTTTATTTCAGCTTTCTCAATTTCTTCCCTCCTTCCTTTCATTCCTTTTCTCTGTTTTTAACTCTTTATTATATTATACATTGTCTGTACATCTTGATAGACTTTACAATATCTCAATTTTCTATCTAACTACTCCATTCTCAATGTTTTAATTTTACTATTTATTTTCATTTCTTATATAACTTCATATTTCTTTTTTATGTTTTACATTTTATTCTAAGATTCCCATTGTAACACTTATGTCACCCCTTTTTGATTACGCCTACTTCATCATTCCACACTCTGTAACGGTTATTACTATTTATCTCTTAGTTCTTAGTCATTATTCTAACAATTTCATTTTACTTTATATTTATTTATTTTATTTTTTTAAATTTTTTATTATTATTATTTTTTTTTTTTTACCATCACTACTTATGTTTCTCATACCTTGTTATCTGGTTATTTTCTTAGCCCTGATGAAGGCCTGAACTTCAGGTCGAAACGTCGGCATATGTAAAAAATAAATATTATCATTTATTTTTTGCCTTCCTTTTTGACCGACCACCCCAACTATTCTTCTCTTCATATAGAAATAGTATTATTTAATTTTTTATGTTGACATTTCAACCCACTTTGCAGGTCTTCATCAGCGCTACAAAAGATACAAAATATAAAAGGTACACGGTAAAAATAAAATTAATGAATTATAAGTAGGTATTAAATAAGAATAAGAATAATATCTACTTATAATTCATTTATTTTATTTTCACCATGTACCTTTTATATTTTGTATTTTTTATAGCGCTGATGAAACGTCAACATAAAAAATTAAATGATACTATTTCTACAATTTAGTATTTATTTCACCGCAACTCCCGATCAACTCCTCAAATTATTTATTTAATTCATTTGAAATAAATTTTACATTTCTTATAATAAACTTTAAGACATTGTATGTTGGCAATGAAATAAAAATACTGTTCATTAATCTGCCATTGAAGGAATTTTCAAAATCCTAATTTCCTAACTTTAAAGTATTTAATAGTATTTTATTCTTCTCCTATTTATCACTCTTTTCTTATTCATCTCCAAAACTTTTACAAAATGTGTTATAGAACATTATTTTTTCCCTCCCCCAAACTGTCATAATCCTTAAAGCAATATTATTTTTAAAAATTAAATTTATTTTTCTCCGTATCGAAGTGGTTCCAAATTATTGTTAAATATAATAATTTGATAGTGAAATAATGTTAAGATAGTGCGATGTAATACATAAATGCATGGAATAGTACATTGTTTTTATTTGATATGTTTGATTGAAACCCTGAAACTGTTGGTGATTTTAAAGAAATAATTTTAATCTACATGGGTGCTGATTATAAGATGATTTTCTTTCTTTAGGAAAATGAAAGAGCAGATTCAACTTTAAACAACAAAGTTTATTATGAGGAAAATAAACCATCTTGTGTTGCCTCAGAATTGTCTATGTGAATTTTCAAATTGATACTCCGAAAACTATAAGCCTCTTCTAGTGTCGGGTATGGTGATGACCATAGTACAGTCAACCATATCATGCAGAAATTTCCACTTTTTGTTAACTACACAAAACCTTAAAATGGTTTTAACTTTGAGAGAAAAACCTTAATCATCTTAGAAGCCTTAATGAACTTCTTTAAAATGTTTAGAATACGTATTCAGGAGGCTCAGAGGAGACCATAAGTAATAATACTATTAGATATTATTATTATAAATAATAAAATTAACTTATTATACTTGGTGAAATATCTTGTATAGTGAAAGTGAATTATTTTCAACTTCAATGCACTTTAACTTGAAAAAAAAAAATAGAATATTTCTTAGCAGCAACCATATATCTTACAGAATAAATCTTTTCAAGTAATCTTAATATTATTTTTTCTTTAAATAATGACCAGTGAATTTAATATTGAATTAGATTAAAGTTTATGTAAATGTTTTAATTGGCATTTAGGATTGCAACCAACTTTATAATTATTGCTACAACAAATTGATTCCCTGTATGAAATAAATTTTAAATTAGATATTTAGAATGTATTTTAATTTAAAATATTATACTAGGTTGTGTTCATACACAAAAAAGTGATTTAGGCCAAAAAAAAAATATTTTGTGAAACTTGATATACCTAAAAAAGACATCTTTTTTTTTTTTAATTTATAGGGGTGTTCATTTTTAAAACAAAATATACCAAGATATTTGATTATTATTATTAATTTTATTTTTGATTGCTTTAATAACCCTTCACTATGAAGAATGAAACACTTTAATAGATTATTAAATTTATTAGGTTATCTATATATCCCTAGTTTTCCACATATCCCTATGAATTTTAGTCCAAGTATAAGAACCATATGGAATGAAACTGGCATTAGACTAAAAATTATGAAAAAAAAATGACAAGTTCAATGTTTGAATGCTTCAGAATAGTTCAGTTAAGAATGGAAAGTTATGAAACTTCCTAATACAGAACTACTTTACATTATATACAGAACTACATTCTAGTTCTTTAATAGTTAAACTTTATCTGTAATAATATTTGCATTACGGGTAATTAATTAATTTTCTTAAAACTCTCTATTGATGGTTTTGTATGGAACAATAACTAAAATATGGCATTTCAGAACCTCCATTCCAATCAATTCATACAGTCTATGATATAATTAGTCTCCCTAGTGTTTTGTTAATCATTATAGTGATCAAATTAGATGATTTAATTAGCCTTACATTTCATTCAGTGATCGTTGATTATTCCTCATTCTAATTCCTAATGGTGATGGCATACGCTTTGCATCAGAATAAGATCCATGAGAATCATCGCTGTTGCAGCTGCAATTTATTTAAGTTAATCATATTAATATATTTAAAGAATTTAATGGACAGTTGCTAGTTGGGGATTTTTACTAACTCTTAGACTAAGCCTACTCTTATTTACCTGTAATTCTTGGACCTCAATGGTTTTGAAATAAGTTAAGCTAAAGGATAGAATGAAACATGAACTCATTTACTAAAAGAATAACTGGAAACTGGAAATATTTTTTTTAGTTTTGGGAATAGTTATGTCTCAGAGTAATATTATCAGTTTAATCCAGAACTAAATTTTAACTATTTACTCAGCAACCTACATTAAGATTTATTAAACTGTTAAATTGTAATTTGATGCTATATATTTTTCATATAACAACTTAATATTTTTTTTTATTAATTTAAAATTCATTATTAATGATCAATCATTTCAATATCAGCCATTTAAAACATGAAAAGTTTAAAAATTGTCAGTATCTACAAGGCTAATTATTGGCCTTGACTAATTAGTTACTTTTCAAAAAACCAAAACACTGTTTAAAACAGGTACTGCGTACAAAATGCAAACTCTATTCTATATTTTTCTTGTTTTATTTTACATAGGTCACAAAAATATAGGAACACAACCTGTTTAATTTACAAGGATTGTTATGGATAATTTGTGAATAATTAATTATTAAAATGCTACATTTTATAAACTATTTTTGTTATTAATATTTTTATGTCACTGAAAAATTTCATTAAAGTTAATTAATTAGTCTTACCTATCTGGACTTTTGACATTAATACTCATGTTGAATGTCTGATTACTTCTTGTTCCAGGTGTCCTAGGTGTTCTTTCACCTGGACTATTTCTGTGGGAAAGTAACAGTCTTCATTTATCATGTTTAAATAAATAAAATTAATATAGTGTAATGATATTTCTATTTCATTTTTACACCTTGACTGTAAAAAAAAAGATTATACTTATTAATTTCTTTTAAGCTTCATAAATTATAACTATCAAATATTCTTGAGCATGTCGTTCTTTTCTCAATTCTTTCATACCCCTCTGCACCGATGCTATTCTATTTTTTTCGACTTTCTTTTCTAAACATTCTGTGATTTAACACTTTTTTCACTCAATACTTCCTCAAACATTGTTTCTTCTCATAATTCTATGTTCCTCATATGAAATCCTTTGTTATTTATCTTTTTTCTTTTAATTTTGAAATATTTTAGAAGCAATAATTATATATTATATGTGCTATAATTATATATTAATTATACCAAGGATTATCAACCAATTCTGTTGAAGTAATAAAAAAAATAAAGAAATTGAAAATATTGATAGTAAGATACTCCTAGACCTGCTACAGTGATCGAGTCTTTTTTGCATTAGTAATGTGTTATTTAGTTTTAAATTTGTACTGTTTTTTCCTACATGCCATCAACATGTTTTTATAATTCATACTTGAAGAGTCTTTTTTGCATATATTTTAAATAAGTTATAAAGTAATAGACAGAAGTGATTAATATTTTATATTGTCCATATAAACATAGTAATTACTTCAATGGTTAATTCTAATTTGACTTTCATAATAAACAATATATATGTTATAGTAAATATATGCTACAAGATATACAACTGGAAATTAAGGAAATTTTTTAATGATGCGTTAAATAAAAACTCGTAAGTAGTCAGTAAAGATGATGAAAAGTATTCAACCAAGAACAATCCACCCTTACCACTCATCGTCGCTAAAAGGTTAAGGTACTTAAATTTGTTTTACAACTAGAAGTGTAATGAAACATTTGTTTGATATATGGATATACTTGTATTGAATATTTAATAGTTGACCGTTGCATTATAAAGGAAGGAGATGGTCCGGGGTGGCGGTCATAAATAGGCTAAATAGTGGTAAAACTATTTTTATTAAAAGCCGACGTTTCGACCCGACTTTGCAGGTCTTCTTCAGAGAGGGGTGTTCAGCTAGGAGTTTCACTTAGAACTGCTAAGCAGCTCTAAGTGAAACTAACAGTTCTAAGTGAAATTCCTAGCTGAACACACCTCCCTGAAGAAGACCTGCAAAGTCGGGTCGAAACGTCGGCTTTTAATAAAAATAGTTTTACCACTATTTAGCCTATTTATGACTGCCACCCCGGACCATCTTCTTCCTTTGGATATACTTGTAATTTATTAATATAAAGTTCTTTTCAGTAGTTTATTTAGTTACCTCAATTCAAATTTCTATTTTTATTCTGTTTCATGTAGTTTAATAGGAAATTAGTCTGGATCGAGGGGTGATTAAAGTTCATAGCTTCACCTCTTAAGTGCCCTTAAATCATGGATGGGCTGTCATAGACCTGAATTTTTTTAACGGTATGCTAGCCTGATTATCTAAAGGGCGCAGTAAGTTTTAACAATTAAAATAAATGTTTGGAAAGAAATTTAATAGGACTTGAGTGTGAATGTGTTGTATTCACTGAACTCTAAGAGACAGTTTTAATGAAAGCAGGCTCTATATTTCAGAATTGAAAATAAATAACTTTGAAATCTATAATATTTCAATAATTAATATTAATAATTTATTACCTTACAGACGCTTCCTTGTTTTTAAATAACAACTCCAAAGCAGTCAGTTTTCTCCTACAGAAAATAAATAAATAATTTAGAAATATTTCTTATTTCTTATCATTTAATTAATTACAAAGTATAATAAAAATTCTGAATTTACGATTATTATTAAAATTTAAACTCAAATTATTTTTATGAATGTTTTTAAATGGAATGGATATTCTTAACTCTATATGTTTTGAGTCTTGGTGATTTTGAAGAAAGAAGGTGAGTATTGTTTGGTTAATGGTTGAACTCCCTTAGTAGATCTTCAACGGGATCAAAAGGGTGAAAATGTGACAATTATTATGTACTATTGAACCTCTTTTTTAAAATTTATATTATACCATTATAAAAAAGGTGAACTATTTTTGATAATGTTTCTTATTTTAATTGTTAATTTTAGCATATTGACAGCCACACTGCAAAATCCTGTAAGAACAAAAACTAAAAATTTTAAGGAGACAAAAAAAACTGAATTATTTTTGTTCGAGGAGCATTATATTTTCGGTCTAATTTTTTTTTTTTGCAGTCCTAAGACAATGACGTAATGCTCTATGTAACTTTTTTTGAACATATTTCTGCCAAATAATCTTTTAGCTCTACTTATAACTCATAGCTTTTTAGTTACCTTGAAAAACAGATATTAGTTAGATAAAAGCAACTGAATTTTTTGTAGTAATACCCATAACTTTGTTAGTTATGATCAAAATATGATAGGAACAAAATCATTTTCCAAAATGTTGAGAATCAATACTTCAAATGAAAATTTGGAAAAGATTTGACTGGAAAGCTAATATTTGATCACACGGGTTTTACCCTTTTTTGTTTCCCACTGTAGGCCCTACAGGTATTTTAAAAAATACCTAAAGTAACAAATAAATTAATGTTTATTTAATAAATAAGAGTATTAATTCACAAGGTTGTGTGCAAATATTTCCATTCACATCTGGATGGAATGCGGCCGTATTTATATCTACAGCTGTGAATACGTACCATCTATATTCATATTTCTTTTTATGAATATAAATATATATTCATATTTATATTCAAAAGTGCCATAAATATAAATGGTATTCGTCTTTATATTTTTGAATATAAATATGCCCATCTCTCCTGTAGGGGCAGCTCAAATGGAATGCATGCTCCCCATTTTGGACTAGTCTGTGAAAGATTTGTTTTTAACTTATTCAACTTTATATGGACATAGTTTGATCCACGAATGCTCGGATTGAGAATTTCATTATGTTTTTTTGGTAATGACACAATCTCTTTAATCTTCAGTGTAACTTCAGTTTTTTATATCACAATCTAATGGTTTTTAAATTACAGGTTTTTACAAAAGGCCATAGAGAAGAAATGAAACATTGTAAATTTAATTTTATGGGATCAGAATATACTCCAGGACAAGATTGACCAGTAAAGCTCAAAACCTCATTTTCCGTTACAGGCTTTTGCAGTGTGTCTGTTGATATGTTGGTTAGGTTTTATAATAAGGAATTAAAAATGTATTAACATGAAACAAAATATTTGTATTTTTAGATTTCATATAGTTTTTATTTGTTGATAGGTAAATTTGGGTTCTTGAAAAAAAGATATATAGGTAATCAAGGTCCTAGAGTGTTGTTTTTTTTTTTGGGTTGGGCAGGAAAAAACCCACATAACTTGATTTTTATAAGACAAAAAATATTAGAACAAGAGGAAATAATTCTTTCAAACTTTATAAAATAAATGTGATGATTATAAGATCAAAATTGACAAATATTTTATTTAATAGAAAAACATTATTCCAAGTTATGACTCATATTGTTCAAACCATCTCACAATATAAATAAGTGTGATGATAAAATATTGGAAAAAATATATAACCAAGTGCTTACTTTTCTGGACCAAAAGGACTTGATGTTGAATAAGCATTATTCTGTCTATTCGTGAAGTTAAAACTGAAAATAAAATAAAATAAGTTTATAAAAACATATAAACCCTTCTTCAAATTCATTTTTTTTATTTAAACTGAACTGATCATAGAACATTTAACCATATTTTTATGATTATTATATGTTATATTATTCACGTTTTCAGCCAAATTGAAAAACAAAGAAATATTATTCCAGTTATTGAGAATAAATTCATTTAAAATAATATAATAAAAATAAACTATTACTTAAATAGCATATTATTTAAATTTGTGGATTTCATAGTACACTGACATTAGCATAAAGTTGGGAAAGTAGTATAGAAATATATCATAATTACGATTACCTAAAAGGTGCTAATTTGCTACTTGTATTGAGTCCAGATTTTGGGGTGAAAAATCCTTCCTGGAAAAACATGATTCCTCAATGGTAGAAACTGTTTTTATTAAATATTCATTATAAGAATTATAAAAAATTATATACTAATTTAATATTGTTCTGGTTGGATAACTATGATTTAGAGAATCAGAAATATATTTAATTTATTTTGTTTGATTGTGAGAATAAAAATAAATAAATAAAAGTATAATCAGCAAACACAATCACTAAGGGCATATCTTTTTTCTAAATTTTTGTTTGAAAACATGAGAAAATTAAGTAAAACTTTAAAATCAACTGAACTGCTGTTGTTTTTTTTTAAAACAGTTGATTATTTTTTTCTAAATTTAATTTTTCAAAATGGCAGGCGAAAAATGGAAAACTTTAACCCACTAACTTTATTTGGAGAGACTCTAGAGATGCAAACAATTTAATAACCACTTGGAAATGTTGATTGTTTGACAAAATCTACCAATACTTCCAATTGTTCATATGTATACACATATGAATGTATGCATGATCACTCAAGCATACATACACATATGTCGTTTACATACACATATACATGTATGTCGTCAGTTTAAAAGTCATAAAGTGACATTTCATGACCTCAAATAATTAAGAACTTTGATGAATTTGTGAAATTAGAAAATTGTGGACTTAATCCACTATATGTTAAAACTATATGTGATAAATAAAAGGTTTTGTATAATTTTCATGCAGTTACGGTGTTTTTGTATAGATAAATAAAGTCGAAATTTATAAAAACAAATATGGAAGTTAATCTATATCAAAAATGCATTTAGTGACTTTTTGCAATAAACCAACTATATATATATATATATATATATATATACAACAGTGTTCGTCTATGCTACAGAGATATAAATTATTGCTAAGTATGATTATTATATCATTTACAAAGTCATAAAATAAAAATACCTGATTAGAGCCAGAACCAAAGCTACTAGGTGAGCTGATTAAAGTAGGAGAAGACATGCCCTGTTGCTGATGTAAACATGAGTTTTTTCTGAAATCAGTGAATGATTGGTCACTGTAATATTTATTTGCTGTTTGTAATAATATTTTGTTTCATGTATGACATATGCATGAAAAAAAAGTCATGTCTGGCTCATCACCATTCTGTTTCAGTCTGTCCATTTTTTCTTTATCTTTTCATTTTGAAATCCTACATAAAAAAATATTGTGTAGCTGGAGCCTGATGGAGCATTGGAACTAAGGAAATTACAAAATAAGTGTTTCCAAGGCTGTTGAAGAAGAACAACTTACTATTTTTCATAGCCCTGGTGTTACGGATTGGGAGCATATTCCTGAGTTGTGTCCTTCACTGACACGTCTGCAGCACCGCCCATTGCCTGGCAAGCAGGATAGAAGTTATTTGATAAAATAATATTGAGTTCATATCCCAGTGCCAAGGGGACTTTTAACTCTGAGATTAATCCTCTGTCCGGGCAAAAAAAAGGCAAGGAAGGACCAAATTAAAAAATAAATAAAAAAAATATTTCTAGAAAAGCCAGCAGACTTTATCCTCACAAGAAGAAACCTGCAACAGAAAGGCCCTCGAAACAAGGAGGAGAGGAATAAGAAGTTATAAACAGCTGATTATAATATGAAAATTGGTCTCATTGCATGAGCAGGCAGTCATGTAGCCAAACATAATAAGCCAATTCTGCAAAACACGTATTGCCTCAATGGTAACTTTATTTTCTTTGAGCAATAAAATTTATTTTATATAAGGAAAAAAAGCTATTTTATTTTTATAGTTACCATATTTTAAACAATAAACTTCCAAATACTGTTTTGAATTATATTAATGAGATCAGAGGTGCCCAGAAGGAGTTTCATGGCGCAAGTTGTGCCATCTAACTTTTTGAGCAGGGCACATTTTGACGGGATTTTTAACTTTTAAGAGGGCAAATTTTGACGGAGTTATAAATTTTCGGAGTGAAAAGTTTCAAAATAGAGAACTAGGTGTAAAACATGAGACAGACACAACTAGTGTAATTGTTTATTTGTTACAATTTTTGTAATTATAATTTTGCTGGCACTGTTTTAAGAAGAGGTGGGTAATACAATTTTTGGAGAGGGGGGAGTGATTTATGAGCCATGGGGAGGATGGGCACCCTTGAATGAGATAACCCAATATTATAAGTATTTCCTAACATACCAATTTAAGAACAAAAATATATTTTTTACACTCCAATTCCATCACATTCACAATTACAATTGATGAAGTAAGCTAGTTTGGAGACAAAAGATAAAATTGAGAAAAGTGTAAGTAAGAATGAAAAGGGAAACACTTAAATAAAAATTTGTCTGAATAGAAGTAAATAACTAGTTCTAACATAGTTAAAACAACTAATGTTAAAGACCAAAAAGTTGGATAAAAAATAATCATTTACTTGAAGGGCTTATAGTTTGTATGACAGCATATCAAATTAAAAATGGCAAAATTATTTAATATATTTTTTCATGCTAAGTAAAATTAAACCATCCTCAATATGCTAATTCAAATTTTAAATAAAACATAGCGTTATGAGTTTGGTTTTTAATGTATAAAATAGTACACAAAAATATAAGTTACTTATTATTTTTATTTATTCACACAAGAATAATTTTTATAAAATATTTTTTAATCTGTTGACAAATAATTCAGAATTATTTTAAACAGTCATAAAAAAAAAAATTAAATTATAACATACAACATTTAATGTTTCTTACTTTCGTTCATTCTCAAGATCTGTTTTTAATTTGTCAATTTGAGAGCGTAGCAACTGTATTTCTGCATTTTTGTTTTCTATAGCCTTTTTAGCACTTTCAATAAAGGTTTTATTGTTTTCAACCACCATTTTGGCTTGCACATATTTAGATTCCTAGACATTAAAAATTCAAGATCATGCGATGCACTCCTTCTTATTGTCAAGTCATTTGAGCAAAATTGACTATGTGAGCAAAGATTAATTTAGACTAAGTATGTTTGCTCATGAATAAGATCAACCAATATTACTAGTATTTCATAGCATACCAATTTAGGAACATATTCTTCCATATATATCTGGCAATGCTTATTCTGAATTGATAAAATTTTGACAGCTTTTTTGAGTTCTTTAACAGGATCAGAAAATAACTGCTTCAAATCTGCTGGCATCTTAAATAATAAGTACAATTATTAATTTATTCCATAGAAAGCTTATTATTATTTTTATTTCTTTAAAACTTACATCATTGACAGCCATGTACTTGCAGTCATTTAAACATGCTTTGCATTTAGGGTCACCTAAAATAACAGTAATGTCATTCAGTATATAATTGTTTTTTTGTCCACTTATGTGAAATTAGAAGCTTACTTGTATTAATACAATCATGACAAAAAGAATGGCCACAATTAGTCAACCAAAACTTTTTATTTAAGGGAGGTCCAGGTTGGACATAGCAATTATTACAATGGAAAAAATCCATTATGTATAAATTATTTATCACACATAATACTTAAGGGTAACAGTTATCAGAAGATAACATAAATATAAATGGATAAACTTAAGATCAATGAGGATTGTGGTGTAAATCTTTATTTTATATCACTTAACCTGTTATTAATTATTAAGGTAATACAGGTCTTTAAAGTAAATATTAATAGGTAAGCCATTTTTAGTTAGGTTATCCTAGTACCAACCTAACAGTTGTAATTCAATTGTAAGCAATTGAATTACTGCTTAATTGCCGTTATCCGTTATATTTTTATTAAAATATTATAGAAGAAATTAAATTGCCTAAATACTAAAAGAAATAAAGTAAATGTTGTAAGTGAATTATGTTCGATTTTTGATATTACAATTATCCATTTTATTGATGTTTTTAATAACAAGATTTACTACGTATGATCATCCAATGCTGATTATAGTCGATTTTAAGAAACGGGGAGGGGGGCTTAAAAAAATTGCTTTAAACAGAGGAAAATACCTTCTAAAAAAACTACTGAATTTAAGAATGGAAACATGAACCTACATCGTCGGTAAATATAAACAAGTTGTAAATAGATGAAAGGGTGTAAAAAAGTAAGCACTTGTTCAATATTTTTTCAAAGTTTCGTTATATTTGAAAATAAAAATAGTTTTTTTTAAAGTTCACTATTTTATTTCTCCCGAAAAGAAATCAACTATAAGGTTATTATGGTTTGTTTATAATCAATTCATTTTTAAATCTCTTTACATTGTTACAAAAATAGAAGTTCTGTCATAAAAGGAGCACAATTGTCATATGGTGGCCCTAATCAGCAAACGAGCGGTTTTACGCCGGAAGTCAAGCATTTAGAAGCTCTTTTGAGAATTCAACTTTTCCACGAATTCTTTGTTAAAATAAAATAACTTCATTTAGATATTCGCCGATTACAAAGTTTCTGGTCCATTAGGAAACAAGAACTGTTTCATTACTCTTAAAGCTTTTCATTATTAACATTATATAAAAAATTTTGATTCACTGTATATAGATTAATGTCAATATTTTGATTCCAAATTCTTTATCGATGAGATTCTTTAGTGTATTACTCAACTTGAGCCTCGAAGATGTACGATGAAATTTGGCCGATATATTAAAAAAAAAAATATGTATTTTTTTTCTTATTATTTATTCTCCTGATTGATCTTGGACAACTTAGATAAGGATCGATTAGATAAAATGCACAACACTATCACCATAGCCCAGAATTTAACTTTTTAGAACTCTTGATTAATAATTTATTATTTTGCAGTTTCCTGTAAAAAAAAAATTACAATAGATAAAGAAGATGATGGTGTCGTTTAAAAAAAATATATATACATTAATTAATAATAAAGGATTTTTATTTGTGCTCAGCTTTTATTCTTTCAATTTTATTTGGAATTTTTTTGATTTAATAAAGTTATAATTTCTACCATAGGAACTTGTTTGACTATCATAGAAGATTCGCAAGAGGGTGTTAAGGTGAAAAATCTTAATAAAGGAATATTTTTATCATATATACAGTGATGGAAAAAAGTATTTGCACAACACGTTTTTATGTATAAAGTAGTTCAAGGAAACAAAAAACTTCGCTTTCCTTTGCAAAAATGAAAAGTAAATTTATTAAAAACTGAATAAATCTTTTTACAAAAAAATAAAAACACTTCATAATTAAACAAAATAATTAAAACAATAAAAGTGCTTGGAAAAAAGTATTTGCACACTTCCAGATTTACAAGTTTATTTTAAATTTTAATATTTTGTAAATAGGCCATTTGCGTCAATAATTGCTTGTTGACGTCTGGGCATTGAATGCACTAGATTTTTAATTAAATCTACGTTTATTTGTTCCCATTCTTGAACAAGAAGTTGTTTAAGGTGATTTCCAATAGTGATATGGTGTTTTCTTACATTTTGGTCAAGTGTGTGCCATAAATTTTCAATGATATTTATATCTGGTGACTGAGGAGGAGTGTGGAGCTGTCTTGGAACATTAAATATTAACCACTCCTTTGTTCTCCTCGCAGTATGTTTTGGATCGTTGTCCTGCTGGAAATAGTACTGATCCTGAATTCCTATTTTTTCGACCCTAACACGCAAATTCCGCCGCAAAATGTTCACATAGCCTTCCGCATTTAAAATGCCTTCGATGCTCACAAGATTTCCCACGTCATGGTAGGAAAAACACCCCCAAACCATAACATGTCGGTTTGGCAGGAAAATGACTGCCACCGAATTTATCTGGGTGAAGAGATGACTCGCACAAACAGACACCTCTATTGGCTAGCCCGGCAGAAGAGAGCGGCGGGAAAAATCAAATATACGTGGTTTGCTTCCGGAAAGGTGCGTTGTCGAAAAGAGGACGGACATAGAGTCATCCTGATAGAACAGGCCTCGGATCTAGATGTATTTGACTGACTACCTAGAAGCCGTCAACCCCTTAGCCTCATTAAAATAATCTTACTTCTTATCTTAGTGCTATCTCTACACCGTCACTCATCAATCTATTTATTTTCAAGTACATTCTCTTTATTTATTTTTAATGTTAATATTACTTTTTCTTCACTTAGTTTCATGTACGATAATCGCTTTTCTGTACTTTCTACTCGTTTTGTCTTCTCGCTACCAAACACTGACTGTTTCTCTCCAAATCCACTGTATGTCTAGTTCCCTAATCACATGTCAAGTTAACTCTCAATCACTTTCTGCCCATTATGACGAATTCCTGCAATACTTTACCCAAAACTTTTATCATATCATAGCAATATCCGAAACCTGGCTCAAACCTTATATTCCTTCATCTTCAGTCTCCTTGCCTAATTACATCCTGCTCCGTCATGACCGGGTAAACCGGACTGGCGGTGGAGTAGCCATGTTTGTCCACAATAGCCTAAAGACCCGAATCCTCGATTGCTCCCCATCTTCCGATCATCCTCATGTAGAATACCTCTTAGTAGAAATTCTCAGTAATATTTCTCCTATCCTTTACGCCGTGGTATATCGCCCTCCTCTCGTGCCATTTGACCCGTCCTTCGAATCAACTCTATTCAACTTCGTTCCCCTCTATCCCAGAATAATTATCTCCGGTGACCTCAATACCAATTTCCTCTCAAAATCCAATGACAAATCCTATTTAGAAAATCTGTTTTTCTCACTTCACCTATTCATCGTTCCTTTTTCCTCCACCCACCACACCACCAGATCTGACACTTGGCTAGACTACTACATCATCGACTCAGCACAAAACCTCCTCTCCGCCTCTCAATTGCCAATATCCTTTCTTTCATCTCATGATCTGATACAAATAACGTATAATATCCGCACTCCTCCAATCCATCCTCGAACTATCACTTTCCGCCAACTGGATACCCTTACTCGAGAAAAAATATTACCTGATCTAGTAACATTGGATTTGAATGGAATATATCATTGCTCCTCTGTCGACACCATGGTTGATATTCTCACCACCAATCTTCTCAATATACTCAATACCCACGCTCCTCTGAAAACCTCCACTTTCCGTCATCGTCCTGCTCCTTGGATATGTCAGGAAATTAAGGATCTGCAGAAGAGACGCGACGCTGCACGCAGACGCTTCAGACGGACTAGGCTTGCAGATGATTATCAAATATTCAGAGTGCTTCGTAACACGACACAGACAAGGATCCGACAAGCGAAAGCGAACTACTTTCACGAAGCCCTTTCCTCAGCTCCTGATATCAAATCAAAATGGCTTCTACTTCGTAAGCTTTCCCTCTGTGAACCTTCTAGATCCCCTTCCTCAGTTTTCCCAATATCACCTGATGACCTAAACTCCCACTTTATATCGGTTTCCACCTCTTCTTTACCATCCCCTTCCGGCTTTCCTCCAGAGGGACCTTTTAACGACAATAATTTTTATTTTTCCGACATTTCTCCCACAGACCTTATTACCGTTATAATGAAATCCCGTTCCAATTCCGTAGGCCCAGATGGCATTCCTATCAAACTAATAAATTTATGTCTCCCTGAAATCCTCCCAGCACTCCTTTTCATCTACAATTTCTCCCTGCAGAATTCAATATTCCCGACCTCTTGGAAAAAAGCCATTGTCCTTCCTTTAAACAAAAAGCCTAATCCATCCTCTCCCGAAGATTTCCGCCCAATATCAATCCTTTCCAATCTTTCTAAACCCCTAGAAAAGTTAGTGCAATCCCAAGTTTCCAACTACCTTGAACAATCCAACCAACTCGATCCTCTCCAATCTGGCTTCCGTCCTGGCTACTCTACACAATCTGCTCTGATTAAAATTACTAGTGATATCCAGACTGCAATAGATGACAAAAAACTAACCATACTTATACTGCTTGATTTCTCCAAAGCTTTCGATTCCATTATCCATTCCATCCTTTTCAACAAATTAAAATCATTATCCTTCTCCAATAGTTCCATCTCTTGGTTCCAGTCTTTCCTCTCACAACGAGCCCAAGCAGTTTCCATACCTAATCAACCTCTATCTGCCTACCTTCCTTTATCCTCAGGAGTTGCACAGGGTTCAAGCATGTCTCCTCTTCTTTTCAGTTCTTATATTAATGACCTAAATGATTCAATTATCCATTGTTCCCACCACCTTTATGCCGACGATTCTCAAATCTATTTATCCTTTTCTCCCGCTGAGTTATTGGTGGCATTTGCCAAAATTCAAGAAGATTTAGATCGAATTAGTGCCTGGGCCAACTTAAATGGATTAAGGCTAAATGCTGCCAAAACTCAGGCCATTCTCATTGGTTCCAAGCCTCTTCTTAGACCACCCCATCACCTTCTATCCCTTTGTTAAAAATTTAGGCTTTCTCATAGATCAAACCCTTTCCTGAAATCACCATATCTCTCATATATCCCGCCGTGCAATTTCTACCCTCAAACTATTCCATCACTTCCGCCATCTTCTACCCCAAAATACCCGTAGACTCATAGTTTCCTCTCTCATCTTTCCCCACTTTGACTACAGCTGTGTGGTGTACGATGGCCTCTCGGTGGAACTGCGTGATAGACTCAAAAGACTTATGAATTGTTTCGTAAGATTTGTAAGTGGAACCCCGAGACGCTCCCGTGTCTCCCACCACTACACTGAGTTAGGGTGGCTCTTCCCCTCCTTAAGAAGACAATATTTCCTTGGCACTTTCCTTTATCAAATCATTACCGACCATCGTCCTTCTTATGCCTACAACCTTCTCCAATTTAAGTCCTCAATCCATTCACTCACTACAAGATCCCGACCCTCTGACCTATACATCCCTTCTCATAGATCTGCCTCATTCCAAAATTCCTTTATAGCCCGCTCTGTCAACTTTTGGAATTCCCTCCCGATCAAAATTCGACATGCCCCTTCCCTGTATACATTCAAAAACCTCCTATTCCAATTCCTGTTCCAAAAACAGTCTGATACCAGCTAACTATTGATATTATATATGTATTGTGTAGCAATCATATAATCATAACACTTGGTAAGAGATAGTACATGCATTTCCTACTATCGACGTAGGAATTTCAATACATACATTTTTTTTATTATTTTTTTTTATTCAATTATAAGTAACTGTTTATTTTTATATATATTATTCAAGTAAAGTTTTTTTTTTTTATGAAATGAACTCATTGTATCTCTTTTTCGTTCTTCATTTCTCAAAGTGTATGTTTATGTTGTTCAACCCTTAAATATAATTTTGTTCATAGTTCAAGTGATTCGTTCATAGTTTTAATTGTTTTGTTCATAATTTTAAATGCTCTGTACATAGTTTTATCTGTTTGTATATAGCTTGTGCACCTAAGATTTTCTTTACTTTTTATTTTATTTTATCAATTTTATTTATTGTTTCAACGTTCAGGCCAGTAATATTCTATTATTTTGTACATTATTGTTATTCTGAAGGGACTTAGTCCCAGAATAAAGTTTTTTTTTCTATCTTTCTATCTAACATGTCCTTCACCATGCTTTACAGTTGTTAAAACATTTTGCTTCTTTAGGGCTTCATTACGATGTCGCCATATCGACCTTCGACCATCTGAACCAAACAAATTAAATTTGCTTTCGTCAGAAAAGATGACATTTTCCCAAAAGCTTAAAGTACTTACTCCCCAGCAAAAGAAAGGCGCTTTTTGCGATTCGTTTCACTGACGTATGCCTTCTTTCTTGGAACTCTACCATGGAGCCCTTCCGAATTCAGGGCATATCTAATTGTTCTGCAAGTAATCTGAACTCCAGACGTTGATTGGACCATGGTAGCCAGCTCCCGAGAACTTATCAGAGGTTTTTTAAGAGCTTCTTTTCTGATTTTCCTTTTCAGCCTGGGAATTAACTTTTTTGGACGCCCTTTACGCTCACTGTTTTCAGTTGAACCACGTTCTTCATATCTTTTTATGACGTATCTCACTGTAGAAAAATTCAATCCTAAGAAATCGGCAATTTGACGATATGTTTTTTGCCGACTCCTCAGTAAAACAATTTTTTCGCGAGTTGCGCCCACAGTTCATTGTCTTTGGCATGATAATTGTCTATTGACTAAAGGAAACTGATTGAAAGACTAGAGAATACTGGTAATAAACGATTAGAGATAAATTGGTAAACAAACCTATGACTTATGGGGCACTGGAGGATTAATGCCAAACTAAACAGAGCTTGTGAGTCATAGTGTGCAAAACTTTTTCCAAGCACTTTTATTGTTTTAATTTTTTTGTTTTATTATGGAGTGTTGCCATTTTTTTCCAAAAAGGTTTTTCTCAGTTTTTAACAAATGTACTTTGCATTTTTGCAGAGGAAAGCGAAGTTTTTTGTTTCTTTGAACTCATTTATTCATAAAAACATGATGTGCAAATACTTTTTTCCATCACTGTATGTCATTATTATCACATATATTGTTGCTCTTGAGGTCTGCCATTTAAATATTTCCCCCTACTTATGAGACACCCTGCATAAATCTCTCTATTATATAATAAAAGTTTTTAGTGACTGTTTCATATTTTATTTTAGATATACAAAGCGAGATACGTGGGCCGTAACAAAGACACCACACTTGTTATTTCTAGAATTATTTCTCTGTTATTATGATTACAAATTGGTAATAAGAATAAATATGATTATATTATTATATAAGGCATTATATATTATAGATTTTTATTGTATTAGTCGACATTTCGACCCAAACATGTGGGTCATCATCATGGCTATCGTTCGGAAGTCAAGACAAGAATTGCGTTTCTTTGTTTTATTAGCTTTAACTCCATATTAATTAATTTTATGGCATATTATGAAATAAGTTGAGACTCAAGTTGTGTAAAAAAATGAGGTGTTTTGATATAAAAGTATCAAAATACCCGGTGTCTTTAGCAAAAGGGGCTAAAATAAATTATTGCAAGGATTTAATTTTTTTTATCTGGGATTTATTAAAGTAAACATAGCTGTTTACTACTAAACATAAACTTTTTATTTTTACAAACAAAAAGTTAAAATTAATGATTTTGAAATATTTGTCATCTAAAGTGATAATAAAACTGTGGTTTTTACCCAAATCACTATCATAGGAATTGATCTGTATTTATAAGTTATCAATTAAACGTTTCTAATCTTAATAATTACGATTCCATTAAAATAATTTAATCAATCAGTAGGTTTCTTAAATTTTAAATGTAAATATTAGAATTCAAAGCATTTAGTTGGTCACTAAAATCAGGCCATTGTTTATATAAACTTTTTTGTAGCTCTTGAAATTCTTGCGCCATCGACCTTGGAGGGAATGGAGGCACCTCTGGGGTAGGAAGATTCTTTGTTTGTTCGATTTCAGTTACTACAGCCTGTATTGTCCTGTAACATTTAATGATCCAAAGTAATCAAATTCGAGTAGTAAAATCCAATAGTAAAAGCTCTGTAATTATGTATCTTTTTTTATATTAGAATAGAAAAATAACAAATTATTTGTAGATTTCAGTTGATATTTCAGTTCATTTTAGAACAGTATTTATTAATCATTAAATTATTTACTAAACAATTTTGAAATGTTCAGACCAAGCATGAGATGTCCTTCCATGAACAGTTTTTTCCTTTTTCCTCTACCTAGAAACCTCGGTATCTAGGAGAAAGAGAAAGTAGTGGTTCACCTTGGGCCATTAGCGCATCCAGGATTTAATTTTGGGGGGCTTCAGCCCAAAAGCTTTTTTCATATATATAACCATAATTACTTTGGAAAAAAAAGAAAGAAATATAATAATTACTTATATGAAATGGTGTTCAAGTGATTCTTGAAGTCTTATTAAATGCAATTACACGAACAATAATATTTTAAGAGATAATTTTTTTTCCATAAAACATGGTTACATTTTACCTTTTTGGGGGAGGGAGGGAGGCTTCAGCCTGAAAGTCATAAGGGTGTTCCGCAAAAGGGATGCGGTTTTATTTTTCTTTATAGGATGTTAATGTTACTCCAAAATCATTAGGTACAGTGAAGCAGACAAGAAAATTATTGTTTTTATTAAAAAATTGTCATTTTTTAAAATAATCTATTTATTTATTTTAGAGGTCTTAAACATTCCACCATGGGCCGCATATGGTCTAAGTATCCCACTGAGTATGTTACTTTGACTTCAGTGCCCCCAGGTCCTGATTTACAATGAGGCATTTGCCCAGAATATCAGTTTTTAAGGATTATTTATCTTTAATTGATAATTTATAATAAGTAAAATGTTCATAATTCTTTTAATACTCTAAATTTCACATTTAAATGCCTTGTTTCTCATTACTTATAATCAATAATAGATATTAATCATGTTTTTATTTGGAAATTTACTGTAAATGAATTAAATGTAAATGTTTTTTATTGAAAGTATAACATGAAAGATAAAAAATAAAACAAGGCAATTTATTTTTTAAATATAAATGCTAATAAATCAAAAGAATTAAATTAAATTTTCATGTAAATTTGGATCATTCCACTCATATTGAATTTTGAGGTAAAAAAAAAAAAAAAAACACGTTTATGTAAGGAATCTTCTCTAATTATACAAATTTTTACAAGAGCATAGCTTTCATATTAGGCGGAGGCAAGAATGAATACAGAAAAAATTCATATATATATAAATGATTTCAAATTCTATAGTATTATACTATGTAGTTTATTGTTAATAAAATTTATAAATATTTTTATATTTAAAAAAATATATATTTAGAACAACAATTTTTTAAAATTATTATTCTTGGATTTTTAGAAAACCATTTGTATCATATTATGTTTTATTTCCTTTCAATTTTTTTAAGGAAGGCAACAGCCTCCCCCCTTTTTGCTGTGATTTTTTTATCTTAATATCGTATATATTATAAGAAGTTGAATATGATGAAATTCATGTTGTAAACAACTATCTTACTTGTGTATCGTTTTATCATTAAATTCATAGATATTTTTCCAAAATATCCTCATAAAAAAACTTGGATTACTATTTTTCTTTCATCATCTTACTCTAATTAGCAACATTAAATTTTCAATTAATTATTTTCTGTCTCATTATTGGATCTTATGACTGGATCCTGCAATATATAATTTTCCATTCTTTATAATTGTATATACTGTAATAAAAATAAAATAAAAATATTAGATTGTGACACTCATAACAGGAGTGCTTGATATTTTTAGGTTGAGTATACGGGAAAAAAAATTTGAAGTCAGATGATTTCCTTTGGAAAAAAATTCAGAATTATAATTATGAATTTATATATGTAGGTTTCATAAAGTTTGATTTATTTTCTTTCTATATATCTTTCTCTCTAAATGAGGTTTTGTATATCATATGTGATGTGACAAGCTTCTCAAGGTTGAAAACCTCTCACTTCAAGGATGGTGTATCAATAGGATTAAACATTCTTCCCATATTTTAGCTTCCTTCACCATGTATAAAATTTTATGAGACATGTTTGTGTATTGATTATTCAATTGCTGTCACCAATGGTAAGTTACTAGTTTTTTTTTTTTTTTTTTTTTTTTTGTATTTGTCTTTTTTGTCTTTTGCACAAGTTTTGTTATAGTAAACTTCAAAACTCTGTTTTTACATTTATATTGGTTAATTCATAAAAATAAATTATGAAAAAATATACTTCTCATGACACAAATGTTATATATATATTTAATCTAATCAAAATAAATTATATATTTATTGTTCTATTTATGATTGAATCCTCTTTTGTATATTATAAAGAACTTGATTAAAGTAATATGGGATATTCCATTTATCTGGAGATTGATGTCAGTAAATTCGTTTAAAACATTAATTTCTAAATAATAACAATTTATGATTCTTAAAGTTCATCGTAATATCCATTTGTCTGAATTATTATCTAAATGAAAGTATCATTAAAAAATTAATAGTTTGTCAAAATTATACTACCCTTTGATACTGGTATTTGTTAAAAAACAATCTATCAAAACATTCAAATAATAATAAATAAATAAGGAATATATTTTTAATTGAATAACTATTTTTTAATTAATGTCTTTTAAGGTCTTTCGTTTTGTGTGTTTGATATTACAGTCTTCTTTTCATAAAGCTAAGTTTGTATAATAAGTGTACAAGAATAATATTTTATACTTATGGTTTTATATTTCAAAGAGTATGTAAACTACTTCATGGGTGTTAAGTTGTCAATACTGTTAAAATATAATTTATTTATTTATTAAGTAAAGTAATAAAATGATTTAATTTTATTTCCATATTTCTTGCAGAAAAGTCAATGCTAAACAAAAGAAAGCAATTAGGTGTCATAATTCATCAATTAATAACCAAGCTTTAAGTTGTTAAAACAGCAGTTATTATAATATAATATGTTATAATAAAAATAATTGGGTGTTTCTTTATCTAACTTTGACTCAATGTTATCTTTTCACGACCTTTTTAAAATCCTTTTTTTTTTTTTTTGTCTGATTAGATCACTAGTGAAAAAGAAACTTTTTCTACTTCTATCCTACAATGTTTATCCACATGTTCAGAAATTATGAAGGAAGGTACATCTCCTATAAAAATTATAGGTTTTTTCTTTTATCAGTTAATCTGAATATATTATTTTATTTATTGCAGTAAAAATGAACTGGTACAATAAATTGAGATATGAACTGGCACCTCCAGTTTTTGTGATATTTTTCACTGCTTTTTCTCTTCTTATTCCATATTTTGGAAGGGATGGCATAGAATTAGTTTCTTTGGTTCCAAGCTTAATTGGTAGTGCTTTTTCTTGGACTTTTATTGGAATTATTTTCTTTTGGGCATGGTTATGGCTCATATTAGAAAGAAAAAAATATTATGGTCCTTTGACTACTGATGCCACTACTGCTTTGTATAAGGTACTTAAATATATTATTTTATTAATTGTAATAGATTTATGAAATTTATTTAATCTATTTTCTTAATCCATAGGGTAGAGGATTTGTGTATTATTGGGCTACAATAACTGCTTATGTTCTATGTGAAACCTTCCGGCCTGGACTATCTTCAATTATTTATAACTCGATGCCAGACATTATTGGCAGTCTAAACATTGTAGCATTTTCTCTATGTGTATTTTTTTACTTTTTACCATCCGAAATTCAACGAAACTCAAAGTTTCCAAAAGTATACATTTTCTACCGTGGCAAAGAAATTCATCTAAAATTTTTAGGTGTTGATGCTAAACAGTTAATTATTTCAAGAATAGGACTTATGATGTGGCAATTACTTATTTTAGCTTTTTTCATTGCTTCATTGGATATTTATGGATTTAATTTCCCTAATTTCACTTCTGTTTTAATACAGGTAAAGTTTTATATTTTAATTAAATATTAATTATTCTCTTATTGTATAATTAATTTATAAATCATTTATATATACTTATTTAATAAAATAGGATATTGCATACTTATAATGCTTGAAATGAAAGTCAAGCAACAGAAATATTCCATTGTTACGAAGGCATTGTTGAGAACAATGTCACAAGTTGAACATTTGCTTTTGAATTTGTACTTTAAATAATTCTTTATTTTATTAACATTATAAAGATCATTATATCGTCGGCACCATGTTAAATTAACAAATGTGCAACAATGGGCAGGTTAACATTTGTTACTTTAACTTGGTACCGACAATATCTGTACAAAACGTTTTGAGATTTAAAAAAAAAATTGTTATAGTATGTTTAATTAACTTTCCTTGACAATTTGATGTATATATATTATTATTATTTTTGGAGAGAAAAACTGCCTTTTTTATTATGATTATTTTTGTTTTATTTTATCGTCAATTTTTTTTTAAATTTTTGTTATTGTCCTTAGATGTTATATAAAGGTAATAGATAATTAATCTGAATAACTATGTATATCATTCTCTGCATGAAGATGATTTCACAAAAACAATTTATCTGAACAAAGCTATTAAACTAAAAAATATTTATATGTAATTGCATTGTAAAGTTTACTGGTCTTAGAGATAAGGAAGATAAAATATTGGAAGGTGAGGAAAACGTGATAAAAAGATGGACGGAACATTTTACAGAATTATTAAATGTAGCTAACGCAACTGACCCAAATAGTAGAGATGATAGTGATAATAGTAATATAGTTTCTGAAAATAAAAATGATGAAAATCAACTAACCCAATCTGCAGTAATGAGACCCACAACCGTAGAAAGAGAAGATGGCATTAGAGCCTTAACAAATTTTAAAGCACCAGGTGAAGATAAAATCATAGCAGAACTAATTAAAAATAGTAGCATTAAAAAGATAGACATGATATACAAACTGATCTGTGATATCTGGGAAATTGAGAAAATGCCACAAGAATTGAATATTGGACTATTGTGACCTATATTTATAAAATGTAGCAAAGAATCTTGCTAACTCTATCAAGGTATCACGCTATTATAGGTGCTCTAATGCCTCTAATGCTATCATGAGATAGCTTAACATTTATGCTGAAAAAATTTAATTTTGGGTGAATACCAATGCAGCTTCCGCTATGGAAGGGACATTACAGATCAAATTTTCGTCCCAAGACAAACTATGGAACTTTTCTATGGATATAATTTGTACCTTCACCTTCTATTTATAGACTATAAACCAGCATTCGATAGTGTGAAAAGAGCTGTTCTATTCAGCATCCTCAAAGAACATGGTATACCTGGTACTGCTGCCAAAGTCATGATTGGGAACAAAGTGGGTGATGACTTTGATGTGGTCTCTGGAATAAGGCAGGGCGACGCATTATCAGCTACACTGTTCAACTTGGTCGAACATTAGGCAGTTTAAGATGCAATTAAAGCTGGAATGCTAACCAATAAAACCTGGCAAATTTGCGTGTATGCAGATAATTTGGTTATTATGGCCAGGAGCGAAGCAGCACTAAAGGAAGCTTTCGAAATTATTGTAAAAAGAGGTAGTAGGGTTGGGCTCACCCTAAATCAAGAAAAAATAAAATATATGTTATTAAAAGCTGCAAATAACCAGAGAAACAATAGCATCTTTATTATCAATTATAAGTTTCAGAGAGTAACCAGTTTCACTTACTCAGGCTCCTCAATAAATATAGAAAACAAGATCAGCCATGAAATACAAAATAGAATAATGGCCGGAAATAATTATTGAGTCTCTGAAATAGTTGTTACTAACTAATCATTATCTGTTGTAATAAGGGCTAAACATTTTTTGTTATTATAATTATTTTCTTTCATTATTTTTTACCATTTTTTTTTTTGTTTTTGTTTCAGAGCGTTTATTTAGGCAAGTTTTACTACTGGGAAAAAGGATATTATTACACATTGGATATAACACTGGACCGTATTGGTTATTATTTGGTGTGGGGATGCCTCGTGTGGGTCCCTAGCTTTTATACTTTCACTTCATTCTTTCTAGTAGGTCATCCTCCCATTATATCAAATGGATTAGCATTTTTATTTGGACTGTTTGGAGTAGTGAGTATTTTAATGAACTACTGGGTAGATGCTCAAAAACTTCATTTTCGATCATCTCCTGATGGTAGATGTGTTATTTGGGGTAATCCAGCTAGGTTCATCAGAGCTAAATATAAAGATCATCTTGGAAAAGAAAAAAGTTCATTATTACTTACCTCTGGTTTGTGGGGAGTTGCAAGGCATCTAAATTACACCTTTGAAATAGCAACTTCTATATTTTGGTGTCTACCTGGACTATGGTTGGGTATTCAACCATTGTTGTATATCCCTTTTATCATCATTCTACTTTTTCACCGCGTTTTCAGAGATGAGGAAAAATGTGAAGCTAAATATGGATCATTTTGGACTCAGTATTGTGAAAAAGTGCCTTACCGACTCATTCCAAATGTATTTTAGAAATAATTATGTGATATACTCTTAAATATTAAAATTTAAAAGATGAGGAGATGAATGTGCTATGTAATAATTTTTTTGAAAATTGATATTTTCTTAAGAAGAAAGTATTATATATTTATCATTGCAAATTAGCAAACCAAGATTATTTGTTAATCACATCATTTCTAATCGGATTTGATTGATCATGACTTTAAAAATCTGATTTAAAAAAAATCTTTCACATTTTTATAGAACTTTAAATTTGTAACATAACAACTTCATGAACTCATGTCTTCAATTATTATCGACTGTTTAAAATTATTTTCCAAACTACATGGTTGAGATGACACGAGGAACTGATGTTACTGAGTTTAAAAAAAAAAAAAAAAAAGTAAATAAAAATATACTAGGTTAAGTGAATGAAATTTGGAAAATATAATTAATGATTGAAAAAAAAATTTAATTTGGTGTTTTAAAATGTGTGATTCTTTCTTTTATACTTTCTTCTGTCAATTCATCTTCATATGTTTTCTTGTATAGGCAGTGAATGTACCTGAATCCCTTCTACTCATAAACAATTATTGTATACCTTTATGCAAAACTGTATATATCAATGTGCTATGTGTGCACTTAAAGGACTTATGAATTATTTATTGTATTTTACATCGTATGATATTTTTTATTTATTAAGAATTTTACTTTTTTTATAAATCAATTTATAAGCATTATATCCTACAGTAAATCCGAACCAGTTTGTTAATTATTTTTAATTAATTTATTTAAAAAATATGACAAATGATTTTCCTTTTTTATTGACAGTGACCTTTAATTTTACCCATGTTAAATTTGAATCATATATGACTATTTCATACATCTCATGAATTCATCGCCTAGTGCAACTGGTTAACTCAGTAACATCTGAAATTTATGAGAAAATAAAAAGAGAAAGCTCAAAAAAAAAAAAAAACTCAATTGACAGGGAGCAGCAATATACTACCACATTTTTAAATAAATAAATTTAAAATAAATACAATATATTTTAATCTATTTAATGAAAATTTACAAAACTTCATCACAAACAACATTTATTATTCTTTCTCTCTGTAATATAATTATGCTCTTAAATTTTTCTTCAATTGTAAAAATGTTCTCATCACTAAACAAAATCTTTTGATGAAGACTATTGGTGTAACGGCTAAGGAGCAGTTTGCATCTATCCACTCAACTTTTTTTTTTATGGATGTGGTTAGCCTTTGTCCTGTCATTCTTCGAAATGCACCCATACTAAAGTCACTTTTTATTATGCGAGACAGTGATCTGACAGAGATTCCCATTTCCCGATACAAGATTTGTTGTTTTCGAGTGAGATTTCTTCTGATCGAGTAGCCACTGCTCCCACTGAATTTGCTGTTCTTATAGTGCATGGTTGAGGTCGGTCACATGTAGATAGGATCTCATTTATCTATTTATAGTGCGGTACACGAACATACAGCTGATACCCAAAGGTTTCAAAGTGTTGAAAATTCCTGACCTACATTTTCCAACTTTGTGTAAGGCGATCACAGATATTCGGTTTTCTTTATCACCCCACTCCATGTTAACTGAGCGAAGGATAAATAGCAGCTAATTGGAATTATTATCCTGGCATGTAAAAAAATTATCTAAATTAATAAGATTATTTAAATAATACCCAAGGATCTAAACAAAGTTTAGCTTTTGTTACAGTATTTATGGCAATACTAGGTATAATCTTCCCTATAAAATATTGTCATTTATTATACTATTTAATTAATACTAATTATGGTTTAAACATTAAAGTTAAACATTCGCCGATTTTACACATCGGTGACTGTTCATATTACAAGTCGATATGACTTTTCCTGTATATATATTCCCTTACGTCTCAACTTTCGGGCATCTGATATGAGTCTTCCAGCAGCTTGTACTGTAATAGGGGACAGCTGTGATTGTTTGGTTCCCTTATTCTGTTTAATTCTCTTAAGATATCCAGGAATACCAAGATATCCAGCACGTGATTTTTACAATACCGAACGCGAACACAATCACTTCCTCTCCATCAGGTATTTTACTGAAGGATGGTTGCCAACTTTTTGCAGAAATTTGCACCTTTTTTTTTTTTTTTATGGAATAGAATTATGTCCAACCTGGAGAACCAGGAGCTGGTATAAGACACAAGGGTCGCTCACCTCCCCGTAAATCACTGGGTGGGGATGTTACTGTTCCCATGAGGGGATCGAACCCGCGTTGTAGTGGTCTATGGCAGAGGTCTCCAAACTGGCTCGCGGGACAAAAAATTTGGAGATCCCTGGTCTAAGCAAACTAATAGCGCCTGCACTTATTTATTATTATTTTTTTAAAAATCTTTTTGTTATTAAATTGTATTCACATAAAATATACTGTAGGCTTTCGGTTAAAATAAACGCAAGATATGACATCAAACGCTTTAAATCCTTCCGGTCTAAAGTGTTTTGAATAATAGTCCATGCTCCCTTCTGTGTAACCAACCAAACCCCTTAAAATGACCTTAATATTCAATTTGTTTTGGACCTGATCCACGACAAATTTTATAAGTTTCATCATTTCCTCACTCATCATCCAAATCCTGTAACAATCCCTATCAAGCTTCAGTTGTCCCTACAATTCTATCCGGTTTTTTTTTTTAATTCAATTTTTTATTGTTTTCCCTACCTCCCCTTTTAGGCTATACGGGATTTTCTCGGGCCGGAGGGGAATTTACAATCCCCTCCAGTACTGGGACGCGAACTCATACTTTTTTTTAATCTCATAACTTCGGTTATCTCATTGCCGGGTAACTCGCGGTGCTGTACACATGCGTTAGCCCTTTCGGTCACCCCGCCCCCTCTTCCCGGGGGTTAAACCAATTGTGGTCCCGAAACTTTTTGCGACAATGACAAGTGACATTTTATAACTTAAATAATTAAGAACTTTGAAGATTCCTACATTATGAAATCATAAATTGTGCGTAATTTAATAAATAAAAGGGTTTGTTTAATTTGTATGCACTTACTGTGCACTTTTTGTATCAAAAAGTAAAGTCGAAATTCACAAAAACATATTTGATAGTTAACCCATATCAAAAATGCACTTAGTGACTTTTTCAATAAACTGACGATATATTGGAGTTCTGGCAATGGCCAGTCTCCACTGGCTTCCAGTACCAATGACAAAGCTGGGAGAGAAGCACTGGTATCTTCTTTAGTCTTAAATTGCCTGTCACATTGGAAGAACAAAGCTTGAATTAGAGTCCTCTGAGTGAATGTAAATTTTGTACATAGGTATGGCTGTGTTTTGTTTTTCCCAGCTTCAATTTATTGTTTTATTTATATTTTAATATATAAATTATCTTTATTTATTTTGTTCTTTATTTAAATTATTTATATTTATATACATTTTGTTACTCAATAAACTTATTAAAAAAAATTAAAAAGTTTATCAAGGCTATTACTACAATTAATCCTATATGTTATTTCTAAAAGGTGTTTTTTTTTTGTCAGTACGCCATAACATTGTCAATTCTTCATCAAATCCAATGATTGACTACTCATTTTGAAGATATTCTCCTTCATATGCGAAAAATAGTCCTATACTCTCGAAATTTCTGGAAAAAAAGTTATGAAGGAAAAGCAACTTTATTTGCAAATAACTCAAAAAAGTATGCATTTTTTTTCTTGGTTGTACCCATGATAATTAGAAAGATTACTAAATTAAATACAATATCCACAAAAAAGTGTAAACTTTTTGAGTGATTCGGAATTTAATTTTACCATCCCTCGTAACTTTTTTTCCAGCTTCTTTTCGTTGAAGTATGTTATATAGGTAAATTTAAAAGGTGTCAAGAAATTACTTCAGCGAAGTTTCATTGAAATCGGTACATTCGTTTAGGACCTACAGTCTATAGCAACCCAGGTTTTTCGGCCGCAATTTTGAAAGAAAAAGGTGGATGGTAATGTTGATTAAGGAGGATCATCCTTGGGTGACCTCTGATTTTATATCCAAATTTGAAAAAAGTCGGTCCAGTAGTTTCGGAGAAAATGCGCGGATGACGGATGGACAAAAAAATTTTTATTCGTTTTTCGAATTCTACGCATTCTGAAACGTGAAACCTCAAATTTTGAGAGGGATTTTTGAACTTTTTGGTCGATCACAATGGTTGATTATTGAAAATAATAAACCAAAAAAATTGTATAAATCGGACAATTATTAACAAAGATATAGTCCATTCGTTTGTTCTTACATTTTATTTTTTTTAGTAATTTAGAAAATCTCATGATCGGAGCATTATTTTGTCTTTATTACTTTTATTATCTCTCCAGTTAAAATAGGTTCTAACAAAGCAATATACACAGATATTTTGGTCTATTATGTTAAATGGAATATTGTAATCGATCTAGGAAAAAATATTAATTCCTTCTTGACATGATACATAGGAACTACTTATTACCATATTGTTTTGCTATTTCTTCATTAAAGTAAATTTTCTGCGAATTATTCTCATGGGCCAACTAATTATAATTAATTTCACTGTTTAAAAATGTGTCATACTGCTAAGTGCATATTATATGAATGAGTAATTGTCATTCTTCTACGTAGTAAACTGTATTATTAGTCAATAAACTAATTTTAAAAAAAATAAAACAATAATGATAGAATATGTGGAGACACCAAATATAGTTTTTAAAAAAGAAAAAGATCTGTCTGTTCGTAGCATTAGAATGCTTTAAAAAATATGTCTCTCAATATTTTCATTTGATTAAAACTTTTATAAATATTCATCTGTTTTGGTGTTAATAAGAGCAATAATCTCCTCTGATTTAGCCAATATAAGATTGGTTAATCTGTTTATCTTTATATAATAGCTTTAAAGATTAGAAAGTGATATAATATAAAATAGAAATTTCAAACTACTGCTTAGCTTTGAAGTCAACTAAAACAAAAAAATATAACCTTTTTTTTCCCATCCCCAAGGAATATCTTGATTACAAAATACAATATATATATAAATGTATATATACATAAATTTTCAATTTCCTTTTATTGCCCAAGGGCATTTTAAGGTAAGAGGGCTAAGCACGCTGTATGCGTTCTTTGCATCCATCTTTGTGGCCAGAGGCCTTTTATTATACCACTGGGCGTGGAGGGACCGCCCTAAATATAATCTTACGCTATAGTAAGATATTAAAAAATTTAAGATAATTTTAATCATTGAGTATAGAACATCAATAACAAAAAATCGCCATTAATTGCACTTGTTTGTTATAACTCCACCAACGGATATGTTCCGTTGGTTATAAGTTACTTGGAGATGTCCCGATTATGTAGGACACCATCATCATCATTATAGAGAGCGCTAGGACCCGTCACCGAGTTTAGTTTTCCTCTAAAAACCTTCGCCATTCGGCTCGGTCTGTTGCAGCAGCTCTTTGGATGCCAAGAAGGACGTCCGCAGCGACACATTCCGTCCATCTCACATTAGACTGACCAGCTCTCCGCTTGCCGAGAAGATCATCAGTCAAAATCTTCTTAGTAATGTTGTCATCCTCCATTCTCACAAAGTGACCGACCCATCAAAGACTCCCGAGATTCATCATGGTTTTATTGTTAGCCAAGTATAGTTTTCTTGCTTCTTCTTCAAGACCAATAACCGCTTCTCTGAAGGCAAATTCGAATCTTGCATTAATGTCAAGATCCTCTGCGTATCCCAACAGCTAAATTGTGCTGATCATGTATGACGAATAATTAAAACAGATGATGAGTGGAAGAGAGAGGACAGTCTTCAATAGTTATATGTACCTATTAACCCCTCCCCAAAAAAAAAAGTACCACTACAATCCATGAAGGGTTTTAGGTTCAGTACTATGGGAGGAAGTACTGTTACTTTGATAGTACTACCAACGGTTGTGTATGGAGAGGATTGGGTCAATATCACGCTCAACCGCCAGGTTTTCTCCCTTAATTAATTATTTAATCGAGAGTACCCACTTTATAAAGGCTGGGTGTGCTCTAAGAGAGTCTCCCGACTCCAAGGTCGATTCACGGCTGATGAAAATTACTAGTCATCAGCAGGAGTACCCTCCCCATCCCCCAACCTCGATGCCACAAGAATATCCCCCCTCCTCCTCCCACTCCCAAAATATTTTATTGCTCATATTTTCTTCAAAACAGAGCAAGCGTAGGTAGAATCAGAATAATCGTAGATCATATACAATTAAAATTGCTGTGGTCTGTTTTACGTTTTCTCCTTGTTTCTTAGTATGAAACTTTTCATCCCGAAAATTCATAACACTGTCAAAATGCCGGTCCCTTAAAAATTTTGATGGCGCAACTTTGGCCATGAAACCCCTTTCTGGGCACACTTGTTCATCAGCCGGACTCAAGTCATGACCTTAGTCGTCGGAACCTGGGTCTTTGAGTTCTGGAAGTTCATGCTCACCCATTGCACTACCCCTTATACGTAAATAAAGTCGCAATAATTTCAATGATGAATAATGGTAATGGATATCATAAATAACTTCATATTATAACAGTTTCTTGATCTGACCACTGTCCATTATTAGCTTGTAGAGAGACATGAGCAATCACTTGTTTAAAACTTATAAAGCTTCACAACTGACAATCCAATGAATTTGTCTCCTTTATTTGATAAACATTAATATTAATAATTTTCATGAGTGGTGTTATACTATAAATCTAAAAATGACAAAAAGATAATTTTTTCGGAGAAATTGCTAGACCGAACCACCTCCCCCCCTCCCTTTACTAATAGCAAGAAGAGGAGGCGGCTATAACTCACCAGCTTATGAGAGTCAAAAGATTAAATCTTGCCCTCAGGGGTTGCAAAAAATTATTCCTTGCTAGAAATATGGAATTAATAATACTAAATAAAGCTGGCTACTGCCCAGGACCATGCCTAAACTGACGTTTCAACAATCGAGACGCTTCTCACCCATCGTTCTCACCTACCATCGATGTATTCATTGTTTTATTCGCGGGCGCCATTTTAGAGGTAGGAACTGGTTTGTCAGCTGTTGGTTCTCCCGCGTTCTCTCTTACTTTTTTAAACACTCAACATGCTATTGTCTGCTTTAACAATGAAGTGTAGACAGTTAATATCTGCCCCAATGTCTACAATAACGGTTCCTTATGTTGTTTTGTTTTGTTTTATTATTTACCACATAATATTGTGATTTGTTTGAAACTGTTGCTGGACAAGAAATCAGAATACATCAGAAGTTGACAATGGGAAAAACACGTCAGCTGTTGTGTGTGGAGGTAATATAAATCTTCAGGTTTTTTATCATTTGATATGATAATTGTGATTAAGAGATTTGTTGATTGGCTGTTTAAGGAATTGTTTTAATGATCAGTATTCAGACAATATAGTAGTTGAAAATTCATTTTAAAAAGTAACTTTTAACGATTGAAGATGGCATCATTAACCAGTAAGTACTTTTTGAAAAGTGTTTTGTTTTTCTTTCCAATTATTCATAATGAAACTAAATTTGTAATTGAATCATGCGATTGTCATATTTTTATAATATTACTTGTATTTTGAATTAGTTGTTTTTTATTTCAGGTCATACAAAAAATTCATGAGAGCTGATTGTATTTTAATGCTTTTATCAAAAATACTCTTATGATTAAATAATAATTATAGTAACTCTATAATAATAATTCTATAATGAGGATTGGTATTTTGTAGTAATTAGTTTATTTATAATTTCTGTGGAAAAACATTGTCTAAACACACATCTTTGTTGCATATTAGTTAAACGACCTTATTTAAAATTGCTCGCTTATTTTCTGTGATTGTAATTTTGTTAATTTTCAGTTTAAATGATTCATTTTGTAAAGTTAAGATGAGGCCTTTACTTGCTCTTCGTTTATCACTTTTAATTCACCTCTTGATCAATAATGATTTCTATTTTAGCTGACAGTTACTTGCCTGATAACTTCACCTTAACATTAGGATTTCTGAAATGCAATTATATTAATTACATTTACATAGCAAATATCCTACCCTTTGCATCATCTTTGAGCCATATATGCTAAGCAATATCTTTAATTTTGATAACTCAAGTTCTGAAATATTATTTAGCTGAAGTTGAAGTTTTAGCTGCTTGTTGGTCGTTAGTAGGAGTAAAGTCTAACGAGAGGATGATAGCATTTTATGATAAAATGAAATTACAATTTAATTTAGTTAGTTGAAATTTAAATGAGTTAATTGAAAATGTAAACATTCTAATATTAATAACACAATGATATAGTGTATTGCTCAAATTATTTTACAGTTCCAGAAAGGTGTTAGTTTAGCTATTTACACAATGTATGTTTTTTATTGATGCTGTTCTGAACTGTGGCAAGCATTATTTAACATTCAAATTGTTTTATTATTTTTAGAGGCTTTTCAGTTTTGAGAGTTATGAATTAGTAATTTTAATTTATGTAAAATAAAAGCACATTAATTAATTAACTGATTTTATAATTTTTTGTTGATTTATTGGTTTGTATTATATTATATGATAGTTGACCATTTTTAATGTATTCAAATATTTTTTACTTCAAAGACATGTAAAGAAAATAATGAATATCATGGGTGATAAATATTCAGAACGCTGTCATTGTAAAAAATTTTTATTAGTGCCGGCGTTTCAACCCAAATATGTTCATCATCATCAGGGTGTGCTTCGAGCAGTGAATGTTTTCAAGTACTGGTTTTCAAGTAAAAAAAAATTTATAATGACAGCGTCCTGAATATTTATTACCCATGACATGTAGAACAGTCGACTAGCTTCCTTCAATAAAATAAAGAATAGTTGAATTTTAATTTAATTATTGTTATTGATAATTATTGCTACCGTGTTGTTGCAAAAATGTTTGACAACCTAATGTGTTATTACTATGTTATTTATTTTAAACATTATTTATGTATGTTTCAGATATCAGAATTGCTTTAATCCAAATGACAGTTGGTAAAAATAAGTTAGAAAATGTAGCACGTGCCAGGAAAATGATTTCCGAAGCCAAACAGAAGGGTTGCAACTTAGTAGTTCTTCCGGAATGTTTCAATAGTCCCTACGGAACAAGTATTGTTTTTTTGTTTGTAATTACTTAGTTTTGTATATTTTTGTTTTATAATAGTTTCTGTATTCATTTAGTTTTCATCATATAGATTACTGACCATTCCTTTGTTGATTTCAATTCTAATTAATCATATTAATACATCATAATACATTCTGGACTATTTGTCTATATTTATTTTTTGCATTTAGTGTATCCTTTCTGTTATTGGTGGATAGATATTATAATACAAACATTTAATCACAATCCTTTTGTTTGCAAAATAAAATAAAAGTTTAATGGTAATGTATTAGGTCATGAACAAGGTCCAGATTTTTATGCTCTAAAAACAGAGAATATGCTGTATAATATGCAGTAAAAAACACTGAAATATGCAGTAAAAAAAACATCATGAAAAATACAGTAACTGAACTCTAAATATACTAAACTTACTAATTACTTGATTAATAATCTATCAGTAATATATTTAAATATACTGTTGTATAATAAAAAAAGTTTTAAAATCGAAATCAGATTATGGAGGGATTAAAAATTACAATTTAAGTTTTTTTTTAATATCTAAAATAATGTGAGAAGGAGTTGATCAGGGGGTGTGGTCAAATTAATACTAAATTAAATAAGTAGAATTATTTAATTTTGCCGACGTTTCGACCCACTTTATAGGTCTTCATCAGGGCATAGGATGTAGCACTGCGGGAGGCAGTTGAAACACTCACTGATGATAACCGACAAAGTCTGTCGAAACGTCGGCAAAATTAAATAATTCTACTTATTTAATTTAGTATTAATTTGACCGCACCCCCCCCGATCAACTCCTCATATTATATCAATGGTCAACCATCTCTCCATCATCTAAAATAAAGAGTGAAAATATCTAAAGACAGATAATAAGGTTATAATATACATATATCCATTATAATGGTCTAAAACATGACATGAACCACATTAAAAAAATTAAAATATCAAAATCATATAAAGTATATACAAATCAAAAACACTTATTGTATTACCATATAATTAAATGTGTTGTTCAGACTAAATTCCTGTTTTAAAATCTATAAACTATTCAGGTTAAAAATCTAACATTAGTCAATTTTACTTTCACGAGGGAAAATTAGAATGCATTTCTTGCGAAGGTTGAGGAGATGCATAGTACAAACACATTTCATCAATAATCCAAATAGTCACTAAATACACTTTTGAAAACATATTTGTGAATTACGAACATGCAGAAACTCATTGAAATTATACTTACTTTATATAGGAAAGTATATGAAGTAAACTCATTGAGTGTACCAAAATAAGATTAAACTATTAAATGTCAAAATTAGTCACATTAAGTTTGCAATGTTTTAATTTCACACAGAGAAAATTAATCAAAATACTTTTATAAATTGATGAATTTTTTCAACAAATCGATGATATGGATTTGTTACTACGAAAAAACAAAATCATTAATAACCCTTCTTTTCAATTATCTTTGCCAGCCCTTCCACTTTTTTTTTTTATCTCTATAGAAACAATGGATGTAATTTGAAAATAATGGGCTAATTAAAGATGGTTGTCTGATTATATTATGGGCTTAAGAGCAAAGCGAATTACAATAGATCTTACCTGTATGCTGATCAATCTGTGATTATCTTTCACTTGCAACTTGTTTTGGACAATAATTTGTTGACATAGAAGAAGGGATCTTCGTGAATCGGAACACCTATCAAGAGAATTGCGGAAGGGAGTTTTAAGTCCTCAAATGTGGTAGATTATATTGGTTTGCTCGTTGAAAATAAATGTACAACTTTAATCTTGTATTTATATTTGTTATTGCACCTTCTTTGTTCTTATACATTATTAGATTTATATTGCACCTTCAATATATATACATACATATATATGTACATAGAAAGTTAATACTGATTTAATTTAAAAGCTAGTCAGGTAACAGCAAATTCAAAAAAGTCTTGTCCATATAAGATCTTTATTAAATTTGTTATTTAATTAAACCAATAAGTTGGAGGATGTAAAATTAATGTCAGAATTGTTTCACATATTCTAGTTTAAGAGTTTTGTATTAAATAAATAGCTATTGACTATCGCTCGCTACATATGCTCATAAGACAATCATACTTGATTAGTTCATGTCTTTTGAACTTGTTCATATATTTATTTCAAATATTTAGTACAGATTAGGTTTTTTGACTTTTTTTGTAACTTTTTTTAATTTTAGAATACTTTGGAGAATATTCTGAAGAAATCCCAAATGGTGAAACCTGTATTGCTCTATCAAAAGCTGCTAAAGAAAATGAAGTTTTTCTTGTTGGTGGGTCAATCCCAGAAAAGGATAATGGCAAATTGTTTAATACTTGTACAATATGGAATCCTCAAGGCAGTTTGGTTGGAAAGTATAGCAAGGTAAGCTAAAAGTTTTGTATGCTGCTGGTTTCTATTGTATTAAAGGTTTTTGTTTTTTTCTATAAAGTAATTATTATAACATCAACGGACATGATCCCCATCAAAGATTATTTCATCTCCCAAGTACTTGGAAATCATAGTTGTGATTTACTCAAAGGCATAATTTAGTGCAAATAATATATTTGGCAATATTACAGGGTTTCTTCTGCCCAAATGCCATTTGGTTACAATTATTCATTTAGTTTTCCCATTGTGTAAGCCAATAATTGAAATTTTATACCCAATAATGAAAGCTGTATCATTATATGAGTTTCAGTTTTGATATGTTAGGGGATGCCAGCTTTTTTCTTTATGGATTTACTTAATTTTATTATTGAATAAACATTTTATAAATAACTGAATCAAACTGAATACAATTTTATCGGAACATCAAATTTTAGCTGGTGTTGTGATTTATATTTAGACAACTTTTTTAACAATAATATTGTATATTTTAATAACTCTGTTTGTGTTATTAGTATCTAATATATTTATGAATTCATATTTTTTTGCTTTATTAGTTTTTAGGTATGAGTAATCTTACTATTCACTTATAAGATTTGTATATATAGATTCATCTCTTTGATATTGATATACCTGGTGGCGTAACATTCAAGGAGTCCGATAGTTTATCACCTGGAAAAAATATTTCTGTCATAGATGTAGGTGCTTGCAAAATAGGAATAGGAATATGCTATGATTTGAGATTTCACGAATTAGCCACCATATACAAGGATTTAGGTAGTATTTTTATTGTCTATTCAGCTTAACTTTTGTCTGATAATTCAAAAATAATTATAATAGATCATGGGTGATAAATATTCAGGACGCAGTCTTATAAATTTTTTTTTATTTGTGCCGACGTTTCAACCCAAACATGTAGCTCATCATCAGGACTGAAAATTTTAAAATACAATCAGAGATATAATATTATACGACTGATAATGGTGAATAATAAACTATAGTGATTGATGGTACATGAATCTTAACTATTATTACAATAAAAAATATTAAAAATGAAATATGTAAAAACTTATACAAACTAAAAATAATGTATATAATTCATTTATAAAAATTTTGTATAATGTTTTCTCTTACTAACCGTGGTTCGAGCACTGAAGGCTTTCAAGTACTGACACATTTAGTAGGTAAGTGTAAGGGTCGGGTGGAGGATTTCCCAGTTGTCCTTTTTCAGATAGCAAAATGTAGGTAAACATAGTCAGAGAAGAGGAGGGAGGTAATATTTCTATTTGTAGAATGTAAATAATATGCTGGCTAAATATTCAAGATGTGTGTTATTTTTTATGGTTAAAGAATTGTGACTATTGGCTAGTAATGAAATTAAGATAAGAAAGAGGTGCCAATCAATATAAATATAACATAGTTTGATTGAAGGTATACAATGGTTAGCCAAATAATATTTATAATTTTCATTTTTAATATTGTGTATTGTAATAATAGTTAAGATTCACCACCATCAATCAGTATAGTTTATTATTTACCATTATCGGTCGTATAATATTATATCTCTGATTGTATTTTAACATTTTCAGCCCTGATGATGACCCACATGTTTGGGTTGAAACGTTGGCACAAATAAAAAAAATTGTATAAGACTACGTCCTGAATATTTTTATCACCCATGAATGTAGAACAGTCGACTAGCTTCCTTCAATAATTAATTTGTGACAGACTCGTTATGGGTTTTCTGTCATTTATCTAGGAAAGGAAATGGGGCTAATAGAAATTTATTTGACTAATTTAATTATTACAAACTTTCCGTGTATTAATTTTTTCAATAGTGTCTGTATAAAAAACAATTGTGATAAAGTATTCAGTGATAAAATTAATTGGATATAAACTATGGTTTATGGCCTTTCATATAAAACCTCATTTAAATATTTTTTTTTTTAGGAGTAGATTTACTTCTTTACCCTGGGGCCTTTAACATGACTACAGGACCATTGCATTGGGAACACCTCATCAAAGCTCGAGCTGTTGATAATCAAGTATAACTACGTCAGTCAGTTGTATGTCATCAGATGACCTTTTATTTTTGTGTGATATTTATCTTTGCTAGGTATTTGCTGCTGGTATTTGTGGGGCAAGAGATGATTCTGCTGATTATGTTGCTTGGGGCCATTCAGTGTTAATTGATCCTTGGGGAAAGGTTGTTAGCAAAGCTGGTGCTGAGGAAACCACACTGATCGCTGATATAGGTTAGTTTTTTATTTACCAATTTTTTTTATTATTTATGATAATCTATACACAAAAAATATAGATTATATGAATTGGCTCAAATTATTCGATGAGATCTCTTGATTGTTTTGAAACAATATCGGCTAAAATCAATGGCCTGTGATTGAATAAAATGTGTTTACTTAATTTGCTTAAAGATATGAAATAGTTTTTAGAGCGATTGATTTTTAAGTTTGTTTTAAGTGTTATTTCTTGAATTATTTATTCTCATGAGTGTTTTGAAAGAATATAAACTCAAAACACTGACCTGTAATTGAATAAAATATGTTAAATCAATTTTTTTTAAAAATAATGTAAAGATTTTTTGAGCAAACAGCTGGATTGACTTTTAAGTTTGTTACCTTTAATTATTCGGTGAGTGTTTTGAAAACAAACAAAAAAAATTATTCCTCTTACCCATACTACTCATTGGAAGTTAATAATAGGCTCTGCTTTATTCTGTAATTCGTTTACATTGAGGAATACCTAGTGTATTTTGACAAAATACTTTTTTAAACCACCCTGTTCAATATAATGAGAACCAATGTGTTTGTTGACAAGGAAAAAAGTATCCAGGATATTCTTTTGGCTTTGATTGATTCACTTATGCCTGGAAAGTATCTATAAAAGTGAAAATATTTTACTTAGCATTTAAATACCCAATATTGTTTCTTTAAAAATGACATAATACATTCGCACTGCTACCATTTTCTTTTGCCTTATTTCTGTCTCAATGGTCCATAGCACCATTTTACATTTCAGAGACAAGAAAAAGTCACACTATACTAAGTTAGGTTAATGACCACTTTCAAGTGTATTTTTTCATTGATATTGCATTATTTTATTCTATTTTTATTATTTATACATTTATATTTGATTTATAATTAACATTTTCATTATGTAATTTTTTTGTACTGTTTTATTATACATTTTTCATCTTCTTATATTATTATACTATTTTTCACACTGGTTGTTATTTCATTTTTGTTCTAATGAATGTCTGAATCTTGAGCCGAAATGTCAGCTAACAGAAGAATAAAGTTTTCTATTTGTTTTTACTTCCATCTTTGACCACATCCACTACCAACTTCTACTACTATTTGATCTATGGTCAACACTATCTCTCTATCATGGGTGATAAATATTCAGGACGCAGTCATTATAAAGTTTTTATTAGTTTCGAAGTATCAACCCAAACATGTGGATCATCATCAGGACGTGGTTCGAGCACTGAAGGTATTCAAGTACTTAATTGAACCACACTGACTTGAACCACAGGTCAGTACTTGAATACATTCAGTGCTCGAACCACACCCTGATGCTGATGATCACCCACATGTTTGGGTTGAAACTTCGACACTAATAAAAACTTTATAATGACGGCGTCCTGAATATTTATCACCCATGATATGTAGAACAACCTTCAACTATCTCTCAACCTTTATAAATAATTATAAATTTAATATGACTATTTTTTAAAACTTCTGGATATTTAAGAAATCGTATTGCTTTTTTTTTAGATTTAAATGTATGCAAGGCTATAAGGGAACAAATCCCGATACGAAAACAGCGGAGAACTGATTTGTATGAAACGTTGTACAAAGGAAAAGTTCAAGAAGGGTAATAATTATGTTTTTTACTTTCTTTATTTTAAATCTCGCAAATGTAAACAGATATTTTTGAAAAGACCAAATAAAACATTGGTGGAAGAAGCAGTTATTGTTTTACTTCTTGTCTATGTTCCTATTCTGCTTACCAGTCCAATACCTTAACCATGAATAATTCTATAAGAAAGATACAGCCTTTATTTTAATTAATTGTCAATTCTTACCATAATTTGTTCAACGTGTTCCTCTTATTCTTGGATCTCTGAAATTCTGCATCTTAAGTTTATTTACTCAAAAACGTTTGGTAATGAATTATTAAACATTCCTTCTTAGTGTTGATGTAATTTGGTCATGTTTGCTATTTTGTGTTTTCTACAGAGCAGTAAACCTGCCTGTTACTATCCAGTGTTCAAGGTGCTTTTTATTTGTTTTCCTAAGATGGTAAGTTTCTTTTACGAAGGATAATTCCAAGAGCTAAATTTTGTTAAAGTATTTGTTTTAATTAATTTGATTTGTGTTGTAAAAAATTTGAATGTTTATGAATAAAACAAACTTCTTATGTAGCCTAAGGAAGACACTGACCTAGTAGACCAAGACCTGAATTGCAGTATTGAAATAAAGAGAAAGTAATGGCGAGATACTATATTAACTTATGTTCTACGTTTTCTTGGGAATAGCTTTTACATTTATTTCAAAATAAAACACAAAAATAACCAATTAGATTTCACTCATGAGTTGGTCAAGACTTATTTGTGGACTTATTAGTTAGATGATAGGATACTGGATGAGCCATTCCATACCAGAAAATAATTTTTATTTCCCCTGCTACATTTTAATTTACTTTGTAAGAGCCTTAGAAAACTACCATTCAAAATTTATTTTTATATTTTAATTACGTTTCAAATGAGGACCTACATTTTTTTCTGGTGACGTAGTTTTTGAGTTATTCGGGGAACACTTGTTATTGTTTTAGAAATAAAAAATTTGTATTGTACGATTTTTACCATGTGAAACAAATCTATTACACATATACAGCATAAGGAGAACTACATTTCAAAAATTTCAGTTTCATAGGCATTGTCATATTTTAGATACACTGATCAATAAGGCAGTGTACAGATGGTCTCTTTCTTTCGTATAAATTGATTAAAAAAATGCACTAATTACAAAAATAAAAAATTATAATTGAGGCACTAATCTTTTGTTTTTTAAATTATAAAATTATTGCCTATATTTAATTTAGTCTTCATACTATTACAATAAAAAGTAAATTATCCTCTAAAACAATAGGATTCAATTAATGTTGATAAGCATTAACTTTGGTTATGGAGTCTGTTAGCTCTGAACGTCTTATTTATTTAAATAAGAAGTGGTAACACAAACTGCTTTGAGATTGGTACCTGGCTTATTCCTACATTATAATATATCACATCCTAAACAGATACCTTAATATGTATAATTTAAAAAAGGAAAAAAAAAATTATTTGCTTCTTAAAACCAAATTTCTTAATATGTATAATTTAAAAAAAAAAAATATTTGTTCCTTAAAAATTTTCATGGTGACAATTATATTTTTATTTTAAGTAATAGGTTTTTGTTTTTTTGATTATGTTTCTGTTTAAAAAAATAATAAAATTTCTATAATTTCTACAGCAAGATTTACGTTAAGTAATTTTAATTATGACTTATTTGAAAACCATTTAAACCTCTATTAGTTTTAATTAAATTGATATTTTTATGAACAGGAGAAAAAATTGTGTGATTTCAATAAGGAGTGGACTATGATACGAATAACTTCTTTGTTTTATTAATTATTCAAGAATTTAGGAAATGATATGTGATTTTAACACGTGAGTATGTAGAAAAAATGTTCTTTCTTCCCTAAATATATAAATAATAAAAATTCTTCAAGGTAATCAGTGTTTATGTTCTTTGCCATAAATAAATTGTGCCCTTTTTATTGTTTGAAACCTAAATATTTAAAATTGTGTAAGTTTCAGTTTAGTGTCAATCATCTAAGCATGAAAGGAGATTGGTCAATATAAGAAAAACAAAGATAGTTATTTACGGTAAACTAATTCTGATATAAAAATAAGAGCAAACAGTCATTATTTAATTCATGAAAAAAATAACATTCACTCTGTTTTCAAAGGGTGTTAAATTTATATAATTTTTTTGAAATTTCAGGAACTATTATCACTAGAGACCGGGTTTTCATGTTATTGCAGATTTTGTTCGCTTAGGTGTAAAAACTTCAAACTGGACAATTTATCCGTTTCAGGATCTGTAGAATAACATATTGAAATTTCATTTTGCAAGTTTTGGCCTTTTCGGACTAAATTGCAAGTTTTTGGTTTTTGTTTCATGATATTGCATATTTTGTAATTTAAGAAGTAAATATCAATTTCAATTCCATAAAGTAAAATACTTGAACAAAAATTCCTGTATAACATGTAGACAGGTATGTATGAAAATATTCATTTAATTTTATTATTTATTGTATTAGATTTGTAGTTCAGGACAGAAATGGTCCAACGCATGGATCACATAAGGACAGTTAAATTATCTTTCTGGGATGAAAGGATATTTTAGACTCACTTTGTTTTATGTAGGCTACAAAATTATTATCCAAGTAGACTCACATTTTATTGTATAAATAATAGTATAATTAGGGTAACATATTTAATATCTTAATTGAATGCAAGTGTATGTAGCCACTTAAAAACTTCTTATCCTCATGGTACTGTCATTCGTAGCTCTAAAACGTGTATATTTATTTTCCAGTTTTCAAACGTTATATTACCGCTTGGCCAACTTTGACAAAACTCCGCTGGGTTACGCGAAATATTGTTGATTTTAATCAAAGCTAAGGGAGCTTAACTCAAAATCCACTTTTTCAAAATTTAAAATTGATCTACAGCTGTAAAATCAAGCTTAAATTAAAAAATGCACGTTTTTAAAATAAATATAAATGATTTTGACTTAATAATATACTTTCATGTGGAATTAAGTTAATTGTTGTACATTTTAATTTAGAATTAGATTTTTCTCACGTTTTACCTAACAGCAATTTTGAGGCTATAACTACTAACATAAGAGTAAACAAGAATTAATATTACAAATTAAACAAAAAATATGATTTTTGGATGTTATGTATGCAATTTTACACTTTTGGGTTTTTATTGCACTATTTTGTACATTTTGAACAAAATGCACAAAATCCGGTGTCTAAATTATCATCCTTCATTCTTTATTCATTACATTGTTAAACATTATGGATGCATTCTGTCCATTTTCAAATCCACTTTCATATTCTCGAAACAAAACTTCATAAAAATTAGAAATTATTGTGGTATTTAAAAGTTTATATCCATTTGTTGTATTTACATTTTTTTATTATTATTTTTCTTACATGAAATAATTGTTTCCTTCTTATTTGAAGTATGCCAGTTATTGACAGTTTTCCAAATAAGAAGGACACACAATCATACTATTGTTTAGGTTTTACTAAATTAACAAAAAGATTAAATAGACTAATAACATATTTAATTATTTCCATTTTATAATATTCTTTAGATATAAAAGGATACAGATCTATATAGATTTTTAAGATAATGGTAATGCCTAATTTCATAAAGTTTTGTTAGGAGAGTATGATGGTCTCTAAATAAAATGGAACTTAAAAATGAACTAAGTGAGTCCGAAATTTCTAATATATATTAAGAATTTTGAAGTTTGAACTACTTGAGGTTTAAAAAAAATTTGTACAATTTTAATTAGCATTTGTGGTCCTTATGGCGTAGGGAGGTGGCGGTCCCATCGCCCGGTCATTGTACCGCAGTCAGCCTCTGGTCCTCCAGGTTGGGGGAACAGTACACTTACACCCACACAGTACACTAAACACAAGTTACAGCACACTACAATCATTCCCACATTACAGACTAAGATCATTTTCAGTACACACCCTAGGGTTATCTTCCCTAGGTAGCCTTCCTGGATAGGAGAGTCAGTCAGGAGACTCCGAGGAGGCAGCCCCTCCACCTGAATCGGGGGCAGCTGGGCTAATAACCCTCTCCCCTTAAATCACCATTTATTACGAAAAGTCAAAATAAGAAGAAAGCCGGACTGTCAAAAAAGGTTAAACGTAGGCTTCGTCAAACGGATTTTACTTTTGGATTCTGGAATGTTTTAACATTGAATAGACCCGGAGCTCTAGAGTCGCTCCTCGATGTTTTGGATGGATATATGATGGATGTCACTGCTCTCCAAGAAATAAACTGGACTGGTCAAGGATCAGTTAAAAGAAGCAATCATACCATTTACTATAGTTGTGATAACTCTTCACAAATTCTAGGAACAGGCTTCGTTGTTACTGGTATGTATAGGCAATTTGTCATGGACTTCAGACCGGTTAGTCCACGAATTTGTTCAATTAGGATTAAAGATAAGTTCTGCAGCTATACTCTGATCAGTTGTCATGCACCACCTGAGGCTTCTAATGAAGATGAAAAAGAAGAATTCTATAAATCACTTGAAAACACAATTACATCAAGTCCAGCTGCTGATATTAAGATCATCGGAGGTGATTTTGATGCTGAAGTAGGTAAAGAACCTAAGAACGCAGATTATATAGGTATGCATAGCCTTCATGATGCAAGTAATCATAATGGTTGTCGATTATTAGATTTATGTATCTCTCAAAATCTTGTCATTGGTAGTACAATCTTTCCCCACAAGGATATACATAAGGCTACTTGGTACTCTCCTGATGGACTTACTATTAAACAGGTAGACCACCTTCTTTTTAGTGCTCAGCAGAAGTATATTCTAAATGACGTACGAGTGTACAGAGGAGCTCATTTTGCCTCAGACCACTATCTATCAGCAGCAAAAATAAGACCATTGCTCTCAGCTATTAGAAACAAAAAAGGAAAAAAAAATACGAAGGTTAATAATACTAAGTTGAAAGATCTACCCGATGAAAGTCAATGCAACAATAAAGTTGAAGATCTGAACCCACCATCTATTGGTGAACCTGATGAGGCTCCACCGATTGAATGAAGTTTACAAGTAGTGCCAATTAAAATTAAAAAACATCTGTTGAGCTATAACTTCATTTAAGGAAAAAAGCTATGTGGGCCCATAGGCTAATAAACATAACAAGTAAAGTGGATATTAAATGGTAACTGGTTAAAAAAATCACAAGATTTATCTGACAATGATCAAAGTTGTGAAATATGCTGAAGTGTTAATTAAGTTAAGCAACTGTATATATTCATCTTCCTTACAATAAATGTTATAAAAACTGGAATTTTATTCATTATTATTCTTGACACATAAGAAAATATGTTGTAATATTTATTCGTTTTTCAAGCCAAAGTGTCTGGATGGATACTATTAATATAAATCCATTTGCAACTCTTGGCTTTAAAAAGGAAGGTTACAACATTTATATACACTTTTGTTTTTTAATTTGGCGCTAGTAATCTAAGCTTCCATTCATTCTAGTACCATAAAAATATAGGCTATTCTCCCAGAAAGAGTGAATCCAAATTCTGTTTTTTTGTTTAATAATTAGGAATAAAAAATCATGAATAAAACATCAATAGATATTCATCTATTGATTATTTAATTAGGGATTTGTTTTATTTATTTAATATGTCAGTGCTTCCTCTTTGCTGTCTTACCTGTATCTAATATTCCACTATCTTAACAAGTCTCTTTTCTTTCTGTATAGTTGGCCTATAGGAAAGGAGTTAAATTTTTGAACCTAAACAAAACTAAATGATTTACCATCAAAGCAAGAGAAAATTCACTTATTATCTGTATAACATATATATAAAAAAAAAAATAAACTTATATTATTTAAGATAGAATTATGTACACTCAAAACAGGATTAAAATAATTGTCTAGAATTGATTTTTTAGAAGAAGTTCTGCTATTCCCAACTCACAATGTAGAATTCAAGTGCACAGAAATTGGTGGCACTATTTCCTATCAGCTCATGAAATTACCAAAGAAATGCTTACTAATTTTAATTAATTTGGGCTGGGAAAATTGTTTAACCATGTTAAAAATGACTTGCAAAAACCACTGGATGGCTTGAAGTGGAAGAGTTACTATGTAATCAGTAAAAAACGTTTGGACATTGCAATAATATATTCTATCAACACTTATATAAATTTTTCTTCTGATACATAATACATAACAAAGAATATTTGTTAATAAATTTACTAACATTAAATTTTTCATCATTATTAAGAAGAAAAAAAAATCTATAACCAATAAACACCTAGTATCATGTATTCAATAGAAACCAATACCCAATTTGAAGCCCTTACATGTTAAACAATAGCCACGTCACTAGTGACATGATTTAGGAAAAAACATACCATAACAATTCTCAGAAAGTAAGTTACTACTGTTTCTTGGTCAACGGTTCGGCAAGACGGTGTTTTTCAGGTTTTTTTTTTACTCTTAATTCATTATTTAATTATGAGTACCCACTTTATAGATGTTGGGTAGGTTCCAGGAGGGTCTCAACTCCAGGGATAATGCTTGGCTCATGTAATCGGATAAAATGTATCTGCAATAGCCACCGGACTTGAAACTGGGGTTAATAACCCTGATTGTAATTTAGCTATTTGAATGAAACATGATTACATTTATATATCTTTCTGTAATTGGATTGATCACAAGAATTTTGTGCTTGATTGTTTTTTAAATGCATGGAATGAGGTAAGTTATCTGAATTATTAAGATGTAAGTAAATTGATAAAAGTCCTATCTGTAATTACATTACATTACAGATCTGTAATTAGCTTCTGTAATTAACAAGTAAAATTTTGTGATCAAGAGAGAAAATTCTCATACACATTCAGCTCTCTAATTCAGTTAAATTTAATTATCAATTTCAAGATTTTGGAAGTGAATCAAAAAAAATATTTGGATGTGCTTTTAATACACCATTATGCCTGAATTTCTAATTTTCCTCCTCTATTCACTTAATTGATTTTTAATACAAATACAAGTGGTGAAGGGAACTTTCAAGAGGTCGGTCAATGAGTCATCGGTTTTTTACCAAGTTCGTTGCATGATTCTACATTAAATAATTTTGGAGAAATATCCAACTGTTTGTTCCAATTGGCCGCAGAAGCCAAGAAAGAAATATATGTATAAATAGTTTTATAAATAATTTCTTGAATAAATGAGAAATGATTTATTAAATATGTATAAATTATAAATTTAAAAAAATACACAGAACATTTATATGGCTTGATTATTCGTCTGCCGGAAATTTTATATATTTTACAGGTACAGCACAAATAAATATTTTATAAGAATTACATATCCGTGAATAACTGATAAATAATAAAAGAACTAATACAATATAAAATAATAAATATTTTGAATGATTTATCACTAAGAAATAATAATGAAGGAAAATTAAGGGAAATCATAAACAATAACATGAACAAAACTGACCATTAATAATATGGATGGATCATTCATTGTTTATGCTGGATGTAGCATGTAAAAATAATTTCTTACTCTTATTTTTCTGCATCTACCTAAAGCATATGCACAAGTTTTTTTTATTACATAGAATGAGAAAAGAAAACAATCAAGAGACTTAATTAGACTTAAGCTGTAGTTTTGTCTAAAAACCTGTAGTTTGAGTAAAGTAGGTGATTTTTTTAAGGTTCCTATTTGTTTTCAGCATTTCAAAATACCCTTATATAATTTTTCTTCTTATCAAGATATCTGACGACCAATAGTTTATCTGGATTGTATTTACTTTTTAATTTGGAGTACATTTTTCTCATATTTCTTGTAGTCAGAATAAAAGTTGAGAATCATTTAAAGGTAATTGAATCATTGTTATTCATTTGAGTTATTAAAATTACTGCAGTAATTTATGATTAAATTTAATCTTTATAAATTGCCTCGATTAAGATAATTTTCCATGAATATATTTCTATTTTTGACAAATGTAATCTTGATCTTGAGTTTTATAATTGATTAACTCAAATGAGAGATTGTCTTATTCGATATATGACCATTTATTTGTAACATTAGCCTTTTAATTTTTTTAACTCAAAATGATTCACTTTATACAAATTTAAAATATTTAATGTTAATTTAAAATGTTATTTTTAACAATAAATATTACAATATAACTATAAATATTTATAACAATATGAATATTAGGTATATTAAAAAAATAAATAAATTATCACCAAAATATTAATAAAGTAATTTCATTGTAAAATATTTATATTAGTAATATAAAAAAAAAAAAGGTTGTATAATCAATTAAAACTTTGATAAAGTATCAAAATTTATATTATTTTTACAAGTTGAAGTATATGGGTGATTCTCCCATTTTAGGGGCAAGTTTTAGTCCATTACAACATTTACCTGATAAGTTAAGTCTAACTTGATTTTTTTCCCCACTGTGTTATGGTGAAGAAATATTTCTTCATAATGCAATATTAAAAATTAAAATATTAAAGTAAAATATTAATAGTGTAATTTTATAATTACTTGAGCTTCTAAAATGTCATTACCAAGTATAGTCCCACTCTCAGTTTTCTAGTAAATAATTTTTTTTTTCTTTTGAAACTTATGTAAAATGACAGTGAAATTCATTTCCACTGCTAAAGAATAATTAATGCATTTTGAATTATATATTTTTTTAAACTTTAGTTAACAGTGAAGTATGTTTATGTATTTTTAAACATTGTCCCATCACTTAGATGTCATTACCAAGCAAAAAAGATAACATAAGATATTTAAGCTTGAAAAGAGGAAACAGTGGGGAAATTTCTTCAGTGTAGTAGTAGCCATGGAGTTAAAGGACAGCCACCAGCGGATAGACTGACCACTTGGAGAGCCTCCCTCTGTACATTCGTTTCTTATACATTGAGCATGTACCTTTATTGTTGTCATTACCACCGTGTATATTATCCTTGCTACCTGTTCAAATTATTTCACTTATTATAATTCATGTTTGACTATAGTTTGTAGCAAGTCAGTTGGAAAAAACAAAAATAATGGTACTAGTTACATAGCGGTTTTGGTTGAATAAAATACGTGAAAATGTCATTACCAAGTTGAAAACATGTGTCATTCCCACAACCAAATAATTAGCTTTAATTACTGAGTAAAAAGTACTTTTGGTCTTAGCCATTTGCTTGGATAAAGCTGAGCAGCAATATAAGGTATAGGTATTTAGAAAATTGTATTTAAATGTCATCAAAATTATTAAAATTTTATCATGAAAATTGTCCATAATATAATGCTGAGAATATCCCATATACCAAAGGTTCTCAAACTAGGTGCAGTTGTAATAGAATTTAATTTCAATATTTAGGCTCAGAATTGTCACTGGTGAATAGAAATTCTAAAAATTCATATTAATAACAAAATTATAATAAATAAAATTAAGATAAACACAATTATGAAAATTAAAAAATATGGATGATAATTACTAAAAACTAAAAAAAATTTATGTGAATAAAATAAGAGGAGTAAAACTGAGGTAACTGGAAAAAAGAGATTCTCAGTCAAAAGCTCTTTTTTCAAAGATTGTATGGTAGAACTGCTTGAATTAGAGATTGCTACACACTCTTTTTTTTTTTTCCATAGGAAGGTTCAGTAATGGATGTTTTGATTTGAGGGTTTTTTTAGAAGTAAAATATTGGTGAATTGATTGTCATCCTTTTATTTTTTTTTTGTTTTGAAATCAACTAGAGGTTTTATAAGCATTGATCTTGACCATTTATGAAAATTGAGGAAAAATATTATAGTATTTTGGAAGAGCTATAGCAAAGACTAAAAAAAAGGAAAAACATATTTTTTAAAATTTCAATTCAAGTAATTTTTATTTTTAAAAAATTATTTTATTTGTTTGTAAGAATTAGCATTTAAAATAAATCATTGTATAATTGTGTAAGACCTCTCTTAGGTACTTCTTTAACGATATAAAACTACTGTCACATTTTCCCTGATGATAGATAATGCTGTCAGTTGATATTATTATAGAAATTTTACATATACTAATAATAATCAGGAAAGGTTTGAGACTTGCTGTGGTCGATAATTATTTATTCTGTTTCATCAGCTGTGGATCGACATTCAGGTTGGAACCATAAACAACCATCGACTTTCTTACAAAGTACTGGAATCCAAGACTTTTCTTGGGTTATGGTATAGAGGTTTAATAATAATCAGATTATATGGCAGTTACTGAATGTGTTTGAATAGTGCCTATTGAAAGCTAACTATTGCTGATGAATTCATGCTTATTCAAAATTGCTAAATAAAAAATGTTTAGATTTCTTAATTTGAAACTTGGAATGAGATGGTAGAGAGTATTATTTATAAAGCTTAGATAGATTAGTGATAATCTACTTTGGTGCATTAACCAAGATTTTTTTTTTAATAAATTGTTTGACCTCATGTTAGTATTCAAATTATTGTAAAAATTTTGTTAATAATAAATTATTTCACAAAACAGCCAAATCCCATCTCTTAGGCATCTGAAAACATAAAACCAGGAGCTTCTAACATAGAAGTAATTGGGGTACTACCAGGACCATATATCTATATTCATTGGTAATTTTTTTGTACAATGACAGTTATATTATATTTACTTGTTGGATTGTAAAATCCAATAAATATTTTACTGAAGAAACTATAATTATTACTTTCCAACTTTTTTTTTATTTTATGAATTTTATAAATAATAGATTATTTTTCTAAAAGATAATTTATTAGGATTAATAAATCAATTGAATGTAATTTGAGTAATTGCAACTCATTTTGTTTATTTCAGTAAACAAAGTTTTTGGATTCGAGTATGGAGAAAACACTGTGGATTTTGATTATTTTCTTGGCTATTGGACTTACCAAAACAGCGAATATTCTCATCCTTCTTCCACTTCCACTTTATAGTCATACAAACACTTTTTTGCCTATTTTTAAAGAATTGGCTACACGAGGCCATAATATCACAATGGTGTCACCATATCCTCAAAAACAAATTCTTCCTAACTGGACTGATATCACGATTGATATTTCAATATTCAAGATTTTCATGGGTATTATTTTATATCTTTGTTGTAATCCCACTCATAACTTTCAGTTATCATTTTTTAAAAGGAAATTTGTTCAACCCTCAAGTATGTTGATGGTGAATGAAAAAAATTATCACTGAAGTTATTCTTTTAATAAGAATTGGCTATAATTTATGGGATATTTTATCATTATTTATTTTCCTTTTCTTTTTTAATTTATATTTCAGATGAAACAATTAAAGAATTTATGAGTCATAATGTATATTTGTTTTACTTTGCATTCTGGAGATTTTGCTCCAATGTCATGGAATTGGCATACCAGGATAAAAATCTGCAAAAACTCATTCATAGTGAAGAACTTAGTTATGATTTGTTGATTCTTGAACCATTCTTTGCTCAAGAATCACTTATAGCTTTTGGACATAAAATGAATGTGCCTGTTATTGCTCTGCATCCCATATCACTGTCTCCTTGGCCTGCTCATTTGAGTGGCAATGAATTTTCATTATCTTTGTCCCCAAATTATCGTACTGGATATACAAGCCGTATGACCCTAACTCAGAGATTAGATAATACATTTATTAATTTAATAGAATTCTTCACAGCCTATTTTCTTTATTTGCCGCAGCAGGTAATCATAAACTGATTGTAATTTATAATACCTCAGGTATAAGCACACCTTAAATCTATTTTTCATGTTAGGAAAAGTTAATGGAAGATTACATGGTATATCCTGGCTACAAAAATAGGCCACCTATTCTTGATATGTTAAAAAATGTATCTTTAACTTTAATAGATTATCACCATTCAGTAGGATATGTTAATCCCTTACAACCCAATACCATACCAGTTGGAGGCCTCAGTTTAAAGCATGCTGATCAACTGCCTAAAGTAAGTATCTTTTATAGGAAGGAAAATTATCAAAACTTTTTCTAAAAAATATAATTAATCCCTTTCCCCTCCGAACTAGATTTAAAAGTTTATCACATTGTTAAAAAAACTACATCACCATATTGATACTAAATATTATCCCGGTATAAAGTATTCTATTTTATCTCTACCTTGGAACAAAGAAGCTAATGTCCAAAATGTTTAAATTGAATAAACTAAGCCAAAAAATCCTGGTTGGATATAATAGGATGTAAAAAAAAAAAAAATGAACGTTTTATCAAATTCAAGATTTCAAAGGACTGTAAACATTTTAATCCTAATTAATACCTACCAATATTTAATAATACCTTTAGAGCATTATCTAAGCTTACTTAATATAAAATAAACTGCTTTTCCAGTTGCTGCAAGGAGGCAATTTGAAAAAAAAACTTTGCACTTTTTTGAATTTTGAAAGTGTTACTCATCACGAATTTGTTCCTGATGGATGCTCTATGAATTCTGAACTCTGAACTGAAAAGATTTTATGTGAAGTTGTCAGAGCTTTATCCTGATTTGATCAACCGAAAAGGAAATTTATTCCAACATGATAATGCTTCCAAAAGAATGGTGTGGGCATGGGATTGAGCAATCGGCTAGCGGATGGCTAATGACGGTAGATAACAATGGACTATACTTTGAGTATTATTTGTATTTTACATCAAAGAAATAATAATACAAATATTTGGCTGAAAAACGGTCATTTTTTTTTTTTTATACACCCTATTATATTAGTTGTTGTAAGGACCAATATACTCTAGTTTGATGAGTTTTCAATTAGTTTGACATTTTTTTCCCTGATTTTGGCATCGATAGTTAAATTGTCATAATTTTCTTTTCTTCTTCTTGTATATCTCTGATGTCAAAAAGGAAAATAGAATATTATGCTGATTCTAAGTGTTTTGAATAGTATCATGCTTTTATTCTCATTGAAGTTGTCATAAGAAAAGGTAATTATTTAAAAAAAAGGCCAGTTAGTTTAAGAATGGGAAATTAGTTTTTGGTGCTCTTAACTATGCAATTAATCAAGTGAGAAACCTGGTGGTTAAGTGTGATCTGTACCACCTGTACAATACAATCTGTACCCCAACAACTCCATGAGTTGTTGTGGTACAGGTTTTTTATATATATTTTATTTTTACAGGACTTAAAAGACATTATTGAAGAGTCTAATAGCGCTGTGATTTATCTTAGTTTTGGTTCCCATGTTAGTGGAGGAGACGTATCAGCAAAAATACTAAAAGCTTTATTAGAGGCTTTTGAAAAATTAGATCAAAGGGTGCTGATGAAATGGGAAAATGTAAACATTGCTAATAAACCAAAGAATGTTGAAATTAGAAAATGGTTTCCACAACCAAGTGTTTTAGGTAGGAACTATTGATTATTACTGTTCCTATTTATTACTTTTTGATATTAAATCCACACTAAAAAAATGATAAGTTAGATATTTTATTTTCTCAGCTCATCCTAATGTTCATCTTTTCATATCACATGGTGGCCTGCATGGTATCACTGAGGCTTCCTTTTATGGAGTCCCAATTCTAGGAATTCCTTTCTTTTCTGATCAAGAATATAATTTACGATTTGTGGAACAATTGGGTACTGGCTTAACTCTGTTACAAAAAGATGTTAGTAAAGATAGTCTACTCAATGCCATTCATGAATTGTTAAATAATTCTAGGTAAGATACAATAATAAAATCTTTAAAAAATAATTTTTTATTTGTTGAAAATATGATGTTTTTTGCAGTATAATTTCTATAGAAATCGAAAAAATGTGTTATTAATAATTATTACATATTTAATAGTTATTTCAACTTAGTTGGTAAATAAGTTTTAAATGAGATTGATTTTTTTTTTTAAATGTAAAGATGGCCTTTTTGGATAGTAAAATAGTATTCCATTATAACGTTTACACTGTTATTCCCGCACCTAAAATCAAAAGTTAAAAATATTGATTAAACCAACATATTTAGTTTTGAACAGAATGCCATTTCTCTGGCATTACATTCAAGAAAAAAAATCCATTTGCCCTCAAGCCTATGTAAGAAATAAGCCTGAGCTATGTGAAAATGAAAATATCTTATAGAAATAAAATCAGACATTACTTTATTTTAAGTTGTTTTTGAAGAAACTCTGTGAGAAGGAGCAACATTTTGCTACAGAGCTACTTCTATAAGATTTGATAATACCACACTCTGGTCACTGCAGATTAAATAAATATCTCGTATGGAATAGGAAGATGCTTTTGGTTCATGTATGTGAGCAATAAACATGTCTCAGACCCTAAACTTATGTAAGTGAACCTATTTAGTATTTGGAAGTTCTTAAAGCATATTACCTGATTGTGCACAATAATCCCCTATAACATAGGCTCTTAAATTGAGGTTCACAGAACAATTTTGACATTAACTTTAAAACTAACTTCCCAGCTTTTTGATTTTGTTAAAATAATTCATTTAGTAAAAATTATATATGCTTAAGACTTTTTGTATTTCTTGTTGCTTAGCTATTTATTAACATAAATGAGTTGGAAGGGCACCACACATAAAGTACTGTACTACAAGATTACATATGTTTAAGAACCACTGCTATTCTAGGCTTTGGTGTTCTTTTATGTTGAGGGTTAGGAAGACCAGAAAAATTACTGCCATCTCACTACTGAATATAGAGATAGTTTAGCATAATTTTAACTGAATATAAATTTAAAAAATATTATACCATGTATAAAAATTATTTAGTTACAGAGAAACTGCACTGAAAAGATCACAAATTGTAAATGACAGGCCGCATTCGGCACTTGAGTCTGCTGTTTATTGGGTTGAGTATGTGCTGAGACATGAGGGAGCTAGGCATCTGAGACCAGCTAGGTTAGATCTTTCAATTCATCAGCTTCTTTTATTTGATATCATGCTGCTATTTTCATTTACCGTGGTGATCATAACTTTAATAATAGTAGTGTGTATAAAATGTTCATTTTTACTACTTACAAAAATGAAAAATAGAAGTAAAAAAAACATGTGATGCTTCTTTTCCTGTACATTATGAACCTCCTACATAATGAATTGGTACTAATTTTCCTTTATGAAATTTCTTGTGAACACAATAAATATTGAATAAAAATGTTAATAATTAATAACATTTGAATAAAAAACCTGATCTACTGCCTCTCCTGGTCCTTAAAGTTCATTTTCTCTATTAACATTGCAGCTCTCCATCTCAGCTATTATCAGATCTACCTTATTTTTCAGGAATGAAAGTAGGTTAACTAGTCATCTAAGTTGAACTGGGCTATTAGAGCGATTATCAAAAAAAGCTTAACTTCCACGAAAAGAATCTCGAGCTAGTGAACCATTTTTGAAAATTCCTAAATTTCTTATGTGGTTTCTTGCAATCATGGATAACAATATATAACCCTAAATAGAGCTCCATTTTTAGAGCCAAAATTCAAATTTCTCCATTTTTATAGTTTTTCTCTTCTTTTTTTAAAATATATAAACTGAACTCTATTGTTCAATAGGATAGTATTAGAACAATTTGCTAGTGAAATTAGTTTGGTTTTGGGATGATTTGTTCTAATACTTGGATAAGACAAAGATAGCAGAACCCAACTTCATTGTTCTATCATCTTTAGCTGTCCATGAAAACCACCAAAAGATCCAGAGATTTATATAATTTTGCCTATTTTTCCATACTGATTTAATTTTATTCATCATTCTTATATTCTATATTTATATGTTGAAAGGAAATATATTTGATTTAAAATATCAATTAATGAAATTATGAATTGAAGGATGGAAATTTAATCATGAGTGGAAAGCCTAGAGAAGATATAGAAACCTGCAAGAATAGCGAAAGATTGCAAATTTCCACAAATGGCATGGGTTGGAATGTGTCTTTAAAACTATTAATAATCATTTCATTAATTCATTTTCATAGGGTTAGTACTAGGTACAATGAATGACAGTAGTGGATCCAGAATTTAATTTTGGGAAGCTTTTTTTTTTTTAAATTTTAAGTAGCGGTAATTACTTTGAAAGAAAAAAAAACAACTATATGTATGAAAAGATGTTTAAGTGGTACTTAAAGGCAGAAAAAAAGATGCTTTCTGTTTGAAGAAGATATGTCCAGTACTGATGGTTAGATGTTTAATTACCTCTAATTTAATTAGGAAGAAATATCATTTTGGCTTAAATTCTCATGATTTCAGGAAAACAATTCCTTAAGATGTACAGAAATGTGAATGGATTCAGATTTTGGCCTACACTGTGGGAAATGTATTCTAGATACCATGAAACATTTCTTTTTTACTAGAGAAGAAATGTTTCAGAGATCTTTTCTACTACTTAGTTTTTGATTTTCATAGGAATACCAAAAATATATGGATAGTTCAAGAGATGGTGTTATATATATTAGTTTCGGCTCTGTTATGAATATATCTTTACATTTATACTTCTACATTCTTTCAATTGAGGCAAAATGTAATTATGAAATGGGAGAAGGAAGAACTGTCTAGTAAGCCTAAAAATGTTAAGACATCTATGTGGTTGCCTCAAAATGGGATTTTAGGTATTAATAATTTAAACTTTGTCTCACTTTTTATTGAATATTTTATTAATTTTCATTAGTTCTCTTCTACCAATGTTTTTCTTAATCTAAATGCATATAATGATTCTAATATTTTTCTTGTTGAATATCATAGCTAGTGGTGTCCAGATGAATAAAATAAACCTAATTGTTTAGGACTTATAAAGGGTGTCCCATAATTAACAAAACATTTGAATTAAAAAAAAACAGTTATTTTTCTTTGAATTATTATTTTTTTTATTGAATCATAAAGTACACATAGTAGGATTATTTATAAAATAACATATTGGGAAAATGGACTCCACAGCTTTACTGACTTATGTGGACTTTTTTGTTGAAATTTTCTATGACCATTTTGCACAAATGTGGCTGAATTTCGTTGATACAGTGTTGAATTTATTCCTTCAATAGATGCGTGCTTGTTGCCACAGACATTTGACTTCAAATAATCCCATGAAATGAAATCAAATGGTGTTAAAACCACCATATTTTGTACGAATTTTTCCAACTGTTTCCGCAAAACTTTCATTATTTTAAAAATATTTTTCAACAATGAAAACATACTATTTTGAAAAACTTGAAATGAAAAAAATTGTAATTATTTTTCCAACTCATAAATAATCATTATTTTTACCAATAAAATTGAAAATCATGCATGAATTAAGCATAAGAATAAATCTTTGAGTTTTATTGATTCCATTAAATTTAATAGCCATTTTGATTTTGAGCACTAGCTGATTCAAGGGGGGAAGGGAGGTAGCGATGAGGGGAGAATGGTTTTCAAGCTCCACAAAATAGATAAACAATTATTTTTTTAATTGGTCCTTATTTGTTTTTATGAATAACTGAGCCAAATACTTAAACAATTCCAGTATGTTCTTATTTTAAATTATAATATATGTACTTCATACTGGTGTCTTAGATGAATGACTAAATAAAAGATGATGATAATACTTATCCAACCTATTGTTTCAGCTCATCCGCATTGCCACTTATTCATCAGTCATGGGTTGGATTGAGTGATGTATTTTCAATAATATACCTCTCATTATTATTCCATTTTTCTCAGATCAGTATCACAATGCTAAGTTCGCTGAAAAAGAAGGCTTTGCTTATGTTTTGGATAACCTTAACTTAACAGCAGAAAATTTATTGTACACAATCAATTCAGCTTTAAAAAATACTGAGTATGCCTTTCATGAAGGTTTTTTATTATTTTTTAATATGGTTTATTTTATTATTTTAAATATTATGTTTTTATTTAAGATTTAAGTAAAACATACAAAGAATATCACTGATTTTGAAAGATAGAGATCAAAGTTCTTTGGACAAAGCAGTCTACTGGGTAGAATATGTCATGAAGCATAATGGAGTAAAGCATCTGAGACCAGCTTCTCTAGATTTGAATTTGTTTTAGTATTTTTTATTAGATATAATATTTTTAGGTTGTATTGTTTTTATTACAGGATTTTTAATCATGTTTCTTATATTATGCATTTTATTAAATTTTTTTAGAGTCAAAGAGAAGGATAAACAAAAATATAACTGTTTTTTTTTTATTTTACTTTTTAAATGGCTTTGAGACATTGATAATACACTATGACATATTGTATCTTAATTAAATTTAATAATAGTATATTTGTTGACATTTGGGTCATAGAATTGATAATTTTATTATTGTTTCCATGACTCACACAAGCAAAAACTTGATTAAACTTTTCATATTAGGAAATCATTGTAATAGACTGACTATGAATTATCTGATGTTTATTAATTTTTTTTTTTTTTTTTTTTTTTTTTTTTTTTTTTTTTTTTTTTTTTTTTTTTTTTTTTTTTTTTTTTTTTTTTGGAATGGTGAATTTCATATTTGATGTAATATTTTATTTTATTTTTTATTCTTATTTATATGATATTTACAACTGTATAAAAAAAAAATTCATACATGGATATAATGACATGAAACACATGTTGAGAAACTTCTCATTGATAGCACTCTAATAATATGTCTATAGTAGGAGATCATGGGGCCATCTTCTTTTCAGACGCCTCGGTGGGTTATCAGGAATTGAATAGGAAGAGAGGTTGGAAACAAGAGGGTTGGGATGGTTATGAAGTTTATCATGGAAGGATAGATATCTGGATTGGGCCAAATCTGAAACATAAAGAACATTAAGGTCATTGTGGATGGTTTTATTTTTAACAAAGTAAGGAGCATTGAGGATTTTACTAAGGATTTTGGATTGTAAGGATTGGATACGAGAGGAATTTGAAGGTTTGGTGGAGCCCCATAGCTCAACTCCGTAAGTCCAAATAGGCCTTATTATAGTCATGTATATGAGTCTTTTGTAATTAATTGGAAGGTTAGAGCATAAGTGTTGTATTAGTCGGAAACGTCAAGCGGTTTCTTGTCGTTTCAGTCTGGTATGAGGATTCCAAGTTAGACGTTTGTCCAGGTGGAGTCCTAGGTAACTGATTGGTTCAACAGGAATAAGTGAGGTGTTGTTTGAGCTAGAAATGAGCTTGTATGTATTTGAAATAATTTCAGCAAATTTAATATTTACTAAGCTAGAGAGTTCAAAAGATATTCATTTATCCTATATACTATGGAGAATCTGATGACATAATAACTTATGCTGTTAATTACAGGGTGTACACTTTATACTAGTTCCTCTACTATTCCTCAGTTCTGTAATCAGTAACTGGTGTATATTGTCATTATGCTTTTCTTAATATTCTTTCAAAGTTGTGGTGTACGCATTAAAAAATATTTGTAACCAATATCTCCAAATTCCCTAATAAAAGCTTATTTTGCTAGTCTTGTAGTCCTAGTTCCTAGAGGTCTCATGAATGGTAAACGTTTTGGTAACATCAGACCTTTTTTTTAATTATTAATTTTTTATGTCTGATTTATATTTTTTAATTTTGATAGTAATCATAAATTTGATATGATCGTTATTTAAGTATTATGAAATGTAGTGAATTAATTTAATATAAAAACGTCAAATAAGATGAAGCAAACCTTTTTTATAATTTACCCTCATCTTATTTTTTTTAAAAAATGTTGGTTAAAATAATAGAAAAATAAGAATGAAACATTTAAAATTTGTAGATTTAGGGGGAAATGAATAGGAGATGACTGTTCTGGCAGCCCTACTTTGGACTAATGCTCTGAATAAAAGGAGTAATATAGATGTTTATTAAAGCTGGAAATAAACATCTATATGCTATGGTGCAGTATGGGATGCCCATCCACCCCAAGCCCGATGGCACAAGCCTCCTCCCAAAGAAAGTAAATTAATAAAAAAGTATAGTTTAGTTTTCTATGTACCTTCTGTAGAAAGTTCTCTTCAAATGAAATCTCCAAAAATATAAATTCCTCCAAACATCCATAATCTTGTAAAAATGTGCCCTCTCAAACATTTTGATTGCTCAATGCGCTCCTTCTAGGCACCTCTGCATCGCGGTATTGCATAAATTTAACTAACTCTACTGCAGCTGAAATTAATTTCTATTCTAAGTGTTGTGATAATTACATCGGAAAGAAAGAAAGAAACTAGCTAGCTACCTATATGAAATGTTGTTCAAGTGATTCCTAAAGACCTTTTAAATGTAATTACACGAGCAATAATACTTTGAGAGATAATGTTTTAATATGTTTTTCGATAAAACATATGTTATATTTTCCCATTTTTGGAGAGAGGGGCTTTAGCCCGAAAGCTTCCCCCCTCCGTAGGTCCGCCCGTGATTAGAATAAATATCCTATTACTATTTGTTCACGTTTTGGTTTATTATTATAAATGATCTATTCCAATTGACCGAGAAAAATAAAAGTAATTTCTCTATCTCACGATACATTTAATTACCATATCATTTTGTTCGAAATTGTGTTGCTTGTAATTATGAAAATAACGTATCTATGTCAACAGTTCAGAGGAAGAAACACGAGTACACGTGTCTTTATCGCTCATTCATTTGTATCAATGTTTGCATATTTAGTTAGTGTCCTCATCAAACATAATTATTTTAATTGCATTTACTTATGTGCATGTTGCTTGAAATATTTATTTACAACGATTGATTAATTTATGCCAATATTTTCATTCGCCAGGACTCAAAGTGAACCAATGCAAATAATTACGTTTTGTCTGAAAAAGTTTGTGATATTGCAGTGATTGACAATGATATAAAAAAAAAAAAAAACATACTTTTTTAAGTTCCTGTATAGTATTACCATCCATCTGTTCAATCATAAATTCAATTAATTTTACTATATTTTTCTTGCGTTATTTATTTATTTATAACGCCAGCTTCAAAGTAGGTATCCAATGCTGTAATTTCCTTTCTCTGTATTACAGGTATATTTTAAGGTTTTCTTTGAAATTAATTGCTTCAATATTACAAATACTATATGTAGAGTGATTGGGCTCAGCTCTTGCTTAATTTTAGCTTCCTCACTACCACGGGCGGATATACGGGAAAGGAGAGGAGGGAGGGCTTTCGAGCTGAAGCCTCCCCCCCCAAATAGTAAAATATAACCATGTTTTATGAAAAAAAAATTTTAAAAATACCTCTTAAAGTATTATTGTTCGTGTAATTATATTTAAAAGGACTCAAGGGATCACTTGAACACCATTTCATATAAGTAGTTAGTTTCTTTGTGTTTTTCCAAAGTAATTATCGTTATTTTTATGAAAAAAAAAGTTTTCGGGCTGAAGCCCTCCCCCCAAAATTAAATCCTGGATCCGCTAGTGCTCACTACCGGAGGTAGAGAACCTTTGTATTCGTGCGGGAGGTTAAATCGCGTTTTACGTTTCAGACATCAAGGATCGAATTTGGTTTGGTGTCTTGTCTGTAGTCAAATCGGTGTAACGACCATATCACCTGCTACCGTTTATCTGATTTTCATGAAATTTGTAGAGATTATAGAGCGGGTTGGGCCTAGATGGTCCCATATCAATTTCATTAGATTCCAAATAGTACTACCGGTTGCGGATGCGCAAATATATTTTCTTAGGTATGTCAATATTTTAGGAACAGCTCGATCGATTTGGCTCAACGTTGAGAGAAAGGTAGGGATTGGTAAAATAATGAAGCTGTATCGATTTAATTAAATTCTGTGCCGTATCTCCGGTTGCGCACGCGCAATTGTATTCTCTAATATACACCGATATTTCAGAAAAGGTTCTTTCTATTTGGCTCGAAGCCAGAAGAAAGGCGAGAATTAGTAAAAGTAGTATTAGACCTTGAGATAGGGACAGGCGGATTTATGTGGGGGGAGACTTTCGGGCTGAAGCCCCCCCAAAATGGTAAAATGTAACCATGGTAAAAAATATTAAAAAATTATGTCTTAAAGTATTATTGCTCGTTTAATTAAATATAATAGGTCTTCAAGAATCACTTAAACACCATTTCATATAGGTAGTTGGTATCTTTCTGTGTTTCCAAAATAATTATCGTTATATATATGAAAAAAAAAAACTTCCGGTCTGAAGCCCCCAAAATTAAATCCTGGATCCGCTAGTGGGTATAGGTAAGTGTGGAACCAATGAAAATGGCGAGGAAGCTAAATTGGCCTCACTTGCCAAACGTTTTGTTTTCTGAATCTAATCTTACATCTACCTTATAACTTAAACGTACTCATTTTATCATCGCTGATTATCGGGTGGGAATGTATCGTTAAAACATGAGAGTTTCCTTAAGGTTTTATAATTTTAGGTGAATTTAAGAACTATGAATTAGTCTGGAATGTATAAGGCATTTATTAATTTTTCTGTGGCATGAGGTCCATTAAATTCATTCTGGCTGTATTTATAATTTATTTTATTAATTTATAATTATAACTTTAGATTGTACCATTTATTTATAAATCCACGATAAAATATACCTTTATCAAAACATCCACAATCGTGTTATCAAATAAAGCAAAAATAGCATTAAGAATTGTACCCAGATTATAAACATTAAACAAATTTCGTTTTTTAAATACGATTATTTTATTTAAACATATCCCTAAAGTATTTAAGATCCAAACGCTAAGCTTTAACTTCGAATAACATTTATAACCGCTTGATTACTTTGTATTTAAACATTTCAAAGTACAATCCGCAACTTATAAATATATTTATTTTGAACTCAGATAAACAACTATTCCCTCTACATTCATGTATTTCATAGCTTACATTCATTGAATGGTGCATTATGGTAAGGAAGCTTCTAGTTTAATTATTTACTAAGTAAATAATACAAAACCGGGATATTACGAAAAACTCAATGGATTGAAATAAAAACAAAAATAAATAAATTTATTTTCAATGATATTTATGAATCATTGAATGCAGAAGTGGTGTAACTAAAAAACTGAAACTTTGATATATTTAACGCTTCAGTTTATGTTTTACGAAACAAAATGTTTACGTTATCGTAGTGATGGGTCCTTAGAAACAGGGCTTATGTATAATATATAACGACGCTAATGATATACTAATTTAAAAAAAAACTTTTTTATGGTCATGTGGTGCTGAAACAGGATTAAATTATTTTCAATATTACCATCCATCTGTCAATCAAGAAAAATATAATGAAATTAATTTTACTTTTTTTCTTGCGTTTTATTTATTTTTTATTACCTCAACTTCAACATAGGTATCCAATGCTGTCTGTATGAATGTACTGGTACTAGAAAGTATATATTTTATATAGCCACATCATTTTTTCTCAGTGATTATTTTGAGAGGGGAAATGATCTCTTTCATCACTCCCGTAGATCTACCACTGCTCAATCATATAATTAATGTACACATATAATTAATATAATAATGACTTGGGCCAATTGCATCCAACGATATAATGGACGCTGTTACTTTTTCATTTCAATGATTTTTTTTTATATAGATGTAAATTATTTTACAATTCTTGAAAAATGTATCAAAGTACGCAAAAAAAAAAATTGAAGATCAGATTTTAGAACGGGTCAACATTAACAGTCGAGGTGAACATGTATGCCAATGAACATTAAAACAACAAAATAAAAATTTTTTTTTCTCTCATCGTCCCAAGACTTATATCCTCCTATATTGGATAATTTTTTATAATTTATAATTAAGTCGAAAAGCTTTTTATGTTGGAAATAACTGATACGCAACTGAATATTATATTGATCTATCGTCATCGCCATCGACTTTATAATATATTATTTTAAATGAATTGTAACTTTTGAATGTATTTAATTTTAATGATGAATATTGTTTTTTAAGTGTCGTAAATTACAATATAATAGAACCCTCTCATTCAATTCTCCCCCCCCCCTCTTTTCATATTAAAATGATTAATTAATGAAAATTGAATTTATTGCGCTAGAAAATTACTGTAAAATAAAAACGTCTAATTACAAACATTCAATTATTTAAATGCTTAGAATTTTTCAAATCACTACTGTGTTTTCATTCAGTTGCACAACGCAATGAACTTATGCAAGGGACGCAGTTCTAAACTTTTTACTTTTTTATTATAATTTTCTAAAAATTAATATAAATATAAATTTTTACATAATATATATTTTATATTACATTATATATTTTTCTATCACATCTGATACAACTCTTTAAAAGAAACTTGAAACTTTTTTACTTCATGGCAAAGTATGCATGTAAATATCGAAAACATATATTGGTACGTGTATTTTGTATAGATATATTGTATAGTAATTCGATGTATCGAAAAAATATATATATATCGATATTTCGGTATATCGAGCTCTGATATTTTTAATCTTTGAAAAGAGTAGCTATGAAAACATCGAGACATAAAGTATAAATAGCTTTCGAATATCAAAAATACTTACATCAATTATTAAGAACTGACCAACAAAATAAATAAAAAATAATCTCGAGGAGTTGGTTGGGAGTTGCGGTCAAATAAATACTAAATTTTTAAAAATAGTATTTTTTAATAATTTAGTATTTATCTTTGCAACACCTCCCGACCAATTCCTTCTCATATTATATCACGGTCAACCATCTCTACATCATTAAAAAATTATCTTATTTTATACGATAACCAGTGGGGCTTTCCTTGCATTCATTAATGTTGCCTAATTGCGAGACTTAGACGAGTCTTGGTCTTGCACTCCCAGTCTTGGATTTGGTCTGGCGCAAGAGTCTCACAACAGTCTTGTAGTTACCTATCAGAAAAATCAGAGGCATTAAATGCATAAGTTTGTTGGTTATACCATTTTTTTATATATAGTAACTAAAATTGTCAAGTATAAGTAACTATTTTGCCTTAATTTTTTTTTGCCAGGCTTGAACCATCCCAGGGTCAAAGTTTTGGAAAAAATTGTGTATTATTGCGACGTCCAGTAATTTCGTATGGACAATTATATGTGGCAGCAAGTAGAGCACGTTCATTTAAAATTTTGAATTTTTTATTTCCCTTGGCAATGAGCTAGGCTATGTACTAAACAATAACAGAACATTCAAAAAGAACATTGTCCTTCAGAGAAGTTTTGAATAAAAATGGATTTAAACTGAGTTGAAATTGCTAATTTTAATTTATTATTTACTTGCGTAATCATAACATTAAATTATTGTGATAACACACATAAATTGAATATTTTGTATTACTTATAAGGAATTTTATGTAATTTAAGCTTGATTTTTAATTGAAATTGAAATTTTTTTAATATTAATTAATGAGGTTTTTCGAATCGTGATTTACTCTTTATTTATTGAATTTATTTTTTAATTGATTTTATGTTTTCCTCAAATTTTTAATGGCTATGGTCGAATATAGACCACTGGGCGAACATCAGTTATAATTAAAATACGATAGATTCAGATTGTAAAGTGTTGAATTTTTGCCACATCCAATTTGTTACTGAAAGAAATGCATCGAAAAAGAACAAGATTTGCATCTCTTATCACTATCGTTGATAACAATGATACAAAAAGAATTGTAAACATAAAAACAAAAAATAAAAACTTTAATGAAACATTTAATTACTAAGTTACTGTAATTATTGTTAAAACCTATTTCTAAAGTTAAACAAATAAAATAAATATCATGAATTGACTTACGTTTCCCGATCAGTCCCTGAATTATACTGTCTATTTATTATTATCTCTTGTTAACTCCCTTATCGTTATGATAGTGTTTACATTCTTAACGCGGTAGAACCTCCGTGTGCACCGTGTAACTATTATTGTTGTTCGAAGTTGTTCAGTTGGTGCGTGGGTTTTTTTTTAAGGAAGGGGAAAATAATATGAATGTTTTCATATTTTTCGCTCTTTTTACAGTATGTTCGGCTTCTAACATTTTGCTTATGTTCCCGATGTCGGCCAAGAGTCATGTAAATTCCTTCGTTCCGCTCTTCAAGAAGTTGTCAGAAAAAGGTCACAACATCACCATGGTGACATCTTTTGAACCCAAGGTCCAGATACCCAACTGCACGTATATAATTGTGAAAAATATCATGGAGGATTATCTTACTGATAGTCACGGTAATAAAAACATAAAAACAAATATACTGTAGGCTTTCGGTTAAAATAAACGCAAGATATGACATCAAACGCTTTAAATCCTTCCGGTCTAAAGTGTTTTGAATAATAGTCCATGCTCCCTTCTGTGTAACCAACCAAACCCCTTAAAATGACCTTAATATTCAATTTGTTTTGGACCTGATCCACGACAAATTTTATAAGTTTCATCATTTCCTCACTCATCATCCAAATCCTGTAACAATCCCTATCAAGCTTCAGTTGTCCCTACAATTCTATCCGGTTTTTTTTTTTAATTCAATTTTTTATTGTTTTCCCTACCTCCCCTTTTAGGCTATACGGGATTTTCTCGGGCCGGAGGGGAATTTACAATCCCCTCCAGTACTGGGACGCGAACTCATACTTTTTTTTAATCTCATAACTTCGGTTATCTCATTGCCGGGTAACTCGCGGTGCTGTACACATGCGTTAGCCCTTTCGGTCACCCCGCCCCCTCTTCCCGGGGGTTAAACCAATTGTGGTCCCGAAACTTTTTGCGACAATGACAAGTGACATTTTATAACTTAAATAATTAAGAACTTTGAAGATTCCTACATTATGAAATCATAAATTGTGCGTAATTTAATAAATAAAAGGGTTTGTTTAATTTGTATGCACTTACTGTGCACTTTTTGTATCAAAAAGTAAAGTCGAAATTCACAAAAACATATTTGATAGTTAACCCATATCAAAAATGCACTTAGTGACTTTTTCAATAAACTGACGATATATTGGAGTTCTGGCAATGGCCAGTCTCCACTGGCTTCCAGTACCAATGACAAAGCTGGGAGAGAAGCACTGGTATCTTCTTTAGTCTTAAATTGCCTGTCACATTGGAAGAACAAAGCTTGAATTAGAGTCCTCTGAGTGAATGTAAATTTTGTACATAGGTATGGCTGTGTTTTGTTTTTCCCAGCTTCAATTTATTGTTTTATTTATATTTTAATATATAAATTATCTTTATTTATTTTGTTCTTTATTTAAATTATTTATATTTATATACATTTTGTTACTCAATAAACTTATTAAAAAAAATTAAAAAGTTTATCAAGGCTATTACTACAATTAATCCTATATGTTATTTCTAAAAGGTGTTTTTTTTTTGTCAGTACGCCATAACATTGTCAATTCTTCATCAAATCCAATGATTGACTACTCATTTTGAAGATATTCTCCTTCATATGCGAAAAATAGTCCTATACTCTCGAAATTTCTGGAAAAAAAGTTATGAAGGAAAAGCAACTTTATTTGCAAATAACTCAAAAAAGTATGCATTTTTTTTCTTGGTTGTACCCATGATAATTAGAAAGATTACTAAATTAAATACAATATCCACAAAAAAGTGTAAACTTTTTGAGTGATTCGGAATTTAATTTTACCATCCCTCGTAACTTTTTTTCCAGCTTCTTTTCGTTGAAGTATGTTATATAGGTAAATTTAAAAGGTGTCAAGAAATTACTTCAGCGAAGTTTCATTGAAATCGGTACATTCGTTTAGGACCTACAGTCTATAGCAACCCAGGTTTTTCGGCCGCAATTTTGAAAGAAAAAGGTGGATGGTAATGTTGATTAAGGAGGATCATCCTTGGGTGACCTCTGATTTTATATCCAAATTTGAAAAAAGTCGGTCCAGTAGTTTCGGAGAAAATGCGCGGATGACGGATGGACAAAAAAATTTTTATTCGTTTTTCGAATTCTACGCATTCTGAAACGTGAAACCTCAAATTTTGAGAGGGATTTTTGAACTTTTTGGTCGATCACAATGGTTGATTATTGAAAATAATAAACCAAAAAAATTGTATAAATCGGACAATTATTAACAAAGATATAGTCCATTCGTTTGTTCTTACATTTTATTTTTTTTAGTAATTTAGAAAATCTCATGATCGGAGCATTATTTTGTCTTTATTACTTTTATTATCTCTCCAGTTAAAATAGGTTCTAACAAAGCAATATACACAGATATTTTGGTCTATTATGTTAAATGGAATATTGTAATCGATCTAGGAAAAAATATTAATTCCTTCTTGACATGATACATAGGAACTACTTATTACCATATTGTTTTGCTATTTCTTCATTAAAGTAAATTTTCTGCGAATTATTCTCATGGGCCAACTAATTATAATTAATTTCACTGTTTAAAAATGTGTCATACTGCTAAGTGCATATTATATGAATGAGTAATTGTCATTCTTCTACGTAGTAAACTGTATTATTAGTCAATAAACTAATTTTAAAAAAAATAAAACAATAATGATAGAATATGTGGAGACACCAAATATAGTTTTTAAAAAAGAAAAAGATCTGTCTGTTCGTAGCATTAGAATGCTTTAAAAAATATGTCTCTCAATATTTTCATTTGATTAAAACTTTTATAAATATTCATCTGTTTTGGTGTTAATAAGAGCAATAATCTCCTCTGATTTAGCCAATATAAGATTGGTTAATCTGTTTATCTTTATATAATAGCTTTAAAGATTAGAAAGTGATATAATATAAAATAGAAATTTCAAACTACTGCTTAGCTTTGAAGTCAACTAAAACAAAAAAATATAACCTTTTTTTTCCCATCCCCAAGGAATATCTTGATTACAAAATACAATATATATATAAATGTATATATACATAAATTTTCAATTTCCTTTTATTGCCCAAGGGCATTTTAAGGTAAGAGGGCTAAGCACGCTGTATGCGTTCTTTGCATCCATCTTTGTGGCCAGAGGCCTTTTATTATACCACTGGGCGTGGAGGGACCGCCCTAAATATAATCTTACGCTATAGTAAGATATTAAAAAATTTAAGATAATTTTAATCATTGAGTATAGAACATCAATAACAAAAAATCGCCATTAATTGCACTTGTTTGTTATAACTCCACCAACGGATATGTTCCGTTGGTTATAAGTTACTTGGAGATGTCCCGATTATGTAGGACACCATCATCATCATTATAGAGAGCGCTAGGACCCGTCACCGAGTTTAGTTTTCCTCTAAAAACCTTCGCCATTCGGCTCGGTCTGTTGCAGCAGCTCTTTGGATGCCAAGAAGGACGTCCGCAGCGACACATTCCGTCCATCTCACATTAGACTGACCAGCTCTCCGCTTGCCGAGAAGATCATCAGTCAAAATCTTCTTAGTAATGTTGTCATCCTCCATTCTCACAAAGTGACCGACCCATCAAAGACTCCCGAGATTCATCATGGTTTTATTGTTAGCCAAGTATAGTTTTCTTGCTTCTTCTTCAAGACCAATAACCGCTTCTCTGAAGGCAAATTCGAATCTTGCATTAATGTCAAGATCCTCTGCGTATCCCAACAGCTAAATTGTGCTGATCATGTATGACGAATAATTAAAACAGATGATGAGTGGAAGAGAGAGGACAGTCTTCAATAGTTATATGTACCTATTAACCCCCCCCAAAAAAAAAGTACCACTACAATCCATGAAGGGTTTTAGGTTCAGTACTATGGGAGGAAGTACTGTTACTTTGATAGTACTACCAACGGTTGTGTATGGAGAGGATTGGGTCAATATCACGCTCAACCGCCAGGTTTTCTCCCTTAATTAATTATTTAATCGAGAGTACCCACTTTATAAAGGCTGGGTGTGCTCTAAGAGAGTCTCCCGACTCCAAGGTCGATTCACGGCTGATGAAAATTACTAGTCATCAGCAGGAGTACCCTCCCCATCCCCCAACCTCGATGCCACAAGAATATCCCCCCTCCTCCTCCCACTCCCAAAATATTTTATTGCTCATATTTTCTTCAAAACAGAGCAAGCGTAGGTAGAATCAGAATAATCGTAGATCATATACAATTAAAATTGCTGTGGTCTGTTTTACGTTTTCTCCTTGTTTCTTAGTATGAAACTTTTCATCCCGAAAATTCATAACACTGTCAAAATGCCGGTCCCTTAAAAATTTTGATGGCGCAACTTTGGCCATGAAACCCCTTTCTGGGCACACTTGTTCATCAGCCGGACTCAAGTCATGACCTTAGTCGTCGGAACCTGGGTCTTTGAGTTCTGGAAGTTCATGCTCACCCATTGCACTACCCCTTATACGTAAATAAAGTCGCAATAATTTCAATGATGAATAATGGTAATGGATATCATAAATAACTTCATATTATAACAGTTTCTTGATCTGACCACTGTCCATTATTAGCTTGTAGAGAGACATGAGCAATCACTTGTTTAAAACTTATAAAGCTTCACAACTGACAATCCAATGAATTTGTCTCCTTTATTTGATAAACATTAATATTAATAATTTTCATGAGTGGTGTTATACTATAAATCTAAAAATGACAAAAAGATAATTTTTTCGGAGAAATTGCTAGACCGAACCACCTCCCCCCCTCCCTTTACTAATAGCAAGAAGAGGAGGCGGCTATAACTCACCAGCTTATGAGAGTCAAAAGATTAAATCTTGCCCTCAGGGGTTGCAAAAAATTATTCCTTGCTAGAAATATGGAATTAATAATACTAAATAAAGCTGGCTACTGCCCAGGACCATGCCTAAACTGACGTTTCAACAATCGAGACGCTTCTCACCCATCGTTCTCACCTACCATCGATGTATTCATTGTTTTATTCGCGGGCGCCATTTTAGAGGTAGGAACTGGTTTGTCAGCTGTTGGTTCTCCCGCGTTCTCTCTTACTTTTTTAAACACTCAACATGCTATTGTCTGCTTTAACAATGAAGTGTAGACAGTTAATATCTGCCCCAATGTCTACAATAACGGTTCCTTATGTTGTTTTGTTTTGTTTTATTATTTACCACATAATATTGTGATTTGTTTGAAACTGTTGCTGGACAAGAAATCAGAATACATCAGAAGTTGACAATGGGAAAAACACGTCAGCTGTTGTGTGTGGAGGTAATATAAATCTTCAGGTTTTTTATCATTTGATATGATAATTGTGATTAAGAGATTTGTTGATTGGCTGTTTAAGGAATTGTTTTAATGATCAGTATTCAGACAATATAGTAGTTGAAAATTCATTTTAAAAAGTAACTTTTAACGATTGAAGATGGCATCATTAACCAGTAAGTACTTTTTGAAAAGTGTTTTGTTTTTCTTTCCAATTATTCATAATGAAACTAAATTTGTAATTGAATCATGCGATTGTCATATTTTTATAATATTACTTGTATTTTGAATTAGTTGTTTTTTATTTCAGGTCATACAAAAAATTCATGAGAGCTGATTGTATTTTAATGCTTTTATCAAAAATACTCTTATGATTAAATAATAAATAGTAACTCTATAATAATAATTCTATAATGAGGATTGGTATTTTGTAGTAATTAGTTTATTTATAATTTCTGTGGAAAAACATTGTCTAAACACACATCTTTGTTGCATATTAGTTAAACGACCTTATTTAAAATTGCTCGCTTATTTTCTGTGATTGTAATTTTGTTAATTTTCAGTTTAAATGATTCATTTTGTAAAGTTAAGATGAGGCCTTTACTTGCTCTTCGTTTATCACTTTTAATTCACCTCTTGATCAATAATGATTTCTATTTTAGCTGACAGTTACTTGCCTGATAACTTCACCTTAACATTAGGATTTCTGAAATGCAATTATATTAATTACATTTACATAGCAAATATCCTACCCTTTGCATCATCTTTGAGCCATATATGCTAAGCAATATCTTTAATTTTGATAACTCAAGTTCTGAAATATTATTTAGCTGAAGTTGAAGTTTTAGCTGCTTGTTGGTCGTTAGTAGGAGTAAAGTCTAACGAGAGGATGATAGCATTTTATGATAAAATGAAATTACAATTTAATTTAGTTAGTTGAAATTTAAATGAGTTAATTGAAAATGTAAACATTCTAATATTAATAACACAATGATATAGTGTATTGCTCAAATTATTTTACAGTTCCAGAAAGGTGTTAGTTTAGCTATTTACACAATGTATGTTTTTTATTGATGCTGTTCTGAACTGTGGCAAGCATTATTTAACATTCAAATTGTTTTATTATTTTTAGAGGCTTTTCAGTTTTGAGAGTTATGAATTAGTAATTTTAATTTATGTAAAATAAAAGCACATTAATTAATTAACTGATTTTATAATTTTTTGTTGATTTATTGGTTTGTATTATATTATATGATAGTTGACCATTTTTAATGTATTCAAATATTTTTTACTTCAAAGACATGTAAAGAAAATAATGAATATCATGGGTGATAAATATTCAGAACGCTGTCATTGTAAAAAATTTTTATTAGTGCCGGCGTTTCAACCCAAATATGTTCATCATCATCAGGGTGTGCTTCGAGCAGTGAATGTTTTCAAGTACTGGTTTTCAAGTAAAAAAAAATTTATAATGACAGCGTCCTGAATATTTATTACCCATGACATGTAGAACAGTCGACTAGCTTCCTTCAATAAAATAAAGAATAGTTGAATTTTAATTTAATTATTGTTATTGATAATTATTGCTACCGTGTTGTTGCAAAAATGTTTGACAACCTAATGTGTTATTACTATGTTATTTATTTTAAACATTATTTATGTATGTTTCAGATATCAGAATTGCTTTAATCCAAATGACAGTTGGTAAAAATAAGTTGAAAATGTAGCACGTGCCAGGAAAATGATTTCCGAAGCCAAACAGAAGGGTTGCAACTTAGTAGTTCTTCCGGAATGTTTCAATAGTCCCTACGGAACAAGTATTGTTTTTTTGTTTGTAATTACTTAGTTTTGTATATTTTTGTTTTATAATAGTTTCTGTATTCATTTAGTTTTCATCATATAGATTACTGACCATTCCTTTGTTGATTTCAATTCTAATTAATCATATTAATACATCATAATACATTCTGGACTATTTGTCTATATTTATTTTTTGCATTTAGTGTATCCTTTCTGTTATTGGTGGATAGATATTATAATACAAACATTTAATCACAATCCTTTTGTTTGCAAAATAAAATAAAAGTTTAATGGTAATGTATTAGGTCATGAACAAGGTCCAGATTTTTATGCTCTAAAAACAGAGAATATGCTGTATAATATGCAGTAAAAAACACTGAAATATGCAGTAAAAAAAACATCATGAAAAATACAGTAACTGAACTCTAAATATACTAAACTTACTAATTACTTGATTAATAATCTATCAGTAATATATTTAAATATACTGTTGTATAATAAAAAAAGTTTTAAAATCGAAATCAGATTATGGAGGGATTAAAAATTACAATTTAAGTTTTTTTTTAATATCTAAAATAATGTGAGAAGGAGTTGATCAGGGGGTGTGGTCAAATTAATACTAAATTAAATAAGTAGAATTATTTAATTTTGCCGACGTTTCGACCCACTTTATAGGTCTTCATCAGGGCATAGGATGTAGCACTGCGGGAGGCAGTTGAAACACTCACTGATGATAACCGACAAAGTCTGTCGAAACGTCGGCAAAATTAAATAATTCTACTTATTTAATTTAGTATTAATTTGACCGCACCCCCCCGATCAACTCCTCATATTATATCAATGGTCAACCATCTCTCCATCATCTAAAATAAAGAGTGAAAATATCTAAAGACAGATAATAAGGTTATAATATACATATATCCATTATAATGGTCTAAAACATGACATGAACCACATTAAAAAAATTAAAATATCAAAATCATATAAAGTATATACAAATCAAAAACACTTATTGTATTACCATATAATTAAATGTGTTGTTCAGACTAAATTCCTGTTTTAAAATCTATAAACTATTCAGGTTAAAAATCTAACATTAGTCAATTTTACTTTCACGAGGGAAAATTAGAATGCATTTCTTGCGAAGGTTGAGGAGATGCATAGTACAAACACATTTCATCAATAATCCAAATAGTCACTAAATACACTTTTGAAAACATATTTGTGAATTACGAACATGCAGAAACTCATTGAAATTATACTTACTTTATATAGGAAAGTATATGAAGTAAACTCATTGAGTGTACCAAAATAAGATTAAACTATTAAATGTCAAAATTAGTCACATTAAGTTTGCAATGTTTTAATTTCACACAGAGAAAATTAATCAAAATACTTTTATAAATTGATGAATTTTTTCAACAAATCGATGATATGGATTTGTTACTACGAAAAAACAAAATCATTAATAACCCTTCTTTTCAATTATCTTTGCCAGCCCTTCCACTTTTTTTTTTATCTCTATAGAAACAATGGATGTAATTTGAAAATAATGGGCTAATTAAAGATGGTTGTCTGATTATATTATGGGCTTAAGAGCAAAGCGAATTACAATAGATCTTACCTGTATGCTGATCAATCTGTGATTATCTTTCACTTGCAACTTGTTTTGGACAATAATTTGTTGACATAGAAGAAGGGATCTTCGTGAATCGGAACACCTATCAAGAGAATTGCGGAAGGGAGTTTTAAGTCCTCAAATGTGGTAGATTATATTGGTTTGCTCGTTGAAAATAAATGTACAACTTTAATCTTGTATTTATATTTGTTATTGCACCTTCTTTGTTCTTATACATTATTAGATTTATATTGCACCTTCAATATATATACATACATATATATGTACATAGAAAGTTAATACTGATTTAATTTAAAAGCTAGTCAGGTAACAGCAAATTCAAAAAAGTCTTGTCCATATAAGATCTTTATTAAATTTGTTATTTAATTAAACCAATAAGTTGGAGGATGTAAAATTAATGTCAGAATTGTTTCACATATTCTAGTTTAAGAGTTTTGTATTAAATAAATAGCTATTGACTATCGCTCGCTACATATGCTCATAAGACAATCATACTTGATTAGTTCATGTCTTTTGAACTTGTTCATATATTTATTTCAAATATTTAGTACAGATTAGGTTTTTTGACTTTTTTTGTAACTTTTTTTAATTTTAGAATACTTTGGAGAATATTCTGAAGAAATCCCAAATGGTGAAACCTGTATTGCTCTATCAAAAGCTGCTAAAGAAAATGAAGTTTTTCTTGTTGGTGGGTCAATCCCAGAAAAGGATAATGGCAAATTGTTTAATACTTGTACAATATGGAATCCTCAAGGCAGTTTGGTTGGAAAGTATAGCAAGGTAAGCTAAAAGTTTTGTATGCTGCTGGTTTCTATTGTATTAAAGGTTTTTGTTTTTTTCTATAAAGTAATTATTATAACATCAACGGACATGATCCCCATCAAAGATTATTTCATCTCCCAAGTACTTGGAAATCATAGTTGTGATTTACTCAAAGGCATAATTTAGTGCAAATAATATATTTGGCAATATTACAGGGTTTCTTCTGCCCAAATGCCATTTGGTTACAATTATTCATTTAGTTTTCCCATTGTGTAAGCCAATAATTGAAATTTTATACCCAATAATGAAAGCTGTATCATTATATGAGTTTCAGTTTTGATATGTTAGGGGATGCCAGCTTTTTTCTTTATGGATTTACTTAATTTTATTATTGAATAAACATTTTATAAATAACTGAATCAAACTGAATACAATTTTATCGGAACATCAAATTTTAGCTGGTGTTGTGATTTATATTTAGACAACTTTTTTAACAATAATATTGTATATTTTAATAACTCTGTTTGTGTTATTAGTATCTAATATATTTATGAATTCATATTTTTTTGCTTTATTAGTTTTTAGGTATGAGTAATCTTACTATTCACTTATAAGATTTGTATATATAGATTCATCTCTTTGATATTGATATACCTGGTGGCGTAACATTCAAGGAGTCCGATAGTTTATCACCTGGAAAAAATATTTCTGTCATAGATGTAGGTGCTTGCAAAATAGGAATAGGAATATGCTATGATTTGAGATTTCACGAATTAGCCACCATATACAAGGATTTAGGTAGTATTTTTATTGTCTATTCAGCTTAACTTTTGTCTGATAATTCAAAAATAATTATAATAGATCATGGGTGATAAATATTCAGGACGCAGTCTTATAAATTTTTTTTTATTTGTGCCGACGTTTCAACCCAAACATGTAGCTCATCATCAGGACTGAAAATTTTAAAATACAATCAGAGATATAATATTATACGACTGATAATGGTGAATAATAAACTATAGTGATTGATGGTACATGAATCTTAACTATTATTACAATAAAAAATATTAAAAATGAAATATGTAAAAACTTATACAAACTAAAAATAATGTATATAATTCATTTATAAAAATTTTGTATAATGTTTTCTCTTACTAACCGTGGTTCGAGCACTGAAGGCTTTCAAGTACTGACACATTTAGTAGGTAAGTGTAAGGGTCGGGTGGAGGATTTCCCAGTTGTCCTTTTTCAGATAGCAAAATGTAGGTAAACATAGTCAGAGAAGAGGAGGGAGGTAATATTTCTATTTGTAGAATGTAAATAATATGCTGGCTAAATATTCAAGATGTGTGTTATTTTTTATGGTTAAAGAATTGTGACTATTGGCTAGTAATGAAATTAAGATAAGAAAGAGGTGCCAATCAATATAAATATAACATAGTTTGATTGAAGGTATACAATGGTTAGCCAAATAATATTTATAATTTTCATTTTTAATATTGTGTATTGTAATAATAGTTAAGATTCACCACCATCAATCAGTATAGTTTATTATTTACCATTATCGGTCGTATAATATTATATCTCTGATTGTATTTTAACATTTTCAGCCCTGATGATGACCCACATGTTTGGGTTGAAACGTTGGCACAAATAAAAAAAATTGTATAAGACTACGTCCTGAATATTTTTATCACCCATGAATGTAGAACAGTCGACTAGCTTCCTTCAATAATTAATTTGTGACAGACTCGTTATGGGTTTTCTGTCATTTATCTAGGAAAGGAAATGGGGCTAATAGAAATTTATTTGACTAATTTAATTATTACAAACTTTCCGTGTATTAATTTTTTCAATAGTGTCTGTATAAAAAACAATTGTGATAAAGTATTCAGTGATAAAATTAATTGGATATAAACTATGGTTTATGGCCTTTCATATAAAACCTCATTTAAATATTTTTTTTTTTAGGAGTAGATTTACTTCTTTACCCTGGGGCCTTTAACATGACTACAGGACCATTGCATTGGGAACACCTCATCAAAGCTCGAGCTGTTGATAATCAAGTATAACTACGTCAGTCAGTTGTATGTCATCAGATGACCTTTTATTTTTGTGTGATATTTATCTTTGCTAGGTATTTGCTGCTGGTATTTGTGGGGCAAGAGATGATTCTGCTGATTATGTTGCTTGGGGCCATTCAGTGTTAATTGATCCTTGGGGAAAGGTTGTTAGCAAAGCTGGTGCTGAGGAAACCACACTGATCGCTGATATAGGTTAGTTTTTTATTTACCAATTTTTTTTATTATTTATGATAATCTATACACAAAAAATATAGATTATATGAATTGGCTCAAATTATTCGATGAGATCTCTTGATTGTTTTGAAACAATATCGGCTAAAATCAATGGCCTGTGATTGAATAAAATGTGTTTACTTAATTTGCTTAAAGATATGAAATAGTTTTTAGAGCGATTGATTTTTAAGTTTGTTTTAAGTGTTATTTCTTGAATTATTTATTCTCATGAGTGTTTTGAAAGAATATAAACTCAAAACACTGACCTGTAATTGAATAAAATATGTTAAATCAATTTTTTTTAAAAATAATGTAAAGATTTTTTGAGCAAACAGCTGGATTGACTTTTAAGTTTGTTACCTTTAATTATTCGGTGAGTGTTTTGAAAACAAACAAAAAAAAATTATTCCTCTTACCCATACTACTCATTGGAAGTTAATAATAGGCTCTGCTTTATTCTGTAATTCGTTTACATTGAGGAATACCTAGTGTATTTTGACAAAATACTTTTTTAAACCACCCTGTTCAATATAATGAGAACCAATGTGTTTGTTGACAAGGAAAAAAGTATCCAGGATATTCTTTTGGCTTTGATTGATTCACTTATGCCTGGAAAGTATCTATAAAAGTGAAAATATTTTACTTAGCATTTAAATACCCAATATTGTTTCTTTAAAAATGACATAATACATTCGCACTGCTACCATTTTCTTTTGCCTTATTTCTGTCTCAATGGTCCATAGCACCATTTTACATTTCAGAGACAAGAAAAAGTCACACTATACTAAGTTAGGTTAATGACCACTTTCAAGTGTATTTTTTCATTGATATTGCATTATTTTATTCTATTTTTATTATTTATACATTTATATTTGATTTATAATTAACATTTTCATTATGTAATTTTTTTGTACTGTTTTATTATACATTTTTCATCTTCTTATATTATTATACTATTTTTCACACTGGTTGTTATTTCATTTTTGTTCTAATGAATGTCTGAATCTTGAGCCGAAATGTCAGCTAACAGAAGAATAAAGTTTTCTATTTGTTTTTACTTCCATCTTTGACCACATCCACTACCAACTTCTACTACTATTTGATCTATGGTCAACACTATCTCTCTATCATGGGTGATAAATATTCAGGACGCAGTCATTATAAAGTTTTTATTAGTTTCGAAGTATCAACCCAAACATGTGGATCATCATCAGGACGTGGTTCGAGCACTGAAGGTATTCAAGTACTTAATTGAACCACACTGACTTGAACCACAGGTCAGTACTTGAATACATTCAGTGCTCGAACCACACCCTGATGCTGATGATCACCCACATGTTTGGGTTGAAACTTCGACACTAATAAAAACTTTATAATGACGGCGTCCTGAATATTTATCACCCATGATATGTAGAACAACCTTCAACTATCTCTCAACCTTTATAAATAATTATAAATTTAATATGACTATTTTTTAAAACTTCTGGATATTTAAGAAATCGTATTGCTTTTTTTTTAGATTTAAATGTATGCAAGGCTATAAGGGAACAAATCCCGATACGAAAACAGCGGAGAACTGATTTGTATGAAACGTTGTACAAAGGAAAAGTTCAAGAAGGGTAATAATTATGTTTTTTACTTTCTTTATTTTAAATCTCGCAAATGTAAACAGATATTTTTGAAAAGACCAAATAAAACATTGGTGGAAGAAGCAGTTATTGTTTTACTTCTTGTCTATGTTCCTATTCTGCTTACCAGTCCAATACCTTAACCATGAATAATTCTATAAGAAAGATACAGCCTTTATTTTAATTAATTGTCAATTCTTACCATAATTTGTTCAACGTGTTCCTCTTATTCTTGGATCTCTGAAATTCTGCATCTTAAGTTTATTTACTCAAAAACGTTTGGTAATGAATTATTAAACATTCCTTCTTAGTGTTGATGTAATTTGGTCATGTTTGCTATTTTGTGTTTTCTACAGAGCAGTAAACCTGCCTGTTACTATCCAGTGTTCAAGGTGCTTTTTATTTGTTTTCCTAAGATGGTAAGTTTCTTTTACGAAGGATAATTCCAAGAGCTAAATTTTGTTAAAGTATTTGTTTTAATTAATTGATTTTGTGTTGTAAAAAATTTGAATGTTTATGAATAAAACAAACTTCTTATGTAGCCTAAGGAAGACACTGACCTAGTAGACCAAGACCTGAATTGCAGTATTGAAATAAAGAGAAAGTAATGGCGAGATACTATATTAACTTATGTTCTACGTTTTCTTGGGAATAGCTTTTACATTTATTTCAAAATAAAACACAAAAATAACCAATTAGATTTCACTCATGAGTTGGTCAAGACTTATTTGTGGACTTATTAGTTAGATGATAGGATACTGGATGAGCCATTCCATACCAGAAAATAATTTTTATTTCCCCTGCTACATTTTAATTTACTTTGTAAGAGCCTTAGAAAACTACCATTCAAAATTTATTTTTATATTTTAATTACGTTTCAAATGAGGACCTACATTTTTTTCTGGTGACGTAGTTTTTGAGTTATTCGGGGAACACTTGTTATTGTTTTAGAAATAAAAAATTTGTATTGTACGATTTTTACCATGTGAAACAAATCTATTACACATATACAGCATAAGGAGAACTACATTTCAAAAATTTCAGTTTCATAGGCATTGTCATATTTTAGATACACTGATCAATAAGGCAGTGTACAGATGGTCTCTTTCTTTCGTATAAATTGATTAAAAAAATGCACTAATTACAAAAATAAAAAATTATAATTGAGGCACTAATCTTTTGTTTTTTAAATTATAAAATTATTGCCTATATTTAATTTAGTCTTCATACTATTACAATAAAAAGTAAATTATCCTCTAAAACAATAGGATTCAATTAATGTTGATAAGCATTAACTTTGGTTATGGAGTCTGTTAGCTCTGAACGTCTTATTTATTTAAATAAGAAGTGGTAACACAAACTGCTTTGAGATTGGTACCTGGCTTATTCCTACATTATAATATATCACATCCTAAACAGATACCTTAATATGTATAATTTAAAAAAGGAAAAAAAAAATTATTTGCTTCTTAAAACCAAATTTCTTAATATGTATAATTTAAAAAAAAAAATATTTGTTCCTTAAAAATTTTCATGGTGACAATTATATTTTTATTTTAAGTAATAGGTTTTTGTTTTTTTGATTATGTTTCTGTTTAAAAAAATAATAAAATTTCTATAATTTCTACAGCAAGATTTACGTTAAGTAATTTTAATTATGACTTATTTGAAAACCATTTAAACCTCTATTAGTTTTAATTAAATTGATATTTTTATGAACAGGAGAAAAAATTGTGTGATTTCAATAAGGAGTGGACTATGATACGAATAACTTCTTTGTTTTATTAATTATTCAAGAATTTAGGAAATGATATGTGATTTTAACACGTGAGTATGTAGAAAAAATGTTCTTTCTTCCCTAAATATATAAATAATAAAAATTCTTCAAGGTAATCAGTGTTTATGTTCTTTGCCATAAATAAATTGTGCCCTTTTTATTGTTTGAAACCTAAATATTTAAAATTGTGTAAGTTTCAGTTTAGTGTCAATCATCTAAGCATGAAAGGAGATTGGTCAATATAAGAAAAACAAAGATAGTTATTTACGGTAAACTAATTCTGATATAAAAATAAGAGCAAACAGTCATTATTTAATTCATGAAAAAAATAACATTCACTCTGTTTTCAAAGGGTGTTAAATTTATATAATTTTTTTGAAATTTCAGGAACTATTATCACTAGAGACCGGGTTTTCATGTTATTGCAGATTTTGTTCGCTTAGGTGTAAAAACTTCAAACTGGACAATTTATCCGTTTCAGGATCTGTAGAATAACATATTGAAATTTCATTTTGCAAGTTTTGGCCTTTTCGGACTAAATTGCAAGTTTTTGGTTTTTGTTTCATGATATTGCATATTTTGTAATTTAAGAAGTAAATATCAATTTCAATTCCATAAAGTAAAATACTTGAACAAAAATTCCTGTATAACATGTAGACAGGTATGTATGAAAATATTCATTTAATTTTATTATTTATTGTATTAGATTTGTAGTTCAGGACAGAAATGGTCCAACGCATGGATCACATAAGGACAGTTAAATTATCTTTCTGGGATGAAAGGATATTTTAGACTCACTTTGTTTTATGTAGGCTACAAAATTATTATCCAAGTAGACTCACATTTTATTGTATAAATAATAGTATAATTAGGGTAACATATTTAATATCTTAATTGAATGCAAGTGTATGTAGCCACTTAAAAACTTCTTATCCTCATGGTACTGTCATTCGTAGCTCTAAAACGTGTATATTTATTTTCCAGTTTTCAAACGTTATATTACCGCTTGGCCAACTTTGACAAAACTCCGCTGGGTTACGCGAAATATTGTTGATTTTAATCAAAGCTAAGGGAGCTTAACTCAAAATCCACTTTTTCAAAATTTAAAATTGATCTACAGCTGTAAAATCAAGCTTAAATTAAAAAATGCACGTTTTTAAAATAAATATAAATGATTTTGACTTAATAATATACTTTCATGTGGAATTAAGTTAATTGTTGTACATTTTAATTTAGAATTAGATTTTTCTCACGTTTTACCTAACAGCAATTTTGAGGCTATAACTACTAACATAAGAGTAAACAAGAATTAATATTACAAATTAAACAAAAAATATGATTTTTGGATGTTATGTATGCAATTTTACACTTTTGGGTTTTTATTGCACTATTTTGTACATTTTGAACAAAATGCACAAAATCCGGTGTCTAAATTATCATCCTTCATTCTTTATTCATTACATTGTTAAACATTATGGATGCATTCTGTCCATTTTCAAATCCACTTTCATATTCTCGAAACAAAACTTCATAAAAATTAGAAATTATTGTGGTATTTAAAAGTTTATATCCATTTGTTGTATTTACATTTTTTATTATTATTTTTTTCTTACATGAAATAATTGTTTCCTTCTTATTTGAAGTATGCCAGTTATTGACAGTTTTCCAAATAAGAAGGACACACAATCATACTATTGTTTAGGTTTTACTAAATTAACAAAAAGATTAAATAGACTAATAACATATTTAATTATTTCCATTTTATAATATTCTTTAGATATAAAAGGATACAGATCTATATAGATTTTTAAGATAATGGTAATGCCTAATTTCATAAAGTTTTGTTAGGAGAGTATGATGGTCTCTAAATAAAATGGAACTTAAAAATGAACTAAGTGAGTCCGAAATTTCTAATATATATTAAGAATTTTGAAGTTTGAACTACTTGAGGTTTAAAAAAAATTTGTACAATTTTAATTAGCATTTGTGGTCCTTATGGCGTAGGGAGGTGGCGGTCCCATCGCCCGGTCATTGTACCGCAGTCAGCCTCTGGTCCTCCAGGTTGGGGGAACAGTACACTTACACCCACACAGTACACTAAACACAAGTTACAGCACACTACAATCATTCCCACATTACAGACTAAGATCATTTTCAGTACACCCTAGGGTTATCTTCCCTAGGTAGCCTTCCTGGATAGGAGAGTCAGTCAGGAGACTCCGAGGAGGCAGCCCCTCCACCTGAATCGGGGGCAGCTGGGCTAATAACCCTCTCCCCTTAAATCACCATTTATTACGAAAAGTCAAAATAAGAAGAAAGCCGGACTGTCAAAAAAGGTTAAACGTAGGCTTCGTCAAACGGATTTTACTTTTGGATTCTGGAATGTTTTAACATTGAATAGACCCGGAGCTCTAGAGTCGCTCCTCGATGTTTTGGATGGATATATGATGGATGTCACTGCTCTCCAAGAAATAAACTGGACTGGTCAAGGATCAGTTAAAAGAAGCAATCATACCATTTACTATAGTTGTGATAACTCTTCACAAATTCTAGGAACAGGCTTCGTTGTTACTGGTATGTATAGGCAATTTGTCATGGACTTCAGACCGGTTAGTCCACGAATTTGTTCAATTAGGATTAAAGATAAGTTCTGCAGCTATACTCTGATCAGTTGTCATGCACCACCTGAGGCTTCTAATGAAGATGAAAAAGAAGAATTCTATAAATCACTTGAAAACACAATTACATCAAGTCCAGCTGCTGATATTAAGATCATCGGAGGTGATTTTGATGCTGAAGTAGGTAAAGAACCTAAGAACGCAGATTATATAGGTATGCATAGCCTTCATGATGCAAGTAATCATAATGGTTGTCGATTATTAGATTTATGTATCTCTCAAAATCTTGTCATTGGTAGTACAATCTTTCCCCACAAGGATATACATAAGGCTACTTGGTACTCTCCTGATGGACTTACTATTAAACAGGTAGACCACCTTCTTTTTAGTGCTCAGCAGAAGTATATTCTAAATGACGTACGAGTGTACAGAGGAGCTCATTTTGCCTCAGACCACTATCTATCAGCAGCAAAAATAAGACCATTGCTCTCAGCTATTAGAAACAAAAAAGGAAAAAAAAATACGAAGGTTAATAATACTAAGTTGAAAGATCTACCCGATGAAAGTCAATGCAACAATAAAGTTGAAGATCTGAACCCACCATCTATTGGTGAACCTGATGAGGCTCCACCGATTGAATGAAGTTTACAAGTAGTGCCAATTAAAATTAAAAAACATCTGTTGAGCTATAACTTCATTTAAGGAAAAAAGCTATGTGGGCCCATAGGCTAATAAACATAACAAGTAAAGTGGATATTAAATGGTAACTGGTTAAAAAAATCACAAGATTTATCTGACAATGATCAAAGTTGTGAAATATGCTGAAGTGTTAATTAAGTTAAGCAACTGTATATATTCATCTTCCTTACAATAAATGTTATAAAAACTGGAATTTTATTCATTATTATTCTTGACACATAAGAAAATATGTTGTAATATTTATTCGTTTTTCAAGCCAAAGTGTCTGGATGGATACTATTAATATAAATCCATTTGCAACTCTTGGCTTTAAAAAGGAAGGTTACAACATTTATATACACTTTTGTTTTTTAATTTGGCGCTAGTAATCTAAGCTTCCATTCATTCTAGTACCATAAAAATATAGGCTATTCTCCCAGAAAGAGTGAATCCAAATTCTGTTTTTTTGTTTAATAATTAGGAATAAAAAATCATGAATAAAACATCAATAGATATTCATCTATTGATATATTTAATTAGGGATTTGTTTTATTTATTTAATATGTCAGTGCTTCCTCTTTGCTGTCTTACCTGTATCTAATATTCCACTATCTTAACAAGTCTCTTTTCTTTCTGTATAGTTGGCCTATAGGAAAGGAGTTAAATTTTTGAACCTAAACAAAACTAAATGATTTACCATCAAAGCAAGAGAAAATTCACTTATTATCTGTATAACATATATATAAAAAAAAAATAAACTTATATTATTTAAGATAGAATTATGTACACTCAAAACAGGATTAAAATAATTGTCTAGAATTGATTTTTTAGAAGAAGTTCTGCTATTCCCAACTCACAATGTAGAATTCAAGTGCACAGAAATTGGTGGCACTATTTCCTATCAGCTCATGAAATTACCAAAGAAATGCTTACTAATTTTAATTAATTTGGGCTGGGAAAATTGTTTAACCATGTTAAAAATGACTTGCAAAAACCACTGGATGGCTTGAAGTGGAAGAGTTACTATGTAATCAGTAAAAAACGTTTGGACATTGCAATAATATATTCTATCAACACTTATATAAATTTTTCTTCTGATACATAATACATAACAAAGAATATTTGTTAATAAATTTACTAACATTAAATTTTTCATCATTATTAAGAAAAAAAAAATCTATAACCAATAAACACCTAGTATCATGTATTCAATAGAAACCAATACCCAATTTGAAGCCCTTACATGTTAAACAATAGCCACGTCACTAGTGACATGATTTAGGAAAAAACATACCATAACAATTCTCAGAAAGTAAGTTACTACTGTTTCTTGGTCAACGGTTCGGCAAGACGGTGTTTTTCAGGTTTTTTTTTTACTCTTAATTCATTATTTAATTATGAGTACCCACTTTATAGATGTTGGGTAGGTTCCAGGAGGGTCTCAACTCCAGGGATAATGCTTGGCTCATGTAATCGGATAAAATGTATCTGCAATAGCCACCGGACTTGAAACTGGGGTTAATAACCCTGATTGTAATTTAGCTATTTGAATGAAACATGATTACATTTATATATCTTTCTGTAATTGGATTGATCACAAGAATTTTGTGCTTGATTGTTTTTTAAATGCATGGAATGAGGTAAGTTATCTGAATTATTAAGATGTAAGTAAATTGATAAAAGTCCTATCTGTAATTACATTACATTACAGATCTGTAATTAGCTTCTGTAATTAACAAGTAAAATTTTGTGATCAAGAGAGAAAATTCTCATACACATTCAGCTCTCTAATTCAGTTAAATTTAATTATCAATTTCAAGATTTTGGAAGTGAATCAAAAAAAATATTTGGATGTGCTTTTAATACACCATTATGCCTGAATTTCTAATTTTCCTCCTCTATTCACTTAATTGATTTTTAATACAAATACAAGTGGTGAAGGGAACTTTCAAGAGGTCGGTCAATGAGTCATCGGTTTTTTACCAAGTTCGTTGCATGATTCTACATTAAATAATTTTGGAGAAATATCCAACTGTTTGTTCCAATTGGCCGCAGAAGCCAAGAAAGAAATATATGTATAAATAGTTTTATAAATAATTTCTTGAATAAATGAGAAATGATTTATTAAATATGTATAAATTATAAATTTAAAAAAATACACAGAACATTTATATGGCTTGATTATTCGTCTGCCGGAAATTTTATATATTTTACAGGTACAGCACAAATAAATATTTTATAAGAATTACATATCCGTGAATAACTGATAAATAATAAAAGAACTAATACAATATAAAATAATAAATATTTTGAATGATTTATCACTAAGAAATAATAATGAAGGAAAATTAAGGGAAATCATAAACAATAACATGAACAAAACTGACCATTAATAATATGGATGGATCATTCATTGTTTATGCTGGATGTAGCATGTAAAAATAATTTCTTACTCTTATTTTTCTGCATCTACCTAAAGCATATGCACAAGTTTTTTTTATTACATAGAATGAGAAAAGAAAACAATCAAGAGACTTAATTAGACTTAAGCTGTAGTTTTGTCTAAAAACCTGTAGTTTGAGTAAAGTAGGTGATTTTTTTAAGGTTCCTATTTGTTTTCAGCATTTCAAAATACCCTTATATAATTTTTCTTCTTATCAAGATATCTGACGACCAATAGTTTATCTGGATTGTATTTACTTTTTAATTTGGAGTACATTTTTCTCATATTTCTTGTAGTCAGAATAAAAGTTGAGAATCATTTAAAGGTAATTGAATCATTGTTATTCATTTGAGTTATTAAAATTACTGCAGTAATTTATGATTAAATTTAATCTTTATAAATTGCCTCGATTAAGATAATTTTCCATGAATATATTTCTATTTTTGACAAATGTAATCTTGATCTTGAGTTTTATAATTGATTAACTCAAATGAGAGATTGTCTTATTCGATATATGACCATTTATTTGTAACATTAGCCTTTTAATTTTTTTAACTCAAAATGATTCACTTTATACAAATTTAAAATATTTAATGTTAATTTAAAATGTTATTTTTAACAATAAATATTACAATATAACTATAAATATTTATAACAATATGAATATTAGGTATATTAAAAAAATAAATAAATTATCACCAAAATATTAATAAAGTAATTTCATTGTAAAATATTTATATTAGTAATATAAAATAAAAAAAAGGTTGTATAATCAATTAAAACTTTGATAAAGTATCAAAATTTATATTATTTTTACAAGTTGAAGTATATGGGTGATTCTCCCATTTTAGGGGCAAGTTTTAGTCCATTACAACATTTACCTGATAAGTTAAGTCTAACTTGATTTTTTTCCCCACTGTGTTATGGTGAAGAAATATTTCTTCATAATGCAATATTAAAAATTAAAATATTAAAGTAAAATATTAATAGTGTAATTTTATAATTACTTGAGCTTCTAAAATGTCATTACCAAGTATAGTCCCACTCTCAGTTTTCTAGTAAATAATTTTTTTTTTCTTTTGAAACTTATGTAAAATGACAGTGAAATTCATTTCCACTGCTAAAGAATAATTAATGCATTTTGAATTATATATTTTTTTAAACTTTAGTTAACAGTGAAGTATGTTTATGTATTTTTAAACATTGTCCCATCACTTAGATGTCATTACCAAGCAAAAAAGATAACATAAGATATTTAAGCTTGAAAAGAGGAAACAGTGGGGAAATTTCTTCAGTGTAGTAGTAGCCATGGAGTTAAAGGACAGCCACCAGCGGATAGACTGACCACTTGGAGAGCCTCCCTCTGTACATTCGTTTCTTATACATTGAGCATGTACCTTTATTGTTGTCATTACCACCGTGTATATTATCCTTGCTACCTGTTCAAATTATTTCACTTATTATAATTCATGTTTGACTATAGTTTGTAGCAAGTCAGTTGGAAAAAACAAAAATAATGGTACTAGTTACATAGCGGTTTTGGTTGAATAAAATACGTGAAAATGTCATTACCAAGTTGAAAACATGTGTCATTCCCACAACCAAATAATTAGCTTTAATTACTGAGTAAAAAGTACTTTTGGTCTTAGCCATTTGCTTGGATAAAGCTGAGCAGCAATATAAGGTATAGGTATTTAGAAAATTGTATTTAAATGTCATCAAAATTATTAAAATTTTATCATGAAAATTGTCCATAATATAATGCTGAGAATATCCCATATACCAAAGGTTCTCAAACTAGGTGCAGTTGTAATAGAATTTAATTTCAATATTTAGGCTCAGAATTGTCACTGGTGAATAGAAATTCTAAAAATTCATATTAATAACAAAATTATAATAAATAAAATTAAGATAAACACAATTATGAAAATTAAAAAATATGGATGATAATTACTAAAAACTAAAAAAAATTTATGTGAATAAAATAAGAGGAGTAAAACTGAGGTAACTGGAAAAAAGAGATTCTCAGTCAAAAGCTCTTTTTTCAAAGATTGTATGGTAGAACTGCTTGAATTAGAGATTGCTACACACTCTTTTTTTTTTTTCCATAGGAAGGTTCAGTAATGGATGTTTTGATTTGAGGGTTTTTTTAGAAGTAAAATATTGGTGAATTGATTGTCATCCTTTTATTTTTTTTTTGTTTTGAAATCAACTAGAGGTTTTATAAGCATTGATCTTGACCATTTATGAAAATTGAGGAAAAATATTATAGTATTTTGGAAGAGCTATAGCAAAGACTAAAAAAAAAAAAAACATATTTTTTAAAATTTCAATTCAAGTAATTTTTATTTTTAAAAAATTATTTTATTTGTTTGTAAGAATTAGCATTTAAAATAAATCATTGTATAATTGTGTAAGACCTCTCTTAGGTACTTCTTTAACGATATAAAACTACTGTCACATTTTCCCTGATGATAGATAATGCTGTCAGTTGATATTATTATAGAAATTTTACATATACTAATAATAATCAGGAAAGGTTTGAGACTTGCTGTGGTCGATAATTATTTATTCTGTTTCATCAGCTGTGGATCGACATTCAGGTTGGAACCATAAACAACCATCGACTTTCTTACAAAGTACTGGAATCCAAGACTTTTCTTGGGTTATGGTATAGAGGTTTAATAATAATCAGATTATATGGCAGTTACTGAATGTGTTTGAATAGTGCCTATTGAAAGCTAACTATTGCTGATGAATTCATGCTTATTCAAAATTGCTAAATAAAAAATGTTTAGATTTCTTAATTTGAAACTTGGAATGAGATGGTAGAGAGTATTATTTATAAAGCTTAGATAGATTAGTGATAATCTACTTTGGTGCATTAACCAAGATTTTTTTTTTAATAAATTGTTTGACCTCATGTTAGTATTCAAATTATTGTAAAAATTTTGTTAATAATAAATTATTTCACAAAACAGCCAAATCCCATCTCTTAGGCATCTGAAAACATAAAACCAGGAGCTTCTAACATAGAAGTAATTGGGGTACTACCAGGACCATATATCTATATTCATTGGTAATTTTTTTGTACAATGACAGTTATATTATATTTACTTGTTGGATTGTAAAATCCAATAAATATTTTACTGAAGAAACTATAATTATTACTTTCCAACTTTTTTTTTATTTTATGAATTTTATAAATAATAGATTATTTTTCTAAAAGATAATTTATTAGGATTAATAAATCAATTGAATGTAATTTGAGTAATTGCAACTCATTTTGTTTATTTCAGTAAACAAAGTTTTTGGATTCGAGTATGGAGAAAACACTGTGGATTTTGATTATTTTCTTGGCTATTGGACTTACCAAAACAGCGAATATTCTCATCCTTCTTCCACTTCCACTTTATAGTCATACAAACACTTTTTTGCCTATTTTTAAAGAATTGGCTACACGAGGCCATAATATCACAATGGTGTCACCATATCCTCAAAAACAAATTCTTCCTAACTGGACTGATATCACGATTGATATTTCAATATTCAAGATTTTCATGGGTATTATTTTATATCTTTGTTGTAATCCCACTCATAACTTTCAGTTATCATTTTTTAAAAGGAAATTTGTTCAACCCTCAAGTATGTTGATGGTGAATGAAAAAAATTATCACTGAAGTTATTCTTTTAATAAGAATTGGCTATAATTTATGGGATATTTTATCATTATTTATTTTCCTTTTCTTTTTTAATTTATATTTCAGATGAAACAATTAAAGAATTTATGAGTCATAATGTATATTTGTTTTACTTTGCATTCTGGAGATTTTGCTCCAATGTCATGGAATTGGCATACCAGGATAAAAATCTGCAAAAACTCATTCATAGTGAAGAACTTAGTTATGATTTGTTGATTCTTGAACCATTCTTTGCTCAAGAATCACTTATAGCTTTTGGACATAAAATGAATGTGCCTGTTATTGCTCTGCATCCCATATCACTGTCTCCTTGGCCTGCTCATTTGAGTGGCAATGAATTTTCATTATCTTTGTCCCCAAATTATCGTACTGGATATACAAGCCGTATGACCCTAACTCAGAGATTAGATAATACATTTATTAATTTAATAGAATTCTTCACAGCCTATTTTCTTTATTTGCCGCAGCAGGTAATCATAAACTGATTGTAATTTATAATACCTCAGGTATAAGCACACCTTAAATCTATTTTTCATGTTAGGAAAAGTTAATGGAAGATTACATGGTATATCCTGGCTACAAAAATAGGCCACCTATTCTTGATATGTTAAAAAATGTATCTTTAACTTTAATAGATTATCACCATTCAGTAGGATATGTTAATCCCTTACAACCCAATACCATACCAGTTGGAGGCCTCAGTTTAAAGCATGCTGATCAACTGCCTAAAGTAAGTATCTTTTATAGGAAGGAAAATTATCAAAACTTTTTCTAAAAAATATAATTAATCCCTTTCCCCTCCGAACTAGATTTAAAAGTTTATCACATTGTTAAAAAAACTACATCACCATATTGATACTAAATATTATCCCGGTATAAAGTATTCTATTTTATCTCTACCTTGGAACAAAGAAGCTAATGTCCAAAATGTTTAAATTGAATAAACTAAGCCAAAAAATCCTGGTTGGATATAATAGGATGTAAAAAAAAAAAAAATGAACGTTTTATCAAATTCAAGATTTCAAAGGACTGTAAACATTTTAATCCTAATTAATACCTACCAATATTTAATAATACCTTTAGAGCATTATCTAAGCTTACTTAATATAAAATAAACTGCTTTTCCAGTTGCTGCAAGGAGGCAATTTGAAAAAAAAACTTTGCACTTTTTTGAATTTTGAAAGTGTTACTCATCACGAATTTGTTCCTGATGGATGCTCTATGAATTCTGAACTCTGAACTGAAAAGATTTTATGTGAAGTTGTCAGAGCTTTATCCTGATTTGATCAACCGAAAAGGAAATTTATTCCAACATGATAATGCTTCCAAAAGAATGGTGTGGGCATGGGATTGAGCAATCGGCTAGCGGATGGCTAATGACGGTAGATAACAATGGACTATACTTTGAGTATTATTTGTATTTTACATCAAAGAAATAATAATACAAATATTTGGCTGAAAAACGGTCATTTTTTTTTTTTTATACACCCTATTATATTAGTTGTTGTAAGGACCAATATACTCTAGTTTGATGAGTTTTCAATTAGTTTGACATTTTTTTCCCTGATTTTGGCATCGATAGTTAAATTGTCATAATTTTCTTTTCTTCTTCTTGTATATCTCTGATGTCAAAAAGGAAAATAGAATATTATGCTGATTCTAAGTGTTTTGAATAGTATCATGCTTTTATTCTCATTGAAGTTGTCATAAGAAAAGGTAATTATTTAAAAAAAAGGCCAGTTAGTTTAAGAATGGGAAATTAGTTTTTGGTGCTCTTAACTATGCAATTAATCAAGTGAGAAACCTGGTGGTTAAGTGTGATCTGTACCACCTGTACAATACAATCTGTACCCCAACAACTCCATGAGTTGTTGTGGTACAGGTTTTTTATATATATTTTATTTTTACAGGACTTAAAAGACATTATTGAAGAGTCTAATAGCGCTGTGATTTATCTTAGTTTTGGTTCCCATGTTAGTGGAGGAGACGTATCAGCAAAAATACTAAAAGCTTTATTAGAGGCTTTTGAAAAATTAGATCAAAGGGTGCTGATGAAATGGGAAAATGTAAACATTGCTAATAAACCAAAGAATGTTGAAATTAGAAAATGGTTTCCACAACCAAGTGTTTTAGGTAGGAACTATTGATTATTACTGTTCCTATTTATTACTTTTTGATATTAAATCCACACTAAAAAAATGATAAGTTAGATATTTTATTTTCTCAGCTCATCCTAATGTTCATCTTTTCATATCACATGGTGGCCTGCATGGTATCACTGAGGCTTCCTTTTATGGAGTCCCAATTCTAGGAATTCCTTTCTTTTCTGATCAAGAATATAATTTACGATTTGTGGAACAATTGGGTACTGGCTTAACTCTGTTACAAAAAGATGTTAGTAAAGATAGTCTACTCAATGCCATTCATGAATTGTTAAATAATTCTAGGTAAGATACAATAATAAAATCTTTAAAAAATAATTTTTTATTTGTTGAAAATATGATGTTTTTTGCAGTATAATTTCTATAGAAATCGAAAAAATGTGTTATTAATAATTATTACATATTTAATAGTTATTTCAACTTAGTTGGTAAATAAGTTTTAAATGAGATTGATTTTTTTTTTTAAATGTAAAGATGGCCTTTTTGGATAGTAAAATAGTATTCCATTATAACGTTTACACTGTTATTCCCGCACCTAAAATCAAAAGTTAAAAATATTGATTAAACCAACATATTTAGTTTTGAACAGAATGCCATTTCTCTGGCATTACATTCAAGAAAAAAAATCCATTTGCCCTCAAGCCTATGTAAGAAATAAGCCTGAGCTATGTGAAAATGAAAATATCTTATAGAAATAAAATCAGACATTACTTTATTTTAAGTTGTTTTTGAAGAAACTCTGTGAGAAGGAGCAACATTTTGCTACAGAGCTACTTCTATAAGATTTGATAATACCACACTCTGGTCACTGCAGATTAAATAAATATCTCGTATGGAATAGGAAGATGCTTTTGGTTCATGTATGTGAGCAATAAACATGTCTCAGACCCTAAACTTATGTAAGTGAACCTATTTAGTATTTGGAAGTTCTTAAAGCATATTACCTGATTGTGCACAATAATCCCCTATAACATAGGCTCTTAAATTGAGGTTCACAGAACAATTTTGACATTAACTTTAAAACTAACTTCCCAGCTTTTTGATTTTGTTAAAATAATTCATTTAGTAAAAATTATATATGCTTAAGACTTTTTGTATTTCTTGTTGCTTAGCTATTTATTAACATAAATGAGTTGGAAGGGCACCACACATAAAGTACTGTACTACAAGATTACATATGTTTAAGAACCACTGCTATTCTAGGCTTTGGTGTTCTTTTATGTTGAGGGTTAGGAAGACCAGAAAAATTACTGCCATCTCACTACTGAATATAGAGATAGTTTAGCATAATTTTAACTGAATATAAATTTAAAAAATATTATACCATGTATAAAAATTATTTAGTTACAGAGAAACTGCACTGAAAAGATCACAAATTGTAAATGACAGGCCGCATTCGGCACTTGAGTCTGCTGTTTATTGGGTTGAGTATGTGCTGAGACATGAGGGAGCTAGGCATCTGAGACCAGCTAGGTTAGATCTTTCAATTCATCAGCTTCTTTTATTTGATATCATGCTGCTATTTTCATTTACCGTGGTGATCATAACTTTAATAATAGTAGTGTGTATAAAATGTTCATTTTTACTACTTACAAAAATGAAAAATAGAAGTAAAAAAAACATGTGATGCTTCTTTTCCTGTACATTATGAACCTCCTACATAATGAATTGGTACTAATTTTCCTTTATGAAATTTCTTGTGAACACAATAAATATTGAATAAAAATGTTAATAATTAATAACATTTGAATAAAAAACCTGATCTACTGCCTCTCCTGGTCCTTAAAGTTCATTTTCTCTATTAACATTGCAGCTCTCCATCTCAGCTATTATCAGATCTACCTTATTTTTCAGGAATGAAAGTAGGTTAACTAGTCATCTAAGTTGAACTGGGCTATTAGAGCGATTATCAAAAAAAGCTTAACTTCCACGAAAAGAATCTCGAGCTAGTGAACCATTTTTGAAAATTCCTAAATTTCTTATGTGGTTTCTTGCAATCATGGATAACAATATATAACCCTAAATAGAGCTCCATTTTTAGAGCCAAAATTCAAATTTCTCCATTTTTATAGTTTTTCTTTCTTTTTTTAAAATATATAAACTGAACTCTATTGTTCAATAGGATAGTATTAGAACAATTTGCTAGTGAAATTAGTTTGGTTTTGGGATGATTTGTTCTAATACTTGGATAAGACAAAGATAGCAGAACCCAACTTCATTGTTCTATCATCTTTAGCTGTCCATGAAAACCACCAAAAGATCCAGAGATTTATATAATTTTGCCTATTTTTCCATACTGATTTAATTTTATTCATCATTCTTATATTCTATATTTATATGTTGAAAGGAAATATATTTGATTTAAAATATCAATTAATGAAATTATGAATTGAAGGATGGAAATTTAATCATGAGTGGAAAGCCTAGAGAAGATATAGAAACCTGCAAGAATAGCGAAAGATTGCAAATTTCCACAAATGGCATGGGTTGGAATGTGTCTTTAAAACTATTAATAATCATTTCATTAATTCATTTTCATAGGGTTAGTACTAGGTACAATGAATGACAGTAGTGGATCCAGAATTTAATTTTGGGAAGCTTTTTTTTTTTTAAATTTTAAGTAGCGGTAATTACTTTGAAAGAAAAAAAAACAACTATATGTATGAAAAGATGTTTAAGTGGTACTTAAAGGCAGAAAAAAAGATGCTTTCTGTTTGAAGAAGATATGTCCAGTACTGATGGTTAGATGTTTAATTACCTCTAATTTAATTAGGAAGAAATATCATTTTGGCTTAAATTCTCATGATTTCAGGAAAACAATTCCTTAAGATGTACAGAAATGTGAATGGATTCAGATTTTGGCCTACACTGTGGGAAATGTATTCTAGATACCATGAAACATTTCTTTTTTACTAGAGAAGAAATGTTTCAGAGATCTTTTCTACTACTTAGTTTTTGATTTTCATAGGAATACCAAAAATATATGGATAGTTCAAGAGATGGTGTTATATATATTAGTTTCGGCTCTGTTATGAATATATCTTTACATTTATACTTCTACATTCTTTCAATTGAGGCAAAATGTAATTATGAAATGGGAGAAGGAAGAACTGTCTAGTAAGCCTAAAAATGTTAAGACATCTATGTGGTTGCCTCAAAATGGGATTTTAGGTATTAATAATTTAAACTTTGTCTCACTTTTTATTGAATATTTTATTAATTTTCATTAGTTCTCTTCTACCAATGTTTTTCTTAATCTAAATGCATATAATGATTCTAATATTTTTCTTGTTGAATATCATAGCTAGTGGTGTCCAGATGAATAAAATAAACCTAATTGTTTAGGACTTATAAAGGGTGTCCCATAATTAACAAAACATTTGAATTAAAAAAAAACAGTTATTTTTTCTTTGAATTATTATTTTTTTTATTGAATCATAAAGTACACATAGTAGGATTATTTATAAAATAACATATTGGGAAAATGGACTCCACAGCTTTACTGACTTATGTGGACTTTTTTGTTGAAATTTTCTATGACCATTTTGCACAAATGTGGCTGAATTTCGTTGATACAGTGTTGAATTTATTCCTTCAATAGATGCGTGCTTGTTGCCACAGACATTTGACTTCAAATAATCCCATGAAATGAAATCAAATGGTGTTAAAACCACCATATTTTGTACGAATTTTTCCAACTGTTTCCGCAAAACTTTCATTATTTTAAAAATATTTTTCAACAATGAAAACATACTATTTTGAAAAACTTGAAATGAAAAAAATTGTAATTATTTTTCCAACTCATAAATAATCATTATTTTTACCAATAAAATTGAAAATCATGCATGAATTAAGCATAAGAATAAATCTTTGAGTTTTATTGATTCCATTAAATTTAATAGCCATTTTGATTTTGAGCACTAGCTGATTCAAGGGGGAAGGGAGGTAGCGATGAGGGGAGAATGGTTTTCAAGCTCCACAAAATAGATAAACAATTATTTTTTTAATTGGTCCTTATTTGTTTTTATGAATAACTGAGCCAAATACTTAAACAATTCCAGTATGTTCTTATTTTAAATTATAATATATGTACTTCATACTGGTGTCTTAGATGAATGACTAAATAAAAGATGATGATAATACTTATCCAACCTATTGTTTCAGCTCATCCGCATTGCCACTTATTCATCAGTCATGGGTTGGATTGAGTGATGTATTTTCAATAATATACCTCTCATTATTATTCCATTTTTCTCAGATCAGTATCACAATGCTAAGTTCGCTGAAAAAGAAGGCTTTGCTTATGTTTTGGATAACCTTAACTTAACAGCAGAAAATTTATTGTACACAATCAATTCAGCTTTAAAAAATACTGAGTATGCCTTTCATGAAGGTTTTTTATTATTTTTTAATATGGTTTATTTTATTATTTTAAATATTATGTTTTTATTTAAGATTTAAGTAAAACATACAAAGAATATCACTGATTTTGAAAGATAGAGATCAAAGTTCTTTGGACAAAGCAGTCTACTGGGTAGAATATGTCATGAAGCATAATGGAGTAAAGCATCTGAGACCAGCTTCTCTAGATTTGAATTTGTTTTAGTATTTTTTATTAGATATAATATTTTTAGGTTGTATTGTTTTTATTACAGGATTTTTAATCATGTTTCTTATATTATGCATTTTATTAAATTTTTTTAGAGTCAAAGAGAAGGATAAACAAAAATATAACTGTTTTTTTTTTATTTTACTTTTTAAATGGCTTTGAGACATTGATAATACACTATGACATATTGTATCTTAATTAAATTTAATAATAGTATATTTGTTGACATTTGGGTCATAGAATTGATAATTTTATTATTGTTTCCATGACTCACACAAGCAAAAACTTGATTAAACTTTTCATATTAGGAAATCATTGTAATAGACTGACTATGAATTATCTGATGTTTATTAATTTTTTTTTTTTTTTTTTTTTTTTTTTTTTTTTTTTTTTTTTTTTTTTTTTTTTTTTTTTTTTTTTTTTTTTTTTTGGAATGGTGAATTTCATATTTGATGTAATATTTTATTTTATTTTTTATTCTTATTTATATGATATTTACAACTGTATAAAAAAAAAATTCATACATGGATATAATGACATGAAACACATGTTGAGAAACTTCTCATTGATAGCACTCTAATAATATGTCTATAGTAGGAGATCATGGGGCCATCTTCTTTTCAGACGCCTCGGTGGGTTATCAGGAATTGAATAGGAAGAGAGGTTGGAAACAAGAGGGTTGGGATGGTTATGAAGTTTATCATGGAAGGATAGATATCTGGATTGGGCCAAATCTGAAACATAAAGAACATTAAGGTCATTGTGGATGGTTTTATTTTTAACAAAGTAAGGAGCATTGAGGATTTTACTAAGGATTTTGGATTGTAAGGATTGGATACGAGAGGAATTTGAAGGTTTGGTGGAGCCCCATAGCTCAACTCCGTAAGTCCAAATAGGCCTTATTATAGTCATGTATATGAGTCTTTTGTAATTAATTGGAAGGTTAGAGCATAAGTGTTGTATTAGTCGGAAACGTCAAGCGGTTTCTTGTCGTTTCAGTCTGGTATGAGGATTCCAAGTTAGACGTTTGTCCAGGTGGAGTCCTAGGTAACTGATTGGTTCAACAGGAATAAGTGAGGTGTTGTTTGAGCTAGAAATGAGCTTGTATGTATTTGAAATAATTTCAGCAAATTTAATATTTACTAAGCTAGAGAGTTCAAAAGATATTCATTTATCCTATATACTATGGAGAATCTGATGACATAATAACTTATGCTGTTAATTACAGGGTGTACACTTTATACTAGTTCCTCTACTATTCCTCAGTTCTGTAATCAGTAACTGGTGTATATTGTCATTATGCTTTTCTTAATATTCTTTCAAAGTTGTGGTGTACGCATTAAAAAATATTTGTAACCAATATCTCCAAATTCCCTAATAAAAGCTTATTTTGCTAGTCTTGTAGTCCTAGTTCCTAGAGGTCTCATGAATGGTAAACGTTTTGGTAACATCAGACCTTTTTTTTAATTATTAATTTTTTATGTCTGATTTATATTTTTTAATTTTGATAGTAATCATAAATTTGATATGATCGTTATTTAAGTATTATGAAATGTAGTGAATTAATTTAATATAAAAACGTCAAATAAGATGAAGCAAACCTTTTTTATAATTTACCCTCATCTTATTTTTTTTAAAAAATGTTGGTTAAAATAATAGAAAAATAAGAATGAAACATTTAAAATTTGTAGATTTAGGGGGAAATGAATAGGAGATGACTGTTCTGGCAGCCCTACTTTGGACTAATGCTCTGAATAAAAGGAGTAATATAGATGTTTATTAAAGCTGGAAATAAACATCTATATGCTATGGTGCAGTATGGGATGCCCATCCACCCCAAGCCCGATGGCACAAGCCTCCTCCCAAAGAAAGTAAATTAATAAAAAAGTATAGTTTAGTTTTCTATGTACCTTCTGTAGAAAGTTCTCTTCAAATGAAATCTCCAAAAATATAAATTCCTCCAAACATCCATAATCTTGTAAAAATGTGCCCTCTCAAACATTTTGATTGCTCAATGCGCTCCTTCTAGGCACCTCTGCATCGCGGTATTGCATAAATTTAACTAACTCTACTGCAGCTGAAATTAATTTCTATTCTAAGTGTTGTGATAATTACATCGGAAAGAAAGAAAGAAACTAGCTAGCTACCTATATGAAATGTTGTTCAAGTGATTCCTAAAGACCTTTTAAATGTAATTACACGAGCAATAATACTTTGAGAGATAATGTTTTAATATGTTTTTCGATAAAACATATGTTATATTTTCCCATTTTTGGAGAGAGGGGCTTTAGCCCGAAAGCTTCCCCCCTCCGTAGGTCCGCCCGTGATTAGAATAAATATCCTATTACTATTTGTTCACGTTTTGGTTTATTATTATAAATGATCTATTCCAATTGACCGAGAAAAATAAAAGTAATTTCTCTATCTCACGATACATTTAATTACCATATCATTTTGTTCGAAATTGTGTTGCTTGTAATTATGAAAATAACGTATCTATGTCAACAGTTCAGAGGAAGAAACACGAGTACACGTGTCTTTATCGCTCATTCATTTGTATCAATGTTTGCATATTTAGTTAGTGTCCTCATCAAACATAATTATTTTAATTGCATTTACTTATGTGCATGTTGCTTGAAATATTTATTTACAACGATTGATTAATTTATGCCAATATTTTCATTCGCCAGGACTCAAAGTGAACCAATGCAAATAATTACGTTTTGTCTGAAAAAGTTTGTGATATTGCAGTGATTGACAATGATATAAAAAAAAAAAAAAACATACTTTTTTAAGTTCCTGTATAGTATTACCATCCATCTGTTCAATCATAAATTCAATTAATTTTACTATATTTTTCTTGCGTTATTTATTTATTTATAACGCCAGCTTCAAAGTAGGTATCCAATGCTGTAATTTCCTTTCTCTGTATTACAGGTATATTTTAAGGTTTTCTTTGAAATTAATTGCTTCAATATTACAAATACTATATGTAGAGTGATTGGGCTCAGCTCTTGCTTAATTTTAGCTTCCTCACTACCACGGGCGGATATACGGGAAAGGGAGAGGAGGGAGGGCTTTCGAGCTGAAGCCTCCCCCCCAAATAGTAAAATATAACCATGTTTTATGAAAAAAAAATTTTAAAAATACCTCTTAAAGTATTATTGTTCGTGTAATTATATTTAAAAGGACTCAAGGGATCACTTGAACACCATTTCATATAAGTAGTTAGTTTCTTTGTGTTTTTCCAAAGTAATTATCGTTATTTTTATGAAAAAAAAAGTTTTCGGGCTGAAGCCCTCCCCCCCAAAATTAAATCCTGGATCCGCTAGTGCTCACTACCGGAGGTAGAGAACCTTTGTATTCGTGCGGGAGGTTAAATCGCGTTTTACGTTTCAGACATCAAGGATCGAATTTGGTTTGGTGTCTTGTCTGTAGTCAAATCGGTGTAACGACCATATCACCTGCTACCGTTTATCTGATTTTCATGAAATTTGTAGAGATTATAGAGCGGGTTGGGCCTAGATGGTCCCATATCAATTTCATTAGATTCCAAATAGTACTACCGGTTGCGGATGCGCAAATATATTTTCTTAGGTATGTCAATATTTTAGGAACAGCTCGATCGATTTGGCTCAACGTTGAGAGAAAGGTAGGGATTGGTAAAATAATGAAGCTGTATCGATTTAATTAAATTCTGTGCCGTATCTCCGGTTGCGCACGCGCAATTGTATTCTCTAATATACACCGATATTTCAGAAAAGGTTCTTTCTATTTGGCTCGAAGCCAGAAGAAAGGCGAGAATTAGTAAAAGTAGTATTAGACCTTGAGATAGGGACAGGCGGATTTATGTGGGGGGAGACTTTCGGGCTGAAGCCCCCCCAAAATGGTAAAATGTAACCATGGTAAAAAATATTAAAAAATTATGTCTTAAAGTATTATTGCTCGTTTAATTAAATATAATAGGTCTTCAAGAATCACTTAAACACCATTTCATATAGGTAGTTGGTATCTTTCTGTGTTTCCAAAATAATTATCGTTATATATATGAAAAAAAAAAACTTCCGGTCTGAAGCCCCCAAAATTAAATCCTGGATCCGCTAGTGGGTATAGGTAAGTGTGGAACCAATGAAAATGGCGAGGAAGCTAAATTGGCCTCACTTGCCAAACGTTTTGTTTTCTGAATCTAATCTTACATCTACCTTATAACTTAAACGTACTCATTTTATCATCGCTGATTATCGGGTGGGAATGTATCGTTAAAACATGAGAGTTTCCTTAAGGTTTTATAATTTTAGGTGAATTTAAGAACTATGAATTAGTCTGGAATGTATAAGGCATTTATTAATTTTTCTGTGGCATGAGGTCCATTAAATTCATTCTGGCTGTATTTATAATTTATTTTATTAATTTATAATTATAACTTTAGATTGTACCATTTATTTATAAATCCACGATAAAATATACCTTTATCAAAACATCCACAATCGTGTTATCAAATAAAGCAAAAATAGCATTAAGAATTGTACCCAGATTATAAACATTAAACAAATTTCGTTTTTTAAATACGATTATTTTATTTAAACATATCCCTAAAGTATTTAAGATCCAAACGCTAAGCTTTAACTTCGAATAACATTTATAACCGCTTGATTACTTTGTATTTAAACATTTCAAAGTACAATCCGCAACTTATAAATATATTTATTTTGAACTCAGATAAACAACTATTCCCTCTACATTCATGTATTTCATAGCTTACATTCATTGAATGGTGCATTATGGTAAGGAAGCTTCTAGTTTAATTATTTACTAAGTAAATAATACAAAACCGGGATATTACGAAAAACTCAATGGATTGAAATAAAAACAAAATAAATAAATTTATTTTCAATGATATTTATGAATCATTGAATGCAGAAGTGGTGTAACTAAAAAACTGAAACTTTGATATATTTAACGCTTCAGTTTATGTTTTACGAAACAAAATGTTTACGTTATCGTAGTGATGGGTCCTTAGAAACAGGGCTTATGTATAATATATAACGACGCTAATGATATACTAATTTAAAAAAAAACTTTTTTATGGTCATGTGGTGCTGAAACAGGATTAAATTATTTTCAATATTACCATCCATCTGTCAATCAAGAAAAATATAATGAAATTAATTTTACTTTTTTTCTTGCGTTTTATTTATTTTTTATTACCTCAACTTCAACATAGGTATCCAATGCTGTCTGTATGAATGTACTGGTACTAGAAAGTATATATTTTATATAGCCACATCATTTTTTCTCAGTGATTATTTTGAGAGGGGAAATGATCTCTTTCATCACTCCCGTAGATCTACCACTGCTCAATCATATAATTAATGTACACATATAATTAATATAATAATGACTTGGGCCAATTGCATCCAACGATATAATGGACGCTGTTACTTTTTCATTTCAATGATTTTTTTTTATATAGATGTAAATTATTTTACAATTCTTGAAAAATGTATCAAAGTACGCAAAAAAAAAAATTGAAGATCAGATTTTAGAACGGGTCAACATTAACAGTCGAGGTGAACATGTATGCCAATGAACATTAAAACAACAAAATAAAAATTTTTTTTTCTCTCATCGTCCCAAGACTTATATCCTCCTATATTGGATAATTTTTTATAATTTATAATTAAGTCGAAAAGCTTTTTATGTTGGAAATAACTGATACGCAACTGAATATTATATTGATCTATCGTCATCGCCATCGACTTTATAATATATTATTTTAAATGAATTGTAACTTTTGAATGTATTTAATTTTAATGATGAATATTGTTTTTTAAGTGTCGTAAATTACAATATAATAGAACCCTCTCATTCAATTCTCCCCCCCCCCTCTTTTCATATTAAAATGATTAATTAATGAAAATTGAATTTATTGCGCTAGAAAATTACTGTAAAATAAAAACGTCTAATTACAAACATTCAATTATTTAAATGCTTAGAATTTTTCAAATCACTACTGTGTTTTCATTCAGTTGCACAACGCAATGAACTTATGCAAGGGACGCAGTTCTAAACTTTTTACTTTTTTATTATAATTTTCTAAAAATTAATATAATATAAATTTTTACATAATATATATTTTATATTACATATATATATATTTTCTATCACATCTGATACAACTCTTTAAAAGAAACTTGAAACTTTTTTACTTCATGGCAAAGTATGCATGTAAATATCGAAAACATATATTGGTACGTGTATTTTGTATAGATATATTGTATAGTAATTCGATGTATCGAAAAAATATATATATATCGATATTTCGGTATATCGAGCTCTGATATTTTTAATCTTTGAAAAGAGTAGCTATGAAAACATCGAGACATAAAGTATAAATAGCTTTCGAATATCAAAAATACTTACATCAATTATTAAGAACTGACCAACAAAATAAATAAAAAATAATCTCGAGGAGTTGGTTGGGAGTTGCGGTCAAATAAATACTAAATTTTTAAAAATAGTATTTTTTAATAATTTAGTATTTATCTTTGCAACACCTCCCGACCAATTCCTTCTCATATTATATCACGGTCAACCATCTACATCATTAAAAAATTATCTTATTTTATACGATAACCAGTGGGGCTTTCCTTGCATTCATTAATGTTGCCTAATTGCGAGACTTAGACGAGTCTTGGTCTTGCACTCCCAGTCTTGGATTTGGTCTGGCGCAAGAGTCTCACAACAGTCTTGTAGTTACCTATCAGAAAAATCAGAGGCATTAAATGCATAAGTTTGTTGGTTATACCATTTTTTTATATATAGTAACTAAAATTGTCAAGTATAAGTAACTATTTTGCCTTAATTTTTTTTTGCCAGGCTTGAACCATCCCAGGGTCAAAGTTTTGGAAAAAATTGTGTATTATTGCGACGTCCAGTAATTTCGTATGGACAATTATATGTGGCAGCAAGTAGAGCACGTTCATTTAAAATTTTGAATTTTTTATTTCCCTTGGCAATGAGCTAGGCTATGTACTAAACAATAACAGAACATTCAAAAAGAACATTGTCCTTCAGAGAAGTTTTGAATAAAAAATGGATTTAAACTGAGTTGAAATTGCTAATTTTAATTTATTATTTACTTGCGTAATCATAACATTAAATTATTGTGATAACACACATAAATTGAATATTTTGTATTACTTATAAGGAATTTTATGTAATTTAAGCTTGATTTTTAATTGAAATTGAAATTTTTTTAATATTAATTAATGAGGTTTTTCGAATCGTGATTTACTCTTTATTTATTGAATTTATTTTTTAATTGATTTTATGTTTTCCTCAAATTTTTAATGGCTATGGTCGAATATAGACCACTGGGCGAACATCAGTTATAATTAAAATACGATAGATTCAGATTGTAAAGTGTTGAATTTTTGCCACATCCAATTTGTTACTGAAAGAAATGCATCGAAAAAGAACAAGATTTGCATCTCTTATCACTATCGTTGATAACAATGATACAAAAAGAATTGTAAACATAAAAAAAAAAATAAAAACTTTAATGAAACATTTAATTACTAAGTTACTGTAATTATTGTTAAAACCTATTTCTAAAGTTAAACAAATAAAATAAATATCATGAATTGACTTACGTTTCCCGATCAGTCCCTGAATTATACTGTCTATTTATTATTATCTCTTGTTAACTCCCTTATCGTTATGATAGTGTTTACATTCTTAACGCGGTAGAACCTCCGTGTGCACCGTGTAACTATTATTGTTGTTCGAAGTTGTTCAGTTGGTGCGTGGGTTTTTTTTAAGGAAGGGGAAAATAATATGAATGTTTTCATATTTTTCGCTCTTTTTACAGTATGTTCGGCTTCTAACATTTTGCTTATGTTCCCGATGTCGGCCAAGAGTCATGTAAATTCCTTCGTTCCGCTCTTCAAGAAGTTGTCAGAAAAAGGTCACAACATCACCATGGTGACATCTTTTGAACCCAAGGTCCAGATACCCAACTGCACGTATATAATTGTGAAAAATATCATGGAGGATTATCTTACTGATAGTCACGGTAATAAAAACATAGCAAATTGTCATATTAAAATTAGTTGAATGAAGTTTTAACAATTTTATTTTTTTAAATAAATTTTAGTACAGGAAGACGTTCAAATTTTCCGGGAATTGAAACCATTTTCCATCTGGCCCCTCATATGGAACATCCACTTGGAAATAATTGAAAAATTATTGGAAGGTGACTGCTTGCGAGAGCTCATGTCGGGGGATTATTCTTTTGATGTGATGATATCGGAAACACTTTACCTGTTTGAAATATTCGTAGCCTTTGGGCATATATTCCAGGTACCGGTGATAAGCATCGATGCCCACCCGATGTCTGCTTGGTCGGCTTACCTTACTGGGAATGTCCATCCATATTCTTATGTTCCCAATTACAGGTTACCAATCACTGATGAAATGTCGCTTATGGAACGGGTAGAAAATACACTGCTGAACCTCGAAGAAATGTTGGGTTCATATTTTTACTACATGCCGAGGCAGGTAAATAGTTTAGTATATAGTTAAATTATTTTTCTATGCATGTGATGATTGGTCTTTTGCCCTGAATATATTGTAATAAAAATAAAGGTGATTGATGAGGGTCAAGTTTGCGTACAATTTGAATAAAAAATTATCCATTATTATATTTGTTAGTTATCTGAAATATTTATTATTAGTATTTTGTGATACATTTTTTAAAGCCAAGGAATAGTTTTTTAGCCCAAGCATCTTTTGGTTTTTATAATTTAATATACATTTGTAATTATTCAATACTAATCAGGAATATATATTTTTTTTATTTTACATGCAAAAAATAATAATAAAGAAACAAATAAATAATATTCTTGAAATCCGAAAGTAAAGATAAAAACCTGTTGAGCGCAACACAAAACTTTCACTTACCTCTGTATTAATACAAATTATTTTCTGCAAATGTTGGGTTAATATAATATTTTATAAGTGAATATTTAACCGAGCTATAGTTTAAAGCTTACAGTTAACAAAGCATTAATACCATTAAAATAACAAAAATCATATTTGTTATATCAACGGGGTTGATTAGGGATTGTACGACTATTAGTTATTAAACTGTTATCTTCTTTTGCAAAGTTTACTAAAATTGGAATTAAGAGATTTGCATTGTCTGTCATAGATAGATCAAAAGTTTTCATACTAATTGTTACTGGATACTGTAGGAATATCACAAAGGGAAATTTCATCAAATTATTCACTTATTTAATTTCCTGAAAGCTTACACGATGATTTTTTGTGATAAACGAACGATAGATACCTAATTATTTAAATATAATATCAGTTTTAGAGTTATTAAACTGCAGTAAATGTATTTAAGATTACATATCCATGAAATATTTTTATATTTCACACAACTATAATGAAATAGTATTTTAAGCAATGTCATTGTCTTGATTCAGTGAATTTTAAATATTTTTTCAAATTAAAAAAAAAAAAGTTAAACGTTTACATTTAGTATGAAACTTTCAATAGTGTTAGTTTTCTGAAATTATTATTTATATTTTTTTCGTTACTCTCTGTTACTTTTTACAACTTTATTTATTAAATATTATTTTTTCTAAAATTCTCCGCTTTCCAACGATATATTATACTTATACCTTCTTCCTATTATTTCCAGAGATTCATTTTCGACCTGGATAAGTATTTTTCGTTTTTTCTACTTTATATTCAATTATCAAATTATTTCAAAAGTTACATTTAGCTTTTTTTCATAACTCCTAACAAAGAGATGGTTAATTATTTACAAGGAAACAAATTAAAGGTATTTTAAAGGAAGACATTTTAAACATTGGGCATTTAAGCCCTGTTAAGCGACATCAATAGGGATAAGGCCTGAATGATATTAAAGTTCACTTAATTGTACATTGATAAACCGAGTTTAATCAAAATCGTTTCAGATGTTGTAGAGAAAATCGTAAAAATGTGGAATATCGATGGTTATAAAGTGGCACTTCCAGTAAGCAGATTTTAACGAAAAAGTTGCTGTCACATGGGAACCATATACAAACCTGAAATAGAAAATTTAAGTTTCGTACGACTTTTCGTTTTTGGGCTAGACTCACACATACACACACAGACCATTTTGCGGTACTTTGTTATTTCGGCTCAGGGGACCTCAAAACATGTATTTCCGTTGAAAACTGAAATTCGAAAATTTTCACGATCGCATTACTTTCCCTTATAATGTATTCCATATATATGTGTCAAATGGAATTGATGTTTTATGGAACGAATACCAGGATATGTGCTCAATATTTTAAACTTTTATTCATGTTAAACCTTAAATTCATATTAAAAATTAAATTCAAAACATTAAATTCGTGTTAAAACTGTCTATTTGATGATGACTGAACTTGAAATGGGTAGTTATTTTGATATGGTTTTATTTATTTATTGTTGCTCACACTCGCTATCACTCCATCTCATTCTCACTTAGTCTCTCTATCTCATAACCACTTCTTCATCCCTGCCACTCATTCTCTCCCACCCTTTTCCTCATATATCACACTGTAGTTAATTAATCATAAATTTTTATTGGAAAATTCTTCCTCGAAAACAAGCATAAAGTTAATTTTATTGCACTTCCATTATTTACTGTACCTTGATTCCAATAATTTTAATATTTAACTTGTTTGATTATTTTGTGATTAAAGTATAGGCAATAAACTTGCAGAAATTCGACGATATTTTATATTAAGGTCCTTTCTAATGACTTTTTTTTTTATAGGAAGAATTAATGAGGAAATATTTAAATTATGAAAAATACAATTTTCCTCCATTATTGGATATGCTGCAAAATATTTCCCTAACGTTAGTGGATTCCCATTTTTCGTTGGGATACGTTCGACCATATCTTCCGCATACAGTTGAGGTCGCAGGATTAACATTTAGTGAAGGTGGTGAGCTGAATGAGGTAAGAATATTAATTTAGGAATTGCAATGTTGTTCTTTTGTAAAGAAATATCAGTAAGTTTTTATTCAGTTAAAATGCACCGAATACCTTCCACTTCCATCTTTCGTGTAATTTTTGGATTTTGTCTTTTTTCTTAGGGCACCACTAATGTCCCTCCATGCGTTATTGTAAGAGCTAAATCAATAAATTCGTTTACCAAACTAGAATAAAAAATATTTATTTGCCATACCTTCTTTTTTGAAATTTTATCTACCTGTTCACGATATATAAAAGGGAAAGCGAATGAAAAGCCAAAATGTTTTCACACTCGTTATTCTTATAACCTACTTCTAAACTAGCAGAAAATTATTGTAATTAGAAAAATCCATTCATGTGTACACGAGATATAAAAAAAAAAAAACGAATGAAAAGTCAGAAAAATATCCACAGTCGTTTAGTTTTAAAACAGGCTCGCTAATAAGAAGTTAACATTTCAGTTATTCGAATATTTTGTTGAACAGTTTGACTGACGAACAGAAATGTAACTTCATTCTATTTTTTATTTAGAAAAAAAAATTATTGTTATTTGTTCAGTAGCTAAAACGATAAATCTTTCGTTATTTTAAATAAACCTTAATTTTTTATCTTATCCTCCATCATTTATTTACAAGCAATTTACAAAATATATATTGCTAAAAAAATATGTATATTTTCTGGGCCACGTATGCATAGTGTCCCGTAAGTAGAGGGAGATTTTTATAGGAGTGATAGTAAACCTTAAGAGCTACAAAAAAGTTCATATAAACAATTGGCCAATTTTCATCAGAAAAGTTTCCTTATAAAGTGGTTTTGAAATTTTACTTTCCTCTCAGATTTCTATCATAGGAATTTATAAGTGACAAACTTAATATTTATAGCCTTAATATTTCCGTTTTATGCAAATAATTGAAGCAATCTTTCTTTATTTTAACCTAAATTTTAGTAAGAAATATTAACTTTGTCACTTATAAATATGCAGCAATTTCTATGACGGAGATATGGGTGAAAAACATTTAATTATTATAAAATCATATTTTTATTAATTTTTTAATTTTTTAAAATAATATGTGTTTTTAGGCAATTAAATTATAATACACCCTATATTAACACGGAAAACTTTTACTTGTAGTCTTTTTCCTGAAAACTTTTAGGTGACAGGATGGAAAATAACATAATTTCTTTACATAACTTGAAGTGAATCTCACAATTTTTTGTAATACAACTCAACTCAATAAATATGGACATAAAACTTATTAAACGAGGGAGCTTTTCTAAAAATAGGGTAACTGTAGTACTGTTGAAGGGTGACAAAACAATCACAAATAATTTATGACTTTTTTTTAAACGGTACTTGTCCGCTCAATAGTTTTCTCTGAATAGTTTTAACAATGACAAACGCTACTTCGTTTAAATTAAATTTTGAATAGTTTACTATGGATCAATGCTTGATTACTTAAGTCAAATATATTTAAGTTATCGCTTCCTATTTAACCAAAAACGTGAATCGCTTAAAAAAAAAAATACCGATCTTAAATTTCCCATTTTTCTGCTGGAAATTGGCTAATTGTTTATATGAATTTTTTTTAGCTCTTAAGGTTTACTGTCAGTCCTATAAAAAATTTCTCTCTATTTACAAGACTCCCTGTATATACACATACAAAAATACAAATACAAAATTTTTAGCAATTTTTTTTTCCTCCATTTTATTTACAATCTATTACAATATAAGTGCATGCAATATATACATATGTATCTGGTTGCTTTATCCTTATACTGCCCTATGACTAGTAAATTTTAATTCATTAATTTAAATTTGAAGTAAATTTTTACCACATTACTTTTAAGTAACTGGGATTGATTGGATTCTAGGGGTGTAAATTTGAATGGTGTATTATGATTTATAAAATTAATGGCACTGTTTGTTTTAATTTTTACAGGAGTTCCAAGAATATTTAGACGGATCAGAAAATGGTTTCATTTATTTCACATTTGGGAGTATTATAAATATTACATCATTACCGACAGAAATGCTCGACGTTTTTAGATCAACATTCGCAAAGTTGAAATATAATGTTGTAATGAAGTGGGAAGCTGATGAGTTTCCAAACAAGCCTAAAAATATCAAGACAATGCCATGGCTACCCCAGAATAGAATTTTAGGTAAAATATTTGTTTTTTTATTTTCTAAATAATCGCGGTTTACCTTGTTTCCATTTATCAAGTAATCATAATGTTTTTCTTTAGTGAATTTATTACAGGAAAAAAAAAATCACATTTTTAAATGAAACAAGAAACTAGATAAACCTTGGATCATATTTACAAAGTATATGTTTATATATTCTTTTATACTTTATATATTTTATACTTTACAATATCTCTTCCTCTAAACAAAGAACATTTGACTTATACTAGTAGTGGATCTAGGATTACAATTTGGGGGAATTAGGGAAGTATGAATTAGGTTAGGAAGAGAGAGAGAAAAATAAGAGAAATGTATAAGAGGATAGAAAGGAAAGAAAGGAAAATATAATGTTAATAAAATAAAAAGTGAAAAAAGAAGAAGAAAAATAAGACATAAAAAAAAAAAGTTTACTGTGTTCATATATAGAATACAATAGAATAGAAGAATCAACTTTATTCTGGGACAAAGTCCCTTAAGAATAACAATTTTGTACATAAAAATTAACATTCCATATGGCCAAAATACATATTACAATAAAAAAAATAACTAAAAACTAAGTGATAGCAAACGTATTTACCTTATTACATTTACATTACAGAACGTGACTAGACATCTTTTCCATACTCAAAAAGGAATATATATTTATATACAAATGATAAATAGAGAAAAATGCAATTTTGTTGCATAATAAATGGCTACCCAGCGTCTGATTGAATTGTAAGGAGGAATTGGAATAGGAGGGTTTTAAATATGGATAGCGATGGTGCATGGCGGATTTTAAGTGGGATGGAATTCCAAAAGGTAGTGGAGCGGACAATAAAGGAGTAGTGTTGATAAGGGTGGATTTGTGGATTTGTGGAAAGGGGTATAAAGGTCAGAAGGACGAGATGTTGTGGAGAGGGATTGGATAGATGACTTGAATTGAAGGAGATTGAATGCGTAGGACGGACGATGATTATGGATTATTTGGTAAAGGAATGTACCTAGGAAATATTGTCTTCTGAAGGAGGGGAAGAGCCACCCTAAGGAGAGGGTTTGATCTATGAAAATACCCAAGTTTTTAACTGAAGAGTTGAAAGTGATGGGTTGGTCATTTAGGTAGAGGAGAGGAATGTTGGTATTGGATCTGAGAAGGGGTTTGGAACCAATGACAATGGTTTGGGTTTTAGCAGCGTTTAACCTTAATCTATTTTCATTTGTCCAGGCACAGATTCGATTTAGGTCTTCTTGTATTTTGGCAAACGCATCATTACACTCAGAGGAAGCGAAGGAGAGGTAAATTTGGGAATCATCGGCATAAAGGTGATGGGAACAGTGAAGGATTGATTTATGAAGATCGTTAATATATGAACTAAAAAGGAGAGGAGATATGCTAGAGCCCTGTGCCACTCCTGAGGACAGGGTTAGATAGGAAGATAAAGGTTGGTGAGGAACAGAGACTGCTTGGTTACGTTGTGAGAGGAAAGAATGAAATCAAAGGATAGAGCTGTTGGAAAAGGATAACGATTTTAATTTGGAGAAAAGGATGGAATGGTTAATGGTATCAAAGGCTTTCGAAAAGTCAAGGAGTACAAGGACAGTTAGTTTTTTGTCATCTATGGCGGATTGAACATCACTAATGATTTTGATTAAGGCGGACTGCGTGGAGTAACCTGGTTGAAAACCAGTCCTAGTTGGTTGGACTGTTCGAGGAAGTTCGAAGCTCTTGATTGGACTATTCATTCTAGAGGTTTTGCAAGGTTAGAAAGGATTGAGATTGGACGGTAATCTTCAGGGGAAGAAGGGTAAGGATTTTTAAGTAAAGGACGGATATATTGATGATTCTGTATATATGTCTATTAATTTTAGGAATTATCCATTCCACTAATTTATAAGTATATGTCTGGAGCAATCCAATATAATTGAGCAGTGCCCTTGTATGAAAATAAAGTGATTCTCATTTTCTCTAGTACAGAAGATTGTATTGTACAGAAAAAAAAATGTTCTCAGATCCAAAAATTTCCACTGCAGTATTTAGGACAAATTTCATTCCTTGGAGTCACTATGGTTGGTGATAATAAGTTGAAAAATTTGTCGAGTATGGTCCGAAAATAAGAATATATCTTAAAATATATTTTTTGAGATAGGCAGAGATGATATTTGTTTTTCGAATATTACTATCTCCAGCTAACTTTTAATTTCTTTTTCGAAACTCACATAAATTGTGATAACTTCCCTATGGCTCCACTTATCCACACGAAAATTATCGTGAATTTAGGGCCATGCAATGTATGGAAAATGGCAAAAACTAGAAGGCTGCAAATAAATTAGGCTTCGAGATAACAAATAAAAACGTTTGGGGAGTTTTTTCTTTATTTATTCCTCATAAAGATGTAAAATCTAAAAGTTGTAATGAAAAAAAAAATCTCCCATAAATAATTTCAAAAATTATAATTTTTTTCCAAAATAATTCATATTCAAGAATTTTAATGGACGCTGAAAGTGAATCTAAATATTTTTTTCATGTCAAAAATTTTATATGCCTAGTTTACTGGAAGCGGCTTTAGGTTTTTGTAATTTATTATACAGTAGAATTCGTATAATACAATTAGTAATGTTTCTTTTACACAAGAAAACAAATCGACTGGTATATATAATAACTTACAAATCCATAAAGAGAGAATTCAGAAAACAGTAATAGAAAATTAATAATACAATTTTTTTTTCTCGGCTACTAGGGCGGATTAACAATATCCTTCGGTGATGGGCCTAATGTATTTCGACCTAGTATCACCAAAAAAGGTTTCATTGAAATTGGTGACCGCACGTCCGTAACCTCCTCTTGTTAGTTTGACTCAAACTTGTCCTTAATATATTAGTAAACATTTTTGAATCTGAAAAATACATTTTTTTTTTCCTTTTATCAGTAATATATTCTTCTGTAGTAAAAAAAATACTAAAAATATTAATAAATAAAGTAAAAACCTATACCATTACATGCATTCATGTTTTAATGTTATACCATTGTCTTGGATTCACCATTTTTAAGGGGCACTACTCTTTTTTGGTCAACTGTTATGCAAGAAGATGATTTCACCGAGATCATGCGCAACCACCAGGTTTCCTTCCTTAATTAATTAATTTAGTTACCACAACCAGACTCGAACCCAGAACCGGGAGAAGGAGAGCTCATTGTCTTATAATCATAGCTATATTCTGTACCCTCTTATACTCTGTAGGGGGAAAGCATAATATAATAATTAGTTGGGTTTGAGTTGGGGTAGGGGACGGAGTGGCCGAATGGGCTAACGCGTGTGCACTGCACCGCTGAATCTATGATATGAAAATAGTCACGAGTCCGCGTCCCGGTGGCAGGGGGGATTTTAAATTCCCCGCCCTCACCCCCTGGTCCGGGAAAATCCCTTATAGCCTAAAAGGCGAGCTAGGGAAGTACAGAAAAAAAAGAAAAAAAAAAAGTTGGGTTTGAGGTACCTAATATGTGCACATTTATTTAATATGGTTAATGTTCATTATGATTCAAAACCAGAAAAAGTACCCAATAAACGGTTTGCTTTTCAAATGGTACCATAAAGAACAAACTGTTTATCTAATGAGCCTATGCTACTCAGATGATTTCTTGTTTCAGCTCATCCAAAATGCCGCCTTTTCATAACACACGGTGGTTTCCATGGAATGATAGAGGCGATATACCACAAAGTACCTCTTGTTGTTATACCCTTCCTCTCAGATCAATATTACAATGCTATATTTGCTAAAAAAGAAGGATTTGCCTATGTTTTAAATAACCTAAATCTGACAACCGAGAATCTACTGCATGCTATTAACACCGTCATGGACAACCCTGAGTAAGCATGTTCAATAATGTATATTACAGTTTTCGTACTTAGCAAGCTTATCGGCTCGTTTTCTTTTTTAAGATACAAGAAGCATGTGGATAGGAGGTCGATGATTTTGAAGGATAAGGATCAGAATTCTATTGACAAGGCAGTCTACTGGGTGGAGTACGTCTTAAGACACAATGGCGCCAAGCATCTGAGACCGGCCTGTTTAAATTTGAATTTGTTCCAATACTTTTTATTGGATGTGATATTTGTGATAATTTCGGCCGTTGTGGGATGTATCTGCTTGTTTGTTTTTATCACATATGTATTCGTACAAATTTTAAAATATTTTTATGAAAAAATTTATATATTATATTGGAAAGGAAAAAAAAATGAAAATACACGATCGCAACGCAGGGTGCGAAAACCAAAAAAGAAATCTCCCAGAAATAACACGAATAATTAAAAAGTAAATCAGATATTATATATAAATTTAGCCTTAGAATTAAGTACTTTTTGTTTTATAGGATTATAATATATATAAACCTTATATATGCCTATATAATTTATATACCTGCATATGCTATAACTGTAAATATGTATATAGTAAAAAGATAGTTTCAAGTATATATTGATTCTTGGTGGAACCTCACACATATTTATTGTTATGTTCTTAATGCGTCTTACTTGGTCTATCAAATATTCATATGTTTAAGTATAAATATCCTGCTATTTATTGCTATACTTTCCTCGACCGCCTTCTTTCAAAGTTACCTTTAATTGATTAATTACATTAATGTATCTTTAATTATACTTAATTTCTTGAGTGGTTAACTGCGGTGGTTCATTATTACTTTACAAGTAGTAATATTTATGCTCATTTTAATTGACTTTTTTTTTTATTTCTTAATGACATTTACAACAGTATTACATAAATACATCAAGAAATTTGGACATAGTAGATATAATGACATGAATACACTTGCTGAATAACTACCCAATGGTAGCACTCTAATGATATGACTACATTAGGAGATCACGGGGCCATCTTCTTGTCAGACGCCTCGGAGGGTTATCAGGAATTGAAGAGGAAGCAAGGTTAGAAACGAGAGGGTTGGCACGATTCTGAAGTTTATTATGGAAGGATAGGTATCTGGATTGGGCCAGATCTGAAACATAAGGAACATTAAGATCTTTATGGATAATTTTATTAGTGACAAAGTAAGGAGCATTGAGGATTTTACGAAGGATTTTGGATTTTAAGGATTGGATGCGAGAGGAATTCGATGGTTTAGTGGAGCCCCATAGCTCAACTCCGTAAGTCCAAATAGGTCTTATTATAGTCAATTATATGAGTCTTTTGTAATTAATGGGAAGTTTAGAGCGTTTGTCTAGTAACTGCTGAAGTAATCGGAAACGTCGAGCGGTTTCTTGTCGTTTCAGTCCAGTATGAGGATTCCAAGTTAGTCGTTTGTCCAGGTGGAGTCCTAGGTATCGGATTTGCTCAACCGGGATAAGTGGAGTATTGTTAAAGGAAACTGTAGGACAGGAATTTTAATTGCTAAAAGTGAGTGCATAGTTTTTTTCAAAATTATTAATCAAAATTAAGTATCAGACCTACTCTTGTGATATCACTGATGAAACAGTAGTTTAAAAACTCACGTGAATGTGTTTTTCTATACCTAATGTTCAAAACAAGTTTCTTGTGGAAACCACACGATAATAATTTTAAATTTGCTCTTATTGTTAGTTTTTTTTTTTCAAAAAGTCGTCAACCACCAGGGTCATTATCGCCTTGCGTCAATGGTTAAATTTAAATTTTTTGAGTATATCTCAACCCGTCTTAGAAAGTCAAAAAGTCTGTCAGTCATCTGTAGTGTTGCACAAATGCGAGACCGAGATGAGTCTTGGTCTTGCAAACTCAGTCCTGGTCATGGTCTTGGTCTTTCTCTCACAACAGTCTTGCTGTTACTTATCAGCTTATTACTATAAAGATATTAATGTAATTTTTTTAGGTAGGAGAAACCTAACTAAGCCCGAATCAAAAATTAGAGGTGTTAAATTTACAAGTATATTGCTTATACCAATTATTAACGTATAGTAACTAAGATTGTCAAGTATTAGTAATTATTTTGCCTTAATATTTATTTAAAAATCGATTTTTTTTACCAGTTCTGGTCTTGGTTTTGCGACAGTTAGGTGGCCTTGGTCTTGGAAAGTTCAAGACCAAGACCGATTTTGGGCAACACATGTACATTTTCCATTAAAGCAGAATAAATATTTCGAAGGATATCAAAGAGTGCTCTTTCGTCTTCATTTGATCTGCATCCTGTGTGAAGGTGTTTCAAAGTTAGCTGTCATCCGCATCTGGCATTCAGTTGGAGATTTTGGAGCCATCAGGTAACCCTGAGTCAGATGTGTGTGGCCTATACGCAACCTCGCTAGAACTACCTCCTCTCTTCGCCTATTTCGGAATGAGTTTTTCCATGGAGAGACATCACTTTTAATTCCTCTCAGTTCATTTCCGTCGATAGCTAACCACATTTGTTAACGTTTTGATTTTAGTTTTGTCTAATGAGGGATATAAAGTCATCGGCAGGTACCCACTGACATGGAATTCCGTAAGTTATTGCATCTTTGGCCGCCCGATCACCCAGTTCATGTTCGGTAATTCCGCAATGGCCAGGGACCCATGGAAAGACCACTGAGATATTGCTTCTGTTAGCTGTCATTAATAAGAAATATTTTGCGTAATATGGTTAGTCGACGTAATAGGTTAAGTAGGGCGGACAGTGAATCTGCACAGATAAATAGCGTTTTCTTTGTTCGATTAATAATATTTACACTCTTGTAAATTGTGACGCTTTCAGCGGGTTAATTGCTACAGATGGGTGAAAAAGAAATATGATGTCGACCATTACACACAACCGAGGCTTCCACACCAGTGGTGCATTTAGACCCGTCAGTATAGATATAGTCAGCGTCTCCAAGTCTGTCTTGTAGTTTGTTGAACTTATATTTTTATTCGTATGGCAAGGTGGTGTTTTTGATTAATTTTATGGTTGAAAGGTAGATTTTCGGAGTGCGATATCTCCAAGGATGAATAGGCGATACATATATTTCAAGATTTAGGTCAAATATTGACAGTGAAACTCGGATTATGAAGGATGTTTTCTTTTATGGTAAAACTTGCTGTTGAGTTAAATACTGTCTATTTGGGAATAGATAAGTCAAAGTATGGTTGGAAGCATACAGGATTTTAGTGTAGTAGAGAAGATCAAGTTGTTGTCTTAGGTCTAACGGAGGTTCACCAGCTTCTACACATAGGCTAATGAGGGGATTTAACCGATGTAATTGCTTCAATAACATTATATATATATATTATATATATATATATATATATATATATATATTTTTTTTTTTTTTTTTTTCTATTCATTTATTTTTAATATCATTATCAATACAATTAACATCATCATAATTATCCGGTGTAGACTTTTTTGTTAATTCAATCTATTTAAAAATCTGATGTAAACGTCTTATTTTTCTATTTATTAACGGAAATACATAGCACCGATCCTTGAGCCTTACTCCCGCAACAAGCAAGGAATCGCTTCAAGCCTGGACCAGTCCTCGGAACGTCCGGACTTGTAGAAATATATTTTTATTATATCATTTTCACTAAAATCAATTATGCCAATTTTAGTTTATTTATATTAATACGGCTTATTTATTGTTACAAATGGCACTCAAGATTTGTTAACGAAACCTATTTTGGTCAGTATACAATTTTAGAGAAATATGTGTTCAACTTATGTTACGATTTACAATACAGATTTATTGATTTCTTCAAATTAACACCTGAATTAAATTCTACGATGTGTATTTAAAAAAAAAAAAAACATTTCTATCTTCTTGATCTTTTCTTCAAGTTTTTTTTTGAAAATGTTGTCTTTTCCTCAGGCGCTAATTCATGTTCTCTTTTATATTTCCTACATCCAAAGATTCGTGCCTTGGGTCTTCTGGTACATTAGAGATTTCACAATTTCCGTTTGCAAGATATATATTTGTGCACCCGTGGTTAGTCTTACAGCCTGCACTTTTTCGCTTAAGTTGCAGATTCAGAGCAAACCATGGAATAAGGCTGACGGTTGGTTTTTCACTATAACCCACGAAGTGTCTTGGGTTCAGTACTTTGTAATGAAGTACTATTTCTTGGTCAACGTGGCTGTGCAAAGTGGTCATTTGACCGAGCTCACTCTCAACGCCAGGTTTTCCTTAATTAATTATGTAATTAAGAGTACCCAGTTTGGTGGTGGCTGGGTGTGCCATAGGAGGGTCTCCCGACTCTCTCGTTGATCCACAACGAAACAGATAAATAAATAAATAAATAATTTATCTGCCGTCAGCCGGGTTTCGAACCTGGGACCTTGGGCATTGGAAGTCAGAGCCTTAACACTGAGCCACTCCACAACCTACTGCAAAATATAAATACTGTTAATATTTTATATTAACTCTGTTAAAATTATACATCAATACTTTTAATATGTTCTATCAATATTGTTAATATTATATATCAATATTATTAATATTTATTGTGCTTATTATGAAATGGATAAGAATATTTATTACATGGGGTGGAATGTTTGCCAATAGGTTTTAAATACGTAGGTTCAATTGGTGTATAAATGAGACTTTTGTTTTTATTCTTAAAAATTCAATTAATAATGAAAAATAGCTGTACACAAAAGCTTTTAGCTTTATTATATATCAAAAAAAAAAAAAAAAAATTATATCCATATCATATAGGAGAGACGAGTCTCCTCGAACAGTTTCATTGGAAAATTTACGAATAAATTTTTACACTACGGTAATCTTTCAACCTTATAGTGATTTAATTTTTGTTTTTTAACTGATTAAATAAAAGAATTTTATTAGGAGATGTTGCTACAATGATTTAAGTTTTGAAAAAAAAAAACTAGTAGGGAAAGGACTTTAGACCTTCGTAGTAAATCTAATTAGATAATTTCCGCCTTATAATGAAATCTAAAATATTTAGAAATATTTACCAATTCAAATTGTATAAAAAAAAACAAAAAAAATCATCTATAAATTAAATCAAAGAAGAGCGAAAGATTTATATATTAATTTGAAATCAAATCAAATCAGCAATTATAAACTAAAATAGAAAAAAAGGTAAACAAAACTTAAGTATGTGCTTAAATTAAAATTCATCAAAGAGCAAGTGAGTGAAATGAAGTCATTATATACTAATAAAACTGCTTCAGACTACTGCACTATTTTGTCTGATGTTTTGAATTTTACATATTTAATTTCTCCGAAAAAAAAAAATTGAGAAGATAACCATGTCACGTTTATCTCGAAATAGAAACAAAACACTATTATAGCTTATGAAACAAATACTTACTAGGAAAAATAAGAATTTCCAAAAATCCCAAAAATAAAAATTAAAATCAAGATAAAACGAAACGAACAGTGCACCTGTTTTATTGGGCCTTTAATCAGACTATTAAACAAATAGTCAGGTAAATATCACATTGTGCAAGTCACCACACAACACCACTTACAATTAGTAAATGTAGCAACTACTTCACAACACTCGCCACAGCCTAGGGGATTGGGAAGACGTGTATGATCAAGTCATCCACACAGAACGTGTTAACGGTGCTTAAATTTTGAAAATTTAACACCCAAAATTTAGCGACATTCAATTATGAAAGTTGTTATTTAAAAACAAAAACTGAAAGTTAAACTTAGTCGAATGAGTGGATATGTATTTGGATATGAAGACCAAAAAAAAAAATAAAAAAAATAAAAAATAAATAAAAATAAAAACCTGTACCACTACAACCCATGAAGGATTTTTCTAGGGGTTCAGTACTATTTAGGGAAAGCAATGTTTCTTGGTCGGTTGTGTAACTTGTGTTGACCTTGACCGACATTACGCTCAACTGCCAGTTTTAATTAATTATTTTAATTAAGGATACCCACTTTATGGAAGCTGGGTTTGCCCCAAGAGGGTCTACCTACCCAGTGTCGCCACACGGCCAATGAAACAGAATAAATAATTTTTCTGCCATGAGCCGGGATGCGAACCTGGGACCTTCAGCATTATAAGCCCAGTATCCTACCACTGAGCTACCATTAAGACCAAGAGAAAGTAAAAATAAGAATATGATATTTTTTTATTTATTTACCTAATACTTATCGATTCTAACCAATTTAAACATAAATTTTTTGTTAGTAAAAGTCGTATTATTATTACTTTCCTACCTGTACTAAGGAAAGCATTGCGATCGGGTCAAATTTCCGATGTGCGGTTTTCGACGGAGCTGTACTTTTCAGAGCTCCCCGAGACCTAAAAACACACTTTCAGTCATAGTCCGTCTGTATGTTCCAAGATTATCCTGGAAACTGTGGATTTTGTTGCTTCTTCTTTTATATTGTAGGGTTTTTACTATTGATACTTGTGACACAAAGTGGGTGATCCTTGCGCAATAGCAGCTGCGCAATAAGTGAAAAACATATTTTTCTATAGTCTGCAGCGCAAAAACGGCTCTAACGATTTTGATGAAACTTTCCTACAAAACTATATAAACATCTTACATTTCGGGCAACTATTAACAATGATACAGCTATTCGATTTCTTATGTATGATTATGAGTTCAAATCACGGTGCCAGAAAGAGAAGAGAGAAAAAAGAAAAGTAAGTGAAAGTAAAAACTCTAGTGCGCCCATCACACAAGTTTCACTATTTCCTCTACTTTTAACAGAAAAGTTTGTCTAACAAAATTGGGCTATGGCAAAAAGTTTTTGATTTGCAGTATTAGATTGTATTGAATTGTTTATACTAATCTTCCAGAAACCGATTCACATTGCTTCAGTTTATCAAAGAAACCGTATTTAATTCTTTTCTTTGAACAATTTTCAGGAAAATAAATCTAATTCAATTTTTTTTGCGTCTTAATGGTTATATTTAATGATAGAATAACTTTTCGGAAAGAGGGAGGAAAGTCTTGTGAGTGAACACACCAGATTTTTTACCGTGGATGTTTTACTAATTTTGACTTCATGGTTGACATGATAAGAATCTGTTAATAAAGTTAAAATAACTATAATTTCTAGTCTGAATTAACTCCGATCAATGGAAAAAAATGAAAAAAAGAAAGAGAGGACGTCCACAACCTGGCGCACAGTGGTTGAAAGGCGGAAACAATATATTTTTTGAAGGTCTTGGAAAAAATAATTTTCTTTTCGTTAATGTATAATAAATAGGGTGAAAAAAATGACCATTTTTCAACCAAATATTTGTATTATTATTTCATTGATATAAAATACAATTAATACTCGAAGTATAGTCCATTATTATCTACCGTCATTAGCCATCTGCTTGCTGATTGCTCAATCCCACGCCGATATCATTATTTAGGATGGCTATCAAAGAGCTCTTGGGCCTCAATTTCAACTTCTGCAAAATGAGCCATGGATCTAAATAAGTAGTAATCCGATGGTGCGATGTCTGGACTATATGATGGATGAGGCAAGAGTTCGAATCCATGAAGTTTTTTAAACTTTTCTTTGGTTCGACGGGAAGTGTGAGGACCAGCATTATCGTGTTGGAATAAATTTCCTTTTCGGTTGATCAAAGCAGAATAAAACTCTGACAACTTTGCATACAATCTTTCCAGTAGAGTTCATAATTCATAGAACATCCATCAGGAACAAATTCGCGATGAATAACACCTTCAAAGTTCCAAAAAACGCAAAGATTTCAAATTGCCCCTTGAAGCAACCGGAAAAGGAGTTTATTTTATACGAAGTCGAATAGGATTAAACAAGCTTAGAGAATGCTCTAAAGGGATTATTAAGTATTTAATGGGATTAAAATATTTACACTCCTTTGAAATATATTTTATTTTTTATTTTATTTTATTTCCTTATGACATTTACAACTGTATTACATAAATACATCAAGTAAATTTGGACATAATATATATAATGACATGAATACACTTGCTGAGTAACTACCCAATGGTAGCACTCTAATAATATGACTACATTAGGAGATCACGGGGCCATCTTCTTTTCAGACGCCTCGGAGGGTTATCAGGAATTGAAGAGGAAGCAAGGTTAGAAACGAGAGGGTTGGGATGATTCTGAAGTTTATTATGGAAGGATAGGTATCTGGATTGAACCAGATCTGAAACATAAGGAACATTAAGATCTTTATGGATAATTTTATTAGTGACAAAGTAAGGAGCATTGAGGATTTTACGAAGGATTTTGGATTGTAAGGATTGGATGCGAGAAGAATTCGATGGTTTAGTGGAGCCCCATAGCTCAACTCCGTAAGTCCAAATAGGTCTTATTATAGTCAAGTATATGAGTCTTTTGTAATTAATGGGAAGTTTAGAGCGTTTGTCTAGTAAGTGCTGAAGTAATCGGAAACGTCGAGCGGTTTCTTGTCGTTTCAGTCTAGTATGAGAATTCCAAGTTAGTCGTTTGTCCAGGTGAAGTCCTAGGTATCGGATTTGCTCAACAGGGATAAGTGGAGTATTGTTAAAGGAAACTGTAGGACAGAAAGTCGTTGGTTTACGACGAAGGGTAAAGGTAATTTGGTGGGATTTATTGGAGTTTATTTTAATTCTCCAGTTTTGACACCATTCTTCTAGATTTATGATGTGTGATTGAAGCATTTGGGATGCAATTGCTGGGTCATTGTTTACCGATAGGACACATGTGTCATCGGCATATGTGGTGATGACAGTGTTGGGACAGGTAGGGATGTCAGCTGTATAAACTGTATAGAGGATAGGACCGAGGATACTACCTTGAGGAACACCAGCGGACTGGGAAAAAAGGGATGAATAGGCGTTATTGTGATTTACTTTAAAGTATCTATCAGTAAGGTAGGAGCGGATAATGATGAAGTATGTAGGTGGTAGGAATTTTCGGAGTTTGTACAGCAGCCCCGGGTGCTTTGAAATCTTGAATTTGAAAGGTTCATTTTTTTTATACATCCTATTATATCCAACCAGGATTTTTTGGCTTAGTTCATTCAATTTCAACGTTTTGGACATTAGCTTTTTTGTTCCAAGGTAGAGGTAAAATAGAATACTTTATTTCAAATATTATTAATCTTGATTTTGATAATACGGTCTTTTTTTTTTTATACACCCTATTAGATAAGTTACCTAATGTATTTCACTGATTAAATCGGTAAAATATTGGTTTTTAAAGTTGTACTACGATCCTTCCATATCCGATCGTAGAATAATGTTTGTATGAAAACGAAAATTTTTTGACATTATTATTATTATTATTATTGTCACTCACATTTTGTTTATTTGGTGCGATTTTCTTTTATATTTATAAACAGATATTCTGAACGGTCCACCGCGTGAAAAGAGAAATTACTTATTGTTATATTCAAGTCCACAATGCTATTGTGAATAAGTATTAAAATAAATGGAAAAAAAATTATTGGTTCAGATCTTTTTATCGGGGCCGACCGCAGGTATAACATCTATTTGTTTATTAAGATAAGATACCTAATGAAATAATGAAGCAGATTCCAGCTACGTCCACGTGCGTTTGTAGTTTAAGCTTAAATTAATCTTGTAAATTGAATTACATTTATGTGTATTTTTGAATGAGCCTCTGTTTGAAATGAAAATAGAGTTTATTGGAATATAGAAAATAGAAATGAAAATGAAATTTTATTAACCGTAAAATAAATAAATATATAGTTTTAATTATATTATTTTGTAATATATAAATTAATGTATCCTTTTTTTTAGGTTTTAAATTAGACATTGAGCCCTAAAAATATCAATTAATTAAAAAAAAAAGAATTGGTTAGGTTTTATTTATTCACATTAAAACCCAAAATTCCATCGTATTTTTATTATATCATATAGAATTAGGTTATCTTGATGTTTTATTTAAAACCTTTCATTTTGATATATTTAGGCGTTTAAAAAAATATATATATAAAACAAAAAAGTAATTAAAACTAATTATTTTTTCAGATTATAGTTCTTTCAGATGGAAAAAACAATTAAAACATCATGTTATAATCATCTAGGATATAAGTTAGTGAATATTTAATTAATTCGAATTTTAAAAATAGTTGTTTCTCGCTCTCTCAGTCAGTCTTCACTTGCTTTTATACAGCTGGGAACCTTTGAGCCCTGCTTTCTGTTTTACATGAGCGCGATAATTTTTTTATAATATTTTTTTTTCTTTTTACTAGCGTTTTCTTTTTCTTTTAATGTATATATTTTTTCTTATTTTATTTTCTTCTTAGCTTGTATTTTAATTTGTACATTCATTCATTTAATTTCATTTAAGAATGAATGTAAGCATAGAGCCACAATACCAAATACCCTTGATTGCGGCAGATTGTATTGTTATTATTCAAACAAATCAATCATCAATGAGTTATAAAAAAAATAATTTTATGGAATGAGTTCTTGAATGTGAGGAATCTTCCTTAAACTCTCTACCTTCCATCTCCTTGCGTAATCATAATTTTGCTTCTATTTATTTTTTAAAATTGATAAACAATTATTTTTTTTTTAAGAATAGACATCTCATAGATACATTTACTAATGTTATCTGTAAAAACCTTTTAAAACACAGTACTGTCCAGCTTATCAGTCCTTATATCGGATAAATAATGTCGGAATCGAGGCGTGGCCCATTAAAATGAAACTGAGCCTCTTATTTCAGTTTTTTAGTGAAAAAAACTAGTATTCGATAAAAATAAAAATTTAAAATGCATACAAAAATTAAATTATAGCTTGTATCTGCATTAATATATGATGAATTAGAATTCATTAGAGCTTAGATTATTTAAATGTATAAAGGATTGTTCGCTATTCAATACTCTTCACAAGGTCCGTTTCTTATTATTTATTTTTATTTTATTTTTTAACCTAAATGTTTTCAACAATTACGGTTGAATTGCAAATGCTCTTGAAAAGCGTAAGATAGATAATTCCTCTTCTTTCACAGTATAGCATGATTTTCGCTATTAGTAACCTAGTTCATCTTTTTTTTTTTTACTAGCTTTCCACCCCATTAACTCTCTTAATATCAAGGTCAAGATTGGTTATAATATAAACAACTGTCTCATTTGTTTATATAATTTAGTTAGCTGAAATTAGCCAATTCTAAGAGATAAAAAAATATTCTCCGTTTTTCTCTTACCACCGGTTAATCCGGATTGCCGGTAAGCAGATTCTACTGTATATAATTTATAAAAAATTTAGTTATGATTAAAATAGTATCAAAACTATTTTTTTTTTTTTCGATTTTCAAGCAATGTGCAGCGGACAATGGTCGGAAAAGGCATAAAACGGCAAAAACCCTGGAAAACTTTCAATTTAAGCAAGATGTTTGAAAAATGGAATTTATTATAGCATATCGGGCATTATGAATTAATATAAAATAAGACCATTTTGTCAAGACCAACCATTATTATTATTTCTTAAATTTTTCCGCATTATAAATAAAATATATTTTGCATGTAATACGTTGTAAAGGTGAAAATTATATAAGGTTATAGACCGAATCAATTATAAATATATACTACCTATATTACTATCAAACTACAACAAAATCAAGATAAAACCAAATGCATGGGGTGGTGTGCTGAAAACATTACCCCAGTATCAATTATCAATCGCGAAATTTTTTAAATGTCTCTTCAATATTTTCCTTCGTATTTTCGTTCATTTTTTTGTTTTTCTACTTTTCCTCCAGTTTGCTATGACAAAAAGAAATAGATTATATTAAGTATAAATTTATTTAGATTCAGATAGGATTTTTTTCTTCCTCGTTTTGGTATAAGTTTCTTGACTAAATTTGCCAGATAATTACCAAAATTTCAAATTAACTCAGCTGGTCTTTAAATTCATCATTAGCGAAGGGTTCAAAAAACATTTTGATTATAGTAAGACATTGGCGGTCGTTAACTCGAGTTACTTTCAGGTGAAAAACGAAATTCCAGGACCCGTTGAGTGATAATTTATCCAAATGAGATACGAAATATTTGAATTTAGAGAGAAATACTTTATTAAAAGTAATGCTGCCCTACTACATAGGGTTGCTTCGTATACCTATCAATATGTATATAGCATACCTATCAATCCACAAGGACATTAATTTTATATTTCATTTTTCTATTTTTTATACATATATATGACATATCTCTCCTTTCTTTCTCTTTTTTTCCTCCTCCCCCTCATAACAATACACTTACAAGTTATCAGCAATAAAACCATATTAAATAATATACATAGTCATATATTAAATAATATACACTGTGCAAATAAGTCATATATTAAATAATATACACTATAAACATTTTCCCAAGACAAAAAAAAAAAAAAAAAATTTCCCTGTTTCTCTCTTTAAATTTTCAAACGCCAGGAACTCATTACAACATCGCACACATACATAACACAGCTATTCCCAGAATGTAGACAAAAAGACAGGACGACAGCGGATCAATTCAAAATTTAATAAACAATTATTACCAGATGTCCTCAATCGGTATAAATATGATAGTGGATGATTCCCAGGGAGTCCAAAATAATATTTTCGGCCAATACCGCGAGCTCCCCAACATCAACACCTAGTTCCTCGAGAAAGCTCCTTGTTCTTTCCGGGATCGTTCCCCGAGACCCAAACCAGAGGCCTCTCACGGTGAACTCTCTCTCTCCGAAGGTCTCGCGGAATTTCTCTTTTAGGAAAGGGATGCATTTGTCGTATATATTCCTCTTTTCCCTTTCCACTTCATCCGCCTGATCGAGGTCCTTGCTCTCAAAGCGGACAGTTGGATCCAAGATTAGCGCTGTCCTTCCTGTTCTGGGAAACGCGACAATATCCGCATATCTTGTAGAGTCTTCACTGTCTATGCAATAGACCTCGTCAAAGCAGGTGAATTCCTTTTCTCTAAGGAGTCTCATCACCTCGAACTTTACCCTATGGTGCCGGCGTGTTATGAGGAGGGAATTGTTGGGACATTTTCCCAGCACATGGGCAGGTGTTTCCGACACTCTGCCGCATTTACGATAGAGAGACCCAACTTCCTTCGACTGTCCACTGGCTCCTGGGACTCCGCGTAAAGGTGCGTAATTGATGTTTAGTTTTAAGGCGTTGGACCATTCCGACCCCGAAAGCACTTTTTTCTGGCATATGTATTTATTGGCATATGCATTCGACACTCTTTAAAGTGTCGAACTCCAACGCCTTGCCACCTGCAGCTGGCCCATTCTTCAAAAGAGTTTTCTCTCAGCGACTGTCGTAGAGCTCTCACGCTTCGGTGGCCCTGATCCACTCCCAGTCTTTCCGCGATTTCCGCTTTATAATCAAATTTGGACTGGAACAGGGAATCCGGCACATTAGACAGCTGCTGGCCAATGGACCAATGCTGCAAAGGAGCCTCCCATTGACAGCGGATCAGTCCCAATCCACGAAACCTCCTCGGTGCATAGAACATCGCCGTTGATGCATTAGCAGGGAGCCGAGGGAGGGGGGAAATAACTTTATTAGAAATTTATTTGATCTATTTCAACAAATTACACAACAAAAAATATGTAATGAATTCAACAAAAACGTCTAAAATATATTTAATGATTTATAACAATTCGCATTATTAATCAGTGCCGGTCTTAGACATTCAGATTCCCCGGGAAATGACGTCATCCTCTCCCTCCCCCCCAAAAAATTAAATTTATTTCATAAGTTTTATAAAATGTAATTTGAATTTTATTTCATTCAAAAAAAATCAAGTACTACTGCTTAATTGATAGGCTACATTTTTTTTAAATTTATTTATTATTTTTTTAAACTTATTTATTAAAAAATATTACAATGTATCTCTAGGACATTTATAATAGAGCTCACAGATCACATTCACATTCTACGTACAATAAATACAGAAAAATAATATATATACAATAAATAAGAATAAAATAACCTAAAAATAAATAAATAAAAAGAATACATACCCACCTATATACAATAGGCTACAATTAATTATTTTAATACGTTTCATATTTTTTTTTAATTTCTAACAAGTAGCGGACGCCCCTGCAGTTCGGCCGGCCCCTTTCTAAGAGTGCCCCTCTAGGTCGGCGTCCCCCGTCGCAATTACCCCGTTTGCTCCGCCCTAAGGCAGGCGCTGATATTAATATAGTAGAAACTGGATTTTTATTTATATTTCATTAAAAATCTTGAAAACTGGGATTCTTATTCGTGCCTAAACTTTAGGAATATACGAGTTAACCAAGTGAGACATTAACATAGAAATTTGAATTATCATAACACCATGAAAATAGGAGTTTTTGCCACTCTCAGACCACTGTGCAGCGTTGTTAGGAGTCCTACGTGTTTATACTAAGCTCTCTTTAATTATCAGATCAGATTGCGGTAACTGAGTGTATATAATTGAAATTAATTTAGTGAATAAATGATTTTAAAACAGTTTTGCTCAGAATCATTTATTTATTGTAACGTTTTCCTTTTATCTTGTTTGACCACGCTCTTAGTTAACTGCTTGAGTATGCGACAAACAATATGTATTTCTTCAACTCATTGGTGATTCAGAGTTACTGAGAAACAAACAATTACTCATAGCTAATTACATTAAACATAAATGGGCTGAAGGCTTCATTATCAAGAACATGAAACTGTTGATGAGATATCGTTATTTATGACTCACTCCAAATGGAACAAGGGAACGAAAAAGTGGTGTGCTTAGAGTGGACAGTTTCGATAGCATCGATGGGATTGACTCTAATTCCAACCTATCGTTCCGTTTACCGACATGTAGAGATTGATTGTTTTGACATTATTCCGCACACATAGACATTACAATTTCAGACATTAATAGGAAGTGTCATCCTACAATTTCTCATACAAATTACTGTAGTTATAAATTAAATTTTCACTTCGCTTCATTACGTTTTGCACTTCTTGGGGGGAGGGAGAGGGAGGAGAGGAAGAGTGAATGACTGAGCTGTCAGTTTCGGACGTGTAACAGTCATTAGTTGGTTCGAGTCGACTAATTGAAGTGTTTTTGCACGTGGATTAATATATCTCAGAAACTAAAAATCGGATCTGCATACTGTATAAAAATGGAAATGTCCAGCAATTCATTCTCTTTGTAATGAGCTATATATCAAAATTGTATTTTGACGTGACGCCGAGTCAGAGAGTCTGAAAGGGAAAATGATGATGCCAAAAATCAGAGCAATTATTTTGAACATTTGAAATAAAATATCTCAAAAATCTAATATCATGTAGCATTCAGGAACCGATTTGCGGAAGTCAATATACATATTTCTTTAAATTAACCATAAAAATAAGAAATAAAGTGTTTTTTATTCGATTTTCTGTTGCACTCGATAGAGTTTCTACAAATTACTAGGAGCTCTAGCGTCGGATAAAATACGCTGACAGAGCTTAAATTTACAATTTTCAAAATGTCACCTTTATCACCTTTAGATTTATTTATTAGAAAAACTCAAGGTTTCTTCTTGAGAGTAATACAAAATTGATAAATATAAACAATTAAAGAATTTGATAATTCACTAAAGCATAAGATGGGAAAAACAATTTTCTAAAATATGATTATTAATATATATTTTTTATGTACCATTCAAAAGCAAAATATTAAAAAAAATAATTTAACATATAAGTTGTAGATGGTGATGGAGAGTAAAGAAAAATAAATAGCTTTTAATTATTTTTGTTAGGAATGTCCAATTTTATCGAATATTAGTTATTAATATATTTTATTTATTTATTTAGAATTATAATAATCTGTCACGTGGACAATAGTTTATAGTAATACATGAACACATTCACAACATATATACAGATAATATAAAATTAACAAAAGTAAAATAATAATCAAAAACTATGTACAATAAAAAAAATAAAATAACCTAAAGATAAGTAAATTAAAAAACATAAAAACACAGTCATACCTATATACAATATATACAATTAGGCGGGGTACCCCAAGCCATGCTTCTCTCCCAACTATAGAAGGAGGACTCCAAGAGATCCCTGCGCCACTCTCTCAACCGCGTCACTGGTACCAAAGCCAGTGGAGTCTGAGCGAGAGCGCTATAGCCACATACACTCATGTCTTGAGTGGAGAATCTGGCCATTGCCAGAACTCCAAGATATATACTACAAAAGATCTCTGACCCACTGTCGCTTAAACTTTCGAGGAGGATTGTAGGGATGAGTGGAACTAGATAGGGATTGTGCTAGGGAATTTGGATGATTTATAAGGTTCTGATGGAATTTGGTGAATTTTTTAGGGATAAGGTCGAGGACAAATGGGATATTAAGGTTGTGGTGTAGGATTTTGTTGGTTACATAGAACGGAGTATTGACTATTGTTCGGCGGACTTTGGACTGAAAGGATTGGATGTGTTTGATAGTTAATAATATTAAGAAGATTAAAGAGAATATCAAATATTAGGTATTTTATCGAATAAAAAATTAACGTCTCTGTAGAAACATATCTATATGCATACGTATTGACAGAACATGTCGTCGGTTTATTACTAAAAGTCACTAAGTACACTTTGGGTCGATTTAAACTTGAAGTTACATAGTTATTAATTTCGATCATATTTATCGATAGAATGACTTATTAAGTGCATAGGAATAATACAAATCCTTTTATAGTTAAAAAATCTGGTGCGCTTAACACACAGCTTTCACTTACCGCTCTTTGAATAGAAATTATTATCTGGCAATGTTGGGCTATTACAAAATTTTTGAATTGCATACTAAACGGAGCTAAAGCTTAAATCTTACATATAACAAATCATAAATACCATTAAAATAACAAAAATACTATTCATTATATCGATGGCAGGCAATAAAAATCTAGTTATTCCATCTGCTTTTATAAACCAAACAACTTCAGAGTCTCTGAGCCTTTCAGTTGACAGAATGACTAACTCCAATTTCAATATTTTTGAGTAATTTCATTTTAGTGATATTTCTAGTAGGAAAAGTTATACTATGCAGAGAGTAAATTGAATCCAGAGTAGGTGATTGCAGTGTTGAAATATAGAAATGTGAGTAAATGTATCAATTTTGCCACTAGAAACATGACTAAAATTAATAAAGAATGTTGAAATTGGGGTTAGTCATTCTGTCAACCGATATGCCTAGAGAGGTTTGAAAGTACATCTGAATATTTAACTTATAAATGGTTATTAATTGGAGGACTGTTAGTTATTAAACTGTTATTTTCCATTGTAAAATTCACTAAAATGAAATTACGACATTTTTATTGCCTCTCATGGATAAGTCACACTAATTGTGAGTGGATAATATTGGGATTTCACAAACGGAATGTTCATTAAATTATTCACAAATTTAATTTTATAAAAGGTTAGTTGATGATTTTTCGAAATAAACGGTCGATAGATACCAAATTATTTAAATATAATATCTTATCTATTGAACTACACTAAATATTTTTGAGATCATAAACATATCCATGTAATATTTTTATATTTCACTTCTTCTTTCACACTAGTACAATCAAATAGTATTTTAAACAATGGCATTGGCTTGATTCGGTGGATTTTAAATACTTTTTTTTTAAACATAGAAACAAATTTAAAAGTTTACATTTAGTAAGAAAATTTCATTTAATTTCATTGGAAACATGTGATTTACTTTAAATAATGTTAGTTATCTGAAATTATTTTATTTTTTTCGTCACCCTCCGTTACCTTCTACAACTTTATTTATTTGATGTCATTTTTTTCTAAAGTTCTTAGCTTTCCAACGATATATTATACGTATACATTTGGATTATTATTTCGAGAGATTCATTTTCGACCTGGATAAGCATTTTCAGCAAATAAACCATATTAAAGGTACTTAGGGCATTTAAGCCCTGTAAAGTGATATCAATGGGGATAAGACCTAAATTATATTAAAGACCACTTAATTATAAAATGACACACCAAGTTTAATCAAAACCGTCAGCCGTTTTTGAGAAAATGTTAAATGCATTTCAACGTTGATATTAAGTTTCACTTGCGGTTAGCCAATTTTAAGGAAAACGTTATTGTGACATCCAAACCATATACCTATCTTTTTTTTTTTTTTTTATTCTTTTTTTTTTATTAACGAAATTTACAACTGTAATTAATAATAAATACTACAAGTAAATATGAACAAGTAATATGACATGTACAACATGAGGAGAAACTACCCATTAGTAGCACTCCAATTCCTATCTTAAATGTGTAATATCAGTTTCGTACGACTTTTTGTTTTTGAGCTAGACTGTTCACCGACACACCGACCATTTTGCGGGACTTGGTTGTTTGGACTCAGTTGTTTGGACTCAGGGGATCCCAAAACGTGAATTTCCGTTGAAAACTCAGATTAAAAAAAAAAAATTTACGCGATCGCAATATTTTCCCTTACTACATATTACATTTATACATAAGTGAAAGTAAAAATAGTTTCACTAATGTAAGTGCTCGATGTTCTGACTATACAGAGCAAAAAATCATTAAGTTACTTAATGTTCTTGTTCTCTAAATAAGGTTAAATTAGAACGCCAAAATTCACTATCCGGTACTTAATTAATGAAAGGGGTCATTTTCATTGAATTAATTGATCAGATGGTCAAATAAAACTAACTATGTGAGGAACATCTAAGTCACAGTCTATGTACTTGCAACGTTATAAAAGTAAGTGTTTTGTTTAAACGTAATAGTGTGCTAAAAGTCACTATGTGCGTGGCGATTTCAGTTTTTTTAGTTGTCATCCATATCTTAAGTATTTTAATTAACTATCGGAAATAGAATACATATTTAGAATTGTAAATAACAAACCATAAATAATCAAATTGCTATTTTAGTATTCTTTTAATGGATCAATAACTTCAAATTCGATTATCTCAAATTCATAAAAATGTTGACTGATGACTTTTTGCAATAAACCGACGATATTTTAAAACTTTTTTTTTTTTTGTTCAGATTGACAAACAAATAGTATTTACTCCACAGCATTGTCATAATGAATTTATTCCCTTTTTGTATTTATAATTAAAATTATATTTTAGATATTTATTAACTCTTAAAAAAATAAATGTTTACAGAAAGTTGAGTGAAAGGTAAGTGAAAGTTATGTAATATATTACACCAGATAATATTAATAATAATAATAATAGCACAGCCTAAAACTCTGCTTTCAATCTTTCCATTAAATCTATATCCACATCCTCAATCGGTTTCAATAATTGAGTTCTGGATTGATGGATTCCCAGCAGCTCTGCAACTCCACACAGGATTTTTAATATCTAGTTCTATATTCCATTCGGCGAAGAGTGTTTGAAATGAAGCGATCGTTAGTAGCCACATTTACATTGTTATACTGAAATAGATTGTAAATCTTATCATTCTGTGATATCACTGTTTACATATTTAAAGGAAGACTTGTAAATACCATCTGTGGCTGAGAGCTGTTCAGTTTTTTTTACCGACTGCGTGAACACTATTGTGAAAAAAAAAGATGTTTTTGATTACACTTTTCACTCTATTTTCTTTCAGTTCTGGAGCTAACATTTTATTGATGTTCCCTTTATCGCCGAAGAGCCACGTCAATTCATTTGTGCCTGTGTTCAAGAAGCTCTCAGAGAATGGTCACAACCTCACGATGGTCACATCTTACACGCATAATTCTCGTATAGAGAATTGCAGCTACATAATGGTGAGAAATGTGATTGAAGACTTGTTTGTTAAGAGTGAGTATTATTTTAATTTCTGTGGGGTTTCGCCATAGGGTTCTGCGATACAATTATTTGTCTTTTGTTTTATTCCAGAACCGGACTCTATTAAAGATGTTAGTAAATATTCTAACCCAATATTAGCGTGGCCTTTTATGAAGAGACTGCAAATGGATGTGATAGAGAATTGCCTGAAAGAAAATTGTTTACGAGAGCTGATGGAGGGAAATTACGAATTCGATTTGATGATATCCGAATCGCTTTATTTCTATGAAGTATTTATTGCTTTTGGGCATGTCTTCAATGTTCCAGTGATAAGCATTGATTCCCATCCACCTTCTGCATGGTCATCTTACCTTACTGGGAATGTCCATCCATATTCTTATGTCCCGAATTTTCGGATTCCAATGACTGATCGCATGACGTTTAAAGAAAGGCTGATGAACACTTTAATCAACCTTCAAGAGATTCTTGTGTGTCATTATTACATACCAGAACAGGCAAGTGGTATTTTAAGCAGGTATAAAGGAGTAAATAATTGACTATTTTATAAAACGTATATTAAGGCAGTTGCCAATGTTTAACTATATTTTAGTATATAACTATCTAAAATTTTCCTTATTTTGCAATCTTGTCTTGTTCGTAATTACTTTGATATACTGTAGCGTAGTTTTTGTAGGTAAATCGTGTCACTATTGTCTCCCAAAAAATAAAAGATATTATTATAACCAGATAGTATTTATATATTATATTATGATATTATTTGAATAAGTAATAACTATGCAGTCCGGGATAGGCCTTGGATTTCTGAGCAAACTCGTTTTTAATCTATTTGAGATAGTAGCAGTAAACGCCAGCCGCGTATGTTAGAATAGTCTAATTAAAGCTATGTATAATCTTACTTACGTTTTCATTGATGTACAATATGATTTTAAAAACTTAAAATTTGTGAAATACTCATGGTTAAAGCCTATAATTTTGTTATACACCTCCAATTTCTTTTTATTTTAATTATTTATTTCTACCCCTAGGCTGGTAAAAGTATCGACGTTTTCAAAACTGTGTCCTTCCACCACAAGGTTATGGGAAATTATCTGGAGCAACGTAGTAATACTTCGTTTTTGAATACACCATTATATATTTTTACAATAATAATATAGCAAAGCGACAGCCACACTGCCAAAGTTTGTAAGAACAAAATCTAAAAATTTTCAAGAGACGGAAAAAACTGCGTAATTTATTTCTATGCACATTATATTTTAGGTTCGATTTCTTTTGCAGGCACTCTTATAAAAAAATTTTAATAGACATGGTTTGATTCACGAATTCTTTAGAAGTTCTATGTAATCTGCTGATGTTTAGATCACTTCATTTCTGTGCTTCATGGGATTTAAAGATTTATTGGTTTGAAAAGCTCCACCTACAATGAAACTAGAGTTCTCGTTTCGTCTCGTGTTAAATTTTCCAATTCATGAAATCGATTCTCTGTCTCTGGAATTCGGCGGAATTTTGTAGCTTTTTCCAGTCAAGCTCATTTTGCAGTTGCCAGGAGATTTCGATTGTTTTGGAAGCTGTTCAATATTATATTTCCACTTACCACTCTCTTCTTTGCGTCGAATAGATCCAGGTTAAACATTGCCGGCCCCTGGGCAGAGGAACCGGAGCATTTATTTGCCCAGAGGCTGGAATAGGCTCCCCAAAAAAATTCCCAAAATCAAATGTCCCCAACTAAAGAATAATACCGACATTCAAACAACTTTTGCTTCGTTTTTATTTTTTTTAAAGGCTTTGTGCATCACTACAGCTCTTGATTAATTTATTAATAGAGTTAAAAATGTGTATGTGAATCTAATTGGTGTTTTAATAAATGATTTTCTGAAAAGTATAAAATAGTACAAAAACAAAACATGAGGAAGAAATTGTGAAGTGCAATTACTTTTAAAACTCTATTTAATTTCCTCAGCTTAGCAATAATGAAAAAAATTGTTAATTTGTTTTCCTACAAAAACGTAAAAAATATAACCTTAGTCGTGTGCTCATCTACCAATGTTGTTTTAGTAGTTTTCATATCCATCTACTAATATATAGATTTCCTATACTAGGAAAGATTAATGAGGAATATATTTTTTTCCCTCCCTTTCTACGCCTTTTACCGAGCCAGGGGAGAGGGCGGGGAGATCGATGCATGAGTTAAAAGCCTACCGGAACTGGAACTTGAACCCGCAAGTCGAAATCTTCGGTTTCTGAGATTGCTGGGAACGCATATTTTACACACGAGATAGCCCGCTCTCCCATCCTGCTCTCATGTAATGCTCATCTGCTACTTTTTTTTAATAATATATGTTTTTTATTATAGGAAAGAATAATGAGGACCTATTTAAGTTACAATGGTACATATGATTTCCCACCATTGTTGGATATGCTTCATAATACTTCCCTCGTTTTAGTTGACGCCCACTTCTCTTTGGGTTATGTTCGACCTTACCTTCCGAACATAGTTGAGGTTGGAGGTATGACATCCCATGGAGCCAGCGTGTTAAATGAGGTGGAGTTTTATTTTTATTATTATTATCACTATTATATATATATGTATATATATATATATATTCTATTCTATAGTATATTACAAATTATATCTGTCTCAAGGGTATATCAGGATAATAAAAATTGTATTTCGTTTTTTATAAATGCAGATGAATCATATTATTAAGATCTCAATAAAACATACATGGCTTGGAACCACAAAAATTTTATGTTATTATTAAGTCTGTTGAATAAGTTGTGTGAAAGAGAACACTAAATAGTTTCTGCAAAATTTCATTTTTTTTTTATAGTATGAGGGCTGAGTAACAATCACTTAGAATTAGAATATTTTTGGGATTCGAATGAAAATTAGAATTAGAATTGTATTAATTTCATCATTTAATTTTATCACTAAAATGACATTACTCAAAAATGTTGAAATTGGAGTAGCCATTCTGTCAACTCAAAAGGCTCAGAGATTGAAATTATGCGGACTATAAAAGCAGATGGAGAAACTAGATTTTTATTGCTTACCGTCGATATAATAAATAGACTTTTTTTAATTTTAGTGGTCTTAATGATTTGTTAGCTTTAAGTTATGGCTCCGTTCAAAATGCACTTGGTATGCGGTAAGTGAAAGTTGTGTGTTGAGCGCACCAGATTATTTTTTTATGTAATTGCTCTTTTGGCCAACTGTAATACTAGTTTGTATGAACAATATTGTTATTCTTAAGCGTAATAAAGTTGGTGTTTCTATTCTATTCTATAACTTTTTCGAGTTTTCTAATGATTGTTTCCTGACATTCCAGGAGTTCCAACAGTTCATGGATGAATCAGAACATGGCGTCATATATTTTACTTTTGGGTCTATTATAAATGCAACATTCCTGCCTAAAGAAGATATAGACGTTTTCGTATCCGCATTTAGACAATTAAAGCAAAACGTTATTATGAAGTGGGAATCAGACCATTTCCCAAACAAGCCTAAAAATGTCTTAATAAAGGATTGGCTGCCTCAAAATGGAATCTTAGGTGAACTCTTTTTGGTTTATTTATTTTTTTTTTATGTTCACATCACCTTTTTCTTTATTACTAACTAATTATTATTTTGCATGCAAGATACGTGGTTGTTCATAGAGGTATGAGTGTTTCTGAAACTATTTAAAAAAACATTTAGTTGGCTAAATTATAAATCAGGGCTGCGCAAGTATGTTGTGATATTTCAGTTATTTCTGCATGATAAATCAAAGAAAAGTGTATTAATAAAACAATACTTCTCTGAATAAATTGAATACCATTTCAAAATCAATAAATCTACTGTATTTATTTATCGTGTTTTATTTTTGAACATTTTACAATTTTATTCGGTTTTTTTCGGTATTAATTGCTATATCTTGTCTAGTATTGGGACATCCGTTGTTGTGAAGAGGCATCCTGATAAATCGATCCAAGGTACAAGCCCAGTCCATCTAAACCAGCCTTCTTACCTTCATTTTCATGAGGCTTTCTCCTCTATGCATTAGTACTCTGATCCCAGATGAGTCAGATTATTGTGTGAAGAGTTTGTTTCAAATCTCCACATTCAAGCAGATTCTGTTATCAAGGTGGAATTTCCGCTTGTTATCATATATTTTGAATTTTCTTCCTTTACTTTTAGGCCGATTTGCTTCACTTCTCTTATCAGATTCTAAGCGAGTTTCTCAACGTCCTTTTGGATCCTTCTTAGGACAGCTATATCATCTGAATATTCAAGCATTTTCGGTTTGTTCGGACGTGGACCTCTCCATTTTCACGTGATGTTCTTAACATCTTCTCCAGTGAAGTTGAACAATATCGATAAGGTTTCTTCTCCTCACCGTAAGACCTCAGGGTTACAAGAAAAACCAGAAGAGACCGCGTAGGAAATGAAACGTTTAGGGAAGATCATAAAATCTCTACATTAACAACCATCCTACAAAAGGCAGCTCAGATGGTTCTACCACTCAGAAAAGAGATGGAAGCACGAACAGCAGTGCATCCACAGGATTGGAGAAAAAAGGAAAAACACTACAAATAAAACAGCTTTGCAAAAAACATGATGCCTGGCAGCGTTGATCGACGAGACATTTTTACGCTGGAAATGAGGAAGAGATAGAATAGCACTTTTTTTTCGGATTTGACAATTTTTCGAATGAATGATTTTTTTAAATTAGTCTAATGAAGAGCAATAATTTTAAAAGAATAATATTGAATGTTTAATAGTTGACCGTTGCGTTATAAAGGAAGGAGGTGGTCCGAGGTGGCGGTCATAAATAGGCTAAATAATGGCAAAACTATTTTATTAAAAGCCAACGTTTCGACCCGACATTGCAGGTCTTCTTCGGATAGGTGTGCGCAGCTAGGAAGCTAAAACTTCCAGTTCTAAGTTTCACTTAGAACTGGAAGTTAGAACTTGTCTAAGACTTACACTTCTAAGTGAAACTCCTACCTGAATACAAGTCCCTGAAGAAGACCTGCAAAGTCGGGTCGAAACGTTGGCTTTTAATAATTTAACAGTTCTGCCACTATTAAGACTATTTATAACCGCCACCCCAGACAATCTCCTTCCTTTAAAAGAATAATAATACAAAAGATGTACTGAAAGGTAATATTTTGATGTTACATTTCCGATATAACAACTTTCCTAGTAGTTTCAGAGTCCCCTTCGTTGCATAGTCCAAAGATTCTATTATACTTAATAAACGTAACTAACGTAGCTTCTGTTTCAGCTCATCCTAACTGCCGCCTTTTCATTAGCCACGGAGGGATACATGGATTGACTGAAGCAATATACCACAAAGTACCTCTTGTTATGATACCCTTTGGCTCCGACCAGTTTTCCAATGCTTATTTTGCAGAAACAGAAGGATTCGCCAAAGTTTTAGATTACAAAAATCTTACAGTTGAGAATTTATTGATTGCTATCAATTCAGTCCTTGACAATTCCGAGTAAGTCTTTACAATGACAGTCTTGCCTCTTTTAAAACAGTTTTAATTCTTTTAATAATTGATGTTTCTTTTAAAGATTTAAGGAGAACATAGAAAGGAGATCTATGATTCTGCAAGACAGAGACCAAAGCTCTTTGAAGAAAGCCGTGTATTGGGTCGAGTATGTCCTGAAGCATAAAGGAGCCAAGCATCTCAAACCAGCTTCTTTATATTTAAATATCTTCCAATATTTTTTGTTGGACGTGATTGCAGTAATAATTTTATTTATATTGTTATGTTGTAGCATAGTATTTTTCTTTTTATATGTATCGATAAAATTTGTAAAACGATGTATTAGAAGTTCAAAACAAAAACGTGATTAAATTGTTTAATAAGATCGGTGAGGAGTATATGAGAAGGAGTGGGTCGGGGAGTGCTATCAAATAAATACTAATTTTTTAAAAAATAGTATTTTTAATTGTTACGCCATTTTTTAAAAATTTAGTATTTATTTGACCACACTCCTCCAACCAACTTCTCATATTATATCACGGTCAACCATCTCTACATCATTATAATTTTATTATAAAAAATATTTTGTTAATATTTTTTAAAATATGTATTCAATGCTACACCATCTCAGGTATATATTAGTAAATATGTTGATTTGAAATTAAGTTTAGTTATTTATTTATTGTACATACTAATTTTATAATAAAAACTACATTTTTCTAAAAAATATCTTTTTTTTCCCCAATATTTCATTACCTGCTATGCACATACCTACAGCTAAAGGAATGTGTAGTAGACAGATGAACAGAATATTTCAAGATGGTGCTAAAAGGGGGTCAGTTGCAGTTTGGATGATATTAAGTGGACGATGTAGGTTTATTATGGTGAAAACCACTTTATTTTCGATTGCTGAAGGTGCACATCGAGAATATCTTCACTTTGAAGAAGGATATAGAGAGGTATATCGAGAAAGTTATAGCTCACAGCTCTCCTTCTGTTTAGTGTATTTACAAAAGATTGTTTAAGGAATCTAAAAGGAACACGAGCTTTTCTGAAAGACAATTAGATATCAGCATAATCCAAAGTGTGAGGCACTAAGCAGATAGAGAGCTATTTTTCTTTTTATATGGACTTCTCTATGACATGCCTTAAAGTGAAGACAGTCCCAATTTTCAACTTCTCTTCCAATGTGCAACTTGAGTTTCTCTATCCATATCGCTACGGCAATCAACAATATTTCTTATTCCAGCTTCTACGATTCTTGAGCATAATTTCTTTGGTACACTAAACAGGAATGGATCTTGATGGGTATTACATTTCCTAGTATTTCCTTTCTTGTAAAGGTAAAAACCACAGTCCTTTCATATCATTTTCTAATATACTTGTTGCCTACATACGCGCAAAACAGTGCGAAGCAGTTCGGTTTCGCCCTTTCCATCTTTCTTTGTGCAGAGAGAATAATACATTCAATATTAGAATTTCCTATTTTTTTATGATATGTTACAAATTCCGAACAATTTATTCCGCAATTTCTGAACAATAACGAGCTATATCTAATATAAGATTCCTTTTGAGAACAATCTTTTGCAAATGCATTAAACAGAAGGAGAGCAATGATCTATAACTTTCTCGATATACCTCTCTATATCCTTCTTCAAAGTGAAGATAGTCCCGATTTGCACCTTCAGCAATCGAAAATAAAGTGGTTTTCACATAATAAACCTACATCGTCCACTTAATATCATACAAACTGCAATTGACCCCTTTTTAGCAGCATCTTGAAATATTCTGTTCATCTGTCTACTACACATTCCTTTAGCTATATAATGGACACTGGTCCTTTTTATCTATTCCTACTTCCTTTCTAGTTCGCTTAATGTATTTTTCCAATTTGGTGTTTTCCTCATTTTGAGACCAAATCCAAACAATCAGTTCTGGTATATAGAAGAACTTATAGCATCACCCTTTCTATCTTTCTTTGTGCACTGAGAATAATTCATTCATTATTAAAATTTCCTATTTATTTATGATATAGTCCAACTTCTGCACAAAATAAAGGAAATAGCTGCTATTCATTATATATAGTTCAGATTAGGTATATATTCCTTTAGTTTATAAAACAGGTATTGATATGACTCATTTCCTGGAAAGTATAAAAAAATTTTAATTACATCTCAGAATCAGTAAATATACAAAACACAGTGTTAAATTGCAAACGTTAAATAAAAAAAAATCAAGATATTTTTTAATTAAGTTTTATTATTTTAATTATATCATGTTTACAATTTCTTGTAACGTTAGTCTTCTTAAACGTATAGAATAAAGGAGGTTAAATTAAAAAATAATAATAATAAATTTTGTTTTTAAATATTACTTTTTGTTTTTTTACAATTAAATTATTGCATTAATATTTGTGCGTTAATAAAACCAATATAATGTACCAATAATGTTATTATATCACTATAACTAAGCCATTTATGTATACTGAATGGTGTGGTAGAGGCCTATAGGCACCCACGCCAATACCGCTTTTCTGCCGCATAAGTTCATTTTCTACGGAACTGCTTAAAATATTTTTAAAAATAATCAGCGTTTTAGAAAGAGAAATATGTTTATATAAACACCTTTTGCGTTATTGTAGGCCGTTTAATTACAAAGGACGCTTGATTTGTAAATTGAAAATTTTTTTGTTAGAAAAATTGAATTTACTGGTACTTTTCATAGCCTAAGCCAATTATTTTTTAATATTTCTTCATGTTTTATTATTATATGACTATTAAGCTTTAATAAAAGACCAACTATGAGGAAATTAAGCCAAATGCTGATTCTCAGTGACCAAAAAAACTAACTAAAGTCAAAGACGTCTATCCGCCATCTTTGGACGCCATTTTGGGGCAGTGCGTTCACGTTTTTTTGTGGGAACATTGGCTTTTTTAAAATAAATAGTTACAAGGAACTCAACGATATACAATTTATAGGGATGTGGGGGGAGGGGTACACAGTAAGGGGGTCTGGCCCATATCCCATAACCCACTGGCCATATCCTTTAACAACACCCTACCCTCCCTGTTGAACAAATTCTTTTCCTAGGACTCCACCTGGACAAACGACTCAATTGGAAACCTCATACCAGACTGAAACTACTGGAAACTGCGCAACGTTTTTCGACTACTACAGCACTTACTAGACAAACGCTCTAAACTTCCAATTATTTACAAAAGACTCATATATATTACTATAATTAGACCTATTTGATATATTACGGTATCGAGCTTTGGGGCTGTTGATGGTTTATCAATCCTTACAATCCAAAATCCTTCGTAAAATCCTCAATGCTAATTTTGTCATATGTTTACGATTTAGCTCATTCATGATACATGTGTTTTCATAATAAACTTCTGAGCCATTCGAAATCTCTTGTTTCGAACCTTGCTTCCTCTTGTGTTTCTGATAACCCTCCGAGGCGTCTGGAAATAAGATGACCTCGGGGCCTTCTAATATAGAACCATAATTGGAGAGCTAACAATGGTTAGTTTCTCTTCATACCACTGTTTTCAGATTTATTTGTTGTATTTGTCATGTAATACAGTTGTAAATTTCAATTGTAAAAAATAGATATTTAAAAAAAAAATCTATTTTCAAAATGTGTTAATTCTATGTAAGAAAACCATGTTAAATTAATATTATTCATTTCACTTAGTTTTTATTCCTATTTTAGTATAGGAATATTTATAATTAGTTTATGTATCATTAGTTTTAGAAATTATAAAAAAGTCTGTTACTGTATATATACTGTAAGTATGTATTTTTTTTTATTGATACCATTACATTTTATGTTTAATAATAATAATATAATAATAATAAGGCTTAGCGAACCCGAAGGTTCGATGCCGACACCACCAATCGCTTGTTACACACCTCCCTCCACCGTTCGCCGTCCAAACCCAGTCCCTTCAGATCGGCTTTAATGCAATCTTCCCACCTTCGCTTCGGTCTACCCCTCGGACGCTTACCATTCGGCACAGCAAATATTAACCTTTTATGAATTCTCTCGTTACTAAGCCCAACAACTTTACAAGCCCATTTGATTCGCCGTGATGAAATTACCTCAATTATATTACCCGGATACAGCTCACGCAATTCGGCGTTGTGTAGCCGTCTGAACTCTCCGGTTAACTCATCCTTCTTCGGTCCGAATATTCTACGCAATACTTTATTTTCAAAAACCTTAAGACGCTGCTCATCCCTTAATGTAAGCGGCCAAGTTTCGCATCCATAAAGAACTGTAGGCAAGATAATTGTTTTATAGATTCTAATTTTTAAGTTACGGGACAAGAGGCGCGAACTAAGTAGTTTTGTCACAGAAAAATAACAAGCATTCCCCGCCTTCAGTCTAACCTTAATCTCTTCTTCAATTTCGTTTTTTCTAGTTATCGTAGAACCTAGATACCTAAATTTATCTACCTGTTCAAACATATTACCATCTATATCGACATCACCAGTAGTATCGCCATTTTTGCAGCTAACCATATATTTCGTTTTATCCACGTTTATTTCGAGTCCTAGTTCTTTACCGGCTTTCATTAACGTTGTCGTATTTAGTTTTATAGTTTCAAGGTCTTCGCTTAACAGTACCAGATCATCAGCATAGCCAGCACGGATGTTGTCCCGCCCAGATCCAACCCTTTCCCGGTTCGCATTACCTCCCTAATGGCATGTTCTAATGCCAAATTGAACAGGACAGGCGAAAGAGAATCCCCCTGTTTTAAGCCCGAACGAACCTCAAATTTTTCGGACAAATTATTACCGATTCTAACTTTATTGAGTGTCTCCGTCAAGCACATCCTGACTAGATTTACTAGTTTTTTTGGAATCCCCTGCTCGATTAGAATATTATACAGTTTCTGGCGGTCAATAGAATCGTAAGCCTTTTTAAAATGTATATACAGCTGGTGAACAATACCGTTATACTCCAATTTTTTCTCTAATATTTGCCGTAAAGAAAATATTTGATCAATTGTCGAACGATTCCGTCTAAATCCGCATTGGTAGTCTCCGATAATTTCCTCGGCGTATTCCGTGATTCGACTGGTTAAGATTGAAGTTAATATTTTATAACATACCGGAAGGAGTGAAATTCCTCGATAGTTATTACAATCCGTCCTCGGACCCTTTTTGTGAATCGGAATAAGAATAGATTCTTTCCATTCTTCAGGTAATTTCTCGTTCACCCAGATCTTTTTAACCAACCGATGTATTTTAGAAACTCCAGCTTCCCCGCATGCCTTAATTAGTTCAGTAGGAATATTATCGATTCCCGCTGCTTTATATGATTTTAATTTTCCGATAGCTACTTCAACTTCCTCTTTACTTGGTCCTTCTATTAACGGTTCAGCACTCTGGTACTCAGAAGGAGGACACAGATCATAATTTCCCGTATTTAAAATATTGTCAAAGTGGTCCTTAAACTTATTCAATATGTCAACCGGATCGGTCAGAATATTGTTATTATCATCCCTAATTCCAGACGTTACGGGCCCTACATATTTACGTGATCTGTTTATACCTTTGTACATGTCTCTTACGTTATTTTCGACTCTATTAGTTTCTATTTCAATTATTTTATTTTTAAGATACTCCCTTTTTTTATTTTTGAGCAATTTTGTCGTTTCGTTCTTTGAGATTCGGAAGTATTCCAGATTGTCTTCGCTAGGATTATTTAGAGCTTTTAATTTAGCGGTTTTTCTTTTTTCGCACATGTTTAAGCAATCTTCATCAAACCACGGTTTGTTATTCTTATTTTCCTTTTTTCCTAGACACGAGTTACCGACCGCTTTAATATTATCCCTGATCTCTATCCATAACTTGTCAATATCCTCGTGGTCCTCGTCAGGAAGCTCTAAAGCTTCAAACCTATTCTTAACATCTAGCTCGAATTGGTTTCTAATTGATGGGTTTTTTAATTTTTCCAAATTATAATTCTCAAAATCGAAACGGTTTTCTTTTCTCTTTTTTATATTAAGTTTCTGTCGAAGTTTCGCGATTACTAATTCATGATCCGACCCACATTCTGCTCCGCGATAAGACCGCACATTAATTATACTGCTTTGCCAGCTATGTTGTATCAAGACATGATCGATTTGATTTCGTGTTTGCGAATCCGGTGATGTCCAAGTATATTTATGAATATCCTTGTGTTTAAACGTCGTACTTTTTATTATCAGGTTTTTCGAGATGGCAAAGTTTATTAGACGGATCCCATTATCATTACTATATTCGTGCAAACTTTCTTTACCAATCGTCGGAATATAAACTTCTTCCCTCCCTACCTTTGCGTTCGCGTCACCTACAATTATTTTCATGTAGTTTCGTGGTAGTTTATCATAAACCCATTCGAGTTTATCGTAAAATTCACTTTTGACTTCATCGTCACTGTCTTCGGTCGGACAATGTATGTTTATTAATGCGATTTTAGACCAACGTCCCTGAAATGTAGCTACCGAAATTCTATCACTAAAGAATTGTACGTCCCTCAAAGCGGATAGTAATCTACGCCTAATAAGAAACCCGGTACCTAAACAATGATTCCCGCTTCCTCCGTACCAAATAGTGTACTTCCCTTCCCTCATCGAGCCCTCCCCTGGCCAGCGAACCTCTTGCAGAGCCACGACATCCAAATTGTACCCATTTACCTCATTCCCGACCGATTTTAGCCCCCCTGCTGTGTTTAAACTCCTTACGTTCCACGTACCAATATTTAAATCCCTATATTTCAACTTGCGCCATGAATCCCCTAAAGCAGTCCCCACCCGGAGACCCGAACGGGGGACTAGTTTACTTCCGGATAATGAGCGTTTTACCTTAGGGAGATCCATGACTTTTTGTGGTGTTTGGTGAACTAAAGATATGTGAGTAGGGCGTTCAATCCTACGTCACACCCTCCAGCAAGTCTGGTGGGCCCCTACCTCCAGCAAGTCTGGAGGTCCCCTCCCTCCAGCAAGTCTGGAGGGCCCCTCTCATTGTTGGTCAGCGAGTCCATCGGACTTAGCCGGGAGGAACTTCCAAGGAATTTCCACCGACCATCCCCACATCCGCCACCCGTGGGACGCTCCCCATACGCGGTAATGAGCCCGCGCGAGGGAGATTCACTTACAATATAGAAATAGAAAATCATCTTTATTCTGGGACTAGGTCCCTTAAGAATAACAATATTGTTCAAACCAATTGACAATAAATCAGGCCAGATGACCTATTATAATAAAGAGTAACTACAATCTAAGTAATAAAATGAGTATATAAATAGTTTTGGAGGGTATATTAAGGAAAAGAGATGTGTACAAGGGTCACACTATTATAATATTGGTATAAAACACAACGACATACTAATAACTAAATAAAATTGGAAAGGAATGCTAAATAAGTTTTATAGGTAACCAATTTTAGTGCTACAATATAATAAAAAAAATAAAAATAAGAATAAAAAAAATAACTAGAGTAAATAAATGATTTATATATATTCCTTAAGACGTTTAAGTGAAAACATGTGAAGACATTGTAAAAAGTAGACAAGTATTGTGATCTACCTACGACGCAATAGATTACGAGCAGAAAAAGAAATACATGCATATACACACACACACACACACATAGTATAAGGATCCTATTTTTAGTTTCTGAGATATTTTAATCCATATCTTTTAGAAAACTCGTTAGCATTTGGTTTTCAAGGCTATTTCTTTCTTTTCGCCTCTCTGACACGGCTTCGCGTAAATATACCATTTTGAATTATAGCCCATCACAGAGAGGATGAATTGCTGACCAATTCCCTCCCTTGCAGTATGCAGACCTGATTATTAGTTTTTGAGATACTTTAATCCATATGAGAAAAACACTTCAACTAGTAAACTCCAGCCAAATTTACCCGAGCGTTACACGTCAGAGACTTGACAGCTCAATTTAATTCACTCTCTACAAAAAAAAAAAAAAAAAAACGCAAAATGTGCCTAAAGAAGTTTTCACCTAAAAAAAAAAAAACTAAATCGAGGATTAAAAATTAAATAACTGAGAACTAACCTGATATGGTAATCATACCGTTATTTTTCACCATAATAGATATTTAATAGAAGGAGTATAATTGCAACTCCTTATTATAAAAGTTTTAAAGCATTTTTAAATAACTGTCACAACTATAAAAGTGGCATTAAATATACTTTAAAAGTTATATAAAAAAAATAAGGTAGAAAAAAACATGAAAAATACAGGGGAGGTTTAACTTTAACCACTGCAGGCGTTCCACAAGGTAGTATCCTCGGTCCCATCCTCTACACAGTTTATACAGCTGACATCCCAACCCATCCTGAAACTGTCATCACCACTTACGCCGATGACACATGTTTGCTATCTGTTAATAATGACCCTTTAATTGCATCCCAAACTCTTCAATCACATATCACAAACCTTGAAGAATGGTGTAATAATTGGAGAATAAAAATAAATTCCAACAAATCCCATCAAATCACCTTTACCCTCCGTCGTAAACCTATGACGTCTTGTCCCACAGTAACTTTCAATAATACTCCACTTATTCCTGTTGAGCAAATCCGCTACTTAGGACTCCATTTGGATAAACGTCTTACTTGGAATCCTCATACTAGACTGAAACGACAAGAAACTGCTCGACGTTTCCGACTGCTCCAACAATTACTAGACAAACGCTCCAAACTTTCTATTAATTACAAAAGACTTATCTACATAACTATAATAAGAACCTATATGGACATACGGAGTTGAGCTTTGGGGCTCCACCAAACCATCGAATTCCTATCGTATCCAATCCTTACAATCGAAACATTTTATGTTTAAATCCTATAAATAGTAACCCACATACAATTCAAATTGAATAAAAACATGGTGCTCTCCATCTAACCTAACACATAACCTAGAAACGTGACGCAGGCGAAAGAAGGTCGGGAACCCCTGTTCTGGTGGTACATCTAACCCGTGTGGGAAGATCGAGATTCATTCCGTGGGTCCTCCCCGGAATTAATTTTAATCAGCCCAGACAGGATTCGAACCTAAAACAGCGCTGGTCGACTTTCCATTCAATCTATTTCCAAACTCTCAATCGGTTGAAATGATTGAGTATTTCGGCGCAATGGAGTCCCAACCGCTCCGCGCATCTCGTTACAAATAAAAGACTGAGTTGGATTGCAGTGATTGTCAATGGCCACGTTTATATTGTTATACCGACATATATTTCAAATCTTATCATCAAGTCTCTGATATCGCTGTTTACATATTTAAAGAGAGGCTTGTACATTAATAACCAAGCGTAGTTGAGAACTGTTCAATTTTCTTACCGACTTTGTGAAAGTTATTGAGAAAAAAATATGTTTTGGTTTACTCTTTTGACTCTATTTTCTGTCAGTTCGGGTGCCAACATTTTATTGATGTTCCCTTTATCACCGAAGAGCCATGTCAATTCATTTGTGCCTGTTTTCAAGAAGCTCTCAGAGAATGGTCACAACCTCACGATGGTTTCATCCTTCACACATAATTATCTTATAAAGAATTGTACCTACATAAAGATTAGAAATGTGGTTGAGGAGATGTTTTTTAAGAGTGAGCATTTTTGTATATTATTTTTATATATAATTTTTTTGTGGGGTTTGCCATAGACTTCTACGACACATTTATTTATCTTTCGTTGTATTCCAGAGCCAGACTCCGTTAAAGAGGCGCGTAAATATTCTAACTCACTATTCTCGTGGCCGTTTATGAGGAAACTGCAACTACAAATGATAGAGACTTGCCTGAAAGGAAATTGTTTGAGAGAGCTGATGGAGGGAAATTACGAATTCGATCTGATGATATCCGAATCTCTTTATTTGTTTGAAGTATTTATTGCATTTGGGCATGTCTTCAATGTTCCAGTGATAAGCATTGATGCCCACCCACCTTCAGCTTGGTCATCTTACCTTACTGGGAATGTCCATCCATATTCTTATGTCCCCAATTATCGAATTCCAATGACTGATCGTATGACGTTTAAAGAAAGGCTGATGAACACTTTACTCAACCTTCAAGAGGTTCTGGGGTCTTATTATTTCTTACCAGAACAGGTAAGTGATATTTAAAATAAAAAGTGAATTAATAAAACTTATTTATTTATTTATTTAGAAATATAATAATCTATCGCGTGGACAATAATTATAGTGATATCTCACATTCGCTCTATATATTTAGAAAATATAAAATTAACAATAGTAAAATAATAACTAAATACTAATAAAAAACTATGTACAATAAATTATAAAATAACTTGAAGATAAATAAATTAAAAACACAATCATACTTATATACATCAGGCAGACGTTTCATTTATTGGAAGAACAGACGGCTGAAATTTTGATTTGATGTAAAGAATCTGTCCCTAAAAGAGAATTCATTCTTCTGACAATGTACCCGGTTGCGTTTTGAAAACTAACGGCGTCCCTGAGTCCGAAAAACGCTTTTTCCAATAATCAAAACCAAAACAAAGGATTAGCTTTGAAGTTGAACGCGTTGAGAATATTTAGAACGATATATCATTTGCACCAAATCGTCCGATTTCTACTATTTTTAAAGAAAATTTCGTAAAGTTTTAAATGACCATATCAACAAAAAAGATACATCAACAAAAAATATACTTTTTCGAGTTATTCAGATATCCAATTTTACCACCCTCGTAACTATTTTTCAGACTTCTTTTCGGAGAGGTGCTTTAATATATGTAAATCTAAAGGGCTTCGAAGTTAGGAATTTAGCCAAGTTATATTTAAATTGGTACATCGATTTAGGCCTAACATCTGTACGACACAGATACACGGCTGACTTGAAAGGAAAGTAATTTCCGGTGGAGTATCATATGCATATATTTAAAGAGCATCAAGAAGAAGACTTTAGCCAAGTTTCATTAAAATCGCTATAGCCTTTTTTGTTTATTATCCCCTTCCTCGCCTTTTAGGTTATACCAGGTTTTTTCCGGACCAAGGAATGGGGGCGGAGGATTAATGTCAGATGTAAAAGCGTCCCCTCGAACACCGTGAAGCAAACTTGTATTTGTTTAAAAAATTTATCTACTATCCCGTTGCCTGGCAACGGCGGTGTTGAATCCGTTGAAGTTTGTAGCGACACAGGTTTTTCGACCTCATCTTGAAAGAAAAGGTAATGGCGAGTTCCGAAGATCATCCTCGGGTTCCCTTTGACATTGACACCAAATCTCAAAACAATCGATCTAGTAGGAGAAAAGGGGTGGACGGCGTACGGAGGACGGTTGACGGATGGATTTTTTTTTATTGGATTTTTGGATTTTGGTATCAAGAATTGGTAAAAAGGATTAATTCAAATTTTATGGGGAGGTTAACTATTTTTTTCTTGGCCAATTACTGTTATTGAATTCTCTAATCTGATTTTAATGACCGTTCACGTTCCCATTCGCATTGGTTCATCGAATAAATCGCACTATTATCATTTCTGTGGCCGGATTTAGAGAAATTACTGAAATTAATTTTTTCCCCAACCTCAGCAAAGTTACAACATCGATTAGATAAATTACAGAACTGGTACAAATTTTGGAAAATTTGACTAAAGCACAATAAATCGAAACACAATACATTTACACTTCGAACAAATACCCAGGGGTGGCCAAAAGAGGATTTCATGGCGCAAGTTGCGCCATTACAATTTTTTATTGGGGAGGAGGAGCACATTTTTACGGGATTTTGAATTTTTGAGGGGGCACATTTCGACGGAGTTGTGAATTTTCGGATTGAAAAGTTTCAAATAAGGAGGCTAAGGAAATACATAAACCAAACTTCAACAACTGTAATTTTACATGATTTACGGTATTTTTACTTCTAATGGTTTTAAGAACAGGAGAGTAATAAAACATCTTGAGAAGGAGAGGGGGAGGTTCATGTGCCATCGAACTTGGGGGGGAAGGGCATCCCTGGAAATACTTGCCCTCTAATTTATATAGGAAACAATAAAATTCCTCAGACGGATACCGTACACTATCTTGGACTTACCTTTTATAGAAGGATGGTACGGGATTCTCATGTCAAAATGAAACAGAAGATCCTCAATAGACGACTCAAACTACTTTACTAATTTTTTTCCAGATCTTCAAAACTAAAACTAAGACAGAAACTAAATAAAATCCTATACTTACTGAAACTTATATGGACATAATCCTCACAGATACGGTATAGCTATTACGGTATAGCTAAAAAGACCCACTCACAAAAACTTCAAACTTTCCAATCAAAGCTTTTACGACTAATAAGTAAAAATCCTTGATACGTGACTAACAAAACCTTACGTAATGACTTCCACCTGCCTACAATTGACCAACACATATGGAATCTTAAAAAAAAAGGTTTAATATTAATTTACACGAACATCCTATCAGACTAAGAAGAGATGCGGCTTTAGCTAACATGTTCACCAATACGATTAGGGGAGTAAAAAGGCGCTGAATGAGTGACCTACTCCCTTAACAAACCATGATTGAATTCAGCCAGGGAAGAGGTACTGCTAGGAGCTATCCTTCCCGATGCCTGACATGTCAGTTTTATTACTTTTATCAAACACTTCCTGATTGCCAACAGTTTGTCGACTGGCGCAGAAGAATATTTGATGCAAAAAAAAATTCATTTATTGAAAGATAAAACGAATTTTGACACGATTGTTTTAATATGATAAACTTTGTTTGAATAAAATACAGATATATGTATTTATTATTTCACAGTGGCACGGTAGTAAGATATTTAGTCAATACTTGGAAGGCAAACGTACTACCTAAAGGTGTGTTACTTCATGATGTCTCACCTGTTTCGTCACTGTGAAGGGTGTTTGGAAGGGCCTTTCATTCAGTTTTTTAATAATATCTCGAAAACGTTGCGTCGAAAAAAAAAACTTGTTCTATCCAAAAATAAACATCCTTTCATAATGCTTTGCTTCACGTTTTCGGGTTTGTTATAGTTCTCGCAATATTTACCATTTTAAAAAGACAATCGTCGGAAAATTTATTTATTTATTTGTTTGAGTGTTTCGACCACTGGGGTCATTTACACTGAAGTCTCTTGAAGTTTTTTTTAATTGTATTATAAATGTCGATAGTTTTTAAGAATTTAATAAGACCTGAAGTCGTGTCGGGGTCTGTGGAGAATCTGTAGGAGTCCTGAGCCATACACTCCGTTAGTATGTGAAGCACTGTTAGAATACACCCGGAGTTCTTCCTGTTGGCGGTTCTTCCTTCTTTATCAGATATCCATGAATAAGTCGACAATGGCCAATCCTAAGGCGAGTAAGAAACGCTTCTCTCCGTGATAACTGTAGAATTTTTCTTGGATGTTTAACACATTGTTCGATTTTTCTAAATTTATTTTCTCTCGTGTCAAACCATTTTGCCATTCCAGCCATCCTCTTTCATCGATCCAAGATATTATATCGTTGCGATCACTTATTGAACATACTTGACCATTTTTTATTGCTCCTTTCCCTTGTGTGTCTGCATTTTCATTCCCAGGAATTCCACTGTGACCAGGCATCCATAAAAACAATACTCTATAACCAGCGTCTTTCAATGTTTTTAATTGTATTTTTATTTCGGTAATTAGAGGGTGTGCGGTAAAGGGGTCTAGTAGAGATTGTAGGGCAGATTTAGAATCTGAACATATGAACGAGCGAGGGTAATTTGGAATTATTGGAAGTTCTGCGGTGTACACTGAGGAGAAAGGTTGCAGCGAAGTTAAGTTGGTGTGATTGCCAGATACAACAGCAGTGGCTACCTCTTCATCAGTTTTCAAACCGTCTGTGTAGATAAATGTCCAATCGCGGTAAATGGCTTTAAAATTGTGGAATTTTTGTGCTATTTCTATGGGAGTAGATGATAGCTTATGCAGATATTAATTACAGCTGGAATAGGTAGCAGCCATGGTTCTACTGCTGAAAGAATCTGGTTAAACACATTTTGAAAAAGAACGAGTTTCAGATTTTTAATGTATTCTCAGAACATCTATCAGACAAATTGATTTGAACCCCACGTAATTTTTCAAACTCACCTTTTTAACCCTTTAGCTTTTCGTTCTACATGAAAATCGACTGAGGGAAAACTTTAAAAAATAATTTATTTTATTCAACATTCAAAAGCAAATTTGGCTGTTTCTTCTGATTAGGCTCTCAACTTCGAACGAGAGTGTCCTACCAGTTCTAATACCACGACTGATCACAGTAAGAACTTACCTTCATTCGAAATAAAGTATGTCATAGGCGCTGACGTTTGGAGGGTGAGGGGAAGGATCGCCTCTCTTCTCCCAACCAGATTGGATAGACTGCGCCTATGTATTGAGTATGATTCATCCTTGTTTTGCTAGTTTGGTTCCTGCATGCTTTTACTGGCTATGGTTCAACAACTACACTATTTCGGAAGCGTAAACTTACAATTAGTTTTGTAAAACTGAAAAAATAAAATAAAACCAGATTTGTCAACGTGTTATTCAATCTCTCCTCCTTGCCTACTGCTGGTGATAGATTAGAAACATTATCTACGATAAGATGGTATAGTTCCTTGGTTGACGAAAAGTCCTTCAATATATTTTTTTCCCTCCTCTTCTACGTCTTTTCGGCTAAATTAAGTTTTCTCGAGCTAGAGGGGAGGGCGGGGAGATCGATGCATGAGTTAAAAGCTTACAGGAAATGTAACTTTCTGCAGTTTCGACATCAGATTGCTGGCAATAAATATTTTACATACGCGTTAGTCCCCTCGTTCATTCTGCTCTCATGTAATGCTCTTCTACTATTTTTTTAAATAATATATGTTTTTTATTATAGGAAAGAATAATGAGGACCTATTTAAGTTATAATGGTACATATGATTTCCCACCATTGTTGGACATGCTACAAAACACTTCCCTCGTTTTAGTTGATGCCCACTTCTCTTTGGGTTATGTTCGACCCTATCTCCCGAACATAGTTGAGGTTGGGGGTATGACGTCTCATGGAGGCAGCGAGCTAAACGAGGTTGATTATTATTATATAAATACATATACATATATATGATATAAATATATATTTATGTATGTGTATATATTTTTTTCTATTTTCCTAATTATTGTTCTCTTATATTACAGGAGTTGCAAAAGTTCATGGACGAATCAGAACAAGGTGTCATATATTTTTCATTTGGAACCATAATGAACTTAACATTAATGCCTGATGAATCGATGGACATTTTCAAATCCGCGTTTGGACAGTTAAAGCAGAACGTTATAATGAAGTGGGAATCAGATCATTTCCCAAACAAGCCTAAAAATGTCTTAGCAAAGGACTGGTTGCCGCAAAATGGAATCTTAGGTGAACTCTGTTTAAATTTTGAATGTTCACATGATTTTTTTTTTAATTAACGATGTATCATGTAAGATAATTTTATATAGAGATATGGGCGACTCTGAAATTACTAGCATTTCAAGCTTCCTAAATTTAAAAAAAAAATTAGTTCACTAAATTAAAATAAGAAAAAAGGCGTTTGCCTCAGTGTTTCGACAATAATTTCGTATTTTCCAATCATTTTTGCACTAGAAACTTATGTAAAGTGCATTTTAATAAAACTATGTAATCTTTTTATTAATGCTTACATGAGGAAATTGAATAAAATATAAATCAGACAACTGAATTTCTTTCTTATGTTTTATTTTGGAACATTTTATAATTTTATTCCGAATTAAATTTATTGAAATGCTAGCATAGGAATCCAGAATATATGTCTGAACCCGCAATCTTCAACCTGATCAGAAAAAAAGGAAAACACTCTAACAAATAAAACAGCTCTGCAAAGAACATGATGCCTGGCAGACATTCACGCTGAAAATGAGGAAGAGATAGAATAGCAATTTTTTCGGCTTTGACCATTTTATCGAATGAATGATTTTTTTAAGTTAGTCTAATTAAGAGCACTAACTTTAAATGAATTATAATACAAAATATGTACTAATAGACAATATTTTGATATTACATTTCCGACACAGCAACTTCCTGTAGTTTCAGAGTCATCCTTCGTTATTTATTTATGTTATTTTCTGCATACTAAATAAACGTAACTAACTTAACTTCTGTTTCAGCTCATCCTAATTGCCGTCTTTTCATTAGCCACGGAGGGATACATGGATTGACTGAAGCAATATACCACAAAGTACCTCTTGTTATGATACCATTTGTCTCCGATCAGTTTGCCAATGCTTATTTTGCAGAAAAAGAAGGTTTCGCCAAAGTATTAGGCTACGAAAACTTCACAGTTGAGATTTTATTACACGCCATCAATTCAGTCATAGACAATGCCGAGTAAGCCTTTACAATATCAATCTAGGCTATGTTGAAATTCTTTTGATAATTAATATTTCCTTTAAAGATTTAAGGAGAACATTGAAAGGAGATCTATGATTCTGCAAGACAGAGACCAAAGCTCTTTGAGGAAGGCTGTGTATTGGGTCGAGTATGTCCTGAAGCATAAAGGAGCCAAGCATCTCAGGCCAGCTTCTTTATATTTAAATATCTTCCAATATTTTTTGTTGGATGTGATTGCAGTTATCGTTTTATCCATATTGTTATGTTTTAGCTTAGTGTTTTTCTTTGTATATGTAATGATAAAAATTGTAAAACATTGTATTAGAAATTCAAAACAAAAACGTGATTAAATCGTAACATGTCAGTGTTTTAATAAAATAGGTAATTAAAAATTATTTTATATACAGTTATAAAATATGAATATTTATAAAAATATTTTCTCAAAGTAGTGGTTGGAATTTGATAAGTTGCTACGAACTTCTACATTTGTTCATCATTACCTAACATTCCTCTAAATTCGAGCTGGATCAAAAGTATGGTTTTGAAATATATTATAAGCGTATGATAATATACAGATATTTATACATACAGCAACATGTATATGAGCCTAGCTAACAGAATGATTCATTCCAACTCCAATATCTTTGGTTATTAATTTTAGTGATATTTCAAGTGAGAAAATTTATACCTTTATTCACAGTTCTATATTTCAATACTGCTATCACCTGCTCTGGAATCAACTTACTTACTGTCTGTACTGATATTATAAATTTTCAAACAAGAAATACCACTAAAATGGCTTTACTCAAAAATGTTGAAATTGTAGTTAGCAATTCCGTCTACTAAAAGGGTCATATAATTACACATGTAATACTAAATGGTGGACACAATTCGATAAAATATAGCATATTTCTTTTAACCAATTCCCAATTTTCCTCAAACTTTGATCAAAACTAAAATAATTTAGTTTAAAATACTTTTTTTTTGCAATTTTTGGTGGAATGGCCAGCCAAATACCTGAAGAAGTATATATCCGACATATCGTGTTTTTTAATTTTCGCAAGGATAGTAACGCAACTGTTACTACCAAAAACATTCGCGATGTTAATCCAAATGCATTATGCATTCGTAAATATTTAAGGTGGTTTTTCAAGATCAAATCTGGTAATCTTGATCTTTCTGACTCGTATCGATCCTAAAGACCATCAATGTTAGACAATGACGTGTTAAGGATGGAAGTGGAAGCAAACTCGTTTCAGATAATCGAGGAATTGTCAAAAAGTCTTAATCAACCTTGGTCAACCATCCACCGATCCACCACATGCAAGTTATTGCTTCAACGGCACAACACAGAAGCGTTTTTTGATCACTTCGTCAACGGAGATATAAAAAATGGGTCCTCTATGATGATCCAAAACGCAAAAGGCAGCGGCTCTCCCCAAAGGAATCGCCATAAAGTACTGCTAAGCCAGGTTTACACCCCAAAAAGGAACTTCAGTGTGTTTGGTAGATGATTAGCGGCGTTGTTAATTTTGAAGTACTGGAACTTGGACAAACTGTAAACTCAAATGTTTACTCTCAACAATTGAATCGTATAAATCAATCTTTAACCGAAAAGTGGCCACCGATTGTCAACAAAAAAGGCATTATTTTGCAACTCGAAAGGCCCTACTGACGAATCCTGGAAAAAAATAAGGAATTGGGTTAGTCTTATGTGGTGTACTGTGATCTAGTTATCAACTGTCTCTAAAGACATGTGTTAGTTGCTTAACGTTATTAATTTAGTTAATCTCATTATTGTGTGTTGGATTCCGTTTAATAAAGCATTTATGTTTCATGGTATTCCTTATTTATCTTTATAAAAATTTATTAAACTGAATTCTTTGGAATGGAGAAACTTCTTTGACCCGAGAAGCTATAAATTCCACTAGAAAGTACTGCCGCACAAGATTGGAACCACTGGTTTAAAACAATTTAAAATTTCATCAGTTAAAGTAAGTACAGAATCTCAGAAAACACAATTATTAATTAATTTCGTCACTCTATCAGTGTATTAATACATTAGTGAAGCTGATACATGTTTTAAAGCTATTGAGACATTAAAAAAAAAGTTTATGTTAAGACTATTAGTGAGATATTCGCTGGACATAAGCTCAGAACTACGCGCCAGAAATCTGGAGAAACAACGGGAAAATAAATAGAAGCCTTGAGACCACTCTTTTAAGGCCCTATCTGCAGAGGACCATAGGAATGAATCAATCAGGGATGCTTTCATAGATGGATTGTTTTCTTCTCAAATTTGTCAAAGGCCAGTAGAAAACGACACCCTGACCCTTACACAGGCTTCCCGGCAGGCGAGATCCTTGGCATTGGCTCAGGAGCACTCTCGGCTATATGACCTACCAGCCCTAGTTAACGCAGCTGTTGATGAAGGTAGTACTTCACTTCGAGGTAATGATAGTTTTTTTACAATGATTGAATCTCTTGAACCTCAAGTCCTTTAAGTACTGAAGCAATGTTTTTTAAGAAATAAAAAGGGGTATTCAGAACGCAGTTCTTTCTTCTATTGACCATTCTGAAACTTTGACCGTCGAAACAGATGTTTTCGATTTTGTTATAGGAGCGCTACTCTCACAAAACGGCCGTCCAATTTTCATGTTCTTTATAAAAACCTCAGAAACATCAATCATCCATAGAAAAAGAAGCCTGTGCTATAGTTGAAGCCTTTGAAGAAATGGAAGCACTATCTTTTAGTAAAACCTTTTCTTGGAAAATCTATATCCTTCATGTTTCACAACAACAATACAGGTAAAATAAAAAATGAAAAAAAAATATGAGATGGCGATTAGAGCTCTCTTGTCATAATTTCGAAATTGTTTACCGTCCAGGAAAATAAAATAAAGCTGCAGACGCTCTTTCTAGAATTTGCTCTTCCGTTATAGGGAGCATCGCAAAACTAGCAATGCACGAAGAAATCTGTCATCTTATAGACAAGATTGTATCACTGGGTTCGGAGTAAACACTTAACCATATCAGAAATAAGACGAGTCGTATCGTCATGTAGGATCTGTGCTCAAATCAAACCTCGATTTGGAAAATTTCAAGGACGACTGATCAAACCTACCCTACTATTTGAAAGGCTCATTATTGACTTGAAGGGATCATTGCTTCGTCGCGGAACACCGGTTCTGTCTAACGAATTCGTCTACGATAACAAGCAGATACTGATCTATACCGATCTAGATCGGTATCTACTTGTTGTCGTAGACGAAATTTTCTCGATTTTTATTTGCCTTTCCCTACTATGATGTATCTGCTGGGACTGTCATATCTAAGCTTAAGGATCTCTTCTCAATTTTCAGTATCCCATTCTCCATTCAATCGGATCAGTGCTCAGGCTTCATGTCGGCAGAATTGAAATCTTTTCTGTTAGAATTAGAAATATCTTCCAGTAGGACTACAACATATGTTGGCATTGTATGGAAGACAATCGAGTTGGCATTGAAGAATCGTTTACTTGATTCAACAAGTGTTCTAAATGAGATCTACACTCTATCAGATCTCCGCTGTTTTCTGCGACGAATACCACTCCACATGAAATATTCTTCAACTTTCTACGAAGAACTTATAATAGAATAATAACAACCTCTTGGCTATTAAACCCCGGAACTGTTTTATTGAATAAAACGGTGAGACATTCAAAGTATGACTCTCTCGTTGAAGAAGTGGAACTTATTGAAGGGAATCCTAAATACTCTTTTGTGAGATTGCCCGGTGGGAGGGAGACATCAGTATCTAATAGACTTCTGGCACCTCCAGTCTTAATAATAGAATCTGGGACACAGGCGTTATCAAGCCCTGGCGAGGTCCCCGACACTCAGTCTGCAAACAATATTCCATTACAAATTTAGATAAAAAATAATCAAACAATGAATAACAAGCAAACTTTAGAAAACGCAGACGAGACTTGTGAGCCTCCTGAATTCCTAAGAAGAAGTTCTAGAATTAGAAAACTTCCTTTGTACTTGAATGGCAACTATACTTAAGATTGCTCATTAGTTAATTTTTTGTTTTCTTGTTTATTTTTTTAAAAGGTATTATGTAGGTGAATGATATATGATCTACTGTGATCTAGTTATCAACTGTTTCTAAAAACATGTTAGTTGCTTAACCTTATTAATTTAGTCCATCTCATTATTGTGCATATAATTCAGTTTAAGGATGCTTCACGGCATTCCTTATTTATCTCTATTACTCTACAACAGGTGGGAGGTGCAGCCTCACTCACTTCACACGCCCGATGTTGCACCATCGGATTTCCATTTCTTCCGATCGCTTCAACACTTTCTAAGGTGCAAAATATTCACAAATTTGAATGGTATCTAAACAGCCACCTCTTTATATTTTGCTCAAAGACCAATTGATTTTTATCGATTGAAACTTTGCAGACTAGTTGGCAAAAGGTTGTTGATAATGTAGGTGATTACATCATTGATTACAAATAAAAACTCGTTAAAAATTTATGTCTTTGAATTTAATTGTCATTTTTTTACACCGGCCCAACTAATATTCCTATCGACTTAAAGCGTTTGCATTGGAGCGACTGTGAGTGTCTATAATTATATTATGTTATATCTATGTATAACAGATTCCAAATCTTATCGTTCAGTCTCTGATATCGCTGTTTACATTACATATTTAAAGAGAGACTTGAAAAGTAAAACCGTGGCTGTGAACTATTCAGTTTTTTACCAAATTCGTGGAAGCTACTGAGAAAAAAAAGATGTTTTGGTTTACTCTTTTGACTCTATTTTCTGTCAGTTCGGGTGCTAACATTTTATTGATGTTCCCTTTATCGCCGAAGAGCCACGTCAATGCTTTTATGCCTGTGTTCAAGAAGTTGTCAGAGAACGGGCACAACCTCACGATGGTCTTATCATTCACGCATCATTCTCCTATTGCGAATTGTAGCTACATAATGGTGAGAAATGTGATGGAGGAAAAGTTCCTTAAGAGTGAGTATTATTTTAATTTATGGGTTATGCCAAAAAATTGTAAAATACATTTATTTGTGTTTTTGCTTTATTCTAGCACCAGGGTCCTTGAAAGAGGTCAGTAAGTTTACTAACCCACTATTTTCGTGGCCTTTAATTAGAAAACTGCAATTAGAATCGGTAGAGAGTTGTCTGAAACAAAATTGTTTAGGAGAGCTGATGGAAGGAAATTACGAATTCGATCTGATGATATCCGAATCTCTTTATTTGTTCGAAGTATTTATTGCTTTTGGGCATGTCTTCAATGTTCCAGTGATAAGTATCGATGCCCACGCACCTTCTGTTTGGTCATCTTACCTCACTGGGAATGTCCATCCATATTCTTATGTTCCAAATTATAGGATTCCAATGACTGATCGCATGACGTTTAAAGAAAGGCTGATGAACACTTTGCTCAACTTTCAAGAAATTCTTGTGTCTTACTATTATCTACCAGAACAGGTTAGTCATATTTAAAAAAATAAAATAAACTAAAGATGAAATAATAAATCTAAAAACAAATAAATCCGATCGGCGAAAGCTTTTTAATATTTTATGTTAAAGCTATAAATAACTATTTAATAATATACGTTACAATACTTGGTAATGTTAAAATATTATTTGTATAAAAAAAAAAAAACTGTACCATTACAACCCAGATCACACTCAATCGACATATTTTCGACTTATCGGCCTTTGAGGAAACTCATCAGTGAAAGAATTGTATTTTAATTTCGAAATACCCCTCGCACCAACAATATGTAATTTTTTTCTTATTTTTCGTGTTCATTTTCTTCCTAATTTACGTTAAGCTTTTCCTTCTACACGACTGCAAGAAAGATGTAAAAAAATAATTGTCTTCAAAATTATAAACAGTTTTGATAAACTTTATTCTTTTTTCATCTGGTCGGTACTATTAGACCATGTAGTATTTTTTAGATTTTAGTCAGAAGGGGGTCACCCAATCTCACTTAACTACGGACAATGGTCTCCATAGCTCCATAGCCGATTCCTCTGGGGTTAACCTGTCAGTGCCCTTCACTACTAGTTCGGGTCCAAGGAATATTGGGTCTAAATCCAAGGATTATTGCTCTCTTGGAATGAGTGGTTCAATTCTCCCTCTCATTCCAAGAGAGCGTAATTAAAATAAACAATCGAATTAGCTTTTAAATATTTTCCTAATTAATTTACTTTGAAGTTTGTTGTTTTGATAAGTTGAATTTGTTCATATTGTGTTTGTTTGTTATACAACCAACTTTTCTAAAGTTATTTATATTTTTCAAATCAACTTTAAAATCGTCTATCTCTGAGCAGCAATAATCCTTGGATCTAGACCGAACATTCCTTGAACCCGAACTCCTTCGTGTCCCAACTTCACGACTGATGACTGTAAGAACTTGTCTTCTTTTGATATATTGAATATATCAGTATGATTCATCGCTGGTAGATGTAGGGGGGGATTACTGGTGGGTTTCAGGAGAGGGGAGGCTTTCGGGCCATGAAGTTTCCTTCCAAAATGGAAAAAATTATATATTTTTTTTCATAGGTCCATATTTGTTACTGTGAGGGGGTCTGTGGTAAATACGCCCCTCCACCCAAGCACGTCCGAAAAATTAAAACATGGATCTGCTAATGATTGGGATCATTTTTTTTCTGTATGCTTTTTAGTTTAAGAAGTAGAATATTTCGGAAGTGTGAACTTAGTTTTCAAAAATATATGATAATAAATATTGATATGCAAACAGCAGTCAGTGTTCCTCAATCCCTCCTCTTCATACGCCGATTTTGAGAGATTACCAAATTATTAACATCCGGCTAAAACTTTTTAAATAGCTAGATCTCATCATAACCTACAAATATTTTCTTCTTCTTCTTTCATTGGCACAACAGGCGCATGAAGTAGCCAGTGGTCTGCTCAACAGCCTCCAACCATCTCTCTCTATCTTCTGTAAGGGTAACATTGATCCTCAGTTGACGCTAATCCTTCCTACCGTTTTTCTTAAACGACACGGATAGAGGCTAGTTTTGTACTTGTTTGAAATAGCATTAGTTATAATTAATACGACATGCTAATAAATTTGGGTATACATTAAAACTCTTGCATTTTTATCCGTGTTTATATTTTGTAGCGTATTATTTTTGATTCGTATTATGATGGCTCATCTATTTCAGTATGCTTATTTAAACTTGTTATAAATTCTTCTTTAATCTGAAATTCGGAATGTAGGATTGTTTACGAGACAGATCTATATCATACAAGGCAGTACCGGCCTTAGGCTGAGGGGCCCTCTTGAGCGGGGGTCAACAACCGATTGCGTACCGGAGCCCAGCTCAGTCAGCAACTTGCCTTGCACCGGTACCCTTCTCATATTCCATGTAACATTATTAGAAAAGTATATATAACGTTTTTGGAAAATAGTAAAGTCGATCATGTCGGAGTTGAAAAGAAAAATCGAATATTTGCGTATGAAATTGAATATTTTCTATTACATATTTGATTAAGAATTCTTCCACATCCTTTGTACATTTTACAGTGAACCAAAATAAAATAATTTGAGAGGTTGTGCAGTGAAAACAAGCGGAAGAAAGACACCGAGGAACAAAGCCTTACCCACGGTTGTGTGGTAATAGTAAGTAGATGTGGTTGGGGGAACAAGGGAATAGCTGAGCTGACCCTTGCTACGCCGCTTAACTGCACACAGCTCAACTCTGCGGCGCTTTCGGTGGACGGTCGGCCTTAGGGTGGGGCAACCGGGGCACCCTTCTGCAAAGGTACCCACTGGGGGCGCCGACTGATCTTCAGGGACGCTCGCCACTAGTTAGAAATACAAAATGTATAAAATTTATAAAATAATTAATTTTAATAATGTATAAAATAATTAATTTTTGCCAATCAATTAAGCCTCTGTTTTAGACAAATATTGAATTAAATAAAGTGGGCGGGGTGGCCGAATGGGCTAAAGCGTGTGCACTGCACCGCCGTTGCCCGGCAACCTGACATATGAACAAAGACATAAAAATAGTCACGAGTTCGCGTCCCGGTGCCGGTGGAGTCTTTTAAATCCCCGCCCACATCTCCTAGCCCGGGAAAATCCCGTATAGCCTTAACGGCGAGAAAGGGAAGGACCCAAAAAAAAAAAAAAAAAATTGAATGAAATAAAATTAAAATATTACATAATATAAAACAGCTTCAGAAATGAATTTAATTTTTTTAGGGAAAGGGTAGATGAGGACCGGTGGCGCCGAAGGTCTAAAGATACAAGGTTCGATAGGGTAAAGGGAAATTTCCGTAAGATATGAAATGGTTTTTAGTTTCGCGCAACTCTACAAATCCAGATAAAGTTAGTAGGGTTTTATTTCGTTTGTAAGTTGATTCTTCGTTAGAGTCGTGGTTCATATGTTTCTTTTACCCCAAAATATTTTACGCCTTATTACAGTACATAAGATTTTGGGCAATACTACTGCCCTCAAAATTGATTCTAGGGGTGAAAAATTGCATGAAAAGTTATTTAGAGATGCGATTTTTGAAGATTTGATTTATTTCTCTAATCCTAGCCAACTTCTGCCAGTTCTTACTTCGTTTTCTTCTTTTGTAAAGGATTCTTAATCGGTGTTTTGATAAATTAAATTCGGAAAAGTATTGTGAAATTTTCAAATACTAAACATAAAAAAATTATATCTGATTTCATTTTAAAATCAGTCATGTAATGCATGTAATGTCAACTAATATTTACTTACATTTAATTTTTTTTTATTATAGGAAAGGTTGATGAGAACCTATTTAAGTTACAATGGTAAATATAATTTCCCACCATTATTGGACATGCTACAAAATACTTCTCTCGTATTAGTTGATGCCCACTTCTCTTTGGGATATGTTCGACCTTATCTCCCGAACATAGTTGAGGTTGGAGGTATGACATCTCATGCAGGCAGCGAGCTAAACGAGGTTGAATTTCATCTTATTATGTATATATATATATTCTAATATTGATAATTGATGTTAATGATTGTAATCTGGTATTCCAGGAGTTCCAAAAGTTCATGGACGAATCAGAACATGGCATTATATATTTCACTTTTGGGTCCATCATAAATTCAACATCCATGCCTAAAGAACTGACGGACGTTTTCGTATCCGCATTTAGGCAATTAAAGCAGAACGTTATTATGAAGTGGGAATCAGACCATTTCCCAAACAAGCCTAAAAATGTATTAATAAAGGACTGGCTGCCTCAAAATGGAATCTTAGGTGAACTGTTCTTTGTTTAAATTTTTTATGTTAGTATATTTTTTTAATATCTTAGAATTTCCATTATTCATGGAAGATATATAATTGTGTATTGAGATTGAGTGGTTTTGAAACTACGAACAATTTAAGCTTCCGATTTTCGACAAATTTAAGGCTAAATTAATCATTATGTTGGTATTTTCAATTCTTTTTTTAAAAAAAATAAACTTATGAAAAGTGCATTCATCAAACAATTTAATGATTGTATTAATGCTTATTTGAGAACACTGAATACAATTTTAATATCAATTGGACGACTGTATTTATTTTTCGTGTTTTATATTTGAATACTTTAAAATTTTATCCCAAATATGAAAATGCGGGCTCTTGACGATCCACATTCCAGAAGATTATATTCCTCCAAATAGGATTAGAATAGAATTAACATTAATGTTTCCTAAAGTAAGTTTGGAAATAGGATAGCTCAGTGGGCAAGGCGCTGACTTCCAATGCTCAAAGTCATGAGTTCTAATTCGCGTGATGTTAGGTGATTATTTATTCGGATACATCAACCCTGAGATCAGGAGACCTTTTTGGAGACTTATGGGGCACACCCAGCTTCGATAAAGTGGGCACTCTTAATGAAATAATTGATTATGGGATAAAGCCTGACGGTTGGTCCGATTATCACCTCCCTGCACCATTGGGTCTTGAAGCAGCACTTCCTTATAGTATTTCCTGAACTGAAGGTTGGTATAGTTTAAGAGTAAGGTAATCATCTTTTCTCGAGATGAGGAGGAGACTTTCTACTTTAAAAATGACATTCTCAATGTGGTTGATAACTTTGTATACTTGTAAATCTACCTGTACAGACTGAGCAGAATAGTTTTGGAGATAGCCAACAAAGCATAATTGCTTAAGCCAACTAAATTTATATCTATTTATATACCATGTAAATATATTACAGCATAGGTAACAGCATTGTCGGTCCTCGCCACTCAGAGCAGGAAATCAGCTATACCAGTCAGCGTACCTCCATGCTCTTACCAGAGAATTGAAAACTGGGTTATCCTCGATAAGGAGATTGACCGTATTACAGAGGCGTGGTATGAAATGAAGTACTGATACAGGAATGCTAGAAAAAAAAAAAAAAGAGAGCGTGAGAAATTAAACGATTAAAGAAGAACACAAAATTCTTGCATTAAAAATCACTCTACAAAAACTGGAACTCAGGTGGTTCGCCCACGTTTGCCGTATGATTGAAGACGAGAAGTGACGAAAACATTAGTAGGATCTCACGTAGGCTACCAAAGAAAAAGAAATATTCCAACAAAGAACAGTTCTGGAAGGACCTTAATTCCTAGCAGCGTTGTATAGACGAGGCCTTTGCAGGCTAGATATAACATTATTAGGAAGAGAAAGAATCACACGATTATCGAGTTTAATACTTTTTTTTCTTAGAAAAAAAACCTTCACTTTTTTTTTTTAAAGATTGTCTTAGAGTATTAAGGCTTATAGAATAATAATACAAACGATGAACTGAGAGATACTATTTTACTGTTAAATTTTGGAACTGCAGCCTTCCAGTATTTTCAGATTCGTCCATATCTTTTATGTTCTGCATAGTACAATGCTTCTGTTATACTTAGAGCAACTTTCCTGTAGTTTCAGAGTCACCCTCGTTATTTGTTTATGTTATTTTTTGCATAGTCCAAATATTCTATTATACTTAATAAACGTAACTAACGAAGCTTCTGTTTCAGCTCATCCTAATTGCCGCCTTTTCATTAGCCACGGAGGGATACATGGATTGACTGAAGCAATATACCACAAAGTACCTCTTGTTATGATACCCTTTGGCTCCGATCAGCTTTTCAATGCTCATTTTGCAGAAACAGAAGGATTCGCCAAGGTTTTAGATTACAAAAACCTTACAGTTGAGAATTTGCTGCTTGCTGTCAATGCAGTCATTGATAATACCGAGTAAGCCTTTACTACGACAATCTTGCCTCTTTTAAAATAGTTTTAACCCTTTTAATAATAAATATTTCTTTTGAAGATTTAAGGAGAACATTGAAAGGAGATCTTTGATTCTGCAAGACAGAGACCAAAGCTCTTTGAGGAAGGCTGTGTATTGGGTCGAGTATGTCTTGAAGCATAAAGGAGCTAAGCATCTCCGGCCAGCTTCTTTGTATTTAAATATCTTTCAATATTTTTTGTTGGATGTGATTGCAGCAATAATTTTATTCATATTGTTATGTTTTGGTTTAGTATTTTTCTTTTTATATGTAATTATAAAAATTGTAAAACGATGTATTAGGAGTTCAAAACAAAAACTTGATTGAATCAGATGTTAACAGAAAATATTTAATTGAAAATTAGTTAATTTGAATATGTTGTATAACATATTTTATTAATATAAATTTTGAAATGAGTACTGAAAATATGTAAATATTTTGGTTTGAAAGTAAATTGAATTATTTATTAAATGTATATAAACAATTTATAAAAAGATTTTTTTAAAAAAATAAAATAATAGTTTCCTTGACTTTAACCTCAATATTTCACTTGGGGCAGTGGTGACACTTACTCTCCAATGATTATAATGTCCTAGCACGAGCATATATTAATTGAAAATCTGGAGGTGAGGAATATTTCTTATCTGTAATATATTTACCCGTTTACACCGTACCCAAACCATAAAATGACGTGGTGTAGGTGTTTTTGGCTCGTACATGTTTCTTCAAACTAAGTCCTGCAAGCATTTCCAATATGGCCGCCAAAGCTTAAAGCTTACAGAGAACAAATCATTAGGACCATTAAAATTACAAAAAGTGTATTTATTATATCGACGGTAGGCATTCAAAATCTAAAGGCATTAAAAACATCACAATTTCTCTGAGCCTTCCAGTTGACAAAACGACTAACTCCAATTTCAACATTTTTGAGTAATTTCATTTTAGTGATATTTCTCGTTGGAAAAGTTATATCTATAGAGACTGTGAGTAAGTTAATTCCAGAGTAGGTGATTGCAGTGTTGAAATATAGAACTGTGAATAAAGGTATAAATTTTGCCACTAGAAACATCACCAAAATAATAATAAACAATGTTAAAATTGGATTTAGCTGTCAGTCGAAAGGCTCATATATAATGACAATAGTTGCTCATCTCTTTGTCTAGTTCTGTATTTTAGTGTGAATGAATACTGTGACACAGTTCAATTTATGATTATCATGGGAGACACCATAAATGTATTCACTTTTGCAGAACAAACAGACATGCTTTTAACTTATGGCGAGATACTTAGAAACTGTGGTGCTGCTGTTCGAAGATATCGTGAAAAATTTCCTAACCGAAGAACAGAAAATCGTAAAACCAAAAATTCAAGGCCATTGAATGACGGCTTAGGGATAAAACCTATACGACTAAACGCCAGTCGACAAAGATTTCGACGAACTGCAAACGTTGAAGAAGAAATACTCGATGCTGTTCAGTTATCTCCTACTACTAGTACCAGAAGATCGTCACGTCGTTTCCTGTAATAATATATTGACCGATGTTATATTATTATATATAGACCGCAACCTGTACTAAATTCATCTCAAAGTATATCTGATTAGAGTGCTACCAGTGGGTAGTTTCTCAACAAGCGTGTTTCATGTAATAATATTTCTCTGTACAAATTTACTTGATGTATTTATACTAATACAGTTGTAAATATCATAATAAAAGTTTAAATTTAAAGTATATCTAAGGTAAATCATCTCCACAGCATTATTGAAATATATTTTGGGGGAATGTCTAGGATTAAAAGTGAAAGCTATATACACTATATTTTTTCATTAAATTTACTTTTACACCTTGTAACCCAATCATCACTATTGCCCAATTCATTTTGAAGAGTGGTTGATGCTCGAACAGGATTTTAGCTTTATCTCAAGTAAGATAAAATAAGTATGAGGGGTCAATAGTACAATATTTTAACTTTGCATTACATAACTATTAACTCATTATAGGTTAAAACTATATATGACATCGATTTCATTAAAAGTTTTGTACTTTTGGGAAAAATAATTTCCTTAAAAAAAAAATTGTTTTTACTTCAATTCCTTTTCAGTTTATTATGAGCATTACATAGGTATGTTCCTTTATCAAATCATCAACAATGTAAAATCCTTCTTACGCTTACAAGCTTCTTCAATTCAAGTCCTCAGTATATTCCCATTCCACAAGATCTAGACCTTCCGACCTTTATTTACATCCCTTCTCAAAGATTACATATGCATCATTCTAAAACTCCTTTATTGCTCGCGCTATCAATTTCTGGAATTACCTCTCTATCAATATACTTTCCTATTCCAATTCCAGTCCCAAAAACAATCAGATACTTCCTTATCTTTTAACATTATAGATTTATTTTATATCATTCATTGTCAAATGATAGAACTATTCCATACTGTAAACTTCGCTAGGGTTATTACAATAAGATATTACAATATCTTCCTACTCTTGATGCCATTGAGTGCATGTATTTTTTGTTTTTTACTATTATTTTTTTAATCTTATACAACTAAATTTGTATATATATTGTTACAATAAGATAATGATGTATTTAAATATTATTCATTATTTAAATACTCTGACGTTTTATATTGACAGATTCGACTTTCCTTGGTTAGCAGAAACACAGAGCTTATTTCAAAGAACTTAATGTATTTTTTATTTAATTTTTCAAAAGCGTATAATTATAATGTTTTACCACTGTCCATAGTTTGAGGTGTCTAGTCATAGTTTGAAGTGTTTTGTATATGGGTTTATTTGTTTTGTATATAGCTTGTTTAACTAATGTTTTCTTCATTTTTTTCATTTGTGTTATTGTTTTTATTTAGGCCAGATGTAACATTTTAATTTTGTACTATTTTGTTATTCTAAAGGAACTTAGTACCACAATAAAGTTATTTCTATCCATCTAAAACATTTGTCATCGACCAAAAGAAGAGAAAGTTAATCCCACTTAAAATTTGAGGTTTTACGTTTCAAGATACGTAGGAGAATCCATAACTCCAATAAAAAAAAATCCATCCATTAGCTATAAGCCGTTTTGAGATTTTGTATCGAAATCAGAGGTCATCCGAAGATCTCGAACTCAACTTTATCATTCGAATTTATCTTTTAAAAATGGCAGCCGAAAAATCTGTTTCGCTGAAGACTGTAGCGCCTAAACGGTTATAGTGACTTTAATGAAACATTACCATAGTTTTCTTTTTTAAGCCCAATAAAATTATGTTTATAAAATGCTTCACAAAAAGAACAAAGGTACGATACACGCAGAATTTTATTTTCAAATAACTCAAAAAGTATACAATTTTTGATCATGTGTATGTTTATTTGTCAGCTATAATTTGATGCGTTTTCAATAAATACGCTTGCTTATTAATAAATATTTAAATCTGGCAGTGTGTAGGATTCATGGATATAATAGACACGTTAATGGTTGTAAAAAAAATAAAATAAAATAATCAACAGAGCTCCAAGATAACATTTTCATATCATACTTGTTTGGATAATATGAAAAGCGAATCAACTTTTTAGATTTATTCAGCCATTTTAAATCTCCTTAGATTTTTTTATCCTTCATTTTAACACTTTTTATGCCGCCGTTTTGAAGGATTTTCACCACCCACAGATCATTTATTTTATGTGCATCAGTCATTTCGCCTACATATTTACTTGTGTATGTGTCTGTATTCTATGTAGAACAGTCATGTAATCACTTATTTACACTCCACCAGACGGGCAAATATTTTTCTATTATTATTATTTTTTTGACAACGTGTTTGATATCTGAAAAATATTTTAGCAATAACAACATATAAGCGCATACAGGCTCGAAAATCGTCAAGGTTAAATTTTGAGTTTGAGATGGATCTAGGTTTTTGTGCTAAGCAGTCCATGGTGGTGGAAGATTTTTTAGTATTTTTATTGCATTATCTGAGATTTTTAGGATAACATAATATGAGAAATCAATACGCGATAGCGCAATCTTAAAATCGATTTTAGTTTCAAAAACTAGGCATTAGTTAAGTAGTGGGGTGTTGAAAAGTTGAGACATACAAAAGGCGTTCGCCAACACAAATTTAATTTAACGAGGAATTTCCAACTCAATTGGAATAGCTCTAGTATACAATTTTTAAATAATTTATAAATGAAATTTATTAGTGAGTAGAAATTTCACAACATAAATGAATGAAGAAACAGTAACATACTATTTTATCTTCTTATTTTCTTCTTTATATGCTTTTCTTTTCTTTATTATTGGTTGTTGTTATGTTGTATTTACTCATCCCAGATGAAAGCTTTAAGCGTAGGCCGAAACTGTGAACCAGAAGAAAATAATTATTTTTATGTGTGTGTACTTTCATCTTTGACAATATCCCTAACTTCTACAATCATGAAGGGACATTTTCTTTAGTATAAAATTATTTTATCATGCGAATAAAGATATTTTCGATACACATTATCTCTTAATTGTATTAAGATTTTGTAAATTAGTAATTGGTTATAACAATCAAAGGCATTGTCGTAAATGCTTTGAAATTAAAATCTTGATATTGTTTCAAGGATGTTTTCCTAACCGAACCCATTCTGACCACTCAACTTTTTCAAGTGTTTTAACTTTTATAATTTTAAATTATCTTTCATGTATAAAAATAATATAAATAAGTGCGCACTCGAAATAATACGTTATTATACTGCAAATAATGCTTTCAATAATTAGAATATTACATCAGAACATTGTAACAAGGGGGTCTCAATGAAAAAAATTTCGTCACCCAATTACGAAGAATTAAGTTCGTTACCACTTCAAAAAGGAAAAAAAATAATTTATTTATAGTGAAGATAACGGCAATTGATAAGTTATCGCTTCCAGTTTAACAAATTAGTTCCTGAGATTATATTTATATGTATCAGTTACATTAAAGCAACAGGATCGCTGCTACACCGAGGCTTAGGTGTATTTCAGGTAAGCTATGAACAGCATATGTTACACCGACAGGAATTGGTTCTCCAGTAAAATCTACAGCGAATTATGGCTTATTTAAATAGTATTATTAATAGTAATGAACACAATGAGAAATTATTATAATACCGTATGTTGTACAGAGCAGTAACAGTTTTAATTAAGTCGAACAATTTATAATATTTCTTTTAATAAATCAATATTGCTATAAGAAAGAGACAAAAATGAATTTCTACCCTGCTGTGGTAATACCACAGGATATTGTGTTTAGCTTGATTTGTTTGTAGGATTGTAATTATTTTTGAAGCGAACGGCTCAACCGATTTTTAAGTGTGATGGCACAAATTACTAACACGGAAGGTTACGGATATAGGTTCACCAATTTCAATGAAACTTTTTTCTTGTGATACTAGGTCAAAAAATATTATACTGATATCTAAGGTTCTTTGCCAATGCGTCCAAGTAGCGGAGAAAAAAACAATTTTATAAAAGTTTTAAATTTTCTAATCTTATTATTATTTTTTTATTAAGACAAAATATATGGTTAGGTGCAAAAATGGCGGTATTGCTGGTGGTATCGAAATAGAAGGTAATAATTTTGAACAGGTAGAAAAGTTTAGGTATCTAGGGCCGACGATAACTATAAACAAACGAAATTGAAGAAGATATTAAAGTTAGGCTGAAGGCGGAAAATGCTTGTTATTTTTCTTTGACAGAACTACTGAGCTCGCGTCTATTGCTCCGGAACTTAAAAACTTGAATCTATAAAACCATTATCTTACCTACAGTTGTTTGTGGATGCTTAAGGTTTTTGAAAATAATGTAATGCGTAGAATATTCGGACCGATGAAGGATGAGTTCAGACAGTTACACAACGCCCATTTGCGTGAACTATATCCAGTTAATATAACTGAGGTGATTACATCGCGGCGAATTAAATCGGCTTGTAAAATTGTTGGGCTTAGTAACGAAAAAATTTCCAAAAGATTAATATCTGCTGTACCGAATGGTAAACGTCCGAGGGATAGACCAAAGCGAAGGTGGGAAGATTGCGTTAAAGCTATCAGAAGTGACTGGGTTTGGACAGCGAACGATGGAAGGAAGTGTGTAATGGGCGATTAGTGGCGTCGGCATCGAGCCTTCGGTTTCGCTAAGCCTTTTATTATATTTATTATTATAATTTTTTATCTTTGACCTGCATAGACATCTAGGTTATAACAGTCAATATAAATCGATTGTTAAGTAATTTTATTAATTTTAAGTATTTTTTTTAAGAACCACAGCGATTCGTTTCATGAGTCCTTATAAATTGGTATTGAATCAAAAAATATATATATTTTTGACTTGATTTTGTTAGAGGATTTTTCTTATTGCCGTTCTCTAAATTCATGTCATTCGTGTCTTTCATAATTTTCTTCTAATGCAAGATTAGATCGTTGAACTTGAACAATCGTTGAAAAACTGAATTACTACTCTTCCAAACCATATCAATTACTTTTAGCTTTTACGTCTTTATTTGGAATAAATAAAAAAAAAAGTCAAACATTTTTTTTTTGTATCTCTAGTTCTAAATAGTTTACAGGGATCTGGTTTGTACCATTTCGTCCAGTTTATAGGACCCTAAATCACTAATGTTGATGAAAAATTAAGCAAACAACATTTATTGTTGGAGGAGCGAATTACAAACGCCAACTTTCTTCCTCCTTAAAAAAAAATTTGAATCCACTTTCCTTCTTTGGTATGTACTATTTGTTTCAATATTATGGTCATACTTATACATGACAAATATAATTTTCTTTTCTATTCCTGACAAGTATCTGTAGATGCACAAAGCCTGGTATATTGTCCCGGTTCAGTCAGAGAAAAAAGATTAATAGAAGTATCAGATGTATATATTGTACACAATAAACAAATCCGGGATCCCATTAAATATTTTCAAGGGATGAAAAATTGTTGGGGATAAAAAAGGAAAAAAAAAAACATAAAAATGTTAGCTTAATATTTCTATAAACACACTTGAATCTCGTAAGAAATATTAATTGAAGGCAAAATGCTTAATATTTTGCTAAAAATATTTATATAAAAAATAATTTAATTGCAAAAAATCCTGAATAAACAAACAACTCCATCTCATAGCCCAGTGTTTGTACAAATTGGTAGATTGTTGACAGTTATAAATACCGAAACTTGAAGTAGTAGTCGAATAAATTCCACTGTATGTTACTGTTCTTTTCAAATACATTCCGTCCTATGTAATTGTGCATGCCAATAATTATACTTCACTATATATTACATTTTAGAAAAGTCTTGAGTTTTGTTCGGGTTTCAAAGGCAGCCGACTACAGCGTCTACTTTTTATATTCACAGTTTTCAAATTCACCAACAATCTACTGATATGTTTAAATGGACACGCAGGTACATTCGCTTAGTACGGATAGGATTATATTATAGGATATAAGATAAGACGATATTATTTCCGTAGTCAGGATTTACTTCGAGTTGTTTCTATGACAATTTAACAATAAAGAAAAAAAAATATTTATATCCTTGAGGAAGATCTCGGTCTGTGGCAATAGACAATAAGCCAGTTCCTTCAAAAACACATGTACGGTACCTCGGACTATACTTGGACAAAAAACTCACCTGGAACATTCACACTAAATTAACAAAAACAAGAACTGACCAGACGATACAAAAAACTGTCACACCTTTTAGACTACAGATCAGCACTCAACTTACAAAACAAGCGACTAATCTACAGCACCATACTAACACCTATTTGGACATACGGAGCAGAATTTTGGGGTTCCGCAAAACACACACACATAAACAAAATTCAAACCACACAATCCAAAATACTTCGTAAAATCGTCAATGCTCCTTGGTTTATTTCAAACCACACCATACTCACTGACATGAACATACCAACAGTAAAATCCTACATACACAACAAGTACACAAAATTTCATTCTTCTACTCTCAATCATCCAAATCCACTTGTTCTATCTCTATCTTCCTCCCTCGATGATGAGCCTCAACGACGACTAAAAAGGCACCTTAGTCTTCTGCTGACAAGTTAAGCAAGTATCAAGAATACAAGAAGATAGAATAAACGCCAACACATTTGCTTGATGCGTTACAACGCAGTGGAAAATTTAATGGAAAATAATATGCGTAATTTTTCAAAATGTTAAAAATGCAGGAAATAAGTAACTCATATCCTCAGGAATTCTGCTAAGAGATACGAATGTATTGGTTATATTTATATTTTAGGGATATCTTATGAATAACTAATAAAAATACTAAGTATTTAGCCATTGAAATATTACATTGTTGTATAATATTTGTCGACTGTAATATAAAAGCTTATCCATATTTTTTTTAAACTTTCTTGGCTATTTTAATTATGTATTATATATATATATATATATATATATATATAATTTGTAATACACCACTTTTATTGCGTGTTTTAATGTTTTCAACTGTTTAAGTGTTTTAAATGATGTTATTCCTAACTCTCGATTACTCGATTGTATTTTTAGTAGTGGTGTTTACCCTGTTATGTACTTAAGGATCATGAATTGCTTAATTCCAAGTGTTTCGATACAAATAAAATAAAATCTTTAATTTATATCCAAATATGCCACATGTCCAAATATGTCCAAGTATGTCACATTTTTTTATTTTTATTTTTATTTTAAACAAGAAGGTATTATTGTAACAATTTTATTAAGGGTTCTATCGTATTAGAATGAATTATTCGTTTTTTTTTCGACACTTAAAATCATCCAAACCACGTTTTTATCCTTTTTGGATTTTTATAATTTGTCTTATGAAAAAAAAAGTTTTATCAACACATTTGAAAGAGGCTGATGACATCATCCGGAATATTGAGCCAGTTCTAGAAAAAAACAGTTGAAACTACATCAGAAGATGTTACTTTTGAAGTGAAAGATTTTCGTTGAAGTGAAAATTACTTCGCAATCATTTCAATCTCTCGAAGAAAAGGAGTTACCAAGGCGGCCTGCCAAGTTTTGGGGGTAGATGAATATGGCCTAGTATGTGTTATTCTTTTGAGAGTTTGTAACAGATTGAAGACAGTTTTTAAATTTTAGGAAACTACAAAGTTAATAGTAGGAAATGATGATGATGTAACCAAACTACCAAAACCTCTAATATTTCGGAAAAAGAAAAAACTAATTCAATTTCCATTCAGCTTGGATCTTGTTGACTGAGATCACAACTACGTTTTTTATTATTCACGATCCTATGTTTTACACTTTCATTTCACAATTTAATTGAATAAGTTTCGTTGAGTAAAATTACCTACCTAGAGTCTTTCTTTTAAATTAAATAATTCTGAAAATTGGTGCTGCAATTTTTTTTTTTTCATTGTTCCTGTTCAAAATTTATTTAATGAATAATTTAGATAGGTATTAAGTGTATTCAAGCATAAGCAAGAACCAAATAAAGAACCCTAAAAGTGCACTTTTAAAAAAATAAATTAAAGTTTTGTATTCCTTTTTACCTAAAAATGTAATTTAATTAAAGAAATTAATTTTTTATTTTTTGCATTTTTAAAGTTTTTTTAAAATCATAATTCCTTGATAAAAACTGCCAATATATGTGCATATCTGATTGGAAATAAATTAAATATATTAATTAAGTGGTGTCAACTTCTGTTGTGCTTTCTTGTCTACTACTAGTACACTGACGTATACTATTGGGGAACATGTTCACGAAAATTATTTAAAAAACGACCTAATATCAATGTTTAAGTTATTTTAGAATGAATTTATGTCACATAAGAATGTTGTTGGACAAATATAGCAAAAAAAAAGAAAAAAAAAAAAGGAAGCTCGAAAAGAATCTAACGAGTTATATTTAAAATTATTGGAATCCCTACAATCCAAAATCCTCCGTAAAATCCTCAATGCTTCCAGGCTTTGTCACAAATAAAATCATCCAAAACGACCTTAATGTACCATATGTTTCCGATTTGGCTCAATCCAGATACCTATCCTTCCATAATAAACTTCTGAACCATCTGAACCCTCTTGTTTCCAACCTTGCTTCCTCTTCTATTCCTGATAACCTCCCGAGGCGTCTGAAAAGAAGATGGCCTCGGGACCTTCTAATATAGAAATATAATTGGAGTGCTACCAATGGGTAGTTTCTCTTAATGTTGTACATGTCATGTTACTTGTTTCATATTTACTTATTGTATTTATCATTTAATACAGCTGTAAATTTCAATAATAAAAAAAATTATTTGAAGAGTATCACAATAGTGTCTACTACTGGTGACTTTACCCTAGTTATATTTCGTCGGTTTATTGAAAAATGTTACTAAGTACATTTCTCATGTAGCTGAAATTTTTTTTAAGAACGGTTTTGTGAATTTCAACCTTACTTATAAATAATTAAAGATTGCACTAGAATAACACTAAACTTTTTAAATATTAAATGTAGTTTTCAGTGATTTAAGGTTATTAAGTGCCATTTGATGACATTTAGCAATGAACCGACGATTTATTCAATAATTTAATTATTACTTTTTTTTAAATTTTAGATATTCAAGATGAAAGGTGCAATTTGTTTCTTAATATTCTCCATTGTGAACTACTGCCATGGATATAACATATTGGTGATGATGCCTTTTCCATTGTACAGTCACACCAAGTCTTACTTGCCACTATTTATCGAATTAGCAAAAAGAGGGCACAATGTAACAATGGTCAGTCCGTTTCCATTAAAAGAACCAGTTCCGAATTTCAATGAAATTGTCATTGAGGACACTATGAAAGATAATGGTTAGTATATTTTTTTTATAATATAATATTTATTTGATATAAGTTTATGAGTTAATTTAAGTTAAATTACCTAAATTATATGATTTTTTTTTATTACAGAAGTTTCATCGAGCAACATGGATCTAAGAGAATTGGATGGATTTTTATTTCAACTTTTTGGTCTAAAACTCTTTTGTAAATTTATGCTCGATAACGGTTTCAGTGCTGAAGGGTTGAAGACATTTTTAAAAGATAAAGATTCTAAATTTGATATGGTCATTACTGAGACTTTTTTTTGCCAGGAACCATTTATAGCTTTAGGGCACAAGTACGGGGCTATTCAGGTTTCTGTTCAATCAATTGAGATATTCATGGGATTATCTCGCTCAACCGGAAACCCGCACAATCCGGCTTATGTGCCCTCTCACATATTTCCATCATCACATCACATGAATTTTTGGGAAAGGTCAAAAAGTACATTTGTTAATCTACTAGATTATCCTATAACTCATGCAGGATGGATGTATATGGTATTTTCCTTTCAGTTACTATGATCTCTATTAATTTATTATTTTATTTTATGCTAACAGTCCATTTTTTTTTTTTTTTTCATTTCAGGACCATTACATGAGAAGCCAATTTGCGCCGTACCCTGGATTTGAAAATTTGCCGCCAATAACAGATATGTTTAAGAATTTTTCTCTTGTTCTACTTGACAATAGTAAGGCAATAACTTACCCCCGCGCGTATCTTCCAAATATAGTCGAGATCGGAGGACTGACCATCAAAGGAGGGGATAAACTCGATAAAGTAATAACATTTGAAACTAACTTTTATCAGTAACAATCTTTTGTCAACTAAATTGTGTATTAGGTCTGCTCCGAAACGAATTTTGAACTTCAGAAAATTGTCAGAAGCAAGGAGAATACGGTTTATTGGACGGAAAACTGTATTACCTATGCGTATAACAGTTTTGCTGATAGTAAAAAATCGTATTGAAACTTATCCATTATAAATGAAAGTATTAAAAACTAAAAAAAAAACTAAAAAAAATATATACATACATATATATATATATATATTTATATATATAATATATATATATATATATATATATATATATATATATATTATATATATATATATATATATATGTATATATACTTAAATATTTTTATATTACAAGTAAATTTTCAGCTTCTTATTGCTATAAGGATCAATAAATGTAGAATGTTTTTCAACTATTTCAGCTTCAAAACTGAAATATATACACATATAACTTAAGATATGAATTATAGTCGGATAATAATAATAATAGTCGGATAATAATAATAATAATAATACTTTATTTATTCTGGGACGAGTCCCTTTAGAATAATACAGATGGGCAGATAATAGGTCATGAAATACACTTAAATAACTTAAAACAACTGTTTATTCCTTTATTCCTTTATTCTGTTTATTCCTTTTATTCAAAAACGTTTCGATCCCTGTTTTTAGCATAAATAATGGGATCCTCTTCAATTGGTGATGGGATCCTCCTGGAAAAACAGGAATTTTGAATAAAAGGAATAAACAGAAGTTGTTTTAAGTCATTTAAGTGTATTTCATGACTTATTATCCGACTATAATTCATATCTTAAGTTATAATATATATATATATATATATGTATATATATATCAATTTTGTACCTCTTAAGTACGATCACTCAAGAGAGAGACTATAACATTCATGATTTTTTAATGAGTGCCATGAGCTGGACTGCCATGTTAGTGCTTTTCCTTCTAGATTTAGATTGATTTTTTTTTCCGACGAATAACTTGTTGGTGTTTTAAGAGTATTTTATATTTTGTTCGTTTATTTTTTATCTATTGTATTCACCGTTTTTATCTGATTTGAAATTATTCATTGAAGTTAGTTTCAAAACGCATTTACAATTGTTTAAATTAATTAATTTAACAAACGTGCCAAATCAATCGTGGCGTTTTATTTCTACAAATCAAACCTGAAAGGCTCTGATTGGGTTCAAAGTTTTGACGGTCCTATTCCCGAGTTTTTAACACTCCATTATATCGGGATCACTTTCTTTACGAAGATAATCTAATAATTATTTGAATACATAAAATGTAGAATATTAAATTAAGACTTAACTAATTTTGTCTTGTGTTCGTAAATCTGGCCACTGGCAAAAATTTTAAACTAACAATTTTGAATTTATTTTTCTAAATTAATAAATATTTATGTTAGATTTATCTATTTTAAATTTGCTTTTAAACATTGATTCAATCAGATCTTTCAACTAGTGCCATGAATTTAAATAAGATTTTATGAATGAAACAAAATAGTATTATATTATTATATATAGTTAGGTTATTATTTAGGAGAAAATTTAGATGAGAACTATAAAACAGGCTTGGTAAAGGTAGTAGGTCTGAAACTCAACCTAAATTATTGATGTTTGATTCTTTATTTAATGACACATATTTTCTTATATATAGTGTTTTGTAGAAATTTACTATTGCTTCCTTTATTTTCCTATGCTATATAGTTATAAATTGTTTTAGGAATGGGAAAAATATTTGAATGAATCTGTTGATGGAATTATATACTTCAGCTGGGGATCCCATTATCCAACAAAAAATATTAAACCTCACGAACTGACTGCTTTCATGTCAGCATTCGGAAAGCTAAAACAAAGAGTACTAATGAAAGTAGATGAAGATACACTGCCGGGGAAACCTGATAACGTAAGGCTGGCCAAATGGGTACCACAAGCAAGTGTACTGGGTAATTATTAATTAATATTATGTTAATATGTAATTATAATTAATTATATCCATAATCATAAAGTTAAAATATAGGTCTTAATTCATATTTTTCATTATTATTATTCATATTTTTACACAGTACATATAAAGGGGCATTACATTACTATGAATGAGTGTCGACACAAGAATCGAGATTTTTTAGTAAATTTTGCATAATTACTTTGCAAACAAACTTGGATAATATTACAAAATAGATTAATTTATTGATTAATAGACAAGATATTATATACCTTTCCAGGTTATTCATGAACTTCTCAGAAATAATTAGATTTTCAATTTAATGTTTGCGGATCTGAAGCAACTATTTAATCAATTATTCTCAATAAGCTTGGGTGCACCAAGTTTCAGACTGAGCCTCTTAAAAGAATGTCTTCAGGGTACGAACCAATAACATGACTCGATTGTCCACAGACATGAATGTAAACATTTCTCCAACAGTACTTAATATGAAAACAATATTTGTTTATAGAAGATTGTTTTATTTGATTTTATAAAAAGCCAAATAAGTAAGAATTTACTAGCATCCAAATCTCCAATATCACTGGACTGAGGATTGAAATACTTATGATTAGTTTTCCTATCATAAATTTTTTTATAAACCTTTATTCTATTTTTAAACAAAAAAGAAAATTAATGTCTCATAATATGTCTTAAATGAATTATATTTTAAAATAGAATAATATTTCAATATAATGTTGCTTAATGACTTTGATATGTTTAAAAATTAATGTATATGTTATAGTACTTAAAATTTCTATTTATATAAAACTATTACTTAGCATTTTGAGATTAATTATAGTTAGAAACGTACAGCACTTTAGTCTGTAGCTTAACATTATTTACAATGAGATTTCTTACAATAAGAAAAATGTCTATTAGAAAACAATCACGATTATTTTGCGTTATAAATTGGGATTGATTTTTTTTTTCCACTGTAATTATTTAATGTGATACCAAGATCAGCAAAAATACAGTTTATTTTATTTTTTTATTTTTAGGCCATCCCAATGTCCGTGCTTTTATCAGCCACGGTGGACTTCATGGTGTTTTGGAGGGAACTTATCACGGTGTTCCTATCATAGGAACTCCACTTTTCCATGATCAAAAGAGCAATATTAAATTTTGTGAAGATGCTGGTTATGGCATATACATAGATCTAAATACTATCACTGAAGAAATTCTCTTGGATGCTATTAATAGGATATTGACAACTTCATCGTGAGTTATAACATTTTGTAATCATACTCATTTATAATTAACATAATGGTATTTATATTGTTCATGGAGATAGCCATAGCAGAATATACAATACACAGTAGCATTGGAGTGTTTATTGCTAGCCGATATTTTAACCCAAAGGTTTTTCGAAATGGAAGTAGGAGGACATCAAAGGAGGTTTGCTTTGGATGGCAGAATTTAGATGGGAGGCAAAATAATGAAATTTTATTATTAGGTTTCATAAAAAATATCTATTTCTACCTTTTGATTGTTTTGATCTTAATTGAAAAACTAAAATGAGTTAATAACATGAGATCATTGAATAGAATGTAAAAACTTTACTCATCAGTGAATTAAATCACAGCAGAAAATAAAAATATCATTTATATGAAAAAATTAGAGTTTTCATAGATAAATGCTTTACTCACCATATAATCAATTGACTTCCAATTATTTTAAATAAATTGTAAAATGCTTCTAATAAACTATAATTTTTTTCACAGTTATAAGGAAAATGCTCTAAAAAGAAGTAAAATCATGAAAGACAATCCCATGAGTGTCATGGATAATGCAGTCTACTGGGTGGAATACGTACTTCGGCACAGAGGAGCTCCTCACCTAAGATCTGCGGCAGTAGAACTGTCTTGGTACCAATATCTCCTCCTTGATGTGATTGTAGTTTGGGGAGCGGTCTTTGTTGTGGTTGTATTATTGTTAAAGAAAAGTATTAAATGCATATGTAAAGCTAGGAAATCAAAAAGTAAAAAAGACTGATGAAAACTTTGGTATGAAGTCAAGAAAAGAAATGACAATAAGTGATTGTGCTGTATTTCGGATATTTATATTTTGTATATTTTATTTATTATAACCTAGTGGCATTAACTGTCAGATTGAATTTAATATGTACATTGATGTTCTGTCATCTTATATTTTTCTTTAATGTAAATTATTATTTGCTCAATAATGTGGTTTCTTATAATAAAATATTTAAGTAAAAAAATTGTAATTTATAATTTATTTCCTGTTATCAGAATAAATTTTGTGTACCTATTTTTATTTTACAACATTACCCTGCAATCCTTATATATATACGTTGCCATGGCTTGTTATACATTCCTAGTAACAGATCACTGCTGTTATAAAGGATTTACAATTTTATTTCCCTTAGCTCATGTTCTTATTTTGTTCCTCATTCTCACCATTATCTTCTGTCCGGCAGCCTTCCTAGCATACCTTCTTCTTCCTTAGATGAAGTGGGTTGGAGTAATAACATCCTTTCCTTTGATTTCAGTTATTCATATTTCCATTAGTGTTATGATTACAAATTCCTCAAAACATTCGGAAAACTGGATTTAATGGTTTTTGATCCCGAGGGGAGGAGGGGAGAGGAGTAGGTTCTTGCACCATAGACCTTGGGAGGAGAGGAGGGATAGGCATCCCTGGTGTAGATAGATGTTTTTCTACTTTGAATTCAGTTTTAACAACAACACATTTTTATAAAATCCTTCAATAGTGTGCCTAGAGAAATTATTTGAGATTTTAGGGAAAGTATTGATGATGATACTTATCTAAAAATGATGGTAAGTTTATTTATTTTGTAATATACTATCATAGGATACTATCATAGTAACTATCATAGGAATAAAAAGCCGGATTTAATGTCCGAAACTTACCTGTTTCGCGAAACATTTACAATTTATAATTATTATTTTCTTTACTGAATACATCGTCTGTTTGTGCAATATGAAATTTTATTCTTTACATTATTTTATTTTTTCAAATTCAGGTCATGTTCTGACATCTACTCTTAGAAAAAATACCTGCCCTCCAGTTTATATTAACAACAACCAAATTTCTCAGACGAATATGATATCTTTATAACAATCAAGAACTGGATGTAAAGTAGTCTTTTAAAATTTTAAGGCTGAAAAATAGTGAGAAAATACAGTCATTAATGATGTTTATTAATTTTACTGGCGGCCCGAACCAAGTGAACCATTTGGGTCATTATTAGAACAATAATTTGCCATCGCTTAAAATATAAAAAAATAAATACAAAATGCAAGGCTAGAATTCAGCGAGTGGAACCAATATAATATAATCAGGCTCAGTTCTAGTTTTGTATTTGTTTTTTCTTTATATATTTTTTTGTCCCCTTCGTCGCTATTACGTTATCCCGGGGCAAGGAAAAGGGTGGGGGATTAATGCCAGAGTTAAAAGGTTCTCCAGCAGCGGTATTCGAACTCGTAATGATCGGATTATCATCGTCATTAATGATTACATTTCCTGACTATTTTTCTTCCTTATAAAAATCAAATGTAATAGTCCATTTGCTTTTAAATCAAAATTTCTGTGACTCGAGGATATTTTTTTGGAAAAACACATTTTTAGCCATTGGTCTGTCTGTCTGTCTGTCTGAGCTAAGATTTTCTCGGGAACTACTGAACCGATTATGTTGCTTCTATTTTATTTTTTAGGGTTTTGACTACTGATGCCTGTGACAGAAATTCGGTGCTCCATGCGTAATAGCTTGCGCTCAATAAATGAAAAAAATGTTTTTCTATAGACTGTAACTCAAAAACGGCTCTAACGATTTTGATGAAACTTTCCTATAATGTTCTAATCATTGTTCTTTCAATTTTCGTATATAGACTAAATTCCCGAAAAAATTCAGGAAAAAAAGTTATAAAGAAAAGAAAAATGTTATGGGGCTTAACTCTCTAAGTATATATTATACGGTAAAATTTATAATAACACTTTTGAAAGATAATTAAATTACCAACAAAACAAAAAAAAAATCATCGGGATCGACTAGTATTAGCAATGATACAGCTTATTCTATTTTTTACACATTTTTTAACCTATCATTTTCCTACCTATACTAGGTAAGAAAAGTATAGCGTTCGGGTCCAATTCTTAATATGCGGTTTTCGACGGATCTATACGTTTCAGAGCCCCCTGAATTTGAAAGGTAATGAAATTCCCTACAAAGCCATATAAAAATCGTCCATTTTGGACAACAATTAACGAAGTTAAAGCTATTCAATTTCCAATGTAAGATTACGGTTTCATATCCTGGTGTCAGAAAGGGTTTAATTAGAGAATAAAGATGACTAAGTGATAGTAAGAAAATCTGTTGCCCGCATCACACAATCTTCACTATTTCCTCTACTTTTAACAGAAATTATTGTTTGACAATAATAAGCTATGCCCAAAAGTTTTTGATCAGCAATATTAGGAAGTATTGAAATTTTTACACTGATCTACCTTAAGTCGGTTTGCATTGGTTTAGTTTATCAAATAAATCGTACTCAAATCTTATGTTTGATCAATTTTCAGGAAAATGTGTCTAGTTCAATTCTTTTTTGTTTCTTTATGAATATATGTAAAGATATAAAAACTTTTCTGAAATAGGTAGGAAAGTCGTGTGAGTGGAGACACCAGATATATTTATTTGTTTATTGAGTATTACAACAATCTGTCACATGGGCATTGGTTATAGTGAGGTAGGATGACATTCACACTATATGTACAAAAAATATAAAATAAATAGAAGCAAAATAACAATAAATAATAAGTCTAATACTTTCAAGCGTTCTTTTCATCATTTTTTTTTTTTTTTAATTTCCTTATTTGAACAGCAATAATTTGAAATTCTTTTTCTTGTAATAATAAAATAAATTCAATACTGAACTGCAAACATTGTTACAAATCATCAGAATATATTGCATCAGCTTATATTTTTATCATGAAGTCTAAATTAAAAAAAAATGTATCAGGTGCCGAAATGTTTTTTATTTTTATTATTAATATTTTAGAGATGGATATATGGTTGACTGTTGAAATTATAAGGATGAAAAAAAATCCGGACATACAATAAATGTTTACTATGTTTGCCAATTTGCCAAGGCGAACTTTATGAACATTTACTGCATATCCAGATTGTTTTTCGTCCATATTATTAATATTATTTGGATAATAAAATATAATGATTGTTAAGAACTGATATCTCGTATCTTCAAAATAACTGCTTTACTTTAAGACTATAGCGTATTCAAGGGAGAGAGTTTCATACCATTAAAAAAAAAAATCAGAAAATTAAATTTTTTTAATTGGTCTATATTTGTTTACATGAGTAATCTGAACTAATAGTCCGTGGTACAGACCTCTTTTTGCTTCCTCACTACCGAAGGTAGGGAAGCATTGTGTTCGGGCGAGAGATTAAAAAATTTTTTTTGCTCAGAATCGAAAATTTTCACTCGCGTTTTACGTTTCAGACATCAAGGATCAAATTTGGTTCGGTGTCTGTCTGTCTGTAGTCAAATCGATGTGACGGGCAAATCACCTAGTACCGTTCATCCAATCTTCATGAAATTTTCAGGAATTATGCTGATTGGTGCCTAGATGGTCCCATATCAATTTTATCAAATTCCATCCAGCACTTCCGCTTAAGCACGCGCAAACGTATATTTTTAGATATGCCAATATTTCAGAAAGGGCTAGTTCGATTTGGCTCAAAGTTAGATAAAAGGTAGACTTTGGTGGAAAAATAATGTAGTGTCAATTTCATTGAATTGTGTCCAACACTTTCTCTTATATGTGCACTACTAATCCGCCGTCCGCCGTCCGCCCATTTTTTCTGAAACTACTAGACCGATTTTTTTCGAATTTGGATATAAAATCAGAGGTCACCCGAAGATCATCCTCCTTCAACGACATTACTATTCGCCTTCTAGTTTCAAAATGGCGACCGAAAAACCTGCGTTGCTATAGACTGTAGCGCCTAAACGAATGTACCGATTTTGATGAAACTTCGCTAAAGTCATTTTCTCTACGCCCTCTAAATTTATCTATACTACATACTTCAACGAAAAGAAGCTCAAAAAAAGTTACGAGGGATGGTAAAACCAAATTCCCAATAACTCAAGAAGTATACACATTTATGTCAATATTATATATGGTTTTTTAGAAGTTTACGGAATTTCCTAAAAAAAAAAAAAAAAAATTCTTCAAAACCGGACAATTAGGAGCAAAGATATGGTCTCTAGTTTTTTTTAGATATGCTATTGCAAAAGGTTTATCTTTTTTTTTATTTCTGAATGTGTTACTGAAGTAATGCTATTTTTTTTAGCATATTACTGATTAAAAAAAATTTTAGTCTAATAATTAGAATCACCTTTTATTTATTTTTCTTTATAACTAGGAATTTAATGTTACTTTATATGTATAATTGTTTGGAAATAATATATCAAAGAGAAATAATTTGCAGTGTTTTTTTTCAAATTAATTATCGTTATATATATATATATATATAAATCTTTCGTGCTGAAGCCCCTCCTCCAAAATTAAATCTTGATTCGGTAATGTATATACTATTATTAGAGCATAAGTTCGTACGTAATAATTTTCAACTTTAATGTGTATTCAATTCTATGTGTATTAAAGGTGATATTTTGTAGTCTGCAACTGATATAAGTAGTCTGCTACTATGGAAAATAGCAGATGAAAATAAAATATGAAATTATTCTAATAAAGCATAAAGAAATATTGAGTTTCTTGTAAAACAATAAATAAATTTATACATAAGACCTTTTGAACTAACAGTATTGAAATTCATGTTCAGTATGCATGTTTTTTTATTTATTTATTTTTTTATTAAGCATAATCAAGTATGGAATATTCAAATACGACCCTCTGTTGTTGAATGTTGAAGAGTAACTGTAATCGGCTATTCCAATTCTGCTTCTCTCAGAGATTTTATTCTCATACGAAAAATTGTATACCTTGTAATATACAACAGAAACGGTGAGGAAGCTATTCTGGCCTTACTTGGCAGACGTTTTTAAATTATGAACATCCACCTGAAACTTCGTGAACAGCTTCATCCCATGTAACCTAAAAATTTTATTTACGAAAACTTTTGGAATTGGGGCATTTTCAATCTGTAGATTGGCAAACTTTATCAATTTAATTAGGAACTAAAAATTCGTAAATACCCATTTGCTTTTCACTTCAATTGTAAGATAATTTAAGCACAAAATTGAGAGAAAAAAAAATGTGGCCTATAAAAATATTGGGTAGTTTGGCTTGACGGACTTCCCCAAGATGTTAAAATAACGATGTTATATAGGCCAATTGGCCTAATATTTTTGTAGGCAATATTTTTTTTCTTGATTTTGTAATCAAATTATCTTACGATTGAAATGGAAAGCAAATGGGTATTTACGAATTTTTAGTTTCTAATTAAATTGATAAAGTTAGCCAATCTACAGATTGAAAACGCCCCAATTCCAAAAGTTTTCGTAAATAAAATAATTGTAGGTCAAGATGGGATGAAGCTATCACGAAGTTTCAGGTGGATGTTAATAATTAAGTTCATACAAATTTTCCATGGCTCTGAGCAGGCATGTCGAAATTCAATATGTTTTTCTGTCCTTGTCAATTATAATACGAACTCTCACTAGGATAGTTGATCATTCATCAGACAATATATGTTATAGCATATTATTTTTCACATCTAATGGTCAATTGTGTTGTTGAGCGTAGTGTCATGAGGTCCAAACATGAAATCTATTTTTTTTTATTTAGCAGGTATCACTGCTTATTCATTGTTAAGTAGGGTGGGCACAAGCATTCTTGGAGTGAAAAATAATGTGTTAAATACGCTTAGAAATTATTTTTTACTTTCACTTACCTATGTATGTAATATATATTGAGGAAAAGTATTATGGTCGTGATTTTTTTCGAATCTGAGTTTTCAACGGAAATACATTTCGAGGTTCCTTGAGTTGAAATAACCAAGTCCCGCTAAGTGGTCTATGTGTATGTGAGTGTCTGTGTGTGTTAACAGTCTAGCTCAAAATAACTCGTGCGAAACTGAAATTGCCTATTTAAGGTTTCTATATGTTTGGGATGTTACACCAAGGTTTTCGTCAAAATCCGCTTACCGGAAGTGTCACTTTATATCATCGATTTTACACATTTTTAGAAAACGGCTCTCACAATTTTGATTAAATTCATTACATCAGTGTGAAATTTAGCGGTTATTAATATAATGCAGGTCTTATTCTCATTTATGCTCTCTGACAGGGTTTCAATGCCTAATTTTCAAAATTTCTTTCTCTAAAAAGCACCTTTAATTTTTTTATGTGGAATAATTAATCATTTCAAATTAACAATTGATATAAAAAATTGTTGAATACAATGAATGACAAAAATTGATTAGTAACTAAAGCACAAATCAGGATTCGATGCTATACGGAAACAGGCAAGAAGGCCCAAATTTAATCGATCCTCTCAGTATACATATACCCGATACTCCCTCTGTACAGGGCTTTTATATACCATTTCTTCATAATTTTTAAAAAAATGTTTTCATGCCTAATGTTGAGGATCTAGTAATATAAACCTAATATTATACAATATTTAATAATTTAGTAACATTAAATTATTTTATCAATGAGTTTCTGGAAAAATATTTTCGATAAAACTCAGGATTTTCCTAAAATCCATTTTCTCCAACAATCATTAGTATTGCTTGATCGACATAGTATTAACTGAAAAAGGAATGTGATACAAACGTATAAATTCACAACAGATTCGATGGGCGGGCAAAAAATGGTAATGAATTGTTTTAAATGAAGTAATACGTCCTTTTTACTTTGATTTTTCTATGCATGAAAATACCTATCTGATCTATTCTTGGTAAGTGAAAGTTGTGTGATGCGCGCTCCGCGCTAGATTTTTTATAATTTATATGTTATGGATAGTGAAGATAACAGTTGCTGATATGTTATCTTGCCTGACTGCAACAACAATAGTTGGTGTAGATCAAGCAGAATTGTTGAGGTTTACGGCGAATTGTAATCCAGGTAAGCTCTGACACAACATGATATATTACACGGAAGAGGTGTTATCTCAGTTTGATCTAACAATAAGTTCAATTATCGTATATAAATTAAGATCGCGGATAGCAATGAACAACTAGAAGTATAGAATCTTATTTTTTTGATTATTTAGTATTATAATTTTTAGATAGTTGAATTTATTTTTAAGAGATTTATATCAGTTGGTTAACCCATTTTAATTTTTCATGTTTGGCTGTATATGCAAACATTTTAATTTCTTATCATTTATTTACTTTTTAATTGTAATTTACGGTATGAATGTACTCTCTGAACTCTATTATAAGTGTCCTTAACTATGACAAATTGTAATATTTCTCAATAAAGTGTTTCAATAATAATAATAACTAGTAGGCCCGTGCGAAAAATTCGCACAGTATATTGTTATCAATTGCTAAATTAATAAGAAAAGAAAATAATGCAAAGTACCAAAAGATAAAGGAATAAATTCTAACTTTATCGACAAATATAATCGACAAAGGAAACAAAATTAATTTAAATCATCATTTTTGTTTGGAACCAATATATTTACAAATTTCAATAAGCTGTTTCTTTGCGAAAAATTGTCCGATTTCAATGATTTTTTTCCTTTTGTAGACAATTTAATAATGTTGTATATAATCAAGGGAAAAGTGTGTATTTTTTTTAGTTATTCGCAAATAAATTTTCTTTTCTTTCATAACTTGTTTGCCTGAATTTTTGGGGTGATTAGACTATTTTGCCCGCCTGAAGGAGAAGGAAGCCTTCGAAATTGGTGCATCGATCTACAGACCTACCACCGTTCCAGTATTGAAACCTAGCAAGATGTTTGTATCGACTTTATTTGTTTTAGAAAGAAAAACAAAAGTGGAGAATACGATTCGCTAAACCTCCGTGAAATTTTGAATCCAACGGTACCCCATTCGTGGTATTTAGGCATGACAGGAGCTTATATTTGGTACAAAACCGATTTCGAGCCTTACTGCAATAATATATGTACGAATTGTAATTTAATTTAAATATTAGAGTACTTGTTCAGGGTCAGGTTAACATAATTCATATGCGATTTACATAATTTATATTCGAGATAAGAACGAGATCTGTCGATAATTTCTGCTTTTTTACATTGATTTTTGCCGTCAATATATTTACTTAATTTGAGTCTTTCATTAGAAAAAATCACTGCAATACACGAACGGATATACGGAGAGACGGGAGGGGGTGGCTTTCGGGCTGAAACCCCTCCCCTAAATGGAAAAATATAACCATGTCTTATGAAAAAAATAATCTCTGAAAGCATTATTATTCGTGTAATTACATTTAATAGGACTGCAAGAACCGAATAAACATCATTTCGTAAAGATAGGATATATATATAAAGCTTCCGGGCTGAAAAATTAAGTCCTGAATCCGTTATTTAAATTTTTCACATTCACCTTTGGCACGGACATATGTTAATTATCAATTAGTACATTTAGTTTTACTCAATAAAACATGTGAAGAAAATATGATACGCTATATTATTGCTAATACTGGTTCAATTCAGATTATCTATTTTGTAGTAAATTTTATTACCTTTCAAAAAACACATATGAATTTTACCATATAATGTATACTTTGAGTTAGGCACCAACACATTTTTCGTTTCTTTATATCTTTTTTTTTCTTAAATTTTCTCAGGAATTCACCGCATGTAAAAAACTAGAAAGGTCTTTAAATAGAAGTTATAGGAAAGTTTCATCAAAATTATGTGAGCCATTTTCGCGCTACAGTCTATAGACAATGTGTCTCTTATTGCCGGATTTGTTTTATTGGCATCAGTAGTCAAAACCCTACAAAACAAAAACAGAAAAAACAAATCGTTCCATTTGTTCTCCAGATCAATATAGACAAACCAACTGCTGAAAATGTGTTTTTCGGATTTTGGTGAATGTAAAACGTCAAGATCCGTCAAAAATTGCACATCGGAAGTTTGATCCAGTTGCAATACTTTCTTTATCTAGTAATGGTCGAAAAGTAAAAGATTAATTAGGTTCGAAAATTATATTAACAAATACTTAGGGATATACCTAAAATTTACTTTTGTATAAACAGTAATGGATAATATATAAATTATACAACATGAATAATTGTAATTTTATCATTATTTTTACAAAAAAATGAATAGCCATCAAACCGAATAGTATTAAAATGTAAAACTAAAGGAAAGGTATAGTTTAAACATGGCTTCGAAGTACTACACTTACTAAAACGATCAATTTTTTTCATCAGCTACCTCGCCAATTGATATGAGTGTTTTGTTTACATTTCAGGGACATGTGTTTAATAACTGATAAAGGGACCTTGAAACATTTACTCGTTACAATATTATATCTTTATGCTCTTCGATTATATCAAATCTTGTTCCTATTTATTTATTTATTTTTGTCACTTTAGAGATAATGCATTAAAATATGTTGATTTCGTATTAGTCATCGTAAAATGAATGGTTTTCTTATCTCCCTTAGTTATCTTAGGGGGTATTTCATAATTAAGGAGAGTGTGTTCAAGTATTTCATCACTCTTCGAATTCCTGTCCCTTTTATCTCCACTATACAGCGACGTTTCTGCTCATGTTTTTGCCCATTGCCATATCCAGAATGGGATTTCGTAGCTCAAGTTACGTCATCAAAATATTTGAGTAGGTCACATTTTGACAGGGTATTGAATTTTTGAGGGGACACATTTTGACTGGGTCATGAATTTTCGACATGAAAAGTGTCATAATAGTGGACAAGGAGAATAAATGGAATAGACCGTTGCAAGTGTCATTGTATATGACTTTTCATCTTCTTCTTTATTGGTGCTGCACTCCGCGAGGGAGCAAGGCCGCACGTAACAACGACCGTCAGTTGTCTCTCTGTTGTACTGCTCCTCTCCAGTTCCGTATGCAAAGCTAGACTGAGCTTCATCTGCCACACCATCAGTGAAATCTAGCTTTCAGACAGTTTTGCTCAAACGAAGAAGCATTAGCTTTGGTTATGGATACAATTTAAAAAAAAATATTAATATAGTCGAATAAGAAATTAATTAGTATAAAAGAATACTTCTTTAGTTAAGAAAGCGAGATCACCTACCTAAGGTCCAGAAATTAATGTAGTCTAAATTGTGATGCGATAGATCATTCTTCATGTTTACAAATTGAAATGTATATGTTGCAAATGTTCTTCATACGACGCTGTATTTTTATTGCTAAAGATGAAGATGCTTTCGTTCCATTGTGCAGCGCAGCTACGGTCTGCCGACCCGTCTTCGTCCACACATCCATTCATCCAGCATCTTCCTCGGGGTTTGATCATCGGCCATTCTCGCCACGCGACCGGCTCACCGTAGTCGACTTGTCTTGATGAATGTGGTGACATCAAAGTCATTGTTAAGTGCCATCAGTTCTGTATTGCTTCATTGCCTTCAGTCTTACAAGCTCTTGCAAGAGCCTGCTCTTTATTTTTTGGATCCAGCATTCAGATCCATTGATCAGCACAGGTCTGATAAGTGTTTTATACAGACGCATCTTAGTACTCCTTGAGATGTCTTGGCTTTTAAGGTGTTTCTGAAGACCGTAGTAGCACATATTTGCAGCCATTGTTCGCCGATTGATTTCTGGATTGATACCATTTCTGGAGTTCATCTGGGTTCCAAGATAAGTGAATTCTTCAGCCCTCTGAAAACTACACGGGCCAAAACTATTCGTATATTACTTTTAACAATTTAAAATCTACTTTTGCTTGTACCGTTTTTAAGAAAAGGAGAGCAATAAAATAGAATGAGAGGGAAGGGAATAATTTTATGCTTCATCGACCATGGTTGGTATGGGCACCCCAGTGTCACACTATCATTCTTCAAAATATAATATAAAAATGTCTGCCAAGTAAAGCCAATAGAACTTCCTGGCCGTTTTAATTAGATTTTTTTTATTTCCAAAAGTCCAATTTGAATAATATTATGAAATATATTACGTAGGAGCTTTAGCTTTTTTCTGAAACGATATTTCATTTTAAAGCTATCTTAAGGTTGCGTTCTCATGCCGTCTTAAATTGCGAGTATTTTAAAAGGCTCTTTTACTAGAGCATACTATAGCCGTTGTTGTCCAGTAAGTTTTCATTAGATAAACAATATCTATATTAAAAAGTCTAAAATTTTTATTATAAGAATAAAATCTACTGGAGAAGTCGTTTTCAGAAATACAGTAACTCGTTACGATTCGCGGGTTTAGTATCCACCAATTTTGTTTGACAGCCAATACTAAAATGCGGAAGAGTTCCACATTTACAAATCGCGTATTTGATGAATCGAGACAAAAAAAAAACAACAAAAAAAAAAACCCAGTACATACTGAAAATGTAAATCGCTACTGTTAGTGCAAAAGGTCTTATGTAAAAATCGAGTGTTTTACCGAAGAACATAAAAACTGATTATTATTTCTTTATGATTTATTAGTATAATTTAATCAGCTGCATATCAAGAAATGTCACCTTTAGCACCAATAGAATAAAAATGGAAAATGGTTACATAGGACCTTTTGAACTAATAGTAGCGATATATACTTAATACGTATGTTTTCACTAGTGAAATGGATAGAACAAAAAATCCATTGGCAAAATTAAACTTTTTGTTTTTTTTCGGAGTTAACCAATATTTTCCCTCAGTCAGAACTAAACTAATTTAAGTTGGAATATATGTAAAATAAAATGACAAATTTTACATAAAAAATTTGTTGCGCTATAAGATTCGAATAAAGTGGATATCTTTGAAGAAATCTAAGTGAAATGATAATTTTTCCAAATATCTAAGTTCTCTCCAACTCCAATTTTATAAAATTGGTGTAGGTATAGGTATATTATTTTCCCCCAAATTTCTACGTTTTCTCCAACTTTGGACCAAATCACTTTTAAAGTATAGGATCGATTTTTATGCCTTAGGTACATTTGATTTTAAATTTAATTGAAAAATCACATTCATAATATTTTGGTTAGCTAAGACTTTTCATATGAAGTGTCATCTGAAAAGGTCCAATAATTGTAAAATCAGCAGCTAATAACAACGAAAAATGAAAAAAAAAAAACAACTCAATCTATAATGCTATGTATTGTAAGTAAGTACCACATTTGGAATTTATTTAATTATTTCAAATGAATAAGTATAGTCTAAATAATAATTGCTAACACATGTCCGGTTACCTGAGGGAGAGTAAAGACCCCCTAAGGAATGCAACCTTTTGTGAGGGCCAATAAAACAATTAAGGACAGAGGTCGGCAAAAACACCTACAAAGACCCACACTTTCGAGAAAGAGGAAACATCTGTATGGCCTGGAGGCGTGGTCATCCCTTATGCTATTAAAATTCAACCAATGAGAACTATTCTTGTCCCATTCTGAATATTTCTATAAAATCTACTGAGAAGGAAGACAAAAGGTCTGATGTGCAGATCCGGGGCAGAGGAGAGGTCTGATATGGAGATCCAGCTTGGAGAAGAGGTCTTATGATGATGTCCAGCCCTGAGGATGGGTCTCTTGTTTTCTTCTGGCTTGGGGACTGAAGCCTTGACAATACATAGACCATGATGATCCTGGCAGATTTTTGAACCATGACGAGGTGATCTCAACTTCGCAGATGCAGCGATGACATCTACCAACTACACCACTTCATATACAATAGAAAAGTTTTATTCCCAACAATAAATTTACCAATGTTATAATATTTCATGGCAATATAATTCTCAAAACAGTCCATCTGAAATCATACCTTAATAATATCACAGTTAATCATTAAATTCATTTAATCATGTATTTAGTTCCTTGTAAATATAATTTGTATATATAATTCTTTATTACACATAGAAATAAAATTAATTTTTTTTTAGTAAAGGTTATTTTAACTCTGCACCTATTTATATCAAGATGATCACAGGTAATGTGTGTAATTAGAGAGCATAATAAACACAAACCAGCCTTTGAGAAAAGAAATCCAATTAATTAATCTTGGAACAAATTTATTTTACTAATTTTTATAATTAATTTTTATTAAATAATTCTGTATAATTGTCCAGTGGCATCCCGAATAAATTTAAACACCCCAAAACATAGCAACTTTAATTTCATCTCTCTTGTGGGAATAAGACATACAAATAAGTATCTAAAACTAGGGACATTATATTGAGTTATAAATTTATTATTAAAGTTTACATTGAGTTATAAATTTATTATTAAAGTTTACATTGAGTTATAAATTTATTATTAAAGTTTACATTGAGCTATAAATTTATTATTAAAGTTTACATTGAGTTATAAATTTATTATTAAAGTTTACATTGAGTTATAAATTTATTATTAAAGTTTACATTGAGTTATAAATTTATTATTAAAGTTTACATTGAGTTATAAAGTTATTATTAAAATTTACATTGAGTTATAAATTTATTATTAAAGTTTACATTGAGTTATAAATTTATTATTAAAGTTTACATTGAGTTATAAATTTATTATTAAAGTTTGTTGTGAATTTTGTAATTTCAGGTTTTCAAGATGAAAAGTGTAATTTTTGTCTTAATATTCTCCATTGTGAACAACTGCTATGGATACAACATATTGGTGATGATGCCTTTTCCATTGTATAGTCACACCAAATCTTACTTGCCACTATTTATCGAATTAGCAAATAGAGGACATAATGTAACAATGGTCAGCCCATTCCCATTAAAAGATCCTGTTCCGAATTTTAATGAAGTCATCATAGAGGACATTATGAAAGAAATGAGTTAGTATATAATTTCTATTATAATAATGAAATCATACACTTATTAATTTATGTGAGATAGAAAGTCTATGGCCACTCATATAATATCAGTGAGAAACTTTTTTGTATGTTTTTTGCTCTTGTGTGTGCATTTTCTCATAGAGATGAATCACTGTGCATTTTTAAAAGAGAAAATTAGCTTCGCTTTAAATAATTTTACTATAAAAAAAATATACAATAATGGAAAGATATACAATAATTGAATATACAATAACTGAATATACAATAATGGAAAGATAGATAGAATAATTTATTTTTTTCTTAATATTATTTCTGATTTTTTTTCCCACCATTTCTATGGTAACCATATGGTAGGGGATTTATTAAATAATTCTTACAGATACTGGGTCAACTATTATTAGGCCCACTACATATAGTGCATTTTATATTTTAAAAATATAATATAGCTATATATTTATTCAATATTAGTTTTAATAAAGGGTTTCCATAATGGTAACATGGCTGAGGGAAGAACTGAGATCTCTTAGAGCTTTGTCTTTTCCAAAAGGCCAGACTCAGATCTCTCTGACTGTAAATATAGTATAAATAAATACGAGTAGTATATAGAACAAAATAAAAGAGATAATTAATGACAAAATTCAAGCACAAATTAAATAAACAAAGGTAAGTAAGAAAAGTGCAAAAAAAGAAAAGTATGAAAGTTATCTCTGAGACTTGGGTGATCTCTACAGCATTGGAAAAAAGGCTACTCGCATGGGAGAGAAGGGTTATCCGCAGAATCTATGGCCCGGTGTGCGAACAGGGACAATGGAGAATTTGCACTAATAAGGAACTGTAGGAAATGTATGCAAAGCCGGATTTGGTCTCAATTGTGAGGGGAAACCAGATCAGATGGTTGGGCCATGTGGCACGTATGCCTAGAGATACGATTCCCAAATGCTTGCTAGAGGATCGGCAGGGGAAGACCACACCTGAGATAGCTGGACCAGGTGGAGGACAGCCTGAAAAGGATGGGAATTTGAAGATGGAGAATAGAGGAGAGTGGCGAAGGATAATAAGAGAGGCCCAGATTCTTACAGGACCGTAGCGTCATAAATAAATAAGTAAGAAAATACTATAAAGAACAACTAGCTATACCAAGCTAACTTAAAATTAAACCCATTTCCAGCATTCATCAGTCAGAAGGTCAAAGGTATTTTTTAAAATTAAATAATACTTAATATATATTTATGTAAAAAAAAATTAAATTGAAGAAATAATTATTAAATTTTGTTATCAGTCTCTATTATGTTCCTGGCCAAATCCTTAATTTCTATAAAACTTTTTGCATAAGTCTAATAGTATAACCATTCTATTTGTAGAAATGTATCAATTCAAGTTAAGTAATGTATTGATCCTATTATTTTAACACAGAAAAAAGTTCAGTTTCAAAAATTCCTTTAGTAATTAAAAAATAAAACAAAAATGTGTTCCAAGGAGATCAGCATAGCTCTCTCACTATTTCCATTGGGTATATAAGGAAAAACGAAATCAAACAACAAATTTGTTTTTAAAAAAACAAATTTAATGATTTAATAGTTTATATCAATGAATTTCAATAAAATAAATAAAAACATTATATTTATTAAATTTGATAACATTGATACTTGGCTATTTATTCACTAATCCCTAACATTTGTCCAAATTCAAGTCAAGTCAAGTTATGTTAAAATAAACTGTAAAGGGAAAACTTGCATTTGATCATGCACAAGTAGAGGATTAAATTTAATAATACTGGTTGGTGAACATCTCAGTACCCACTCAAAAATCAAAACTCTGAAACACATTCTTCAAAACTTAATCAAAATTTACAATTAACAAAAATTAACAAAACAAAAATTACAATTAACAATAGTTGGTTCAATGAAAATAATTTACATTTAACATAATTATAAATTTTATTTTTCCTCTTAATGATGTTTTCCATTCCTTTTACATATCTATCTATCTAAGTATCTGTGTATATTTATAAATGTACTTTTTTTTTTTTCAGGAGATAATGAGAAGTTTGATGTACGAGATATGGAAGGATTTTTATTAAGACTGTTCGGCCCCAGAATTTTTTGTAAATTTATGCTTGATAATGTATTTAAATCTGAAGGGTTGAAAACATTTTTGTATGATAAAGATTCCAAATTTGACATGGTTATTACTGAAACTTTTTTTTGTCAGGAACCATTTATAGCTCTAGGACACAAATATGGTGCTATTCAAGTTTCTGTCCAAACAGTAAACATATTTATGGCCTTATCTCGCCTAACTGGAAACCCATACAATCCAGCTTATGTGCCCTCTTCTGTCTTTCCATCATCGCCTCACATGAATTTCTGGGAAAGATCGAAAAGTACATTAGGCAACCTGCTGGATTATCTTATATCCCATTCAACATGGCTCTATTTGGTAATTACCTTTCATTTACTTTAAATAGCTTTATTTTACATTTTTTATTATTGTTATTTATAACATTAATCCAATTTTTTTTTATCATTTCAGGACTATTATATGAGCAGCCATTTTGCATCATACCCTGGATTTGAAAATTTGCCTCCTATGCTAGATATGTTCAGGAATCTTTCTCTTGTACTACTTGACAATCATATGGCAATAACTTACCCCCGTCCGTATCTTCCTAATATAGTTGAGATTGGTGGGCTGACTATCAAAGGAGGAGATAAACTGGATGAAGTAATAGGATGAACTTTTATTAATATAAATCTTGTATACTTATAATTTTTAACAAAATTTAGTTTTTACAAAAATTTACAACATACATATGTTTTCTTATTCTCCATAAAACTTGAGAAACCAATTTGTTTTTCAATATTATATATCATTAAATGTTTTAGGAATGGGAAAAATATTTAAATGAATCTACAGATGGAGTAATATACTTTAGCTGGGGATCTCATTACAAAACAGAAAATATGAAACCACACGAACTCACTGCTTTCACGTCAGCATTTGGAAAGCTAAAACAAAAAGTACTTATGAAGGTGGACGAAGATAGCCTGCCAGGGAAACCTGATAACGTAAGGCTGGCTAAGTGGGTACCCCAAGCTAGTTTACTAGGTAACTATCTTTGTTACAGTTAAAAGGTTTTATATATAAGAATCATAGATTTACTTATAAAGGGGAAGAGATGGCGGAGCAGGCTATAACAGATGTGTACAGCACCACATTGTCCGGAACCCGATGAAAGATGAATTATTAAAATAATTACGAATTTGTGTCCTGTTGCCGGGAGGTTTTTAAAACGTATTAATTGCCTGCCGGCACCTTCTGGCCTGGGAAAACCCCGTATAGCCTAAAAGGCAAGAAAGGGAAGGGGAAAAAAAAGGTTCACTTATAAATCAGTTATATTACAATTGACTTATAAATTGATAAGGAGGGTCAATTTAAATTCTACAAATATCATAACATAATCTGTTAGGATACCGTCCCAAAAACTAGTAAATACCTAAATAGATACAAATTTTACCTACACATAAATAAATTAATAACTAATATCATAATATAAAAGTTGTTTATCTACCTTTGCCTTTTCTTTCATATTATTTATTTCTATTTTTCATTAAATTTTCCATGTTGGAGAGAATTAAATGATATTAGCTATTAATTTATTTATGTGTAGGTAAAATTTGTGTCTTGTCTCATTTTTAAACAGCTTTCTTGACTGAATTTGCCAAATAATTACCAAACCTACAGGTTCCTGAAGCTGATTTTTGGATGTATCATTAGCTGAGAGTTCAAAAAACATTTTGATTAATAGCACCAGTAATATCTCGGTATATGGTGATGGAAGGTGCTTATCCTAAGGAAATAACAAATTACAATCTTTGTTGAGTAATAACTTATATTAAATAATGACAAATTAAAAAAAAAAAATATATTCAGAACTCAAAAAAAAATCTGAAATATATTTCCTGATATCTAACAAGTTGTAAAATTAATGTGGCAGAAACAGGCTTTTCATTTATACGTCATTAAAAATCTTGGTAACCCGGATTTCCACTCATGGTATAACATTTGAAACATATTTGTTAACAATATCTCACATTAAAAAACTTTTTGAGAAATTTAAATTATCAAAAGACCTTGAAAACAGGGGTTATTGCCACTCTGAGACCACTGTCCTGTTCATCAACAACTAGCCATCAGCAGTAGGCAAAAAGAACAAAAGGTCCACTTATCAGACTAGATTCCTTACCATTAGAAGTAGTTGGAAAAAACTACATAATCGAACGATCGTACATGCAGATGATTTCACCATCTAAAGCAACAGTATGAGCTTAGTAACCTAACTAGTACTTTGACAGGTTGAAGAAACCTGTATTAAAGTTGTTCTATGGCTGGAAAATCTTAATATACAAATCAATCAAGCCAGAACGGAGGAGGCATTTCTCGAGAATTTGACCGAGATTGTATAATATGTTTAAAGCTGAAAATATTTTTATATTCCCATTATTTGTTTTATTTATTTATTTATTTGATTTTCCATGTTTAATATTTTGTGTTTTGTTTTTTAGGTCATCCCAATGTCCGTGCCTTCATCAGCCATGGTGGACTTCATGGTGTTTTAGAAGGAACTTATCATGGTGTTCCTATCGTAGGAACTCCTCTTTTTGCTGATCAAAAGAATAATATAAGATTTTGTGAAGAGGCTGGTTATTGCATATATATTGATCTTAAAACCGTCACTGAAGAAATCCTCTTGGATGCTATTAACAAAATACTGACAAATTCATCGTGAGTTATGAAATTATTCTATATACCATTGTGTATTTACAGAAATCAGCTAGTGGTATTTATAATGTTCAAAATATGGGTACTGTTAATCACAATAAAATGCAATATTATTGCACCATTTATAATATTAATGAGTTTGGTACACAAAACATAAATAAATAAAAATTTAGTGACCAATAAACAAAATAAGGTAAAATAATAATGATTTAAATGTCATCAGAAATAATAAAAATAAGAAATTAATTAGGGAATACAAATAAAAAGAAAAATATATAATTGTCATTCTTTGAAAGTGGAGTAATTTTTATGCAAAAATTTTGGAAATTGAAGTGAAAATAAAAATAATTTGTTGGTGGGGATCTATTCACAAAGTGTTAAATAAGCTTTAGTAAAATTGTTTATAAAAGTGATTCTTTACTTATACATATACATAGATTTAATGAAAGTTATAACATGATGTGTGTTTTTCTTTGGCATTTCATTAGCATGAATATCATTTAAATTAGCATATTGTAAACCTTTCACATAGGTTTATTATCACATATTTTTTGTGGTTCTGTATTAGATGTTAATTAGCACCATCCTCCTTTACTGTAACTAGTTTTATTCCAACTATTATTATTATTAATTACTTATAATTTTTTTCAAATCATGGCTTAACCCACTATGTTTTTGGTGGTACAAAATTATTTGGCTTTGTCACGATAAGAAACATGGTTTATCAGAAACAATTTTTTCTCAGCATACAAAAAATATATTTTTAGTTATTCTGAATATATCATTGAAGAGTGAATAAAATATGTATCTTTTTACAGTTATAAAGAAAACGCTCTTAGAAGAAGTGAAATCATGAAAGACAGACCCCTGAACGTCATGGATAACGCAGTCTACTGGGTGGAATACGTACTTCGGCACAGAGGAGCTCCTCATCTGAGATCTGCTGCTGTAGAACTGTCTTGGTACCAATATTTGCTTCTTGATGTGATTGTAGTTTGGAGCGCAGTTTCTTTTATGGTCGTATTATTGTTAAAGAAAAGTATAAAATGTATATGTAAAGCGAGGAAATCGAAAAGTAAAAAAGACTGATGAAAACTTTGGTATGAAGTCTCTTGTCAATGAAAAAAAAATATGACAAGTGATTGTGCTTGATTTTAGATATTTATATTTTATACATATTATTTATAAAACTCTATTGACATTAATAGTTAGATGTAATTTAAAATTTACATATTCTGTGAAGTTCTATTTGGTTGAAATTGTAGAAATAAAGGTTACTATTAGCAAAATAATAAAGTTATTTATAATAAAGCTGAAAAATTGAAAAACAAATTAATTTTACTGCTTACTATGTTTGATCAAGTAATAGGATACCCAAAACTAGAAAATAATTGAGGGCCAGTTCCTACATCAAATCTATCTAGAAGCTGGGTGAAATAATGTTATTGATGAGCTCAGCTCTAAGTTTAGGAACTTACCTTAAATATATATTAACATGTTCTAAACTAAGAAGTTAATTGTATTTCTCTTCAGACAAAATGTATGAAATAATATTTAAAATGTTATTTCCAACTGCTTCAACACTTACTAGACAAACGCTCTAAACTTTCAATTGATTACACACGGAGTTGAGCTTTGGGGCTCCACCAAACCATCGAATTCCTATTCTATCCAATCCTTACAATCCAAAATCCTCCGTAAAATCCTTAATGCTCCATACTTTGTCACAAATAAAACCATTCATAAAGACCTTAATGTACGATATGTGGATGATTTAGCTTGAGCCAGATATCTATCCTTTCATGATAAACTCCAGTCCCATCCAAATCCCCTTGTTTCCACCCTTGCTTCTTCCTCGATTTCTGATAATCCTCCTAGGCGTCTGAAAAGGAGATGGCCTCGTGATCTTCTTACTTAGAATTATTTAGGGAGTGCTACCACTGGGTAGTATCTCTTCAAGCCTGTACATGTCATTATTTATAATATGTGCATATTTACTAGTTATATTTGTATACAGTTGTAAATTTCATTAAATAAAAAAATAAATAAAAATGTTATTATCAACACACTTCTGCTTTTCCAACTACATTTATTCCAGAAATAAAAAAATAAAAAACACTAAAGATTACTGTAATTGTAACAATTATTAATAAGTATTGTTTAAGACACTATTTTCACACAAAACAAAATTTTATTGAATGTTATCTAAGTAAACTACTGTTTAAATGTATCTGGTTCTTAGAATTTTATTATCTTGAACAGTTTTTGAGCAATTCCTTCATATTAAATATAAAAACATGACCACACAAAATTTATCTTAACTCCTTTATCGTTCGGAATTGGCTCATGCATTAAATGAACTTTTTTCTTGGAAATTTTGTCAAGAATCTTCACTCAGAGTTTGGTCATTAAGAAATGAGAAACCCTGTAAGGGCCATTACATGGGCCAGGGAGGCGCCACAGTTGGGAATAAACTTTAAAGCCAATTAACATAGAACACGATTTGAATTTAAATTTCAACTTTTAATGGAAAAATTTTGTTTTCAATTTTTAAAATATCTTTATTCTATTCCTCTCACTACCTTTGTACCCCACTCGGAAACTATAAAAACTAAATAATGTCAATGAAAGGCTGTAAAGAACTGGGGCTAGAAATTAATACAGTTATAACAAAATATATGGTTAGCTGCTGAAATGAGGACGATTCAATTTAGGTATAGGTATTAAGGTGGACGATAATTAGAAAAAATATATTAACGATCAAATTAAGACTTGGCTAAATACTAGAAATGGCATTTATTTTTTGGTGCAAAAATACATAGCTCCCATCTTCTATCCAGAAATTTAAAAATTGAAAAAACGATGATACTTTTAACGGTTCTTTACGAAGTGAAACGTAGTAACTTATTTTAAGGTATGAAAAACACCTTGGGCTTTTTTAAAAATTAAGCATCGCTTAAAATAAGAACCGAAAAGGACGAGTTAATCTCAGAATTTAGACCGTTATATGATGCCGAATTACGTGATTTACACCCGATGAATATAATTGAAATGGTAGATTTGCTTCAATCCAATCCACCAATCAGGGGTGCCCAGAAGAGAGTTTCATGGCGCAAGTTGCGCCATCAAAGTTCTTGAAATGTGCACATTTTGAGGGATTTTTAAATTTTTGAGGAGGGCGCATTTTTGGAATGAAAAGTTTTGAACCGGAGGAAAAGGGGAGAACATAAAACAAACTGTAGCAAATATAATTGTACTTGATCTACGATTTTTTAAATTTTACTTTCGCTTTCTTACACTGGTTTCAGAAAAGGAAAGCATTAAAATATCTTGGGAGGAAGGAGGGGGTTCATACGCCATCAGCCTTGGGGGAGAAGGGCACCCTTTCCACCAATTAAAGGTTAATGTACGCGGTGCCCACTGGTAAGCTTTCTAAAAATGCGTTAAGGCTGATCTTCCCGGGTTAGGTTTGGATGGTGGCCAGTGAATGGAAGTATGCAGACAGCGATTGGTAGGAAGGGCATTGCACTTTTGGTATAGCTAAGCCTTTGTTGTTATTATTATTCCTCTTTTTCTGTTTATACATGGGATGATGGGCTATTAGCAGATTTAAGATAGGGTTGTGGAGGGAGAGGGAGGATGCCTGATAAAATCTACATGCACCATGTATATAGCCTAAGCTCAAATAACTTAATGGTTACATAAAATTTAAATGAAAATAAGAGGCATCAGCTTATTAAGGGAATTTTATTTCGTTTAAAATTTTTTTCTATAGGAATAAGATAGAAAGATTCTAATCTTCGGACCCTTTTTTTATTTATTGGTCGCAGAAAATTAACATCATCTATCGCTCGTGAACCTAACGTTATTCTTCTTCATAATTGTGAGTTGATGGTTGACTATAGTGAATGATTGAAGAGAAGGATGATTGGGATGATCAGTCAAAACAAAAATAATTATATATATTTTGTATATTTTCCGACGTTTCGGCGTTTTTTCCGATGAAGGCCTGAACTTTTGGCCAAAACGTCGGCAAATATAAAAATAAAGATAATTATCTATTTTTATTTTGATTGATAACTCTAACCATCCTTCTCTTCAGTTATTCTTCTTCGTTCGTCAAATCTTTTACACTGGAAGTTAATCTGTCTTGGATCCTCGGAGGATCCAATCGGAAATCAAATCGGAGGATCAAATTTTGACCTCCCCTACGATTGCTACTGAGTTTAGTTTTTTATATTAAAAACATGAAATTTGTTTTGTTTTTTTGCCCGTAAAGAGGTAGTAGCATTTCTTAGCCATCGGTAAGCTAGATGGATATCAGCACTCCTCAAATAAGAAAATAAGGTATTCATCACATTTTGGCATTGTTTTTACCTTTTTTATTATAATTTATATATAATGACTAGTGAAGATAACAGTTGCTGATAAGTTATCTTGCCAGACTGCTAAAACAATAGTTGGTGTAGATTAAGTAGAATTGTCGAGACTTACGGTGAATTGTAGCACAGGTAAGCTCTGACACAATATGATATGTTACACAGTAAAGGTGTTATCTCAGTTCGATCTAAAAATAAGTTGAATTATCGTATGTTTAAAGTAATCATGGGTGCTAGTGAATACATTTGGGTAATATAAAAAAGATAGCATAGAGCATTTATATGGGGAAAATGGTTTCATTAAATAATCGAATATTTTATCTTTTTGTGATAACTAAGTTTTGTTGTATGCAATTTAGATAATTGTATTTATTTTTAAGAAATATATGTAATTACATTATATCTAAGGCCATTCATGTTTTACATATTTGGCGGTATATTCGTCTATTAATTATACAATATATCATTATATTAGGCGGTATAACATTACATAAACCAAATATATAATTATTCCTTTTCGATCCCTGATAACCGTCGGAGACGTCTGAAAAGAAGATGGCCTCGTGATCTCCTAATTTAGAAATTTTATAAGAGTGGTTTCAATGGGTGGTTTCTCTACGAGTATTCTCATGTCGTTGTATTACCATTTATCACATTTACTAGATGTATATTTGTTTTTTATACAGTTGTAAATTTCATAAATGGATAGAAAAAAGATTGATTATTGAATTAAAATAAAACAATGATTGCCAAAACTCATTAAGTGACATTTCATACCTTTATAACACTACAAACTTTGATGAATTTTCTTTTTTCGAAATCCGAAAATTTTTCTCTTGTTTTAATTATATTTATTAAAAAATGTTTTTGTCATTTTAGTGCATTTACTGTTTGTTTTTTTGTATCGATAAATAAGGACGCAATTCACTAAACCGTTCATAATAATTCAGATCCATCAAAAATGTACTCACAAGGGAATTCTATAGTCAGTAGTTCTCCAATTTTTTTTTCGGTGATACTATATAGAAAAATATTAGACACGTGTCCCAGCGTTCGTTCCCATGGACCACCAAGCTCTCCCCAAAAATGATGTAATTTCAAACAAAATTTACGTTATTAATTTTTGACTTTGCTTTGTCCGGATTTTTAGGTATTTACTATACAACAATCGATTTCATTTTTTGTGCAGAATAAGAAATAAATATTGACTCTGGTATTAAATGAGCTAAAATGTATCATAAATTGCAAAAATCAAATGGCGCTTCCAGTCACATTTTATTATGAAAAAGCAAGATAGATTTGATTTTAGTGTCCTTTGAAGTTCTTAAATACGAATTTTTATAGAAATCAAAAATTTCTAAATTTAATACTTGATTTTCTTAGAGCAACTTTTTTCCCGGTCGATAACAAAATCATTCATAATCTCTCGACATTGTCTCCAAATTGAAGGTTAATGCGCATGGGAAAGCTGAATCACTACTCTTCCAACCCACAATAACGATATTTTAAGATTTCATTCCTTTTTAATCCAGAAATTAAAAAACCCTATCAATTATTTTAATTTTATATTGTTGGTTCTAAATTGTTTAAGGAGGTCAGTTTTCTGTCATTTCGTGTAGCATATAGAACTCTTAATCCCTGATAATTTTCTTGTGGATTGGTGGAATCGTTCTGAAGTTATAAGAATTTTTGTAGTCGTTGAGGAAAATTCGAAGGATCCAGCTTAAGCAAACATTTCGTGCAGAAAATTTAAATTTTTCAATTGTTATGAAAATTCGTATTTAAGATGTGAAAAACGAATAGTAACTTTGTTTCACCTCAATATTTACTCTCACACTTCTATGTTCGGTTGGTCTAAATTGTGGCTATCTTGTAGCAATTTGCTAACTATATTTATTCAAAACTGGCCAGGAATCTAGAGCAATTTTTTTTTTTTTAAGGAGAAACAGAGTTAATTTGGAGAAAATCCTGATAAGTTAGGTATGCTTTAGTTATCGGCCGGGGGAAAAAAAATTCTCTGATAAAATCAAGTTATAAATTTTGCAATTTTTGATTTATATAAAAACTCGTAATTAAGAGTTTCAAAGGACCCTAAAAACAAATCTAACTTGCTTTTTCATGACAAAAATTTGATTGGCTCACTTTACTGGAAGCGCCTTTTGGTTTTTGTAATTTATGGTACATTATAACTCATTTAATATCTGAGTCAATCTTTGTTTCTTATTTTGCAAAAAAAAAAAAAAAAATGAAATTGCTTGATAAATATAGTAACCTAAAAGATCTAGTAAAGCAAAGGCAAAAATAAACAACATAAAGTTTGTTTGAAATTATATAAAATATCTTTTCTTGGCTCCTAGGACCCATTTTAACGAACGCCGGAACACGTGTCTAATATTTTTCGACAACAAATGTTTAAAAAACAATACAAAAATTTAGTCTCCCCAAATTAAATCTTGAACTGAAGATTACTTAAACTGGATGATTTCTTTTTTTTTTTTTTTTAAATCACAAAACTCAAATTTCTCACATCTCCACCAATTGACACGAATGTTTTATTTACATTTCAGGGACATGTGATAGATAACTGATTAATAGTCCTTGAAACATTTGTTTATTAAAATAATCCTTCGTGTTTTTCGACTATATCAAATCATCTTCCTGTTTATTTATTTGTTTTTATATCTTTAAAGATAATTCATTAAAATATTTGGTGTCTAAATTTTATCTTATTTTAATGACCATTAACGGTAATCAGTGTAAAACTGTCGAAGAAGGATCTACACTATATATGAGCCTTTAAGTTGATAGAATGACTAACACCAATTTAAACATGTTTGAGTAAAATCATTTTAGTGATATTTCTAGTTTGAAAATTTATAATATCTGTACAGACATTGTGTAAGTTGATCCCAGAATAGATGATTGCAGTGTTGAAATATAGAACTATAAATAAAAGCATACATTTTCTCAAAAGAAATATAACTAAAATTAATAATAAAAAATATTTAAATTGGAGTTAGTCATTCTGTCAACTGAAAACTTCAGTAAAATTTATTAAAAAATTGGAAAGTTTAAAAAATCAGGTAACTTCAAAATTCTACTGATTGTGATGAAATAATTGGGTTTTAAAGATTATGACGCAGAAATCTTTAATATTCTTTAAACCTTCCTTTGGAACTATACTAGACCCCAAGATCTAAAGCTCTAAAATGTAATATTGTTGAGATAAACAGTAATTCTTACTGAAAGCCTCTTTGGGGCTATGGTTACCGTGGCTTGTTATGAAATGTTAGAGTTTTAAAAATTAAACTATTACTCTTTACTATATTAAAAATAAATACTGGAGTACTAAAAATCTATTGAAAAGCTGTATGATGCTTTGGACACTTCGGATAATATTGAAATAAATCTTTTAATATTTTTCATAAATAAGAAACAAATCCTGGTATGGCTTCTGTACTTTCAGTAATAGACCCCTTCTATAAATCAGTTGAAACATTACACAGTCAATTCATTTATGATCCAAATCAAATGAAACTTGTTTAAAATATAAGGCTATTAAGGAAAATATATTTGAGCATCCATGAATGAAAATAAGGGAGGAATTAGTTAAAATTGGTTTTGGAATTTTCTCCAGCTTCTGGCAAAATCGATTGAGTCTGTTTTGATATAAGCGAAGAATATAAATATAGTAATACCATTGTGAAAGTAGGGAATAAATGATACACCATTCTTTCACTAATCCTCAACTTCTGTTTAACTTTGAAGTCAAATCGAAGAAGCTGCTCCCCTACCATCTCTTCAATTGAATATATTATATATTGTTATTTAAAGGTTTGAGTACAAGTGATGTACTTTCAATTTCTATGAGGATTCAAATTAGATCCGAGAAATTTAATAAAATTTTCACATGAAAATATAAGGGTACATATCTACATATAATTTACTTTGAATATAAACTAAAATTTGAACATAGGATGTAGTAAAATACTTGTGTACCTACTTCTAGGTCCAAGCTTAGCCATCTAGTCTACTTTATCTATTTTTTAATTGATTTTAGTTTAAATATTTTATGCATTTATATAGATTAATTGTTTATTTTATTTTTATACTTCGAAATATTGGGGGGGAAGGTGAGGAGGAGAGGAGGAATGAAAAAATAATCTAGCCCTCTCTCTATTTTTATCCAAAAGTCTGTGCCTATGAGTGTTGCACTTAAGGCATGAATAAGAATAAATAGTTCCAGTTTCGATGTTTCTAATGAGAAAAAGCTCATAATAACTGAAGATTTGCTTCTAAAATACCATATTTTTTTAAATTATTTCAAGTAGGTGTGATATTCTAATGAGTATTTCCGAATAAAATAGGCCTAAAGAGTTGAAATTCGCACAGAACAACAAAACATTGCCTAAAATTTCCGGGTCCGAAAAAATTGATAAATTTTGGAAAAATTTATTAGATAAACTGTTGGGTCAACAGAGATGATTCTCGTATCAAATTGTAGAAAATATAGTATAATTTAAAATTTTCTTGTTTTTTTTTATTTTTCTTAAACTATGTGGCATTCGGCTCTTGAAGTTAAGAACTTGTATTATTAATCGGGCAAACATTATAAAAAACTTAACAAATAATCAGAACCTCCAGGTTCGATGCAAGGTCTAAGGTGATTATTGGAAAAGAGAAAATTCCATCATTATTGTTTTTTTTTAAACTTAACTATCTTGCATTGAAAAGAAATATTTTAATAAATAAGATTTAAAATAAGTTTAAGACCTATTTGAATTTCTTGTTTGAAAACAAAATATTTAGTAATGAATTAAAATTTGACTATATTTTAAAATTTGTTTCAACTATAATGTTTATATTCATAATTTTATTATTAAAGTTTGCGACTTTTGTAATTTCAGGTTTACAAGATGAAAGGTGCAATTTGTATTGCAATATTCTCCATTATGAACTACTGCTATGGGCACAACATATTGGTGGTGATGCCGCTTCCATTGTATAGTCACACTAAATCTTACTTGCCACTATTCATCGAATTGGCAAAAAGAGGACACAATGTAACAATGGTCAGTCCGTTTGAATTAAACGAACCTGTTCCAAACTTTAAGGAAATTGTCATAGAGGACACTATGAAACACATGAGTTAGTATAATTCCTGTTATAATAATGCTGTATTATGCTTATGTGAATTTATTTGAGCTTGAAATTTTATGGTCACTCAGTGTGCTTCTTTAACACTCAGTGTGCTGAACCTCTCATGTGGGTGAGAGAAGGCAGAGAAAGACACTCCCGTTTGCTTAAAAAAATTCTATTATAGAGAAAAAAAGATAGTAATGAAAATATAGAATGAATTATTAATTTTAAATTAATATTAAATGATTAAATCTCTGATTACTTACAATTTTATTTGTATTTATAACAAAAAAGCAGTCCTAACATCTTATACCCCTTAAAGACGATCTGCAGCAACAGCGTATCACCTGCACAGTTTGTGCTTCCTTGAATTATAGAGGAGTAGATTCATTCAAACCAAGGCCATGATTAATAAGATATGTAATATCCAATTAATATTGCACAGATTTTCATTTTCTTTACGGAAATATGTGACATTAGAGGGGGAAAGTTGTTCATCAATGTCTTGAAAATCTGCAAATTTTACATCTATTCCTTCCCATATTTTCTTCAGTCTCGATGCACTGCAGAGAAGGCGTTTTGGCCATCATTTGCAGCTTCTTAACCTTCAGCAACTGAGAGCAGTATTACCATGTTTATGGTATGAAATTCTATATGAAATCAGCAACATTACAAACAGTATGCCCAATAGATGCAAAGAGGTAGTGCTTAACAGAGGATATTACACAAATTACTAAATTTTACAGTGTTTATAATTCACAATCATAAAAACAAAATCACATAAACTTTTAATTTTATTATTTTTTTAAAACATCTTTCATAAATTTTCCCAAGGTCAATTTTAATCATCCATTTCATAAATTTGCAATGTATTTTATGATACAAATAAATTAAAAGCTCTAGGGAAAATAACTCATACATGGCTAACAATATCGCTATTCATTTTTGAGCCGTATATATTATACAAAGAATTACCAGTGTCTTTATTTATTTATATTAAATATTAATCTGTATTTCACTACTGTTAGTGCTAAAGGTCATATGTAACAATCTCCATGTTCATTCTGTTTGTATTAAAGGTGACATTTTCTAGTCTGCAACTGCAATAAGTAATCTGTTACTATGTAAAATAGGAAAGGAAAATAAAATATGAAATTATACTAATAAATCATAAAGAAATAATCAGTTTTTATGCTCTTCTATAAACAATCAAATTTTTACAACAACCTTTTGCATTAACAGTAGCCATTTAGCATAACAATAAATTTTATATTCTACCTTAATGATGTTTTCCAGTCCTTTCCTTTATTTACAGGAGAGGATAAGCATGATGTAAGACTTGTAGAAGGATTTTTTTTTAGACTGCTTGGTCCCAGACTTTTTTGTAAATTTCTGCTTGATGGTGTATTTAATTCTGAACCCATGAAAGCATTTTTGAATGATACTGATTCCAAGTTTGATATGGTCATTACTGAAACATTTTTTTGCCAGGAACCATTTATAGCTCTAGGGCACAAATATAGTGCTATTCAAGTTTCTGTCCAAACAATAAACTTATTCATGGCCTTATCTCGCCTAACTGGAAATCCACTCAATCCAGCTTATGTGCCCTCTCCAGCCTTTCCATCATCTCACCACTTGAATTTTTGGGAAAGATCAAAAAGTACATTAGCCAACCTACTGGATTATCTTATATCCCATGCATTATGGCTGTATTTGGTAATAGCCTTTTATTAACTGTGATTAGCTTTATTTTATTTTATTAATAGATTTCATTCATGTCATTAATCTATTTTTACCATTCCAGGAGTATTATATGAGAAGCCATTTTGCACCATATCCTGGATTCGAAAATTTGCCGCCTATGTTAAATATGTTTAAAAATCTTTCACTTGTTCTACTTGATAATCATATGGCAATAACTTACCCTCGTCCATATCTTCCAAATATAGTAGAGATTGGTGGACTGACTATCAAAGGAGGAGATAAACTCAATGAAGTAAAGAGATTCAACTAACTTTCATTAATAACACTTTTTTTTAGAAGTAAATTATTTAGAAGAATTCAGAATCTGTATTAATACAATTACAAAACAACCAGGTATATATTAGAAGACAGTAATGCTGTATTAATGGATATGTTGAAATAATGGAATTTCACATAGTTTAATTAAATTTAAATTAATTTAATGAATACAATTGTAAGATATATATATATATATATATATATAATATATTATATATAATATATATTATATATATATATATATATATAGTAATAAATTATTAAATAATGTATTAAAATTAATATATTAAAAAGTTACTTATTAGTAACATTTATTACTTATTACTTCCGTATCATATTTCTTAGCATCCTAAAAAGCTGAGAAAATCGATATATATCATATTACTTCTATGAAGATGTAGGCATTAATGACATTGATGTTTTATGCCTTAAAACCCCAACAAACAAACAAACAAACAAATTCTATGACGACAATTTGCCGTTTTATTTTCCAATATCTGATAAATCTTAATATGTTTTAGGAATGGGAAAAATATTTAAATGAATCTGTGGATGGAGTAATTTACTTCAGCTGGGGATCCCATTACAAAACAGAAAATATGAGGCCTCACGAACTCACTGCTTTCATGTCAGCATTCGGAAAGCTAAAACAAAGAGTACTGATGAAAGTAGATGAAGATACCATGCCGGGAAAACCTGATAATGTAAGGCTGGCCAAGTGGGTACCACAAGCTAGTATACTAGGTAATTATTTTTGTTACAATTAAAATGTTTTATGTAGAAGAAGCATAGATTTACTTATAAAAGGAGAGGGATGGCGGAGCAGGCTATAACAGGTTTGTACAGCACCACATTGTCCAGCAACCCGATCGAAAATAAATTGTTAAAATAATTATGAATTTGTGTACTGGTTTTTAAATTTGAAACCCAAATCTACAACCCACAGAAGGGGCAGTGTCATGGTTTGGAGCTGCCTGGGTGCCATAAGAGTTGGTGAACTAGACTTTATTGACGGGATTATGAATGCTGACAAATATGTGAATGTTTTGAGGCGCAGTTGAAATAAAAGTGTGATAAAAGTGTGTGAAACTTAGGAATGGAGAATATATATATGTTTCAGCAGGGCAACTATCCCAAGCACACCGTCATAAAACCTAACAATGGTTGCTGCATAATATTCAAAAAATTCTCAGAACACCCCCACAATCACAGGATCTTAATCCAATTGAAAATTTATGGGCACTACTGGAATTACAAATCCAAAAATATTCTTGTTGCTCTCGGAATAATTTAATAAACGATCTTAAAAAAATCTTGGGAAGAAAGATGACCCGAGACCTAGAGGCTTGTGGAACCGATGCCAAGGAGACTCAATACTGTGATAAACTTGAAAGGGTACCCTACAAAATATTAAAATTAATTGAGATTGATATTTATTATATTTTCTTTGGGTTAGTCAAATGTAAGAATATTTTTTTTGCGCCTCATATTTGAAAATTTTGACATTTTTCATACAACACGAGTTATAAAATTTTACATTTTTGTACAGTTAATGCAAAACGAAGTTTCTATGAATACTTTATGTTGAAAACGTAAATAAAAAGATTTTTGGACAAAACATAAGATGTACGAATACTTTTTTTGGCCATATATATATGTATATATATTGCCAGGAACCATTTATAGCTCTAGGGCACAAATATGATGCTATTCAAGTTTCTGTCCAAATAATAAACATATTGTTAGGTGTTATCCTTATATAGATGGCCTTATCTCTTAGCTGTGGTTAATACTAAATGGGGATCAGTGCAGCTTATTATCATCATGTATAATATTATAATATATATCTATAATTCCTTCATGCACCACTTGTAAGGGAAGAATGTAAATAAATATTAGCTTATTTAAAGAATTAAAGTTGTGGAATAATGAAAAATTCAGAATTTTCGTATTTCTGACAGGTCTTTGAATTTATACCTAAATGGTTAAAATTGCTCTAGAATTTGAATGGATGAAAATAAAATACTATGTGTATATATTCTTATCATGGCTTTAGTAAAATATTATATTATATTTCATAATAATTTATAATAATACAATAATTATATTTTATACTCTATATTACACTATAGAACGAGATTTTATCATGGATAAATTAAGATTTTTAGTAGGGCAAAGTACCGAAAATTTAGCTAGTCAAATATGACAAAATAGTTTTTTTTTCTTCTTCAAAATTGGCATATTGATGTATTAAGTTCTAAACAATATACTGAAGAAATAAATAAAGTCATTATTGTAGCATATTTTGAAATATTCTTTCTATACTACTATTCAGGAACGATTACTCCAAACCTCCTAAGTCTGCTCCTATGAGTATTTCTATGTTCTTGCTGGGGTTCATCGATACAATAAAACATTGATCAGGAGTAGTGTTGCGCAAAATTGGTCTTGGTCTTGCACTTTACAAGACCAAGACCAAGGCCGCCCAACTGTTGCAAGACCAAGACCAGGACTGGTCTGAATAAAAATTAAGACAAAATAGTTACTAATACTTGGCAATCTTAGTTACTATATGTTAATAATTGTTATAATCAATATACTTTTGCATTTAACTCCTCTAATTTTTCATTGGGGCTTAGTTAAGTTTCTTCTATCTAAAAAATTACAGTCATATTTCTATAGCAATAAGCTAATAAGAAACTGCAAGACTGTTGCGAGACTCTTGCGCAAGACCAAGACCATGACCAAGAGTGAGTTTGCAAGACCAAGACTCTTCTCGGTCTCGCATATGGGCAACACTAATCAGGGGTTACTTTATTACATTTGAAGTAATAACATTAAGTAGGATGCATATTACTTGCATCCTCACCCAAGCTACTCTGTCTTGGCATCCTCCAGCCAAAAACTAGTGTTGCCATAATCCCCTTGTCAAACACACATAATTATAGTTATAGTTAATAACAATAGTTGACAGTCCACAATAAGTGGTTTATTGTTATACATTATATGTGTGTGTGTGCTCGTGCAGGAAAGGGGACAAAGCTAGTACATTATGTTTTTAAATATTTAAACCTTTTAATAAAATGATATAGAACTTTTAATAGTATGTAATGTGTCTTTAAAAATATTTCTAAAATTATTCATATAAATATTTAGCTAACCAATAATTAAACCAAAAAATTTTAGTTAAAAAACAACAGCACCTTGGTTCACTGTATCCAAGGCTTACATATTAGCAGCTTATTATCACGAATAATCAGAGGCAGTTTTTAGGAAATTTGATTGAGATTTCATTATATAATTAAAGCTAAGAATAATTTTTTCATTTGATTTTACATTTTTACTATTTTGTTTTTATTTTTTAGGTCATCCCAATGTCCGTGCTTTTGTTAGTCATGGTGGACTTCATGGAATTTTGGAAGGAACTTATCATGGAGTTCCTATCGTAGGAACTCCTCTTTTTGCTGATCAAAAGAGCAATGTGAGATTTTGCGAACAGGCTGGTTATTGCATATATATTGATCTTGATACTGTAAATGAAGAAATCCTCTTGGGTGCTATTAACAAAATAATGACAAATTCATCGTGAGTTATAAAATTTTCCAATGTACAATTGTATTAAAATATAATTCAAGTAGTGGTATTTACAATGTTCAAGATTTAGATAGTGGTAATAACAATAAAATGCAATAATGTCGGGACGTATATTATTGTACATATGAGCTAACATTGACATAACTGAACATAATTACTAACAATATTAACTATAAGTTTAAGATATAAATTAGGTAGGGTTAATTAGAATATCTTATCTTTTTCACTGTTATGAGTTTTCTTGATCATTACAATCATTGTTATTAATTACTCAATTACTACTTACTGAATATTTCTAATGATGGTTTGGTCCACGACACAAATCATTTACCTTTGACAGGATGAGAAACTTGGTTTACCAGAAACTTTTTTTCTCAGCATACATTAAATTTATTTTTAATTATTCTAAATATATCATTGAATAGCAATAAAGAACTGAATAATGAAATTTAGTTAATAGCAATAATAAATTGAATTGTGAATAACCATATAATTAATTAAGAAGTTGAAGACCTTTTATTCATTCATCCTAAACTGTTTTACATTAGTAACAGTCTATTTGGAACTTTGACAAGATAAAACTTTGAAACTAATTTATTATTTCTGAGAAAATTGTAAGACAACTTAAGTTAAAAGATAAATTTATATAAGGATCACCCATCATTTTTACTGTTATAATTTTTCTTAATTTATGATAAACAACTTTATTTAGGTTATTAATTTTTTGATCTTTATTTCATTATTATATTTAATCAATATGTGATTAAAATTTATAAAAAAAGACCTCCTTTAATCTTACCATTTTATTTTATAAATAAAATAAAAAATATTTTTTACTAGAATCTTTGTTTCTCCTTATAATATAAGGATGCTAAAAATCATTTTCAAACATTCCAACAAAAACGAAATAGTCATATACTATCCATTTAAAATTGACTGTGTAGTTTAATACTATTTGGCAGTGAAACGTTTTAATAAGGAGAAAATAAAAATTCTTGTTAAAAAGATTTTTTATTTTTAAAATAAAAACTGTTGGATTAAAAGAGATCATTTTTGTATAAAAGTTAAACACATATTTATTAAATATAATAAGTTTTCTTTATTAGTACTTAATTGATTAATTAATTTATACTTCTAAATTCTTTCAAATCATGGCTTGTCCCATTTATATTTTAGTGGCAAAAATTGTTTGGCTATGTCATGATGAGAAACTTGTTTTACAAGAAATTTTATTTCTAAGCATGAAATAAATTTATTTTAAAATATATTATAGTATAGTGATAGCAAATATATATCTGTTTATAGTTATAAAGAAAACGCGCTTAGAAGAAGTAAAATCATGAAAGACAGACCGCTGAGCGTCATGGATAACGCAGTCTACTGGGTGGAGTACGTACTTCGACACCGAGGAGCTCCTCACCTGAGATCTGCGGCTGTAGAACTGTCTTGGTACCAATATCTGCTCCTTGATGTGATGGTAGTTTGGGGAACAGTCTTAGTTATGGCTGTATTATTGTTAAGGAAATGTATCAAATGTATATGTAAAGCGAGGAAATCAAAAAGTAAAAAAGATTGATGAAAACTTTGATATGAAGTCTCTAGTTAAGGAAAAAAAAAATATGACTATAAATTATTGAGCTTGATTATAAATATTTATGTTTTGTAAATTTTATTTATTATACCCTACCACGGGCGGATCTATGGGGAGAAGGGGGACTTTCAGGCTAAAACTCCTCAAAATGGTAAAATATATCCACGTTTTATGAAAAAAATATTTAATAATTACCTCTAAAAGTATTATTGTAAGTGTAATTACATTAAATAGTACTTAAAGAATCACTTAAACTCTATTTCATATAGGTAGTTAATTCCTATCTTTTTCTTCCCCAGAAATTATTGTTATATATTTTAAAAAATATATCTTTTGGGCTGAAGCATCCCCAAAACTAAATCTTGGCTAGTATACCCTACGGGCGTCATTCATCAGATCAAGTTATTGGCATACTTGATTGATATGCTGTGAACTTGTATTTTGCAATAATGTATACAATTATATGTTAAATAATACTGTTATATATAAAAAAAACATTTGTTTAAAACAATTATAATATTCAGCTCCTTTTCATGTTTGTAACATTTCTTTATTTATTACCTTGTAGGCAATACTTATAGGTTTTTACTTATAGGATATTATATATCCGTTCATAATGACTCATATGCGATGAAAAAAAAAAAAAAAAATCATTTCCCTTAATAGTAACTCTTATTGTCTTCTGTTCATAATTGTACTCTCTTACCTCTGCCCTCTGCCAGTGGGCTAACTGAAGCTGTATGTACCTTCCTCTCCTTCCCAAGGTTAAGTGAGTTTGGATCAACAATTTTGATATATTCATTATTCTTATTATTAGGAATCCTTGAAATTTTTGAAAACTGGATTTAGTGGATTTTGATTCTAGAGGCCACATATATTTTCTTTAATAAAAAACAAAGTAAATGTTTGATCCTGTTTTTTTTTTTTTTTTTTTTGCTAGCAATGGGATCTTCTTCAGTGTTTTAAAATAGAGCCTCGATACCTTAGGCCAGGGACACACTGACAGCCGCTGCACTGTCTACTAGCACAGATATTAAGCTATTTCTTACTTTAATAGTAGCTTAATATCTGTGCTAATGGACAGTACTGAGGCTGTCAATGTGTCCCTGACCTGAGATATCGAGGCTCTATTATAAAACATTGAAGAGAATCCCATTGTTAGCATAATAAAACAGGGATCGAAACATTGAATAAACAACAGGATTAATGAACATTTTGTAGTTCATTGAATAATAATTAAGTGAGCTAATTTCCAAATTGAATAATTATGTTTATATATATATATATATATATATATATATATATATATATATTATATTTAAAAAAAAAATTAATATATAATAAAAATTATAATATAAAATAAGAAATTTTATATATATATAAAATTATTTATTAAATTTTGCTTGTCACAAGGACATTATTTAACAAAAAACTTCTAAACAAATTTTAGATTTATTTTTATTTATAATTTTGAATTACAATGAATTATAATTATTTTTCTTTTAAAAAAAAATTACTTTTATACTAGGTTGAAAAGATCACTAATCATATTATAAATATAATGACATATTTTCCCCAGATAATTGTCAAACTATCGTTGAGTGTAGTGCCTTGACATCTTAACCTTGAAATATATTAGCCAGTTAAGAGGTGTAATTTCTTAGTCAGTCATAAGTAACATGGACATAGGCATTCTTGATGAAGAAAATAATGTATTCATTACTCTTAGGAATCGTGTTAATCTTATTTCATAATTAATATGTTATGACTAGTGAAGATAACACCTACTGATAACTTATCTTGTCTGAACACTAAAACAATAATTAGTAATTAAATAGGATTGTTGTGGTTTACGGTGTATTGCAGCCTAGGTAAGCTCTCAGCAGTGTGATATATTATATTGAAAATGTATTATCTCGGTTTGATCAACAGTTAAATATCTTGTATTTACATTAAACAACATTGTGGATATTGGAGAATAGATTCAGGAGTAATAATTATAGCATATAGTGACAATATCTATAATTGTTTAGTAACAATAGCTTCATTAAGTCAAACAATTTTTTTTTATAATTAGGTTTTGTTATCAACAGTTTAAGATAATTTTATTTATTTTTACGAAATATGATTGCACTATGTCTAAGGCCATTATAATTGGTCATGTTTGGCGGTATATTCATATATTTGAATAATTAACTATTTACTAACTTTTTGAGTTATTTAATAATAATTAATTTAAATTTTAGAATATATGCTCAATGAGAAAAAAAATATCAACAGAAAATTGTCTTGTATCTCATTATCATTATCCTATATTGCAGAAAAAGAACAAGATCTGTCAGTAATTTATTTGGAAAAGATTGTTTTCATTAATTTTACCATCAATATTATACCATATTCATATCTTCAGTTTATTAATTTTTCATAGCAATTCGCTACTACGAATTCTGATATAATGAATTTCTCATTTAAGCTTAAGTTTCATGTTACTTAAGTTTAGGAAACATTATGTGTTGACATTTTTATTGTTTTTATTTGGTTAAAAAAAATAATAAAAAAACCAAGTTATTACCACTAACCAAGGAAATATGGGAGGAGGAAAAGGTATCAGAGACTTGGAATGTGGAACCTGTGCATACTAAAGAAAGTCTCCATGCATGAGTGTAGTAATTACTGAGGCATAGCACTCCATTCTGTTGCCTAAAAGATATCCACAAGCATACCAGATACCGATATCTGTTTAAAAGGATATATCTGTATTACGAAAATACAATAGGCAGCCACCAAGCTGGATTTTTAACGGAAGGCAGAATGCTAGACCAGATCTTCATCCTCAGACAAGTACTCAGAAAACAATGAGAAATAGTTCAGGATGTGCATGTCTTACTTTTCGATTTGAAAGCAACTTATGATTCCTTGGACAGAAACTATATTTGGAAAATCATGACTGAACTGGGAGGAGAGGTAGCGTGGCCAAGAGGGCTAATGCATGGGGACAGCACAGGGTGTTGTTAGGCAACCCACCCTGATGAGAGATAATAGATAAACAAATTAAGGGTTCACGTCCCGGTGCTCGGGGGAGAGGGGAGAGGAGCCTTTTAACTCTGGCATTAATCGTTCGCCCTCACACCTTGGCCCCAGAGAAATTGCCGGGATTTTTGGGAAGTTTTTGAGATTGACTAAGGCGTGAACACGTGACTAAATGTCGAGTTCTAATACGAGGATATAGGAGAAGTATCTAAATCCTTCAAAGTTAAATTTTTTTAAAAATTTATTTTTGTTTATTTCCCCTGCCTGGCCATTTTTGGCATACATGGTTCTCAGCAGCAGTGGGGCAGTGTGCATGGGTTTTGCGCACGCCACTGCCACCGATCATACTTTTTCTATTTGTTATTGTTCAGTATTTTATACATGCTTTGGGTATGTATGTATTTATTTCTATGAACAATAAATATAGGGTTTTCCTGTGGAACAGTCCATTGCACAGCTCTGCACCTTCCATGGTGAAATCGTGCCTTAATATTCTCTTTTCAGTCCAGCTGCTCTCAGAAACCACCAGGACCTTCCCTCAGCAGGAGGGTAGACACAGAGCTGGCTCAGTTCAAATTTCGAACTGGAAATATTCTAGGAAACGGACTCGATTTTGTTCAACTTAGCGCTAGAGAAGATGATTAGAACGTCACATGAAGATGGAGAAACCAAGAGGAAATTGAGAAGCTCGCTAAGAACCTGGATTAATCGGCCTAGGGTAAAGTAAAAGAACATATACGATAATCAGCTGAAAATTTCCTCCCAATAACAGGATCTGCGCTGAAGAGGAATCGTTCCCGAGAATAGACAAATTCAATTATCTTGGTTCCACTATAACCTTAATAAATGATCAACAGTCGGAAATAGGACAGCTTATAGGAAGCGTAAACAGAGCCTTCTTCAGTCTTTCAAAGGTAGTAAAATACTAAAAATTTCAAGATTTCTTTTTATTCCCCCCTTCACTTTATTCGTATATCATTTAGGATATACTAGGTTTTCCCGGGACAGAGGAGGCGGATTAGTACCAGAGAGTTAAATGCCACCTAGTCCTGGGACGCGAACTCTTAATTGTTTTATCTTGTAATTTCTGTTATCAGGTTGCCCAGCAACGAGGTGTTATACACAGGCGTCAGCCCTCTTGACCATCCCGTCCCTTTTAATTCGCTATTGTAAACTATTTGTTATTGATTTTAATCGTTGTTGTTATTGATTGCTCATCGAATTATTGGTAGTGGCGAAATGACAATTCTGTGCCTGCAATAATATTTAAATTACCCTGAATGAATAACTTGATGAATAACTAAATAATGATTTCATTATTTCATTCTTTCACTGAATAAATATGATTATTCATGAAACAAAGTTGGGTAAAACCCTAAGTTTTCGGCACCATTAAGGAAACTTTAAAACGTGTTTGTTCCGTCTTAAAAACATCTTACGAATAACTTAAAAAAAAATATAATTGTCAATTCTGCAACAGCTAACAACAAACAGGAGTTGTTTTATAAATGTTAGTATCTGAAACTAGGACGATTATATTGAGCTTAAAATTTATTATTAAATTTTGTAATTTCAGGTCCTCAAGATGAAAGGTGCTGTTTGTATTTTAATATTCTCTATTGTGAACTACTGCCATGGATACAACATATTAGTGATGATGCCTTACCCATTGTATAGTCACACCAAATCTTACTTGCCACTATTTATCGAATTAGCTAAAAGAGGACATAATGTAACAATGGTCAGCCAGTATAAATTAAATGAACCTGTTCCGAATTTTAATGAAATCATCGTTGATGACATTATGAAAGATATGCGTTAGTATATAATTTATATTATAATAATACTATATTATGTTTTTATGAGTTTGTTTGAGCTTGTACATTTATGGCTACTGAGGTTGTTTTTCGCATGTTCATCACTTGTGAATGTTAAGTATCTCATAGAGATCATGCGTGCATTTTTTGTGTATTTTTGTGCAATTGTGAGAAAGAAAGCTAACATAGTATTAAAAACTTCTGCTACTACTACTCCGTGGCGCTACAGACCGGTACGATTCTTGTCTTCTCAATGAGTCTTCGCCAGGCCAATCTATCCTGAGCAACCTATTGCCAGTTGGGGGTGCCCAGCAGTTCCATTATCTCGTTTCTGCATCCTCCCTTCTTAATCAATGCTTGCCTCTTCCTATGCTCCCATGCAGTCTCTCCTCCAGCAAATATCTTGAGATCTTCTCTATTGGCATTCGTGCAAAGTGGTCAGCATGAGGGGTACCCATCCACCCAAGGTTAATGGCACAAGAACCTATCACCCCACTTACAACATATTTGATTGCTCACCTCTTTTTAAAAACAGAGTTATTGAATTAGAAAAATCGTAGATCGTATATAATTGTCACATATAATACACTTGCTGCGGACTGTTCCAAGTTTTCCCCTTGTCCCTTAGTATGAAACTTTTCATTCCGAAAATTCACAACTCCATCAAAATGTGTCTCCCTAAAAAAATCAGAAACCTGCTAAAATATGCCCTCCTCAAAAATGTTGATGCCATCAAACTCTATTTAGGGCCCCCCTGGCCCATAACGTAGTATGCCCAATTTTACTTTCGTCATTAAATCTGCTCCTCCAGTCTTAAATCTCTGCATTCATCCTCCTTCTGCAATTGTTGACCTTTCTCACTTCAAATATGCGGCGAAGGATTTCCCTTCCAAAAATAAGAAGACCCTTTTCCTCTGTACTTGTGAAAGTTGAGGACTCCAAGCCGTAAGTTAGGATAGGCTTATATGACCATATGACCATACGAAGGTCCTATATAATTGACACTTGGTAGAGCCTGTTAATCATGATTTTTTAAGGTGTCTATTCATGCCAACATTTATTGGCATTAACCAGTTTCTGACCAATTTTTACAGAAATTGTGTTTCTGGAGGTTATCATTAATCCCAGATATTTAAACTGATCCACACAACGGAACGTGAAGGACCCATCTCGACTGGTTCCCGTCCTGCTGCGTCTGCCCTAGGTCCTGCTAAAAAATACTTGGTTTTTTCTTCACAAGCATTCCCATTTCTTATGCAGCTTCAGCCAAATTAAGTTGCTCGCTTATTAGCGACTTGAAGGATCCTAGCGATGAGTTAAGATCTTCTGGAAAACAATATACCTCAACAGACCTATTGAAAATAGTGTTTGTTGTCTGTATTCCCGAGTCACATATGACCTTTTCCAAAGCTAAATTAAAAATAGCAGACGAGCCAACCCATCACCCTGCCCTAAACCTCTTGCGGAAACAAATTATGGTAAAATGTCTGACAGTACCCTTACAGCGCATCTCGCGTTATACATTATCATCCTGATTAAGTGGGGAAGTTTCAGTGGTATTCCAATTTCAGAAAAGGCTGCGTATAATTCAGGCTCCTTTTTAAACTGTCGTATGGATTTCAAAAATCGATAAACAGGTGGTGGGTAATCTTCCGGGGCTCATGCGATTTTTGTGGGATCATACTGAAGCTATCTGATCAACTGTAGATCTACCCCTTCTAAACCCAATCTGATACTTGCTAATTTCTCTAAGAAAATGGGAGCTGTTTTATATACATAAGTTTGGACAGAATTTTAAAAACTTCTACTATAGAAAACTTCTACATTATTTTCAATAATAAACCAATGTAATCGTCCAACAAATTCAAATTCAAAAACATAAACTCTCCTCAAAATGTGAGATTTTACGTTTCAGGATACGTAGTACTCGAAAATCGAATAAAAAAAAATTCTCCGTCCGCTTTCGCTCATTATCTACGAAACTACAGAATCTATTTTTTTTTTTTTTAATAATTTGGAATATAAGTTAGAGGTTACCCGAGGATGTTCCTCCTACCTCGACAGTACTATCCGCCCTTTCCTTTTAAGATGGCGGCTGTAAAACCTGTGTTGGTGTAGACGTCTAAACGAATGTAACGATTTCAAGGAAATTTGGCTAAATTCTTCTCCTAGATGCCCTTTAAATATATATACAGAACATAGTACATCGAAATCTATATCTCTTTCAAGATGGCGGCCGAAAGACCTGTGCCGTATAGACGGATTTACCGATTTCTGTGAAACTTGGCTAAGAAAAATTCAAAAATTTACGAAATCTGAAGGAATGTTTTTTTTCTTAGAAAATTATTGATTAATGATGAAATTGAAAATTATTTAGGGCAACATTAGGTATCGTCTTTTATTTATTTTGTCCTTATGCTAAAAGGAAAGTAATGCACTTTTGATATATAATAGTTTGAAAATAATAAACCATAGTGTAATAATTTGCAGCGTTTTTTTTTTTTTTTCATTTATATCACATAATATTGTTATAGATATTTGTGTTCAAATTATTATTTCTTTCCCATGTTTCTTTTTTATAATTTAATATTGTTACTTTTTTTTTTCAATATTAGTTTTGCCTTGTTAAATTTGTTGTATGTCGTTAAAAATAGGAAAATGTCGACAATCAAGAAAATTAAAATAAAAAAGTAAGAAGAAATTATGCCAAGTTGACTTAAAACTGCTTTCAAACTTCATCAGTCAATAGGTCAAATTATTTTTAAAAAAATAAATTGTAGAAATCATTTTTTTAAATTTGTTATCTGTCTCTGTTCTATATCGAATCAAACCAGCACCTGAATAAAACCATTTGTATCTGTCTTTCCCGAATATTGTCTAGTTTTCTGCGGTCAAGTAAGAAGAAGACGTATGGTTTTCGAGTTATTCGGAGAAAACTTTTAAATCTTAGAATTTTTTTATATTTTCAAACCCAGCTTTGTTGCATATCTAGAGAACAAAAAATTAAATAAACAGTTTTTGATTGATTTCATATTTTTATTATTTTTTTTTTTTTAGATGAGAACAAGTTTGACATCAGAATCATGGAAGGATTTTTATTTAGACTGTTCGGTCTCAGGCTTGTTTGTAAATTATTGCTCGATGATGCATTTAAATCTGAAGGCTTGAAAGCATTTTTGAATGATACGAATTCGAAATTTGATATGGTCATTACTGAAACTTTTTTTTGTCAGGAACCATTTGTAGCTCTAGGGCACAAGTACGGGGCTATTCAGGTTTCTGTCCAAACAATTACCTTATTCATGGCCTTATCACGCGTTACTGGAAACCCGCACAATCCAGCTTACGTCCCTTCAATCGTTTGCCCATCATCGCATCAGATGAATTTTTGGGAAAGATCGAAAAGTGCGTTAGCAAATCTACTGGATTATCTTATTTCCCATATAACATGGTTGTATTTGGTAATAATTTTTCAGTTACTATGAGTAGCTTTATTTTACATTATTTAAAAGTTCGACTTATGTTATTGATGTATTTTTTATTATTTCAGGACTACTATATGAGTAGCCGTTTAGCACCATACCCTGGATTTGAAAATTTACCGCCTATGGTAGATATGTTTAAGAATTTTTCTCTTGTTCTACTTGACAATCATATGGCAATAACTTACCCTCGCCCGTATCTTCCAAATGTGGTCGAGATTGGAGGACTGACCGTCAAAGGAGGGGATAAACTCGATGAAGTAGAGAGATGCAAATAATAAATTATTTACACGAATTTAAAATTTATATTAATAAAATTGCAATACAATCAGGTATATGTTAGAACACTGTGGTGCTGTATCAATGGATTGGTTGAATTATTGTTTTAGTTATTACTGAAAATCATTGTAATTATTGAAATCTAACCAGAATAAAAAGAATTAAACGTAATAATAATCCGTATTTTCTCATATTTTCTTATCTATATGAAAAGTTGAGAAAATTGATATACGCCATATTGCATACAGTGTGACTAAGCACTTTCTTTTCCATTGTCTTGATTCTTAACATGTTTTAGGAATGGGAACAATATTTGAATGAATCCGTTGATGGAGTAATATATTTCAGCTGGGGATCCCATTACAAAACAGAAAATATGAGGCCTCACGAACTCACTGCTTTCATGTCAGCATTCGGAAAGCTAAAACAAAGAGTACTGATGAAAGTAGATGAAGATACCATGCCGGGAAAACCTGATAATGTAAGGCTGGCCAAGTGGGTACCACAAGCTAGTATACTAGGTAATCATTTTCGCATATATTCAATTGAAATATGTGTTTTATGTACTAGATAGGCACTTAGAAAAAACTTTGATGAGGAAGATGAACTTTTATTCTTCCAGACACCATTACTTTTCGTAACACAATTACTAGTTTTTGTAAATATATATCAAGAACCTATAATCTTGGCTACCCAAATATCGGTTACATTTACCACTTGGAAAAAATGACTTAGAGGTACTCGGAGATGACGACAATACAACGATTCGCCGAATCGTTGTATTGTCGTAAACGCGAATCATCAACGATTCGCCTACATGACGGTAATCGCCTACTTGTATCTGATGAGCAAGCCGAGGTACTGGTACTCGAGGTGCTCGATTATTACTGAAGAGATACTGATGCCAGAACAGACCAAGGATCAAAGCTGCCTTATATGACCAACTATAGGTTATGTTGATATGTTAGGGAAACTTTATATTGATACATCTCGAAGAGGTGTAGTGCATATATACAAATTAAATTCCTACAAATTTGTATAGTAAATGTCTCCGAAAATATTTTCCGGAACAACGGAAATTCGCAAATATTTTTGGAAATATAATTTACAATTATTATTACAAAATTTATCAGCAACATTCAGTGATACTAGACGAACATACAGTTTTTCAAAGATCAGCACTGAATTCCATTTAATGCATATAAAATATGACATCTGTCATTATTCTAACTGTTCGAAAGAATTCGACTCTGTGTCCCACGGCATCTTCTGTCAGTAGCTAGTTGACACTGAATACCCATAAGCTCTATACCAAACCTATTCAAACAAAGCCTGGATGAACTAGTTCAAGATGAACACTTTTGCCCTGTTTCCCTCACCTGCGGTGGGCCACGAAAAGCAGTTCTATCTGCACTGTTTCTCATCCACATGCTGAAATAGCAGTAAATAGTGGAAGGGTAAAGCCATCACTAGCTTTACTCGAGCTTGATCGGTAAACTATACTAATGAGCAGAAATTGGAACTCTCAAGCATAACAGTGAATAGCTCAAAACAAGAATGCATCTTATTTGCTCTACAAAAAGAAAAAAATGTCCGAAATCCTAAAACCATTAGAAAATAAAAAAAACACTTGAGCTCTATTTCATTCCATCCCACTCTTCCTAGACATTAAGCTGGATCGGCACTTAAAACTGTAGGCCCACAGCTACAATTAAGTAAGGTTCATATGAATGAAAAAAGATTCTATAGTCTTTTAACTTCTTCGGGGCTTTCACTGCGACTTAAATTGCATGCATACAAAAGTACTTCGATGTAGACAGCGTACCATTTTTCACTCATCTAAAAAAAGGCACACTGAAACAGCTTCAATCGTGCTAGAACATTATACTAAAAATAAGATGATTTGGTCAACATTATTAAATAAAGTAGCAGGAGAGCTGCGCGACATCTTTGAACTTCCGAAGACCGCACAATGTCCAATTATTGGACTTATTATTGTTAACAATTACATAACATTGTGAGCCATAAATATAAAAAGTCATAAAATTGTAGTTTGAAAATATGAGTACCTTGAATGTCTGTAAAAAATAAAAATTGCATACTTGCTCCCAATTTTCATGAACAGTCTGTGTCATTTCTAGGAAATTAGATAGAGATAGTATTTCAAAAACTTGAGAATAGTTGCCTTACTTTGGTGTTTTCTTATAATTTGATTTTTTTTTTTTGTTGCTTTTTAGGTCATCCCAATGTTCGTGCTTTTGTCAGCCATGGTGGACTTCATGGAGTTTTGGAAGGGACCTATCATGGTGTTCCTATCATAGGAACTCCTCTCTTCGCTGATCAAACGAGCAATATAAAATTTTGCGAAGAGGCTGGTTATTGCATATATATCGATCTCAGTACTGTTACTGAAGCAGTCCTCTTGGATGCTATAAACAAAATACTGACAAATTCATCGTGAGTTGTTAAATTTTCTAATGTATCCTGGGGTTCACATATAATTCTAGCGGGGCTATTTATACCGTTAAAAATTTAGATAGTCGTTATCAATAAAATAACGTTTTTTAATTTATTATTTTGGATGTGTAAGCTAACACTACCATAACTCTTCATAATTATAAACATGATATTAGCAGTTGCTAACAATGCTTTGTAATGGACAGAAAAAAACTGCAAGCTTTCAGGCGTTTTGCTCTATAAAAAACATTCTGTAAATTTCTACTTACAATCCTACTTAGAGCTGAATAGGTATTTTGATATCTAGAAAAGTGAATGTAAAAATTATAGACGGTATAACATGATAAATTACTGTGCTTTAATAATTCAAAAATATTTTAAATAGTGATAAAAACTTCATATATTTTTACAGTTATAAAGAAAACGCTCTTAGAAGAAGTAAGATCATGAAAGACAGACCCCTGAGCGTCATGGATAACGCAGTCTACTGGGTGGAGTACGTTCTTCGGCACAGAGGAGCTCCTCACCTGAGATCTGCGGCTGTAGAACTGTCTTGGTACCAATATCTGCTCCTAGATGTGATTGTAGTTTGGGGGGCAGTCTTTGTTGTGGTTGTATTATTGTTAAGGAAAAGTATCAAATGTATATGTAAAGCGAGGAAATCAAAAAGTAAAAAAGACTGAAGAGAACTTTGGTATGAAGTCTCTAGTTGAAAAAAAAGACAATTAGTGATTTTGCAGGATTTCAATATTTATATCTTATACATTATATTTATTATATCCTACTAACATTAATTATCAGATATGCTTTAATAATGTATATTATTATAAGATATTATAATAGTGTTATTTGTAATAAAATATATAATAAAAACTTTTTTTTTTTTTTTCTTTCTTATGCCAGTCGGTGGTCATTTGGCCATCCGACATCTTGCTGCCAAGTATAATTTAGATTTTCTGATATGTATATTTGAAAATATTTTGTCTCTTATGTCCCTCAAGGCAGGACATGCGTCTAGACGCTTCCCTTCCACTTTGCCGAAATGTACTTTTCTTATTTCTTCCTTCACTACCATCTTCACCATTCGCCGTATTGAGTCGTAAGGTTTTGGATGTATCGGCTGAGGCAAATCTGTTCCTCGCTTGGCAAGAATATCAGCCTCAACGTTACCCGGAATCCCACAATGGCTGGGGATCCACTGTAGGACCACATGACATCAGATGTGCTTTAATAATGTATATTATTATAAGATATTATAATAGTGTTATTTGTAATAAAATATATAATAAAAACTATATAATATCCATATCCTTACCATATTGCATGTCTCATGTTAGGTAATGAGAAATTTTCTAAACTGAGTACTGAAATCATTGATGAGCAACGAAAATCCATCAGGCTGTTTCTAAGTCTTTTAATTTTGTGTTGTCTTATCTTTTTCTTTGTCAGTTGAAACTTTGTAATAGTTGTGCTATTTATTTATTTTTTTCTAATTTTGATGGAATATTTGCTTAATACTTCCGCAGATAGTGAATTTATCTTTACAAAAAATGCACATTTATAAAATAATATCACGATTTATCGTTGACTTAGCCACCAGTTTTAACTGGCTAAGTTGATCACTCATGTAATGAAGATGTTATGACATTATAGTGGTCTCGTCTACAAATACAATGGAGAGTATTTTTATGACATTAATTAAGTGATTAAGAATTATCATTTCATAGTCATCGATAAAGCAGATGGGGATTAGCGTGCCTAAATAAGAAAATAAGATATTCATAATTTTTAGGAATTGTTTTTATCATACTAAGTAATTTATATGTTATGAATAGTGAAGATAACACTAGCTGATACGTTATCTCGTCTGAATACTAAAGCAATAACTTGTAATTAAGCAAGATTGTAGAGGATTACGGTGTATTGCAGCCTAGGTAAGCTTTGAATACCATGATGTATTGTACTGGAAAGTTATTATCTCGGTTTGATCTACATTGAATTATCGTATATTAGCATTAAATAACATCGTGAATAGCAGCGAACAGATTACAGAACGATACATGTAGCATATAGCGTTTCCTGTTTATAGTGACAACAGTTTTATTAAATCGAAAAGTTTACTTTCTTTGGTTTAGGTTTGATAGAAATATTTCTAGATGATTGCATCCATATCAAAACATTTCTGCACAGTTAAGTACAATATAATTTTTCATATTTGGGATTATATGGGTACCAGTATTTGTATTTAAATATATGGATGTCCTATTTTATTTATTTTTTAAATAAGTTTATGCAGAAGATTTTTACTGAAAGATAAACAACTCTGGCCGACCAAATGAAGTTGAAAACAACCAAAGAGTTTATAAACGAAAATCTTCATATCTCTACTCGTGAAGTCATAGAAAATCTCGCTTTGTTCGCAAACGAGCATCGAAAAGCATTTGATTTAACTTGAGTATATTTATTTTCCACGAAAATCCGCAATTACTCAGTTGCCAAGCCTATACTAGTTAAAACTAATAAAAGTCCGAACATTATGCAGTTTTGAGGGCTCCCATCGCACATTAAGAACAGAAAATCGATAAAAACTCCAAAAGATCTTTTTATTTGCAAATGAAAAGATTAGAACCGTTTCCAGTTAAACTACAAATTCTGTGTTGTCTATTCTGCGAATTGTTGAACCAAATAATATGACGGTGAGACTAAAAAAAAGTTGGCTTGTGGACGCACTTCTTCAAAAAAATGGTAGCTTATTTAATAGTCCTGAGAGGAGTGACCAGAAGGGTGTTTCATGTTGCGTCGTCAAAAGTTGTGGGGGGCACATTTTGACGAGGTTTTGAATTTTTGAAGAGGAATATTTCGAAGGAATTATAAATTTTTAGAATGAACCAGGGGACAAGGGAAAAACATGGAACGGTCGCAGCAGGTATAGGTACAGGTACAAATCATCTACGAATTTTTAAATTCCACTTTCGTTTGCACTGTTTTTAAGAATATGAGGTTCTTGGTGGGAAAGGTGGAGGAGGGAGGGAGGGATTTGTGTTTAGAAATTAGTAATTAAACTAAATGATTATTTTTTCAATGGGTTTCTACTTATTTTGACTTTGTATACAACTACTTAGTGATTATTATATACCCTTTGGTACTGTTTTGAACTTGAAAATGTTCTTGAGAATTGGATCCTTATATCCAAATATATGTTTTTGAGTATAAAAGAATAAATACCACAGAGCATTTTGAGACACAGAGCATTGCACAAAATAGGATAGATTAAAAACAAAACTGAGATTATTTAAACATATACTGAGGTATAATTCATGTAGTATAAATGCATTAGGAAAATTTGGCTTACAAATTTAGTGATAAATAACTTTTATTTGTTTTTGGTAGCATATAACGCAAATTTTATCTGAGTACTGTATGTAAGGTCTGAAACAAACTTTATCAATACATTTTTGAAATTATGACGATTTTACTGAACTAATCATTATAATTAAAGTTTGTGACTTTTGTAATTCCAGGTTTTCAAGATGAAAGGTGCCATTTATATTTTAATATTATCTATTATGAACTACTGCCATGGATACAACATATTGGTGATGATGCCTCTCCCATTGTACAGTCACACCAAGTCTTACTTGCCACTGTTTATCGAATTAGCAAAACGAGGGCATAATTTAACAATGGTCAGTCCGTTTCAATTAAAGGAACCTATTCCGAATTTCAACGAAGTTGTAATAGAGGACAGCCTGAGAGAAATGCGTTAGTATTTAAATTTTTTTATGATAATGCTATGTTATGTTTAAATGAGTTCATTCAATAAGTGAATTATTTAATTGGAAAAAAACATATTGCTGCTTCGAACGTCAAAGGTCACATACGTTCTTTTTCATATGTGAGTGAAGCGAGTTTCGGATAATATTTTCTGTGCATGTATCGGTAGGTGTGTGTGAGATGGGGGAGATTTCCTAAGGGAGAAATTTCCCATTACAGAAAATTAAATATTTTTTTAAGTAATACATTGGTGAGGATAATCCCTAAATGATAAAAAGATATATAAAAACATGTATATAGTACATCAGGGGTGCCCAGAATAGTGTTTGATGCCGCAAGTTGCGCCATTAAAATTTTTGAGGCGGCATAGTTTGACGGTTTTTTTAGTTTTTGAAGAAGCCACATTTTGTCAGGCTTCTGAATTTTCGGAGTATAAAGTTTCATACTAAGGGACATGGAGAAAATATATAACAAAACGCAGCAAGTGTAATTGTGTAAGATCCACGATTTTTCTAATTCTACTATCGCTTCCTCAGTTTTTCAGAAAATATCTTGGGATAGGGAGGAGAGGACGGATAGGTTCCTGCGCCATCAACCTTGGGGAAGATGTACACCTCTGTAGTGCATAGTATTACATTATTTATAATACATTATATTGTTATGCATTTCGTGAGTTATTTTCTAGAATATTGACCATCGTAGCAGAAATATAAAAAAATGTAGTGGTTTTTATCATGTATGAATTTGACTCCTGGGTTTATTAATTTGCATATCTGATCTCGATATAAATTGCAATAATATACCCAGAAATCAAATCGATCCTAACCTTGTGTTTTTCGTTTTTTTTTATACTTCTCCGAAAGAGAAATGAATGCTCCCGGAATACTGGGTTTCGCAAGTCCTTACGGGACATTGAGGCTTTCGGGTCAAACTGTACAGTTTTGGCAAGAACGTCGACTCCCAATGTTCCAGGTGCCGCATCACAGAAACTGCCGAACACGTCGTAACCTGCATTCTGTTTGAAGGATTTAGGGACACTTTAACGAGGAAAGCGGAATTCTACGTTATGACAGAAGATGATTTCCCCTCCCTCATGAAACAAGAGAACTACCCGTATTTCGAAAAATTCGTATACGGGTGGAAGATGTCTGTGGGTCCGGAACACTTTAACCATGGTGCCCCTAGACGAAGAGAGGAAGCGGTAGAAAGCAATCCATGAATGAAGATGTGGACTTCAGTTGAAGCACTACCGTCTAAGTGGCTGATGTAGCTTCATAAAAAAAATATTTATTACGCTACCCTCACCAAAACCCGTGAGGTAAGTTAGGGTGAAAATAAATAAATGTTTTCTTTTTATTGATTATTTATTATGATTATAGCGCAATGGCTCGAGTACTTGGAATGTAATAATTTATTTTAATCATCGACCCGACCTTTTTTTTATTTAAAATTTGGCTAGGAAATGGGTGGAAAAAGAGGAAGAATATATATACTTCATCGTAATTTGTCTATATGATATTATATTATTGAAATCACTGATCTAGTTTTATTTATCTATAAATAAATATAAAATCCTTTGGTTGCACTAACAAATATATCTTTAGAACACGTAAATTTAATTACAATCAAAATAGATTCTTGAAGGATTTTCTGGTCTCATCAGCCTTATCTGAGCTACCAATCTGATTTTAGCTACAGACATCTTCATGTTCAAATAAGGTTCTATAGCATCTTGTATATGGGGCTGAATGAGTTATTTAGGATGAACTCTATGTCTTTGCTTAGCCAATAGTTCTGGGCTTACTCAGTATTTTCAGTCCATTCTTCTTTTGACAGGATGGGTTGATTTTCCACACCATAATATGTCTAGAATATTTTGTAACACATTTATCCAGTTGAAATGTAGCTTGTAGAGCTTGGCATTCTTGAGGGCGAGGTAACAGTTTTTGCATAAGTTATCCTCTAGCATCTATAAGATTCGTTGCCACCAGTATTGCATTCTCTTCAATACTTGAATGTGGGTGTGAGACCGTTCCAGTCTCTAATAGCACAAAACTGGTTGGGGTATTGAGTGGAAGACGGAGAAATATTTTAAGAAATAATAGATGAGCTTATTCAATTTTATCTGTGCATTCAGGATCCCAAATTTCACATCAATTGAGTAGCGTGCTCTCTGCGATTGATTCGTATAGATTTATTTTTTTTCGTCATACGTCTCATTTGCAATTTAACATTACTTTAAACACTAAATTATTAGCCATATTACATTTTGTGCTGAAATAGGAACCTGCCTGGCAGAATTCAGCTGATGAATAAAAAGGAACTCCCGAGTATTATCCATTCCTCATAAATTATGTTTTTGTTTTTTACAGAAGAGAGCAAGCACGACATAAGAGATTTCGAAGGATTTTTTATGAGACTGTTCGGCCCAAGGTTGTTTTGTATAATTATGCGTCATAATGTATTCAAATCAGAAAGCTTTAAAGCATTCTTGAATGATACAGATTCCAAATTTGACATGGTCATTACAGAAACTTTTTTTGGACAGGAGCCATTTATAGCCCTAGGGCACAAATATGGGGCTGTTCAAGTTTCTGTCCAAACAGTGAACATATTCATGGCCTTATCTCTGGTTACTGGAAACCCACACAATCCGGCTTACGTTCCCTCGAGCGTCTTTCCATCATCCCGTTATATGAATTTTTGGGAAAGGTCAAAAAGTACATTTGCTAATCTACTGGATTATCTTATATCCCATGCAGCATGGCTTTATTTGGTAATAACATTTTAATTACTATGATTAGCTTTATTTTATATTAATTATTATTGTCATTGATACCAATAATCCTTTAATCGTTTCAGGACTATGATATGAGAAGTCGATTCGCACCATATCCCGGATTCGAAAATTTGCCGCCAATATTAAATATGTTTAAGAATATTTCTCTTGTTCTACTTGATAATCATATGGCAACCACTAACCCACGTCCATATCTTCCGAATATAGTAGAGATTGGAGGATTGACTATCAAAGGAGGAAATAAACTCGATGATGTGAGAACATTTGAAAATAACTATATGTATTCAAATGTTAACTTAACCTTAATAGTAATAATAAAAACACATGTTTGACCACAATATACCTGCTTTATTTGTTTTATTTACACCAACGTTTCAGCTCTTTGACTAAGTTAAAAAACGTATTTTAAATAATTAAAAATCATTATTGACTAACAAATTGATGCTGACAAGGGTAATTCAGTCCATAATGATTGTTAATTATTTGTTCCCTTGAAATCGGTCCAAGGGCTGAAAAGTTGGTGTCAAAATACAAAGTAGGACTATTGTGATCAAATATGTGTTTGTATTATTTGAAAATTACTTTTAAAATTCACATATATAGTAATTAATGTTAATTCAATCAGGTATAAATTAAATTAGAGTAGAACGGGACCTATTGTTATGCTAGATTACTGGGATTTCAAGGGATGAATTATGTATTATAAGTCATATATTTTTTTTTTGTGTTTGTGTGTGTATTAAAATTATATGCAACTTCTATCCAGGCATCAGAAAAGAAATAGAGTAGGAGCCGGTTTCATTTAACGGAAGGACTTACAGCTAGAAACCATTTTAAATTACAGATAATCCTCGCCTGAGTTGAGCATACACAACTCCGGTCAGTAGCTTTAAAGCAGTTGTTTTATATAAAAAATTTTAAATCAAAGTGGCGAAATTTGGCGTTTCATTTAACGAGAAAACTGACAGCTGAAAGTTTGATGAGATGTATAATATGTTCCTAAATAAGAAAACATCTTGGCTGCCGGTCTACGTAGATGAGTTTCGAAAACTGACGGGTGCCGAAGTCACTAATTTGTGCCGTGCATTTAACTAAAAGACTTACGCTTGGTACTTGGCTCAAAATACGCAGTGAACCAATCTAAAATAGAATTCGAGATGACTGGCGACGTAGATTGTTGAAATTATAAAACTAACTCGAATTTTTAATTTGGATTGAAATCCTACGAACGAAAAACCTTACGGCAGAAATCAGTTAGATGAAAATGAATCGAAACCGTACCAACTGACCACTTAAATCGGTAACAATATAAAAACTAACGGTCCCAAAGCTACTAATTTTTGCGGTGCATTTAACGGAAGAACTTACGCTTGCAACTCGGTTCAAAATACGCAGCAATCTAATCTAAAATAGAATTCGAGATGACTGAGGACGTTAGTTTTTGCATTTTTGAAACTGACTTGATTTTCTGAACATGGGTTACAATATTTCAACGAAGAACCTTACGGCGAAGAAATTACTCATATATAATTACTTATATAATACAGAAATGCATACCAACTGACCACTCAAGTCAATTGCAATTTAAAAACTGAGGCATCCAAATGCCCTATATTTGTTGGGTGAATTTAACTAAAAGACTTGCGCTTTAAACTGGGTTCAATATACGCAGCGAGCCAATCTAAAATAGAATGCGAGATGACTGACGACATTAATCGTTGTAATTTTAAAAGTGACTTGATTTTTTAATTTGAGTTGAAGGTATTCAACGAAAAACCTTATGGCCAAAAATTATCTCATTCCATAGATTAGATGAAAATGAATCGAAAGGATACCAACCGACCGCTTAAATCGATTAGAATATAAAAACTGACGCCCACAAATTCACCCGATTCGTGGGGTATACATACCGGAAGGACATGCCACTTGAACTGGACTCAAAAGATCTATACTAAATTCATAATTTTAAGTATATAAAAATACAGAGGATCTCTGTTATTGTAAGCTTATTGTGAAAAAAGAAATATATAATAGATTATTATTTATTTCTTATTTTACGACTTTATTATAATGGTTATCTATTAAAAATATTTTTGATCGATTGACTGAAGATGTTGCTCTTTCTATTGAATTTTACAAAAAAAAAAAATAAATAAATTTAACATTGATATTCTAATGAAACAATAATGTTCTTAAGCTTATTTTAAGTTTCTCTGGTATTTCTTCTGTTATACAGTATTTTTGTTGAAAATCCTGTATATTGAATTAACTGAATTCCAGAAATCTTTTACAGAAAAATTGTCATACCACTCTTCTTTTTCTTAAGGCGCTTTACGATTATTCCAGTAAAATTACGGATTGACCCCTACATCCAAAAAATAAAGATGAAACTTGTCAGAAATTATTCTCTATAATAACTGATAAAAAGTCCTAAAGAATCCCGCATTGGGTTTTAATGGGGGGGAGGGGAAGAACAGAAAAATGATATTTTGTTAGTTTTTTTAAGAATATCTCAAAAACTATGAGATTTTCCGCAAAGATTGTTTAGTATAATGTTAAAGTGCCTTCAAATTTCTATAGAAATGATCCTGTACATTGTTTCGATAAAATATATATATGAGATTAACACTTTAAGCAAAAATTGCTTCAACCTCATAATTGATGTTGGTCAAGTTTAAATTGACATAAATTTCATACAATTGATAATATGTGATAGAAGACATTAAAACCTATAAAAATTTACCATAAACCACGGTCTGATTACATACAAAGAACCAGAAAACTTAAATTTTGAAATTTTTAAGCCAACCACGTTTTATGTTAAATGAAAAACAATGACTAAAAAAATGTTTAATTTATGTTACAACCAATTACGTCATAGTAAACTAGATTAAATACAAGTAAATATTGTTTATTTTAAAACCATTTAAAGAAAACTTTTAAGCAGTTAAACTTCGATAAGTTCGGTTTTTCATATAGTCAAGGTCATAGTAAACTAGATTAAATACAAGTAAATATTGTTTATTTTAAAACCATTTAAAGAAAACTTTTAAGCAGTTAAACTTCGATAAGTTCGGTTTTTCATATAGTCAAGGATTCTTTGAGATATTTTTTATAAGTTTCCAACTGAACAGAAGGTACAACACTTCCAAAAAATCTTTCTTGTTTAATGAGCTTTACTCTATATTAATTAAGTTGAGTTTACAATTTCTCTAATTGAGTAAAAACATTATTAGTATGGAAAAATTACTTAAGCAACTGCTTTAAAGCTACTGACCAGAGTTGTGTATTTAGGCGAGGATTATCTATAATTTAAAATGGTTTCTAGCTATCAGTCCTTCCGTTAAATGAAACCATATACTGTGAAATAAAAATGACACTGATATAAGTGAGTAAGGGAAAATTTATTTCACAAAATTACCCAAAATAAAAAATCAGTGTGAGAACTATATGAAAAAATTTTGGTGAAATTTTAGGTACCGAACACCCTGAATATATTTATCTAAGATCATTTTTCTAAATATCTCCAAGAAATTATAATGTACCTATTTTGTCACTGTAGAAACAGCCTAAGGTATTTCAATTTTTAATTAAACTGATATATAAAATTCAAATTATTTTAACAGATAAAAATAATAAAACTTCCCATGTTTTCACATGTTTTTTAAAAACCATTCTGAATAGTTGACAAAATTGAAAAGCCATATTATTTTTAAGTTAACAATTTCCTACTTTCTTTTCCAATGTCATAAAAATGTTTTAGGAATGGGGAAAATATTTGAATGAATCTGTAGATGGAGTAATATATTTCAGCTGGGGATCTATTTACAAAACAGAAAATATGAGGCCTCATGAACTCGCTGCTTTCATGTCAGCATTCGGAAAGCTAAAACAAAGAGTGCTGATGAAAGCAGATGAAGATACCCTGCCGGGGAAACCTGATAATGTTAGACTGGCCAAATGGGTACCACAAGCTAGCATACTAGGTAATTATCCTCCTTACAGTTAAAATATATGTTTTAAATATAATAGATATATGTATGAGTTAACTACAAAGAAACAATTGTTCAGAAAGATGAGCATTTATTGCTTCAATTATCTTAGTATGGGGTTGTACTATATCATTCCCAAAACTAGGGTTTGTATATATCTACAACTATGGCTGCCTACACCAGACCATCTCTCTCTATTGCTGCACTATCTCTACTTGTCACTTTAGCTATTTAGAAAAATTGTTTGGAGATTCTTAGGAAGAATTCATAGTGAAATAAAAAAGAAGGACAAATTAGTAAAACTTTACTAACTAAAAAATCACTAATATTATCCAATTAGAAGAAGAAAGGCTTATAAAGATGTACAAGCTTTCCTTCCAATCAAAGATTTTTCCTATTTTTTTTATTTCAGAAATTTTTTTTTTTTAATTTAACTCTTTTAATGTCCTTCCAAAGTTTCATGGAATGTCCTTTGATTGTTTTGAAAACACAATTTTAAGTTATGCTCAAGAAAAAATATGTACTTTTCAGTCAACTATTAGTTAATATAAATATTTACTAAATAAATAAAATTGTAGATAGAAAATAACTGCATCTTGGTTCTCAGAATCATCAGGCTTGCATATTAACTGCTTATTATCATTAACAGCCAATTATTTCTTTGAAAATACATGAAAATAAATATACCATTATAACCGTACTGTTACTTATTATTATTATTACTACATATAAGGCTGAAAATAATGTTTTCACTGCCATTATTTGATGTTTTATTTATTTATTTTATTTTACATGTTTTCTTTTTCTTTATTATTTTTTAGGTCATCCCAATGTCCGAGCATTTGTCAGCCATGGTGGACTTCATGGACTTTTAGAAGGAACTTATCATGGTGTTCCTATCATAGGAACTCCTCTTTTTGCTGATCAAACGAGCAATATTAAATTTTGTGAAGAGGCTGGTTATTGCATATATGTTGATCTCAATACTGTTACTGAAGGAATCCTCTTGGATGCTATTAACAAGATACTGACAAATTCATCGTGAGCTATAAACTTTTATTATATATAATAGTGTTTTAAAATTGTAATAAAATGATTATAATAAACTATAAATATATTTACAGTTATAAAGAAAATGCCCTCATAAGGAGTAAAATCATGAAGGATAAACCTCTAAGTGTCATGGATAACGCAATATACTGGGTGGAGTACGTTCTTCGGCACAGAGGAGCTACTCACCTGAGATCTGCGGCTGTAGAACTGTCTTGGTACCAATATCTGCTCCTTGATGTGATTGTAGTTTGGGGGGCAGTCATAGTTGTGGCTGTATTATTCTTAAGGAAAAGCATTAAATATATATGTAAAGCAAGGAGATCAAAAAGTAAAAAAGACTGATGAAAACTTTGGTATTAAGTCTCTATTTGAGAGAAAAAAAGTTTAATTTATATGATTTTGCTTTATTTTAGATATTTATATTTTATATATTGCATTTATTGCACTGTGAAAATATTGATTAACTGTCAGATACAATTTAATATGTAAATTAAAGTGCTGTGAACTAATATTTTGTTATAATGTATGCTATTATAAGCTAAATAATAAGGATATTTATAATAAAGTTGATAAATCTAAAAAAAAATTAAATTAATTTCTTACCATATTTAATCAAATATACACTGTATACAAAAATGTAGAAAATATTTATCAATTATCAATTTATCAATAACTACTTGTTCAAAACTAGGTTTATTGTAGCCCAGCAAATAAGAAAATTTAATTAAATATTTTCTAAAAGAAATTACTGCTTTAATTTATCTATTAAAAATAATACATTATAAATTTTAAAATGTAACATTTATTCAGAAAATTTATGTGTTTTATCTGTGATTCTGTGGTACATCAAGTACCTCTTTCATGATTTTGGTATATTCATATATATATTGAAATTTCAGATATTCTTTTTGATGAAGTAAAATCTCAAACTTATTTTTGAGATAATATTAAATTAATTGATTATAGGTTAAATTATCACAATTACATTTGAATGTCTATTTTCTTAAAAAAATAATCTCAATTTTTTTTTCATTTAATACGTTTTTGTTGGCAAATATTAAAATCTTTTGGTTTCAAAGGGAATAGGAAAATTTTGATAAATATACACATTACTAAACATTAAAAAAGTAATTGGGAAATACATATTTTTTCAAGAATATATTTAATACTTTTCAACTATCAAAAAATCCTAAGATTTTTCAAGTGTTTTTTAAAAGTCCAATTATTTTAATTAAAACAAAAACATAATTCACTTATCTCCTAGAAATAAATAAATTACTGAACTGCAAATCATACTATAAACAATCAGGATGTTGCAACACCACGAATTTTATATTTAAAAAAACAACAAAAGAATTCATCATCCGTGTGTCTTTTTTTTAAATTGAAGTATTTATCTCAAAGATAAACTAGTAGATGATGAGGGCAACCAAAGAGTGTGATCAAGGTCATCCATTGCTCTTCACATCTACCTACCTGTTTATTTTTTAGTTCAATTAATAGAGTGTAAAAAAAAAAACGTCTGCCAAGTAAGGTCAGTATAGCTTCCTCACCGTTTTCGTTGTATATTACAAGGTATACAATTTTTCGTATGAGAATAGAATCTCTGAGAGAAGCAGAATCGGAATAGCCGATTACAGTTACCCTTTAACATTCAACAAAAGAGTGTCGTATTTGAAGATTCCATACTTGATTATGCTTAATAAAAAAAAAAAAATAAAATAAATGCATACTGAACATGAATTTCAATACTGTTAGTGAAAAAGGTCTTACGTAAAAATTTATTTATTGTTTTACAAGAGTGCGTAAAAACTCATTATTTCTTTATGCTTTATTAGAATAATTTCATATTTTATTGTTATCTGCTATTTTCCATAGTACCAGATTACTTATATCAGTTGCAGACTACAAAATGTCACCATTAATACACATAGAATTAAAGTTGAAAATTTTTACATTTGAACTTTTGCTCTGATAATAGTGATATACATTACCGAATCCAGATTTAATTTTGGGGAAGGGGCTTCAGCCCTTCAGTCATATATATATATATATATATATATATATATATATATATATATATAACGATAATTAATTTGAAAAAAAAATCCACTGTAAGTTATTTCACTATGGTATATTATTTCCAAACAATTATTAAGTAACATTAAATTTCTAGTTATAAAGAAAAATAAATAAAAGGTGATTCCAATTATTGGACTAAACTTTTTTATAATCATTAGTATTATGCTAAAACATAGCATTACTTCAGTAAGACATTCAAAAATCAAAACCAAAGATAAACCTTTTGCAATAGCACATCTGAAAAGAAACTAGAGACCATATCTTTGCTGCTAATTGTCCGATTTTAACGATTTTTTTTTTTTTTTTTTTTAGGAAATTCCGCAAACCTTTAAAAAACCATATATAATATTCACAAAAATGTGTATACTTCTTGCGTTATTCGGAATTTAATTTTACCATCCCTCGTAACTTTTTTTTGAGCTTCTTTTCGTTGAAATATGTTATATAGATAAATTTAAAGGGCGTAGAGAAAATGACTTTAGCGAAGTTTCACTAAAATCGGTACATTCGTTTAGGCGCTACAGTCTATAGCAACGGAGGTTTTGAAGGAGGATCATCTGGTGACCTCTGATTTTATATCCAATAAAAAAATCGGTCCAGGGCAATGCGCGGACGGCGGACAGCGGACTAGTAGTGCATATATTCGTGGGCGGGGTAGCCGAATGGGCTAAAGCGTGTGCACTGCACCGCCGTTGCCTGGCAACCAGACATATGAATTAATGATATAAAAATAGTCACGAGTTCGCGTCCCGGTGCCGAGGGAGTCTTTTAAATCCCCGCCCACACTCCCTGGCCCGGGAAAATCCCGTATAGCCTTAACGGCGAGGAAGGGAAGGACCAAAAAAAAAAAAAAAAAAAAAAATAGTAGTGCATATATAAGAGAAAGTGGTGGACAGAATTCAATAAAATTGACCCTACGTTATTTTTTCACCAAAGTCTACCTTTTATCTAACTTTGAGCCAAATCGAACAAGCCCTTTCTGAAATATTGGCATATCTAAAAATATACGTTTGCGCGTGCGTAAGCGGAAGTGGTGGATGGAATTTGATAAAATTGATATGGGACCATCTACATAATCCCTGAAAATTTCATGAAGATAGGATGAACGGTACTAGGTGATATGCCCTTATTACTAGGTGATACGGTACATCGATTTGACTACAGACAGACAGACAGACAGACAGACACCGAACCAAATTTTATCCTTGATGTCTGAAACGTAAAACGCGAGTGAAAATTTTCGATTCTGAGCAAAAAAAATTTTTTAATCTCTCGCACGAACACAATGCTTCCCTACCTTCGGTAGTGAGGAAGCAAAATGGTCATTTTTCAACCAAATATTTGTATTATTATTTCTTTGATATAAAATACAATTAATACTCAACGTACCGTCATTAAGAAGTTTTAGACACGCTGATACAATTATTTGGGTTGGCTGTCAAAGAACTCTTGGACCGCGATTTCAACTTTCACAAAATTTTTTACTTGAAGAAAATGGGCTATTGGTCTTAATAAGTAGTAATCCGATGGTTCGAGGACTGGACTATATGGTGGATGAGGTAGGAGTTCGAACCGATGAAGTTCTTTAAACTTTTCTTTGGTTGGACGGGAAGTATGAGGATTATCTAGTTGGAATAAAATTTCTTTTGGGTTGATCAAAGCAGGATAACGCTCTGACAACTTCGCGCAAAATCTTTCCAGTTGTTTGCTGAAGAGTTCAGAATTCATAGAGCATCCATTAGGAACAAATTAGTGATGAATAACACCTTCAAACTTAAAAAAAAACGCAAAACATGATTTTTTAAAAATTGTCCCCTTGCAGTAACCGGAAAAGCAGTTTTACCGCGATCTAGTCATTACTCACGGATATTCGGATTTCGCCAGTAAACCCACTTTTCATCACAGGTGACAATCTTCCGGTAAAATCTCATATCAGAAGAATTTATCAATAAATTTTCACAGATTTCTAATCTCTTAGCTGGTTGCTGATGAGTAGATTAATGAGAAACCAGTCTATTGCTCTTCACTGCTTTCACCTTCTCCATGAAGAATAGATGGCGACTAACAGTATCTTTCAACACGCCACAATCCCTGGCAGGTTCGCGAGTACTTGTGGACGGATTTGACTCAACAGCTTCCTGCAGAACCCCATCAATACCCATTATTGGTTGCTCGGAGCCCTTCTTCCTTTACAACGTCATATCTCCACTGCTATTTTTTCAAACCAATGCCGCGCAGTGTGCTGGTCAAGGACACCTTCCCCTTCATATTTAGTAATTTCACGAGTTGCTTCAACGACTGTGAAATTTTTTTTCCAGTAATGCCTTAAAATTCGAGTATTTTGTAGGACAGTGTCATGTTTCTTTTTTGGAACAAATAACTAAACTGAGGCTTTTTTTAAAGAAGTCGAATGGAATTAAACAAGCTTAGAGAATGCACTAAATGGATTATTAAGTATTAAAATATTTACACTATTTTGAAATCTTGACTTTGATAAAACGGTCATTTTTTTTATACACCCTATTAGTTATAATTTTTAATTTATTTAATTTTTTTTGTGAACTCTTGACAATTTAACATTTTAGGAACCAGTGTTTTGTGAATTTATTATTGCTCTGCTGGTCGCCTAATGTTATTACACTAGGCAATCTGAATGTACTATTCACATTTATATTTTACATTAATATAAAGTGATACAATAATACAAGGAATACAATAATACATCTTGGAAAAAAATTATCATATTTCATGATTTATGAGTTATGAATAGTGAAGATAACGGGGCCCTGATAAGTTATCTTGTCTGAATGCTAAAAAATAATTAGTAAGATTACGCTGGATATTCAAGGCCTATAGTGTATTGCAGCCCAGGTAAGCATTGAACAGTATGATAAATGACATTGAATTGTTTTATCCTTTTTATTTTACAGCCAATTATGGTTTATATTTAACCAGTATCACGGATAATATTGAATGAATTAAGGAATAATATGTGTGCTTTATAGCGTATCTTTTATAACAGTTGAAACAATTAACTTTTGCGATAATTTATTAATTACAAGCAAAAAATAGGTTTTCAAATAATTGCATAGGTATTTATTTGTGCATTTAATTACCCGTATATGAAATATATATCAAGAGAAAAACATCTATGAAGGTCTCCTGGGTCGTGATAACCAAATCTTGCCAAAAGGTCTTTGTGTATGGGAACGATATAGTTCAAAAACAAAATATCCTAATAAACTAAAATTACTTATTTAAGGTTGACATATTCCTAAGATCTTACAGTAACATTTTTGTCAATATCGGTTAACCGAAAGAAAACCTCACTTTTGATTTTTCACATGTTTACAATTTTTTCTAAAGTAGCTTTAATTTTTTTAATTTTAAATAATTAAAGGCAACTGCCGAACGAAATAATACCACAATTGACGCACAACCCTTCTACATCAACAGATCATCCCCATCAAGACTCTAGGCACCTATATTCAGACACTACGGTGAAGAATCAACAGCCGCGACGTCAGACGCCTCAGATTTCCAAAACTAAGACTCAGGCTTCCAAACCTAAGATCCAGACCTCCCAATCCAAGACTCAAATCTCCCACATTCATTCAAAATCTCCACGTCAGCAAATGCCTCCTCACCAGATACCTATACGTGTAAAATTACCGCCCGAACATCCAACTCCTGTTTATTCCCACCCTTCTGCTCATATTTACTCTCCTTCCCAAGTTCCAAGGGTACATCCTTCATCAGACACTCCTTATCATAAGATCTTTCCCTCACGAACTCCTAATCAAAACCAACCTGACCAACAAAACCCGATCGATTTAATAAACTCCACCCTCGCGTCCTTCCTGAAAGATCTCCAAGAGACTATCAAGCCACTAATTACCCTCCTCACAAGAATCCTTACCGAAATTCCCTTCAATCTCTCACGATGAGCACTAAGCCCCTAGCTGTTCTTTTATGGAATGCTAACGGACTACAAAACCACCGAGACGAACTCGACATTTTTCTTCATGACTATCACATTGATATTGCTCTACTGACAGAAACTCACTTCACTCGACGTTCATATTTCTACATACGTGACTATATCACTTATAGATCAGACCACCCCGACAACACTTCCCATGCCGGTTCTTGCATCCTTATCCATAAATCCTTATCCCATTCTCTCATTCCTTCTACTCCAACGGAGGCTATTCAAGCAACCTCGGTTATCATTTCAACTCGTCCTTTCCATTTAACATTCTCAGCTGTATACTGTCCTCCCGGTCATACTCTTACCTATAACTTACTTGAATCCTTATTTCAATCCTTCGGATCGCGCTTTATTGCTGGAGGAGACTACAATGCTAAACACCAACGATGGGGTTGTCGATCATCCAACTCCCGTGGTAACATACTATCTTCTGTCTCAACTTCCAATAGTTACTCTGTCCTCTCTCCTATGAATCCTACCTATTGGCCAACATCCCTCAAAAAACGCCCTGATATCCTCGACATATTTGTCACCTCCCAAATTTCCTCTTCCCATGTCACAATAAAATCCCTGGATGACCTCTCCTCAGATCATTCTCCAGTTCTGCTTTCATTACACACAACCTTCGCTCCTAAGCCCTCGTCCTCGCCTACACTGATTACAGGACGAGTAAACTGGGACAATTTTCGTAAAGACCTGGAAAATAAATTGGACCTAAATATTCCACTTAAGACGAAACGTGATATTGACACAGCCATAAAAGAACTTACTACATCTATAAGTGACAAAATAAAGAATAATACATCTACCAATAAAACTGACAACTCCCAACAGACAAATTTGCCGCAGCATATTCGTATCTTATTAAGGGAAAAACGCAGAGCAAGATCGAAGTGGCACAGGACTAGATATCCATCAGATAAGACATATTACAACAAATTAACTAACCAACTAAAAGCTGAAATTAGAAAATACAAAGTTCAAAATTTACATAACATGACAGAAAAACTTACTACTTGTGACAAATCACTATGGTTGACCACTAAAAAACTCCTTAAATTCAAAGATTTTAACCACCCACTTATTACTGAAACCCAAACCTGGTCCAGATCTGATGATGAAAAATCTCAAATATTTGCTCAATACCTCTCAAAAACATTTAATCCACACCCAGACATCCTTAATCCAACCCACCTTGAGTTTATTGATGCAGAATTGGATACCCCACTCCAATTGACTCCTCCACCTAAAGCATTTCATCCTTCAGAAATTTCCAATATCATTAATAGATTACCTTCTCGCAAAGCTCCTGGCCATGACCTAATCACCTCCCAGATCCTAAAATGTCTTCCTAAAAAAGCCATATTGTTCCTAACCTATATATTTAATGCTGTACTCCGCACCACATATTTTCCTGACTCTTGGAAACTATCCATTGTCAAAATGATACCTAAACCCACAAAGCCGCCAGAACACCCATCCTCTTACCGTCCTATCTCCCTTTTACCCATTATGGGCAAAATCCTGGAAAAACTCATTTTAAAACGCCTGTATCCCATCCTAGACTCTAAACACATTATCCCAGATCACCAATTTGGATTCCGCACATCCCACTCCACTATTCAGCAATGCCATCGTGTGGTAGATGTAGTCTCCTCTGCATTGGAGCGCGGAATGTACTGCACGGGAGTCTTTCTCGACGTTGAACAGGCGTTTGATAGAGTCTGGCATCCGGGACTGATGTACAAACTCCGTGAATTCCTACCACCTACATACTTCCTCATTATACGTTCCTACCTTACTGACAGATACTTCAAAGTCAATCATAACAATGCTTATTCATCTCTTTTTACTCAGTCTGCCGGTGTTCCTCAAGGTAGTATCCTAGGTCCTATCCTTTACACAGTTTATACAGCTGACATCCCAACCCAATCCAACACTGTCATCACCACCTATGCCGATGACACGTGTATCCTATCAGTTAATAACGATCCTTTAATTGCATCCCAAACTCTTCAATCACATATCACAAGCCTTGAAGAATGGTGTAAAAATTGGAGAATAAAAATAAATTCCAACAAATCCCATCAAATCACTTTTACCCTCCGTCGTAAACCTATGACCTCTTGTCCTACAGTATCCTTCAATAATACTCCACTTATTCCTGTTGAACAAATCCGCTACTTAGGACTCCACCTTGACAAACGACTCACTTGGAACCCCCATACCAGACTGAAACGACTAGAAACCGCCCGACGTTTTCGACTACTGCAGCACTTACTAGACAAACGATCTAAGCTTTCAATCAATTATAAACGACTCGTATATATGACAATAATAAGACCTATTTGGACTTACGGAATTGAGCTTTGGGGCTCCACTAAACCATCGAATTCCTCTCGTATCCAATCCTTACAATCCAAAATCCTTCGTAAAATCCTCAACGCTCCTTACTTTGTCACAAATAAAATCATCCATAAAGACCTTAATGTTCCATATGTTTCCGATCTGGCCCAATCCAGATACCTTTCCTTCCATAACAAACTGCAGAATCATCCGAATCCTCTCGTTTCAAACCTTGCTTCCTCCTGGACCCCTGATAACCCTCCGAGGCGTCTGAAAAGAAGATGGCCTCGGGATCTTCTAATATAGAACTTTAATTTGAGTTCTACCAATGGGTAGTTTCTCTTCATGTTGTACATGCCATGTTACAAATTTCTCATTTACTTATTGTATTCTCTGTGTAATACAGTTGTAAATTCCATTGAAATAATAAAAAAAAAATAAAAAAAATAAAAAAATAATTAAAGGTCTTTCATTGTTATTAGTAATGCACTGTTGTACCTACTCTTACAGTCCATTAAGCTTATGTTTATTTCTATTAGTAACCCATAAGTAAACAGTGTACCGAAAGGCTTGTAGCTCCAGGATCATAGAGGCAGACTTTTCATTCTGGTAGGAGGGAGCAGGGATGCCCATCTCCCCCCAAGGTCGATGGTTAAAGAGCCTATCCCCTCTCCCTCCCAAGAAAATCTATTGCTCACTTTTTCATATAATTCAAGAGAAAGTAGAATTACAAAAATCGTTGGTCATACACAATTACACTTGCTACGGTCTGTTCCACGCTTTCTTCTTGTCCTTTATTCTCAAACTTTTCATTCCGAAAATTCATAACTTCGTTGAAATTTGCCCCCCCTCAAAAATAAAAAAATAAACGACAAAATATGTCCCCTTGAAAAGTTTGATGGCGCAACTTGCGCCATAAAACCCCCTTCGAGACATCCCTGGGGGAGGGAGAGGGAAAGGGGAGATGGATCCAAAAAAAGTCGGGATATGTTGCAACATTCCCCCTCGAATGTTAACCCTGATTCTCTCTCCCCCAGCTAATTCTCCCTGATTATAATATTAACTAAAGTTTCTATAATAGATACATAGCGTCGTAAAATACATACGTATACACTTCTATGCCTTAGCTTAGCCATCTAGTTGAATTTCCCAATTATCTTAATTTACTTTACTTTAAATAATTTATTCATTCGAGTAGATTAAATGTTATTGATTTTGATTTTATTTTTGTTCATCGAATATTGTGGGGTAACGACTTGTCTAAGGATGGTTTCATAAACTGTTATTTTGGCATCCCATGTCAGTTCCTTTGATTTTAGTAATTTTGCCTGAGAATAAAAACATTTATTATCTGCTGTAATTCTAGCCTTTATTTCGGTCTGTATTTTATTTTGGTCAGTCACTACCACTCCCAGGTATTTAAATTCTTTCCCCATTGGAAAACGATGCTGATTAATTTGAACATATTCATTACTTGCTACATTATTTCTTGAGGACTTCATGTAAAGGTTTTTGTATTCATTTATGCTCAGGCCAAGTTGCTTGGCTGTCCTTTTCAATTCCTCAATCGATCCCACCAGGGCCGAAAATGTACGATCGCTGATAAGAACATCGTCCGCATATGCAAGGCATTGTGTCAGTTTATTGTAAATCGTCACACCAGGATTGGTCCTTATTGCTCTCATCACCCCCTCCAGCGCTAGATTAAAGATAACTGGCGATATAGGGCCTCCCTGCCTCAAACCCTGTATTACTTCAAAGCTGCTTGAAAGGTCATTTTGAATTTTGACTTTACACTTCGTGTTTTTTGTTTTTTTTTGTCATTTCAGTCAAAACAATAATTTTTTCGGGAATTCCTAGCATTCTCATAGTTTGCGTTCATTCCATTCTGTCTAAAGAGTCATACGCCTGCTTAAAATCAATAAAGATAACGTGCAGATTCACGTTATGTTTGTATGTATTCCCTAACATCTGTCTGACAGCAAAGATGTGGTCCACTGTTAATCTATTTTTCCAGAAACCACATTCATAGTCTCCGTAAACTCTTTCTCCCCATGACGCTACTATGGCAATTGGCAGCACTTTATATACAGTTGGTAGCAGTACTATTCCTGTGTAATTAACGCAGTTCAACATGTCTCCCTTTTTAAAAATAGTACATAAAACTGCTACGTTTCATTCTTCAGGGATAGTTTCCTGCATTCAGATCATGTATATGAGGTCGTAAAGGTGTTTTATTAGATCTTCTTCGCGTTTTTTATCAGCTCAGCTGGAATTTCGTCAAAAACCGTGTTGTTTTTTAAAGCCATAATTATCTCTTCTATTTCTTCCTTCTCTGGCAGTATCTCTTCTTCCTCAAATATATTACCTCCATTTGTTTGTGTTTCTTCTTCGTTATTCAGCTCTATGCCTCCTTATTTAGTATTTCTTTCCTTGATCTCAGCAAGTTTTCACATTTATCCTTACAATAATCTAGTTGATATTCAAAACAAGTTCTTGCATTTCTTATTCCTTTGTAAAATTTTCTGGTTTCTTTTGTTGCATATTGTCCTTGCATCTCTTCTATTGTTTTCCTTTCCCATGCTCTCGTTTTCACTCGGCATATTTATTTTGCTCTTTTCCTTTTCATTGTATAGTTTTCTTTGTTGGCTCTTGTCCTTTTCAAAAAGTTGGCTTTTGCGTCATTCCTTTCTTTAATTGCACGAGTGCATTCAAACCATTCGTTCCTTTCCTTTTTCTGTTTATATTCAATCACTTCCTCCGCACCCTCCATTAGAGTGGTTCTTATCTTCTGCCATCGCTGTTTAATGGTAGCTTCTTCTACATTTCTTTCATTTAGTCTTTGTGTGACCCTTCTTCCGAAAATCTCTTTAATCGTCGTATTTACTTTTATAAGTGTAAATACAGTCGTATTAACTTTTATAATCATGAATACGGCCGTGTTTATATTTAAAGCTGTAAATATATATGAATACTGTCTTTATATTTATTTTTATGAATATAAAAATATTCATATTTATATTCATAAGTACCATAAACAAAAATGGTATTCGTATTAATATTTTTGAATATAAATACAGCCCATCTCTGCGCTTTATCTGTAGCACGATAGATTTTGCTTGGTTGATTCACGTCTGCAGGTGTTATAAATTTCTTGCATTTGTGCGCTAGGAAAGTCTTCACCAGCTGCGGGTGGTGTCACATTATTCCAATTTTTTCTAAAACTTTACCCAGTCAGAAATAGCAACTTCCAGCTGGGCTTCAAATAATGGAGCTTTCTGGAGATCAGTAAGAGCCCTTAATCTGTCTATCCATGCAATCTTTAAAGTTTTTACATAAGAGTAGCAGAATCTGATTTAGATCACGGCATGTTCGTGAAGAACCGACCATACAAGTAGAAGAGGAGAGACTTACAACGAAGAACAAGAAAAAATAATGTTAAAAGAGAAGAGAAAAATAAACAAAAACAATCTAGGAAATGAGAATGCTGAATTGTTATATATATAAACAAGTAAAGATGAAAATTGTGCGTGAGTTCATTCAGAAGGAACTAAAACAATTAGAGGTGAATAGAGTGCTAACTCTTTAAAGAGTGAAAGAGTTATTAGCAATTGCCAGCTGAGTTATTACCAAATGCCAGCTTGTTCAAAGCTGTTATTTCAGCAGAAAAATTACCCTTTTTGGTGATATTCTGAGGTTGGAAGGGAAAAAAGAGGAAAGTGATTGCACAAATCTGACCATATAGAACACAAACGTACACAAAATAAATTATAAAATTCTACTATAATTTTCTGTAAACATACTAATTATTATTTGACTTAACATTAAAATCCTGTAAGAAAGTGATCAAGAATTTCTGAAGGGAACCAATTGGATTTAATATCATGGCAATTCGGATCACTTTGTTTTATTCAATCTTATAGGAACCCTTTGTTACATTTTAAAAATTATAGAACCACAAATAATGTTAGTTGTTGTTTTATTCACCCATCTGGGACTAATGATTTTTTTTTATCCGGCCCGGAGGACCAATTAGTTTTATTATAACATTCAATTTCGATTAGATATGGAAAATGAAAGATAAGTGGTTATTAAATATGGATTACTATATTTTATGTGAAAAATAAACATGCATACTATGTAATGAGTTTGGCCAAATTCAGGTTACAATATGATTAATATGTTATTAAAATTTGGATTGATTCATAATAATTTTTCATATTACATTGTTTGTTGGGCGAATTTTGATAACGTTGCATTTTCTACTTCGGTTTTTGATAGTATAAACTGTTTCTTGTTCATATTGTTCATATTCTAACTCCTTTGATGTGTGGTTGAAAAATTTTACTTGGCAAAGATCCGGCAGGTCTAACAGCAAACATCTGAGGGAAGATTGATGAGGACCCCAAGAATTGTAAAATGATTATCTAAGAAGATAATATCGAATAATGGATCCAGTAGTGGGTGACAACTCCAAAGGGACCACATTATGGAAGTCATTTCCCACTGTCTAGTCACGCCTGAAAGCAAAAAGGGTTCTTCTGGACTGCTGGATCTCTCAAGTCCTCGCAGAGCATGGGAAATTCCGTTTCAAGCTACAGAAACATAGCCAAGACATTAATACATTATGCCCCAGTTGTAGTGGCCATAGGTAGCCAAGTATCTTGTCATTAATTATATTGCCTATAAGGCATTGAGAGCCGAGGAATAAAAATAGAGCTATATGTTTTAAACCAATTACCTTCAAACTACTATGTTTTTTTTTTAATCTTAAAAAGCTCATTTCACAACTGAAGTGTCATTTATAGAATATGATTTTTTTTTTTTTTCATCACAAGCTATGGTCCACAGGACTTAGATGGAGGTCTCAATACCGCTTGTGGGATTAGTGGAGGTTCCAATATGGCCTGCATGCCAAAAGGTTTGGAGACCTCTGTAATAATTGAAAGGTAGTAGCAAGAGATAACTACCAGTACTTATGACTTTTGTTTGGCAAACAGGTAGGGTGATGTAAATAAATAAACATAATACATAATATGTTGGTGCCTACATTATAAAAGATGAGGTTGGGTTTTAGTGATGAATATATTTGACGAGTACCAGGAAAAATTTATCTCTGGTTTCCCTCCATTCCCCCAAATCAAGTATATTGAATCAAGTAATGTGTAAACATCTTGAGGGTAATAGATTCCTTTTTGCAGCGTTTCCTTAAAATGTGTGTTCAATTCTGTTATATTTTATCTTTTACTTATGTAATAATATTTTATTAATTAGGTCTGTTTATGTTCACAAGTACTTACTTATTCATTCTTAAGATAATTTGTTCACAAATTTCAAGACCTATCAACACAATTTCTTTGAAATGTGGTTTACTTAACAAAGAAAAAACAAATATGGCCTTATTTAAATAATTACTAAGTAAGAATAGTACAAAATCTGTTTTCAAATAATATATTCTGTACTACCTAAAACTTTCATTAGGTTCAGTTTTTCTATTCCTTATCGTTTTTACAAATCTCATCTAAAAACGGCCAATCACTCCTAAAAACTAGGAAAATTAGCAGCAAAATAAAATGTGGAGTAAATCTTAGTCACTGATATAGATAATAAACTTTATCTATAAATTTTACAGTTATCTAAAAGCATGCCAATGTTGCTAACGTTCAGTCAACAATTTAATCATTTAAATATTAAATATTTTGTAATTTCAGGCCTTCAAGATGAAAGGTGCAATTTGTGCCTTAATATTCTTCATTGTGAACTACTGCCATGGATACAACATATTGGTGATGATGCCTTTCCCAATGTATAGTCACACCAAATCATACTTGCCACTATTTATCGAATTAGCAAAACGAGGACATAATGTAACAATGGTCAGTCAATTTCCATTAAAAGAACCTGTTCCAAATTTCAATGAAATTGTCATAGAGGACACTAAAACAGAAATGAGTTAGTATATATTTTACTATATTTATATATCATATTGATATATTTTACAATATTGATGTATAATATGTATGCATGTTTATTTACTGACAAACTTAAATGAAAAAACAAAGTAATTCCTACTTTGAAAACACAGGATGTTTCCTTGTTGATATATATATTCCTTAGTTCTTAGTGAAGTGAAATTTAATCTTATTTGAGAAGATTGAATAACCTAAAAAACCAACGGTAATAGTAGAGTGGGGAAATTGTAAATATCCTTTCCTGCTAGTATAAATTTAATGAAAGAGGTGTAATGATGATATAAAAATCAATTCTTAGTTTATCCTATTTTAATTAGTTTATCCCTTGTAATTCTTTAGTTATTATTTATATTTGTTACTTTTTACATCATTGTAATAAGATTCTATAAGCTGCACCATATACTTATTCATATTTTTTTTTTTTACTGAATCTTACTGTCTAATGATGCTCAACTGGATTCCAATTAGTTCTTATAATTTCAAATATTCGCCTCATTTATTCTTAGTCCTAGTTGTTTTATGAATACTTCTTATTTATTTATTTATACTGCTTATTTGGTTAATTTATTTTTTATCTTGGTGTACTATTGCTTACTCCTTTTTTATTATTTGTTTTTTTTTTTACAGAAGGAGGCAAGTTTGATCCAAGAGAGATGGAATGGTTTTTGGTTAGAGTGTTTGGTCCTAGACTGTTTTGTAAATTTATGCTTGATAAAGTATTTGATTCTAAAGTCTTAAAAGCATTTCTGAATGACAGGGATTCCAAATTTGATATGGTCATTACTGAGACTTTTTTTTGCCAGGAACCATTTATAGCTCTAGGGCACAAATATGGGGCTATTCAGGTTTCTGTCCAAACAATTAATTTATTTATGGGCTTATCTCGCTTAACTGGAAACCCACACAATCCAGCTTATGTGCCCTCTCCCGTCTTTCCATCTTCACATCACATGAATTTTTGGGAAAGATCAAAAAGTACAATAGCTAACCTTATAGATTATCTTATATCCCATGCAGGATGGATATATTTGGTACTTTCTTTTCAGTTAATATTATTAGCTTGTTCTATCAATTATTAATTATTGTTCTTTATGAAAATAACTATTTTTTTATTATTTCAGGACTATTATATGAGACAAAAATTTGCACCATACCCAGGATTTGAAAATTTGCCGCCAATGATAGATATGTTTAAGAATCTATCTCTTATTCTAGTTGATAATCATAAGGCAATAACTTACCCCCGTCCATATCTTCCAAACATAGTAGAGATTGGTGGATTGACAATTAAAGGAGGAGATAAGCTTAATGAAGTAATTCTATTTGAATTAATCCTTTATTAATAACAACCCTGTTTTGAAATATGATTGAAGCTTTTCTCTTCCATGTATTAAATTAATTGTAAATAATTCTTATTTATCTATATAATATATATTATCTATTTTTTTTTTATTTATATAAATATAAGAGATAGTCTAATGTTTCGGACTATTTGTCCATCATCATAGGCAACTCCTTTTTCACAGTTAGAACATCCTAGGTTAATAAAATTTGTTACAATTTTTTCTATATGTATACATATTTGTTCAAATGTATTTACAATTAATTTTTACTTTGCCTTCTGCATTGTATTAACATTTGTTATTTTTTTCTTTGCCAATATCATAAATATATTAAAAAAGATATAAAAACAATAATCAGGAACAGAACCAAACAAACTCATATAAGGGAGAGGGGTGATTGAAATGGAAGGATTAGAACAAACTCAATACAAACTAAATAAATTGCAAAGGAAGGAGATGGTCCGGGGTCACGGTCATAAATAAATTGCAGTATGAATAATGAAAATTGACTAAGGTAGTATATAATTGTCTGATAGAATAAGGGAAAAAAAAGACAAATATTAATAACATGAAGAAGGTAAAGTAAAAATTAATTTTAAATGCATTTTAAAGAAATATATATAAATATAGAAAAAATTGTAACAAATATTATTAGGATGTTCTAACAGTGAAAAAGGAGGTGTCTCTTATGATGGACAAAAAGTCCAAAAAGTTAGACGTATGCATCTAGATAAATAAGAATTAATTACAATAAATAGAATACATGGAAGAAAAAAGTTTTCCATACCTTATACCTAAAATATACCGTGTTCTATTTTTTTTATCTATTCTATTTCCTTTCCTATCTGTCTAATAAATCAAACTTGCTAAATTTAACATTCATTATTTCTATTAATTGTATTAGTTATCTGTTATATTATTTATTATTCCTTATATATGGTCTTTTATAACTTTTTTATTAGATCCACTTAGCAAATTTGTAGATTTTCATGATTGTTAAAAATAGAAAAATTAAACATTGGCAAAACTAATGGAAGGAAAAGTCTAATAAATAAATAAGAATGGTTTTCTTGGTGAGGATTTGTTACTTTCTTCTCCAATATTACAATTTTTTAAATGTTTTAGGAATGGGAAAAATATTTGAATGAATCTGTGGATGGATTAATATACTTCAGCTGGGGCTCTCATTACAAAACAGAAAATATGAGGCCTCACGAACTCGCTGCTTTCATGTCAGCATTCGGAAAGCTAAAACAAAGAGTACTGATGAAAGCAGATGAAGATACACTGCCGGGGAAACCTGATAATGTAAAGCTGGCCAAGTGGGTACCACAAGCTAGTATATTAGGTGACTATTTTATTGCACATACAATTAAAATAGGTATATGTTTCGTATACAAGAGGAACATATAAAGGTTGATCATACATACAAGCCGGAAGTTGATCTGGATGAATAATTTTGATTGCTTCAAATATTGTTGGATAATGATTAGTAAAACATGATCTGGATTGGCCATGATGATGATTAGTACAAGCCTCTCAGTGTGTGGTGGGCGGGGTGACCGAATGGGCTAACAGCACCGCCGTTGCCCGGCAACCTGACATATGAATCTAATGATATAAAAATAATCACCAGTTCGCGTCCCGGTGCTGAGGGAGTCTTTTAAATCCCCGCCCACACTCCCTGGCCTGGGAAAACCCCGTATAGTCTTAACGCGAGGAAGGCGAGGACCCCAAAAAAACTCCAAACTTCTAATATATGAGGAATGTAAGAAGAAATGCTTATGAAGATCTGTAATAAGCATTTCTGTCTTGCAAAGATTTTTCTGAACTTATCAATTTTAAAATACAGGATATATTACCATATTCTATTTCTTAATATAATGCTTTTTATATTACAACTTTTTAGTTTAAGCATACATGTTTACGTTATGGTAAAAATAAAAAATATTCATATGTTTATTATTTCTTTATTTATTTTGTTTTTTTCATTTTACATACTGTTAAAAAAAAAATTTGCTTTCAAGCTTCTAAAACCTAATTGAGTTGATTAAATATATTGAGAAATGTAAACACCAAAACATGAAAAATAGTTAACGTACAAAATTGTAAATTCATAAATTATTGGAATTAATTAACTTTTTAAACATTTTTACAGTTGATGATTTCTCAACATTTTGAGCCATAAATATGAATAGCAATAAAATTGTATTTAGAAAATTTCAGTACTTTGGTTATCAATACCATAACGCTTGCAAACTAATTGTTTATTATTTTGACTAAATTATTAGTAAATTTGAAGCTAAGATTTTCATTGAAATTATTTAATGTTTTTTATTTTTACATTTTTGTTTAATACTTTTTAGGTCATCCCAATGTCTGTGCTTTTATCAGTCATGGAGGACTTCATGGAGTTTTGGAAGGGACCTATCATGGTGTTCCAATCATAGGAACTCCTCTGTTTGCTGATCAAAAGAGCAATATTAAATTTTGTGAAGAGGCTGGTTATTGCATATATATTGATCTTAAAACTGTCACTGAAGGAGTCCTTTTGGATGCTATTAACAAGATACTAACAGATTCATAGTGAGTTATCACATTTTCCTACAGTGCTGTTCACATATAATTTAAGTAGTAGTATATATACCATTCAAAATTAAGAGAGTTAATTTATTAAGCTAATAAACATAAAACACCATATGATTGTATCATTTATTATTAGGTATGCGAATTAAAACTAAAATCATTCTTCATAATTACTAATATGATATTTACTCTATTTAATAAATTGATGTATAGATAATGATAAATGAATATATAGATTTAATCAATGAGTTAAGTATTTAAAAAATAAATAAATAAAATTGAGAGAAATATTAAAATAAAATACAATGCGGCTGTGTGAACATGATTTAAATGTCTACATTACCATTCTAATGATACAAATAAAAACATAACAAAACCTTAGTCACAGATTATAGTTATTTTTTCATTCATTCATGAATCAAACAATAAGTAAGTATGTATTAATTACAAATAAGATATCAAATATATACAATATATAAATATACAGATCATAATTAATATAAATATTATAATAATTTATTTTCTTTTTTACATAAATTAGGCCATTATTCACCAACATTTCATTTATTAGCTATTAATTATGACGTTTCGACCATACTAAGGACCATTTTCAAGTCTAAATGAGTCCTCCATTAGATGTTCATTATTAATGGGACATTAATAATGAACATTTAATGGAGGACTCATTACGACTTGAAAATGGCCCTTATTCGTAATTGAAACGTCGTAATTAATAGCTAATAAATGAAATGTCGGTGAATAATGGCCTAATTCATGTAAAAAAGAAAACCTTAAGACACCAATTTTAGGAAAAATGAACAGAAGAAATATTATAATTATGATTTTTTTTTGGCACTACAGACTTTATAGCTGCCTTAAAAAATCTAAGCGTGTTAAGGCGGAAAAAGATCTACAAAGTCTATCAAGCCAAAAAAAAAAAAACATCATTATTGTAATATTTACATTTATTATGATAATAGCTTGGTGCATTACATTAATCATCGCAGAAACTTATTTGTTTGAAAAATGGATTTAAGATATTTTTTTTTAACCAAACAATGAATTTATTTTTAATTATTCAAAATTCACTATAAATTTCTGATTTATAAATATTTTTACAGTTATAAAGAAAATGCCCTTATAAGGAGTAAAATCATAAAAGATAATCCCATGAGCGTCATGGATAATGCAGTCTACTGGGTGGAGTACGTTCTTCGGCACAGGGGAGCTCCTCACCTGAGATCTGCGGCTGTAGAACTGTCTTGGTACCAATATCTGCTCCTTGATGTCCTTATAGTTTGGGGAGCAGTTTTAGCTCTGGCTGTATTATTATTAAGGAAAAGTATTAAATGTATATGTAGAGCAAGGAAATCAAAAAGTAAAAAAGACTGATGAAAACTTTGAAATCTCTGTCCAATAATTAAAAGACTATAAGTGATTTGCTGGGGTTCAGATACTTATATTTCATACATTGTATTTATTATACCCTACTGTTATTAAAAATCAGATGCTATTTAATATGTACATTGATATGCTGTGATCTTATAAGTTGTTGTAATGTATATTAATATAGACTAAATAAAAAGAGTATTTATAATGAAGTTGCTAAATTAAAAAAAAAATCACTCCATACCTTATTTAACTCTGGATATTAAGGCTGAATGTCAAAAAAACCAATGTTAATCATATCGATTCCACAAAGCTAATTAATTCTCTTTTATTTCACCCCTTACTACATATTTTTTCCTACACCTCTGTTAGAAACCTTGGAGTAATTTTTTTCAACACCTATTCTGGAATAATCGTATCTCCCTAATCATCCGAAAATGCATTGGAATTCTTAAACAGTTCTTAAGATTTTGTGATTATATGCCCCCTAAAATCCAACAGCTCTTAGTCTCTCCACCATTTTCCCTTAAATAATATGGCTATCTGTTAAATGGTCCACTACTACTAATGAATTATTTCAAAAATATCTTGTGCCTAGGTGGTTTAAAGTGGCTTTATCTTGTTTCCTAATATAAATACTTTCTTGGTGTCTACATTACCTGATCCTTTAGAACCTAAGATCCTCCTTTATTCTTTAATCTGTTCCCCTCAAGTTCCTTTAAACTGTCCACCCTTTAAACAACAAATCTCAATTCGTAAGCTTTCTATAGTTTATTCATAAGTATCCCTTCTCACAGAATTACTTCCTTCAAAAATTCCTTTATTATCTGTACTATCTCGTTTTGTAATTCCTTATCCATCTCCATCATAAAACTCCATCTTAAATCATTTAAGCATGAATTATTTCTCCATTTCTGCAGCCCTAAATCTTCCAAATATATATAAAAAAAAGAATTGTTTTCTTTATTTTTTTCATATTAAAAAAATTAATAACTCCGATTAGCTTTAAGGTCACATTAATTAAGGAAGTTTTAGTAATTAATATGTTATTAAGAAATAAATTGAGATTAACCTCAAGTTGTATAAACAAATTTGATGTTGTGATATCCTATCACCTTAACTCAAAGGTTTGTATGTGCCTAGGATGTTACAGCACTTTTTCGTCAAACCGGAAATGGCCCTTTATATTATAGTTTAACTCATTTTCACGTAAATGATTTTGATTTAAGTCAATATGTCACTGCTCGTTAATAATTAGCTGAAAAAAAAAATACGAATTCGCGTCCGTAGACCAGTGGCTTTTAAGTCAGGCATTAATCCCCCACTCTCTTCCTCTGGTCCGGGAAAAACCCGTATAGCCTAAAATACGAGGATGGGGAGGACAAGGGAGGGAAAAAATCCAAAACGTGCAACTTTGTCCAGCTTAAAATTTTGTTAAAGTAACTTTTGTTATGTGGATTGGTTATAAAATTAATTTTCATCAATTTCTAAGTAGCTGATATTGAAATATAATTTCACGGTGATCCGTGCTCTAGTTATTAGGTTGCCTAATTATTAAGGTAGTGAATATTAATAGATAATAGTCTCAGGTCTGAGCCCCATCCAAGGATTTCATTATGCATTCAGGAATAAAGTTCTTATCTTGTTTCATAATAATTATATGTTATGAAAAATGAAGATAGCAGACGCTGATAAGTTATCTTGTCGAAATTCTAAAACAATAATTAGTAAGATTACGCTGGATATTCAAGGCTTACACTGTTGCAGCCCAGGTAAGCTTTGAATAGTACGACATTTGACACCATAAGTATTGCTTAATCACATTTTAATAGAAAAAATAAAATAAAAATAGAGTTATTCTTCTTAAGAAAGGCTTGTTTATATTTAATCGTATGCCATTTCTTCACTTTTAGTTTAATTTGTTACTTCCATCTGGATAAATCTCTATTTTTGTTTATATAAATCAACAAATTATTACATAAATTTTGAATTAATTTTATTTATTTTTTAAATGTTAGTATCTTAGGTTCAATTAATCTTAAGTATAATAGGCATTTAAAGATTAAAGCCTTCTTACAATGAGCAGTGATGCTACGATTGCGTGACATAAAAGTGTTTCAAACGGGGAGAAAAAAAATATTCTAAAATTATAGTGTGAACAAAGTGTTTCAAACGGGGAGAAAAAAATATTCTCAAATTACAGTGTGAACAAATTTCATTTATTAAAAAAGAATTGTCACTTTTGAAATAAATAAAATTTCTATGATTGATGTATTAATGTATTTCAAATTTATATAAATATACATAATTTATTTTAAAATAGAAAAAAATGCAGCTTATGTATTTGAAGTCTCTCCGATAAATGGCGTCATTCTAAGCGCATCAAAATTTCTCTCCAAATTGTTTCACTTCATTCATGTCAGTTTTTCTGCTATGATTGCATTTTTTTAAGAATTGCAAAACAGCTATAAACAAAATGACTGGCGTTCCACCATATGTCATATGCCATTACTAGACATATTGAGTACTGACTAAATTGATATGAACATTATTATTATTATTATTTAAATACATGTTTGAAATTAGTTTAATTACAAAATTTCATATATGTAAATGTAAAAAAACTTATGTAACCTATCTGAGAATTTTTACATATTTCAAAAGTGTTCATTCTTTTTGCGCCACCCTGAATAACTATTTTATCATTGTTTTCGAAAAATAAAGAATTTTTACAAAACAAATATTAATATTATCATAAAAGTGAGGAAGCGATACTCCCTTCCCCTCCCTCCAAACAGATCAGCTAATATTTAACTTTACATATTGATTTGCATTTTGTACACACTTCAGACAGAAGGACAAGAGAAAAAAGCAAAAAAAAAAAAAAAAAAAAAAACGCACTTCAGTTAGATCAATAGCTGATATCGAGACCTTGAAACATTGCCATTGAAATATTTAATCGCTACATAGTATTTTTATGGCAATTGAAACTTTTTAAAAGTAAATTACAACCTTTTCCATTTGCAACTAGGTATGCAATCTTTTATTTATTTATTACAATATTTATTTTTAGATAGATAGATAGATAGAAAAACTTTATTCTGGGACAAGGTCCCTTATGAATAACAGATATGAACAAAAAAATAAAAACTACATCTGGCCAAAAATTACATTAATCAATATTACAGAATATATACAATATCTTTAGTGAAATTAAATTAAAACAAGTAAAAATAAAATAAAATTTTGAGAGAAAACGAAATAAAAAAAAAATTATTTAAATGAAAATAAAAATAAAATAAAATAAGCATGGGTTGATTTTTAAAATTAAGACTCAATAAATTTTATCAACCATTCACCTCAGTCAAAATCTGTTTCACAATATTTATTTTATTGTATAACGTCATTTTGGGATGTGAGAAGGAATTGGTAGAGATGATATTTAAATGAGGACAACGAGGAGGCATGGCGGATATCAGGAATTCCAGAAGGCTGTGGATCGGGAAATAAAGGAATATTCAAACGTCTTAGTTCTATGGGAAGGGATATAAAGGTCGGAAACACGGGATCTTGTTTTCTGGGAGTGGATCACGGGTTTAAACTGTAGGAGACTGTAGATGTAAGAATGGTGTCTGGTGTTGATTGTTTGGAATAGGAAAGATCCGAGGAAATATTGTCTGCGGAAAGAAGGGAAGAGCCACTTTAACTCGTCGTAAAGGTGGGACACATGAGATCGCCTTGAAGTACCTAAGACAAATCTTAAGCACGTATTCATGAGTCGCTTCAATCTATCCTCGAGTACCATCGGGATGCCTCCGTACACCACACAGCCGTAGTTAAAGTGGGAGGAAATGAGAGAGGATACAAGGAGCTTGCGGATGGGTTGTGGGAGTAGGTGGCGGGAGCGATGAAATAGCTTAAGGGTACCTATTGACTTACGGGAGATGAGGGCGATATGGGGTTTCCAGGAGAGGTTTTCGTCTATGGTGATTCCTAGGTTTTTAACGGATGAACTGAATGTGACAGGATGATGGTTGATGACTAAAGGAGGAAGGAAGGAGATGGATTTAAGAATAGGACTGGAATCTATAATAATGGCCTGAGTTTTCATCGCATTTAGATTTAAATTATTCAGACTTGCCCAGACACTGATCCTATCTAGGTCTGAATGAATATTGGCGAACGCGACTAGTAGCTCAGAAGGATGAAAGGAAAAATATATTTGGGTGTCATAAGCGTATAAATGATGTGAACAGTGGTAGATGGATTTGGAAAGATCATTTATGTAGGAATTGAAAAGGAGAGGGGAAATGTTCGAACCCTGGGCCACTCCAGAGGACAGTGTAAGAAAGGAAGATAGGGGTTGGTTTGGAATGCTGACTGCTTGATTTCTGTCGGATAGGAAAGACTGCAACCAGAGGAGAGAGCTGTTGGAGAAGGATAGAGATTTTAATTTAGTATAGAGTATAGAGTGGTCTAAGGAGTCAAAAGCTTTGGAAAAGTCGAGAAGTATTAACACAGTTAACATTTTTTCGTCCATTGCGGTATGTAAGTCATTGGTAATTTTTAGTAGGGCGGATTGTGTGGAGAAGCCAGGTCGGAAACCAGATTGGAGAGGATCTAGTAGATTTGAGTTTTCAAGGAATTTAGAAATTTGGGATTGAGCTATTCTTTCCAGAGGTTTAGAAAGGTTAGAAAGAATGGAGATTGGGCGGTAGTCTTTAGGAGAGGTAGGATTGGGAATTTTGTTGATAGGTCTGACTAATGCTTTTTTCCAAGCAGTTGGAAAAACTGAGTTCTGGAGGGAAAAATTATAGATGAAAAGGAGAACTGGAACGACTTCGGGAAGGTATAATTTTAACAGTTTGACTGGTATCCTATCAAGTCCGATGGAGTTTGTGTGTGATTTCATTATAGAGGAAATAAGGTCGGTCGGTGAAATGTTTGAGAAATAGAAATTATCACTGTTGAATGAGGGTGATAAGGAAAACTGATGAGAGGTGGGTGAACTGTTGCTGGTGGTGGAAGATATAAAGTAGGAATTTAGTTCATCGGGTGATACCGGGTAGAACGGTGAGGAAGAGGATTTACAAAGAGAGATTTTACGAAGGGTTAGCCATATTGATTTAGAATCAGGAGCAAAAGAGAAAGTTTCGTGAAAGAAGTTTGATTTCGCTTTCCTGCTCGTTGTTTGTGTCAAGTTACGGAGTACCCTATAGACTTGATAGTCATCTGCTAGTCGAGTTCGTCTGAAGCGTCTACGGGCTCCCACATGTCTCTTTTGCATGTCGCGGATTTCTTGACACATTCAAGGAGCAGGTTGGCGACGGAAGGTTGAGGTTTTGATAGGAGCATGTATGTCAAGAATATGGATAAGATTAGAAGTGAGGATGTCTACCATATGATCAATAGAGGTATAGGAATAAATATCGTTCCAGTTTAGGGTTTCAAGGTCCGGTATGATTTTATCACGGGTGAGGTTGTCAAGATTGCGGAAAGTTATGGTTTTAGGAAGAAACGTGGGAGTTTGGATATCGTACGATAATTGGATGAGATCATGAGAAGAAAGGAAAGGAACGGGTAATTGAGAACAGGACAAGAGTTTCTGCTCTGAATCGATGATATGCAAGTCCAGCCAGGTGTCAGACCAACAAGTATGGTGTGTAGGAGCGAAAGGAACAATAAAAAGGTTAAGGGAGAAGAAGAGATTTTCCAAATAGCGTTTGTTGTTGGATTCTGTGAGGAGGTTGGTATTAAGATCACCGGAAAATTACAATGTTATTATAGAAAGGGAGGGAAAGGGAGAAGAAGTGTGGACCCATGGGATTTAATTACCTTTCATTGGGTTTTCAAAGATTCTAATTTCAAATTAATGATTAGTTTGGCAGAATTCTTTTGTATTTATATCTTCAATTATATTATCATGTGACGCTAATGACCGGTTCACACCATGCGGTGAATGGATTGAACTCCAGTTGATTATACTCTTGACAAAGAAAGTAATTGTTGAATCAAGTTTTGACCTTCGAAGCGACTAGAATGCTTATCGGATTCCTTCCTTTAAAAGTGGGTTGGGTTTATCTTTTACTTTTATTATTATAATTTTGTAATAAATTTTATTTTCGTATAAATTAAAAAAAAATTCCCAATACTTAGTTTTATTTTTGTTTCACTTAATTCTTATACATCTTCAGCGTTTATTAAGAAAATAAAATGATTACTACTTTCATTATGTCTTTCAGTAATTAATCTACCATTTTATTAATTAATCATTATGTTATAATTATTATTATATTGAACTAAATATAATTATTATTTATGTTAAGTGGGTTGGGCTCAACTATCTTACTGGCGGTCTTACTTCCCCTGATGTTGAGGAGGTCCTTTGAAGTTGAGTTAGATCAAATAGTTCCCATCACTAGCGGATCCAGGATTTAATTTTGGGGTGGAGGAGCTTCAGCCTGCAAGCTTTTTTTTTTCATAAAAATAACGATAATTACTTTGGAAAAAAATAAAGAAACTAACTACCTATATTTTTTTTATTTTTTATTTAATTTTATTGAGACTTACAACTGTATTACATGGAAAATACAATAAGTAAATGTGTCATTGATAACATGACATGTACAACATGAAGAGAAACTACCCATTGGTAGAACTCAAATTAACTACCTATATGAAATTGTGTTTTAGTGATTCCTAAATTCTTTTTAAAAGTAATTACACGAACAATAATGATTTGAGAGATAATTTTTTTTTTCTCGATAAAACATGGTTATTATGTTTTCCCATTTTGGAGGAGAGGGCGGATCCCGGAATTTCCTTCGGAGAGGGGCGCACTTATGTACCACTTCTGTCCATATAACCACGTAAATGATCGTAAACCCTTCGTAAATACATTGTAATAATAAATTCTTTATTCAAAAACTTTACAAATGCCTTTGGCATATATTGTAAATGTGATAATCATTCATCAACTTCCTCTGCAGGATTAACATAAAAAGCTTGAATGGAGAAACCTCCCAGCGAAGGCATTCCTAACGTGATGTATTAATGTAGCTGATCTCTGCTCCAGAGACGTTTGAGTCTTCTTGTTGGATTCTGTGGTTGTATGTCTGTTAGTAATGTCTATACAAGGGGATTAGGATGTCCAATAAGTGAGTTGTGAAAGTTTTTGTAAAACTTAGTAAATAAATAACGAAAATAATCAGGCATTAGGTAATAATAGTATATTAATCATAAATATTTATAATATTTATTATAATTAAAAAATATGCTTTGTTTGCATTAAAGTAAGACTACCAAATGCTTCCACCGGAAGCTTGAAACCTCTATTTAACGATTATTCTGGCAAAAAAATGTTTATGTTGTGGAAGGTTACAGATTTTTGTACATCTCTTCCTCACTTTTTAGGTTATACGTGGCTTTTCCCGAGCCAGGGGAGAGGGTGGATTAATTCCAGAATTAAAAAAGGTCCCCCGGCAACGGAGCGCGAACTCGTAATTATTTTATCATTTAAAATCCTGTTTATAAGGTGGCCGGGCAACGCAGGCTTGCCACACGCGTTAGCCGCTAGGCCACTTCGCTCCGAAAGTATGCCGATTGACTATATATTTCTAATAAATATCTTGGAAGAAATTTCTTCGAGAAACCTAAGTCCTTTGGTCAAACTCTCGATGGCTCTCCTGATATTAAAAAATCTGAAAATTCTAAAGTTTAATTATTGGGCTATACAGAAAATAATGCAGCATTTCTTGTTTTCTTTATATTAACTCTCTCTATAACAAACTGTTTTCGTTTGATGGATTATTCTATCGTATAAATGTCAACACATACTTATTAATCCAAAACACATACTTCCAAATAAAAATGTTTTTTTTTTCTTCTGTAATTTTTCACTAATTCGAAATAATTAAATCTTTACTAAGACGTCGGAGCCTGATTTTCTAATAATTTCGTTTGAGTTAAAATCCGATCGGAACGAGTCGAAAACGGTCAAAAATATTAATGAAGTCTGGGCCGATGGAAGTGAATGCACCTTTCAACGATGGTTAAAAAAATTCTAGAAGGAGACTATCGCCAAAGATGGTCGTGGATGTTCTTCTTCCGTTGATGACGATGTTCCGAGAGCTTTGTTAGAAGAAAATTCCAACACAAGTGTTGAAAGAACTCTAAAGCATAAGTCTGTCATGTTTCTCCTATTTGACATAACCTCCAACTTGAATAGTGTTTTTTTCTTTCTTCCCTTCCTTGCCTTTTCGGCTATACGGGGTTTTCAAGGTCTAGGGGAGAGGGCGAGGAATTAATGCCAGAGTTAAAATTCGTCCGGCACCGGGATTCTATAACTCGTAATCTTCTGTTTATCATATTGCCTAGCAGTGTATTTTTGCACTCGAGTTAAAGTGCCCCCTAAGGGCACTCCACCTCCGGTTTTCTACAGCTTTTGCTGGCCAAAGCTACTTAAGCAGTTGCACAAGGATGAGGCTATCAGCAGCTAGTTTTTTTTTTTCTTTTATCCTCTTCTTACCCTTTTCTCCTATAAGTTGGGTAAGAGGAAGGTGGGCACAAGGGTTGTTATAAAGATATGTCAAAAACTTTTATGGCTGTTACAGCTCAGCAAGCACATGAAGATCTTGTTTCTATCATATCAGGTAAATTCGTACCTTTCTGTACCAAATCATTAGAACCCATCGACCCTCCTGTCTTTTTCACAGCTTACAATTCAAATATTCCATCCAATCCCGTCCCACCAGATCTCGTACTTCCGACCTCTATCCTCCTCCTCACCGAACTGCTGCGTTTGACAAATCCTTTGCAATACAAGCCGCCTCCCTCTGGAATTCCATTCCAGCTGATATTCGACGCGCTCAATCAGTTTCCTCGTTTGAACCTCTCCTCTTTAAGCACCTACTCCTTTCTCAATCCGAATGATTGTGAAATATATCTAAGAGAAATATCTGAGCACCACCAGTGACTACCTCAATTTATTAAGGTTATTTAAATTTCTCATATATATGTACAATTTACTTGTTCTTTTCTTTCTCTTTTCTGTATTTTTATCGTAAGTCAACTTTCATTGTAAATATACAATTTAATTGTAACCACACAGACATACAATCTGTATTCATATTTTGTTCTTAAGGGACAACAGTCCCAGAATAATAAAACATTTTTTCATTTCATTTTTCATTTCATTTCATTTCATTCCATACTCATAACCCCAATGTCTGGAGGAGGAAGAGAACTGTGGTATTAATCCATCACTCTCACCCTCTGGTTTCAGGGTACACTCCATATAGCCTAAAAGGCAAGGAAGGAGTAGGACAAAAACAATATAAATACTTAGTATAATATTACAGAGTTTGAAATCATTTATCTACCTGAAATGTTTCCATATTTTTCGTCTTCCTGCCTAATATGAAAGCAGTGTATGCCCTCCAAATTTTATAGTTATTTAAAAACATGTCAGTTACATTAAATCAACAATTTAATTAATTAGATATTTTAATTTCATAATTTCAGGTCTTCAAGATGAAAGGTGCCATTTGTGTCTTAATACTTTCAATTATAAACTGCTGCCATGGATACAACATATTGGTGATGATGCCTTTTCCCTTGTATAGTCACACCAAATCTTACTTGCCACTATTTATTGAATTAGCAAAAAGAGGACATAATATAACAATGGTCACTCAGTATCCACTAAAAGAACATATTCCAAATTTCAATGAAGTTGTGATAGAGGACAGTAGGAAAGAGATTAGTTAGTATATATTTCATTATTATAATATTGATGTATTATATGTATACAAGTTAATTTAATGACTAATTTTGTTGGGAATAAAAAAGTTATTCCAACTTTGAAAAAGCAATGGGGGTTCTTTCCACTTATCCCTTATTTATAAATGAGGTAAAATTTAATATTATTTGAAAATATATAAAAAAATATATATATGTATATATGAACAATGTGTAATCCTTCTTTGCCAGCATAAATTTAAGGGGAAAAAATAATAATCATACAAAAAAAATTTCATAATTTATACTAATTTGATTATATTTATTTATTTATTTTAACTAACTGATCTAAGCCAAATATTTTTATTAATTGAAATAAATTGTTAATAAACTAATTGTGTGTATACTGTGTTATGGATTAGGTCCTAATTGAGCCAGATTTTTAGCACCTAAAACTTCAAAACAAACAAAAAAAAAAAAAAATAATGAAAGTGATGAAAATAGAAAACAATAAATTAGATAAAGATATTATTTAAAGATGTTTTGAATATTTTTAAAGTGCACTTGCCTGATCTACATCCAGGAGTAGTCGGAGGGAAGCGTTGTAAGAGAGTGACTCTAATCTGATCTCCACCGAGCTGGTTAAGCTCTCTTACCAATGCTGGGTGAAAAAGATTCACTAATGACTCCCTCCTGCAAGGTTGCAACATTAATGTGTCCTCTCATTACATAATTTTACAAATCATTTCCTTAGATTCTAAGAGGCCCCAAAAGTCCAAACCTTTTTTTTTTTCCGAGGCCCATTACATTATAATATTCTTTGTCTCACAATCTGCCAGACTCCTTTTATAAATCGAATGAAATATTCATTCCTTTTGCTACAGAAAATGATATGAAGAAAGCTATATTAAAAGTTTTCGGGATTCTGGTGTTTTCTGAAACTAAAATGTGAAATAGTATGTATACCATTGAGCCATCTCTCTCTATATAATGATATATGAATACACATATGTAATGGCTCAATTATAGAGAACCTAGTAGCGCTCATGTGTACAACTATGGCTAGGTAATGATCCCTTGAAAAGTACTAATGAAGCTCAGAGGATATCAAAAAGATTTTTATTTTGTATTATTATTCTGAGAAGGAGATAAGTCGAGGATGAAAAAAACTCAGAATGCATTTATATGACTCTTTTGAAACTTTCTTCACCGTTTTATTAAAATATATATATTCAGAGATATTAAAATCTGTCACAAATTTCACAATTAAGAAGGGCGGATTAAGATGGTCTTTTGCACAAAAAGAAGCAAATAGATTCTGCAAGATGTTTATGGTGAGACATTCAGGAAGAAATAGAAAGAGAGAAAGGCCATGATTGGGCTGGCAGGAAGAGACCAAAGCATATTTGGAGTTGAAAGTGTGGGGAGGGTGTCCCAGGGCAGGAGGGTGGTACCGAGAAGGACTGTGAGTAAGGCCTGAGTTCTCAGCGGGCTATAGGCCCATCGGGGAGTGATAGATAGATAAATTATTATTTATTGTATTATATTTTAGTACTAATGTTGTATTTTTTTATGATAATGTAAATATTAAATAATTGTAAATATTATAAATAAATTTAATAGAAAGAGTTATTCTGGATGAGCCTAAAATATCTACTTTTTTAAAGTGCCTCTCAGTGATAATATTCACCAGAAATTAATGAAGTAATCATCTGAAGGTTACTCTGGTATTATCCCAGCAATCTTCATCCAGGACACCTCTGCTGTTATAAGAAGGTCAGGAAGTTATCTAAAATTTTTATGCCATGATCTCCCTTACTTTCTCCATTATTTTTCGTTATGTTCCTCTAGTTCTTCCTTTGTTACATCTGTATTATGGTTACAAAGTACCAATATGTTGTACAAAGTACAAGCAGTACTGGCCTTAGGGCGGAGCAACTTGGGGAATTGCCCAGAGCAGCGACCTAGATGCTAGCAACTTGTTAGAAAAAAAAAAGAAAACATATAAAAATGATTAATTTTAGCCTATCAATAAAGAAACTGTATGATAGAAATTTTGAATGAAATAAAATTTAAATATTATATAATTTAAACTAGCTTAAGAAATAAATTTAATTTTTCATCGGGGGAGGAGAGATGACACCATTGCCCGGTGGTACTGAAGGTCTAAGGCCAACACTGCTTACAAGTTGTGGTAATGTAAGTAGTCTGGTTTTCTACATTTTTCCTTGTCATCTAAAATAGTAAAGAGAACAAACATTTTAAAATAATTATTTTTTTTTAGAATATTTAAAATCTATCAATCTATTCATCTAACATCTATTAAATGATTCATACCCAAAAAATAATTTTGTATGTTTCTTTTTTTTTTTTTTTTTTCGGTTGGCTCTACAGACCTTGTAGTAGATCTTTTGCCACCTGAATCTATATATATATATATATATATATATATATATATATATATATATATATATAGAGAGAGAGAGAGAGAGAGAGAGGGAGTTAGAGGGAGAGAGACAGCACAGATAACGTTGTGATAATTGGCAGAAAATTCACTAACTATGATTGCACTACTTTTTATTTTTAATAGATTTTAAATTATAAGATTACTTGATCTTTTTTCTTTTCTTTTTTTCAGGAGGAGGCTTGTTTGATCCACGAGAGAGAAAATGGTTTTTCTTGAAAGTATTGGGTTATAGAGTATTTTGTAAATTTTCGCTTGATAAAGTTTTTGAATCTGAAGGCATGAAAACATTTTTGAATGATAGAGATTCCAAATTTGATATGGTCATTACTGAGACTTTTTTTTGCCAGGAACCATTTATAGCTTTAGGGCACAAGTACGGGGCTATTCAGGTTTCTGTCCAAACAATCAACGTATTCATGGGCTTATCTCGCTTAACCGGAAACCCCCATAATCCGGCTTATGTGCCCTTTCCAGCCGTTCCATCATCAAATCACATGAATTTTTGGGAAAGATCAAAAAGTACATTAGCTAATCTAATGGATTACCTTATATCCCAAACTCAATGGATATATTTGGTACTTTCCTTTCAGTTACTATTATTAGCTTGTATTCTCTATTACTAATTATTGTACTTTATGAGAATAATTATTTTTTTATTATTTTAGGACTACTATATGAGAAAACAATTTGCAGCATACCCGGGATTTGAAAATTTACCACCTATGATGGAGATGTTTAAGAATGTTTCTCTCGTTTTAGTTGATAATCATATGGCAATAACTTACCCTCGTCCATATCTCCCAAACATAGTGGAGATTGGGGGATTAACGATTAAAGGAGAGGAAAAGCTTGATGAAGTAATGCTAGTTTAATTAATCTTTTATAAATTACAACCCCATTTTAAAAAATAATATACACATAAGTGTGCATTTATAATTGATGTTGATTAACTATATTTATATTAATATAATTACAACAAGATCAACCATACTTTGCAGGAGAATAGTACTGGATCCATGGATTTGTTAGATTATTACAATTTTTTTCTCTATTGTACTATATATGTGTTTATATGTGGATATAAATAAAAATTCATGGTGGTGAAAACATTGACATATATACATATATATATATATATATATATATATATATATATATATATATATATATATATATATATATATATATATATATATTTATATTTATATATATACATACAGACATATATACATACATCAACAAAAACATTAATACATTAATATAAACTTCTCTGCTATGTATGTGATGGACTTCATGAAATTATTTTATACATTATTCATTAAACTTCATTTTACATTTACAAATTACATTTTAACTCAACATAATTTGTATATTTTGAACATTGAGCTAAATTAGCTAGGTATCGTACAAAACGTGAGAATCCAACATTTCACTACTGCAGGAATGCATATTCTACAATACATTTTAGAAAGTGATATTTTCACCATCATTAAATCCTGAGGTTTACAAGCAGGAATTACAAATATGAAAGTTATATTTAATACCATTTAATGTATCGGAAGTTATAAATATCATGAATTAAAAATATCTACTTTGTTAATTCACTGTTTTTACAGACCACTGAAAATATATTTTTAAAAACACTAGATCCCTAATTTTTGAAAAATAAAATAAACATAAACAAGAAGATGTTATCTTCTTTGCATACTTGGGCATTATTTAAATAATGTTAATAATTTTGTTTTAAATATTTTTTATTCATTGCCTCTATAAATTATTTTTTATTTGTTCATCTCTATTCTTTTTTTTTTTATAATGAGTAATAGATTATTTATTGATCATGGCTTATTAACTAATTTTTTACTGATATTCCAGTCAATTTGTTGTCCTCAGAATATATCATTTTTTATTTCTAATATTTTTATTTTTTATCTTCATTGAAAATAAATTAATTGTAGTTTTATTTCTATACTATTTCAAATGTAAGAATTGTTATAATAATACCAAAAGAAATTACTTCCCAATATCATCTTAAATAAAAGATCAGTGTTGTAATTAGTGTGAAAAATATACAAATATAATGGCTCGGTTAAATGAGCTTAGGACTGGAATTCAACCTAAATCATTGAAGAAATATTCCATTTAGTATTTGTGCACTTTTTTTTGTATAATCTTCAAGGAAGTTAAATGTATTATTTTTTCTCTGAAGCAGCTACCTTATGAATCTCAATTTTTAAAGAAATCGAGGTGTAACTGCAATTTTATTACAAATATGCTTCTGAATAATAGTATATATTATATATGGTTGCTTAAGCTGAGATAACTTGTCTGTCAATCAATACTACGATATTACTATTAAAGTATATCTATACGTGTTTAAACAGTATGAAGATATCAGATTTATTTCTTTTTTTTTCAATATTACAAATCCTTAAATATTTTAGGAATGGGAAAAATATTTGAATGAATCCGTGGATGGAGTAATATACTTCAGCTGGGGATCCCATTACAAAACAGGAAATATGAGGCCTCGTGAACTCGCTGCTTTCATGTCAGCATTCGGAAAGCTGAAACAAAGAGTACTGATGAAAGCAGATGAAGATACCCTGCCGGGAAAACCTGATAATGTAAGGCTGGCCAAATGGGTACCACAAGCTAGTATACTAGGTAATTATTTTTGTACATAATAAACATGTATGTTTTATATACCAGGTGCATATGCACAAGTCCTCTAAGGAAAAATATTTGATCGAGACGATGAAATTTTATTGCTTAAAATATCGTAACATAATATTTAATAAATTGTTAAGTAAAAAACTAGGGTTTATAAATTATATCATGGCAGCACAAGCCTGACTATTTACCATTGCTTCTGAAAATTCCTTAGAAATTTGGGGAATTATTTAATTACTAATTGAAGTAAGGCAAAGTAATCCTAATTTATTTATCTCCAATTCTCTAATATTAAAGGAAAAATGCTTGGGATGATCTGTTATACGTATTTTTTTTTTCAAATTTTTTTCCAAATTTATCTGGTTTAAAAAAACCAAAATAAATGAACCAGACATTTGAGGAATGCCTCATCACTACCGTATCCGAAAATGAGTTTGCCTTGCTTCTGAATGAGGAAGAAATGAGGAGTTTCTCAAATGGTTGGTTTAAATCCCTTATTCTATGTTTTGAATGGACTATATTTTTAAATGCTTGATCATTTCAATATGATCTGTTTTTTTAGTTTAAACAGACACATGGTTAGATTACAGTTGAGGTTAAAATATATATATTTACAGTTAATTATAACTTAACAGCCATGAAATTATATTTAGAAAATAGCAGAATCTTGGTTCTTAGTATCATAATGCTTATATTACTTACTAAAACTTATTATTATGACAATGGAACACATTTCTTGGATATCAGAATGAGATTTTATTATAAATAAAACTAAAATATTTTTTTCATTGACATTATTTAATATTTTTACTTTTATTCTATATTTTTGTTCACTATTTTTTAGGTCATCCTAACGTCCGAGCATTTGTCAGCCATGGTGGACTTCATGGAGTTTTAGAAGGAACTTATCATGGTGTTCCTATCATAGGAACTCCCATTTTTGCTGATCAAATGAGCCATATTAAATTTTGTGAAGAGGCTGGTTATTGCATATATATTGATCTCAGTACTGTCACCGAAGGAATCCTCTTAGATGCTATTAACAGCATATTAACAAATTCATCGTGAGTTATGAAATTTTCCTACTTTAAATAGTATTCATGTGTAATTCATTTGGTTATATTTATATTGTTCAAGGTATTGACAAGGGTTTCTACAATGAAAAGCAATTGCATTCTACTACAATCATCTTAGTTAGTTAGGCTTAGATACTCATCCTAGTTACTAACAAGATAATAAATAATATACACATCTTGAAAAATGTAAATATTATAGTATTGTTTGTCATTAACAAAATATTAATAAATAAAAATTGATATAACAAATACAAAAATAAAGTACAGAAAATAAAATATTATGGTTTACTATTTTAAAGATAATGAGCCAGTAAAGAATCATAAGATTAGGTAGCTAGGTCCAGACTATCTCATAGTTTTGTTTTCCATTAAGGGATATTAATCCATTTATAAAAGTTTGTATGAACAGAGGTAGATTAATTGTACCAATATTTCTCTAGTTAGTATTTAGCCTTACATAGAAAGATTATATGGGGGGGGGAGGGTGGAGAGGCCGAGTGGGCTAACCCATGTGTAAAATATGCATTGCCCAATGCTCTGATAATACGATGATTAGGAGTTCAAATTCCTGGGACCAGGAGGACTTTTAAGTTTGATATTAATCCCTGCCCTCTCCACTGGCCTAGAAAAAACACCATATAGCAGAAATGGCGAAGAAGGGCAGAAAAAAAATACATAGATTAGTTATATTCCCATTGGTGATCTTAACAGTCATGATTATTTCATAAGTGTCAATATAGCTTAAATTAGTATTTTATAGATTTTTAACAAATATGTGTTATTAAATATGTTTAGGTGTTATCACTGTCCAGCTTTACTGAGATTTCTTTAATTCATATTAACAATAATTATTATCGATTGCTTAATTATCATTTACAAATCCATTAAAATCACGGCTTGGCCCATTACATTTCTCATGCCATTAATTTATTTCTAAGAAAGTTGGATTTTGGCTATTTCATTTTTTTTATAATACAACAAATTGACTTTTAATTATTCTAAATAAACAATAATTTAGTGATAAATAATAATAAATCTTTTCACAGTTATAAAGAAAATGCCTTAAAAAGAAGTAAAATCATGAAAGACAGACCCCTGAGCATCATGGATAACGCAGTGTACTGGTTGGAATACGTACTTCGGCACAGAGGAGCTCATCACCTGAGGTCTGCTGCTGTAGAACTGTCTTGGTACCAATATCTCCTCCTTGATGTGATTGTAGTTTGGGGGGCAGTCTTTTTCGTGGTTGTATTATTGTTAAGGAAAAGTATTAAATGCATATGTAAAGCTAGGAAATCAAAAAGTAAAAAAGACTGATGAAAACTTTGGTATGAAGTCAAGAAAAGAAATGACAATAAGTGATTGTGCTGTATTTCGGATATTTATATTTCGTATATTTTATTTATTATACCCTACTGGCATTAACTGTCAGATTGAATTTAATATGTACATTGATGTTCTGTCATCTTATATTTTTCTTTAATGTAAATTATTATTTGCTCAATAATGTGGTTTGTTAAATATTTATGTAAAGCAAGAAGTACAAAAAGTAAAAAAGATTGATAAAAACTTTGGTATGTCTCTAGTCATGAATAAAAATAAACGTGATTTTGCTGGATATTTATATTTTGTACATTATATTTATTAAAAGTCAGATATAATTTAATATGAACATCGATGGGCCATGACCTTATATATTTTATTGTAATGAATAAAATTAGCTAAATAATCCAGTCATTTAAAATAAACTATCTAATTTGAAAAAATTGTAATTTAATATTTATCAACTTGTCATACAGCCATTTATTCAATATAGGATCAATGTTGATTATAAATTTGATCAATTCCTTGAAACATTTTTAAATTAATCATTTTTGTGATTTGTACAAATTGGTGAATCTTCATATTTTTTTAAAATTTATTTTACAACCTAATCCTGCTTTTTAGACAACATCTATATGTGTTTTCTGCCATGGGATAATATGCATTCCTCAAAAAGATAGAATATTATTGATAGGAAAAATAAAATCAAACAAACAATATCTTATTCACAATGTTCTGTGAAAAGTTATAGGAAATCTTTTCCATATTTGTTACAGAAAAAGAAAGAAAGAAAAATGATGTATAAAAAAAGTTCTTTTTATATAATAAATAATTAGACAGGGTCTGATTGAATTGAGAAAAGGAATTGGAATAAGAGAGTTTTAAATGTGACTAAAGATGGCGTATGTTGGATTTTAAGCGTGATGGGGGAGGGAGGGGATCCATTATGTGTTACAATGGGTAATAAATGAGGCAGTTCTGTGGAAAGGAATGTAAAGATCAGATGGACGAGATCTTTTGAAGAGGAAGTGGATAGATTGATAGGTTACTTGAATTGGAGAAGATTGTATACATATGACAGGAGATGATTATTATTTGGTAAAGAAATGCACCTAGGAAGTATTGTTTTCTGAAAGAAGGGAAGAACCACCCTAACTGAGCATATTACTAATAAACACGAGAACGTCTCGGGGTTCCATTGACAAATTTTATGTAGCCATTAATATTTGTTTTCAGTCTGTATCCGAGAGTTCGGTCACGAGGCCCCTGTACACCACGCAGACGTACTCCAGGTGGAGGAAGTTGAGAGAAGATACTAAGAGTCTACCTGTGGGCATGGGTAAGAAATGGTGTATGGGGGAATAGTTTCAGAGCACCAATTGACAGATGGGAGATGATGGTATTAAAGTGATTCCAGCAGAGGGTTCGGTCAATGAAAATGCCAAAGTTTTCAACTATTTCTTATAACTAATTTTAACTATTTCTTACTACTAATAATAATAAAAGACTTTCAGTTGTGTTAAACAAAACAAATTAGAAGTATTCAAGAAAAAGCCATTTTTAAAAATTGGCCTCTAATGCCTGTCGGACTGTTTGACTGAGATTACTACCTTATCTGACATTAATGAAAATTGAATTTTACTTCGATATGACGAGTTTATTCAAAATCATTAAAATCAAGGGGATGATAAAACAATTTTAAATTTATAATATAATATTACTTTCTTGTTATGACAGTCTTAAAAACATAATTTTAGTTAGTTTTGAACTAAGCTTTTTACACATACACACAATGAGTGTTACCAGATCTACCAAAGAAGAAAAAATATTGGGATACTCACAGAGTAATAGTATTGAAATAAGAGAGAATTCATGCTCATGAAAGATGGCAGAATTTAGAGTTCATCTTCTGGGAGATGATCCAACCTCATCATTTTCGAAGTGTCATAGATGGCTCGAAAACATGAGGATCTCTATTACTTAACTCGCTTCAAGCCGGAGGAGGATACATCCTGCCTGAACGCAAAAGTGGTATAAGTCAAAAAGTGAAGCTTTGAGATATTCAACATTTCAGTGAAAGTTCTTAAAAGTAAGTATAGGTATGAGGTAAGAATAGTAACAGGCATTTCTTGAAAAAAGAGAAACCGAATGTTATATTTTATTCATTCCCTGATACAACTTCTCCTTTTTTTTCCTCTCACTTCTAACGAGTCCACAACAAACCTCCCAGAATCAATACAGGTGGTGGTGTAGGATTCCCAATGAATTCAAAATAATATATTCCACCATACTCTGCAGATGGCTCCTTTTACACTAAAAAAAACTACAGTTAAAAGTGAAATTGCTCCTCTACTCCCAAACCAAAGTTCCCGAACTCAGTATTTTCTCTCACCAAACTCCTCTCTATGTTTCTTCTGTAGGTACGGTATTTATTTTTCATATATTTCCTCCTTTTCTTTTTTACTTTTACTTTTTACTTTACTTTGAGACGGATAGTAGCGGATCCAGCCGGGGGCCGCGCGCCCTCCCCCTCCCTGGAAATTGGAAATTTTTTTTCAAAAAACTGATATTCAAAGAACAGAGAGAGAAATATAGGGAAAATTCACTCTCATAGACGAATTTCCTAACCTAATATAAAACAAAATTATTATCGTGACCAGCAATAGGGAATTCCAACAGGGGGCGCAACTTCCCTTGGATGATGGGAAAAGTTCCGAATAAAACTTCAAAAAAACACCGATTTAAAGAAAAGCGAAATATAGGAAAAATTGATCCTCATAGACGAATTTACTATTGAGAGAGAAATACTTTATTTTTATAAAAATATAAAAGATTGCTGCCCAATTATATTGGGTTGCTAAATACACAGCATGCTCTTTTATCCTTAGGACAATAAATGAACTTATATATAAATATACAGAACATTTAACATTCCCTTTCTCTCACTTCTCTCTCTTTATCTCTATTGTTTTCAATTATTCACCAAATAAATAAACAAATACATAAATTAAAACTCTCGGGCTAGCCATGCACGTGGTGGTGAATGATTTCCAGGGAGTCGAGGACTATATTTTCATCCAACCTCGCTACGTCCTTAATGTCAACACCTAGTTCCTCGAGGAAGCTCCTTGTTCTTTTTGGAATTATTCCGCGAGACCCAAACCAGAGGCCTCTCACGATGAACTCTCTCTCTCTCTCCAAAAGTCTCACGGAATTTCTCTTTTAGGAAAGGGATACATTTATCGTAAATGTTCTTCTTTTCCCTTTATATATAACAAAAAATATTAATATTATTTAATTGGGGTTTATTAACACAAAAAAAGGTGCGTTTCTGCAACTTGTTTGAAAAACCCTCAAAATATTTTATTTTTACAAAATAACTTTGTATTTCACAGCTAACTCCGTCATCTAAAATTAATTTTAAAAAATACCAATAATCTTCTAAAAATATTTTCTGAAAGATCTGAACTGATGACCTATCTTTTATGAAATAATATTTACACATTTATAACTCTTCATATTTATTAGTTCAAGAGAGTGTGATAAGCGCGTGTGATTTAAATAGTAATTGTGTAGTGAGTAATTAAAAAAAAGATTTTATCATACGTGGCCAATCCACATTTGTAATTTTAAATTAAATTAAGTAAATGATACGTTTTGTAATGTTTGTTTTTGTTATGTCGGAAAAAAAAACTTTTTTTGTTGAAATACACCATTTCTCACTCCTGATAAAATCAAAACAATATTTATACAGTTCCTTTGTCACTGCCAATATGATTCAATGAGATTTCGAAATAGATGAATGTATTCATTCACTTAAATTAAGTATAATTAACGTATCAAAGTATATCGATTCGTTCGTCCAGAAATGGGAACAAAAATAGTATGAATAATTTCTAATATATCACATTTATCTAAAACTTAATACGTAACCAATTTTAATAATAATATTAATTTAATCCCTATTTAAACAATTGAGCTTCTTAAATGTGTCAATTAATGAATAATGCAATAACACAGCCCACAACCCAAGCCCACAAGACTTTCTGAGGCAGCTTAGAATTCGTTATCTAAAAGCACTGACAAAATAAGACCCTTTGTCAAGACAAAGGGAACAGTAACAGATTTCGGCAAAAGTCCCCTTTCTCTCACAGATCTCATCAATATCAAAGGATAAGAATGTCAATTGTTAACAAGTCCCCTTTTCATCCCTCAGACTTCATTCCCTTCATCTCCTCTAGTATTCATGGGAATATTTACTTACTCTCCTGGTCCTCAGGACAAATCTTTCTTCCTATCACATTCTTGTAGTCACACTCTTGCCAGGGGAACTGAATTTATGATCTTTTCGTACTCTGGTAGGAAAATTGGATGGGTAAAGTCAACCTATATGCTTATAATTCTATATTTAAGATGCCATATGTAACAGAAATTATAAATAAAAGTGATAATTCTAAAGTCTTCGCTGTCTGCGGTTTGTTAACACAATAAATAAAACAAATCGTAGGTTAGGCTACAAAAATTTAAAAAAACCTTTTGGTATTGGAATTTTTTAAAACTTTTTTTTTCGGGAGTATAGATCAAAAACAGTTTTAGTTTTAATTTTTTTATTTATGTTTTTATTTTAATTTCGTTCCTTCACTTCTCCGATTCAAAGTTAACAAACATTTTGTCGATATGATATCGACATATAGTTTTCGGATTTCAGAAACATTATCGTTCATTCTTGCTGGGCTCTACAGTGATTGAAGAACCATGGCCGCTACTGAAGTCTTCTTCCTAATATCCCTGTCAGCAGCGAAGCGCCTCCGCCGCTTTACACCCATCTCCTTTAGGTTACCTTCCACTTCGTCCAACGATCTTAGCCGCGGCTTTCCAAAAGCCTTCTTCCATCTCCCGGCTTTCCATAGAGAAGTTACCTTGGCATTCTTGTAGGGTCTATTCTTTCCACATGCCCCAACCATCGCAATCTGTCGAGTTGAATGACTCTAACATTGTCATATCTTTGATTGGCCCATAAATTTTCCGGAGTACTTTCCTTTCCCATACATGGAGCATCCTTTTGCTTTCTTTAGTCATGGACCATGTCACGCTTCCATACCTCACAACAGAACTCAGAATATCGTTTTATATATTATAGTTTTTGTCCTTCTTGACATGTTTTTGCAATTCAGCAGGCTCTGTACACTGTAGAGAAGTCGATTTCCTGCAGTTATCCGCCATTATTGTTTTATTGTTTATCGATATGAGACTTTTCAATGAATAATTGGTCCACTGCATAATTGAGTACAATTCACAGTGCAACCTCACATTCCTATATATTCCTTCTCATTCCCTCACACAATGTCACATAAAGGAGTAAATACCAGGGGGATGTCTACTCCAACCGAGTATGATAAGAAATCGCAGATAGACGTTCATTATATAACAGTTAATATTTTATTTGTAGTAAGAGCATGAGTCCCAAAATTATTATTATAATGATTTAAAAAACAGCTTCAACACTTATATGCCGGAAAATGTCAAGTATTTATTACGGCATATTTGTAAAGTTTCTTTTTCTAAGTCGTTATTACGTTGCTGTATAAAAACTGAAACCTTAAGTCGTCTTTAAAAAGTACGGTTTTTTATTCTTTTTTCTCTCAAGAAGGCATGCTTTAGTTCTCTTTTTTAAATGATTTTTTTCCATATATACGGTATAATTTGTTACAAATCAATGACTAAACTAGTATCAACTACTAACAAACAATTTCGAGTTCAAGTACGGATCGATAAGGTTTTCATAAAAAAAAAATATCTTTATCACATTATCATCAACTTCGCCAATGTCAAAATTCAGACGTTATCTCTGAAATTCGTTAGAGGCGCTAGTACGATTAAGGAAGTCTGAGGAGGTTTATGGTCTTACTCTAGCAGGTGAGTTTGAAACACTTTGAATGTCGTAATGTATTATCGTGCAGTTTTATCTACTACATAATTCATTCATAATTAATTTTTTTTTATTTTTATAATGGTTTATTGATAAATATTACAATCTGTCTCAATAAAGGACATTTACAATAGAGTTCTGAGAGCACATTCACACCATATTTACAAATTAAAAAAAATATAAATAAATAAAAAAAATAAGCTAACTTCAAATAATATAAGGCTACAAAAGAACAAAATAAAATATCATAGTGAGAATATAATTAATTAACCTAATTTATTCGGGAATTAATTTTAGTGCAATAAAAGTGTTTTCAATTAAAGTTTGATGAAAGTTGGTGTTAGCTGATAAATAATTCATACTAACACTAATAAGGATAGTTCATGGACGTGGGATACTAGGCGGTAACTACTAAGTAGTGAAACTAAGTCGAAAAATATTGGACTTGTGTCCGAGTGTCCTTAACAAAACGTCCGAGAAGCCGAGACATTAAAAATATAATTTCAATATTTTTGTATGTTATTTTGTTTTATGTGGATAAGTGAATTCGTCTTGAAGTTATCGAACTTTGTTTCCAATTGTTATTATCATTTTTTATTGTATGCAATATAATTTTTTCCGAATACCAATAACAGATTATTTCCTATATTCCAATAAATCTGGAGCAACGCAACTTTCACTTACCACCTATTCATAGTAGAAATAAGTATTTCCAGACTTTGGGAAGTGGAAGAAAAACAAATTCACAGACTGTAAAAAATATGATTTAAAAGGATTAATTACAATCTGTTTTTACCAGCCGTCTAATGTATTATATTATAGCGGTAAAGTTGGCTGCTAAATTCATTTATATTTCAGTGTAGGTATTTTTATTTGTGTATGCACTGTTACATACTATATTCAGGTAGTGCAGGCCTTTGACATCACCTCCACATAAAAAAAATTAAATTTATATCTTATAGTGTTTTATATTATTTAATATAAAAGTTTTCTTGCTCAACGTTACTTTAATACAGTTGCTTTGTTGATAGGCTAAAATTAATTATTTTAATACGTTTTGTATTTTTTTAAATTTATAACCAGTGGTTTATAAGAAAAACATTTGAACCGGCTCACTAGCGGATCCAGGATTTTAAAACTTCAGCCCGAAAGCTGTTTTTTTCATAAAAATAACGATAATTACTTTGGAAAAAAAGAAAGAAACTAACTAACTGTATGAAATGGTGTCTAAGTGATTCCTAAAGCGCTTTTAAATGTAATTACACAAACATTAATACTTTAAGCGATACTTTTTTAATATTTTTTACGATAAAACATGACTATATTTTACCATTTGGGGGGGGGGCTTCAGCCCGAAAGCCCCCCCCCCCCCGTAGATCCTCCCGTGAACCGGCTTGCGTTGACGTACAGTTGATGTTGTTGCAGCTCTTCATATGTGACCGCACTCTTTTCTTCATAGTGTAAAAGAAAAAGCAAAAGCACCTTAATCGTACTAGCGCCTCTAACGAATTTCAGAGATAACGTCTGAATTTCGACATTGGCGAAGTTGATGATAATGTTTTTATAGCCAATATACCAATTTCTCGAAGTCTTAAAAAATGTGGATCTAAAAGTGGACTCGTTTAGTGAATTTCTTTTCGGAAATCACACGAAATTATAATGACAGTATTAGCGTTAACATTTCAAAAACCGCTCACAAACACCATATCAGCATATTCACCATTAATACAAATTTAAGACATAGTAATGAGTACTCCATGAAAGCGTTAAACAAACTAATAAATCTTATTGAGAGTTCCATTGCTAATTCCAAATATTTGTTATTCTTACATTCTATTTGTTTTATGTACAGTTAGGGAAGCCTTGGTAGTATTTTATCTTATCTTCTAAACAAAGCGTTAACAAAAATACCTTCATAGAATTTTTTTTCTTGTTTTAAGATCCTTAATTCATACTTTTAGTTAGGACGCAACCCTGATAATCTCTGAATATAAATTTTAATTTTTATATTGTTATAATCTATACAATTAAGTATTAAATTATACCATCGCCAGCATTTATGAAAACGGATCATTGGAGCCGAGTTATTTTAATCAGGTGTGTTAGAAGCTTACTCAAACATTTCGGTGAAGCTCGGGTGCGCGCTCGGGCAACTTCGGTCCTACATTACTCCATCCCTTGTGTCTGTTGTAGTTAATTATCAAATTCTTTTATAGTTCATATTTAATTATTATTTGTTCCTAATTACAATGTGAAGAGGTTAATTATTTCAAATAAACGAAACCATAGGTACTTAGAGGAAGGAATTTTTAAAATTGGGCATCTGAGGCATATCAAACTATTTATATATTAATAATAATAATACCTAACTAATATTAAAAACAACTTAACTTTAGTCGAAAACAAATGAATTTAGTCGAAACGCTAGAACCGGTTTTAAGAAAATTGTAAAAATGTGTAAAATATATTATGTGAGGTACCACTTATGCTAGTCGATTTTATCATGCACATACGTGCACACGCACACACATGCGCACGCAAAGTTAGACCTCAAAGCGCGTATTAGAAAACTTTCGGAAATTTCTCGATCGCAATATTTTCTCTTACTTCATATTTAATACACGAGTAATTAAAAAAGTGATACATAGAAAATTGAAGAACAAAAAAAAAAGGTTATTTTATATAATCTCAAATCCTTATTTCGTTTAATATATAAATTTAGATTGTTTAAGACAATGGATTCTCCCGTTCTCATTCTAGAGGCCCTTAGGCGCTCAGTATTTTTGTGTCAATACCGAATATCATAAATTTATTGATCATGAAAGGACTACATCGCATCAATTATATTGATGTCAATCTAAATTGTTGATCTGATTAGTTTTTAATTTTTATTGAAGCTCTTTCAATTGAAAGAGTGTCAATATTATTTCGCATATAAGAGCAATACTGACCTTGTGGATGATGTCTGGGTGATACGATATTTCGGTCAGAAGTGGGACTGTGCATGTTGGGAAATTCTCCTATCTTTTTCCATAAAATTTTAAAATTTTGTTTATGTAAATGGCTATATTTTATTGTTTATAACGTTTTTAAAATTACTCTCTTTTTTATCTTTATTTAAATATTTAATTATAACAACAATTTATAAGAAAACTATTTCTTAATAATAATAAACAACGAGGAAAAATTAAAGAACCAATTTGAGAGATGCATTTTGATGTCTTAAGACAAAACTATAAACTATAAACATAACACAAATATTTTCAGTGCCCTCTTTCAGATTCCACTGGCTTCTAATTCCAGTGACGAAGCTGGAAGAGAAGTACTGGGATCTCCTGAGTTCTGTTTTGCCTTCCAGATGTAAAGGACAAAGCTTGAGTCGAAGTTCCCTGTTCGAATGTAAATAATGTACACAAGTTTGAATGCGTTTAAGATTACTTTTATTTTATATTTCATTATTTATATTTCTTTTCCTCTTGTTGGTATATGTCAAAGGTGGGAAACCATTTTGCCGCAATAGAGGCCGCAGTAAGATTAGGCAGTGGTAATGGAGGCCGCAATAACTCTTTATATTTTACTGTTGCTATTTATATCACTAAATACACACACCCACAAACATATATTCAGCTTAATTTCCTAATTGTCGTTACTCAAGTAATTAATATTAATTAATCCTAGCACTATATTAATAAATATCGGTCAAAAACGTTTGGAGGCCACATTCGGCCTTCGAGACCGCCTTTCCTCACCTATAGTATATATTGTTTGAATGAATAATTGTAGCCTTAATACTTGTTGCTCTTCAATGTGGCAAATTGTATTATCATTAAATAAACTAAATTAAAAAAAACAAAACACAAATATTAAGGTTGCATTGTATAATGAATGGAATATAAAGGATACAATTGAAATATTCTATTCTCATACAATGAAACTAGAAATGAATCATAAAAAAATAATTAATTGTTGCCGTTATAGTCCGTGGTACAGACCCCCCTTTTTTTTATCGAATTATTAACATCCGGCTGAAACTTTGTAAATAGCTTCTTCTTATCGTAACACAACTCGTAAACACCCATTTACTTTCGACTTGAATCGTAACATAACTAGAGTACAAAGTCAGGAAAAAAGGTGGCCTTCAAAAATATTGAGCAGTTTGGGGTGACCTACACTCCCAAATTTTCGAAACAACGAGGTTACATAGGCCAAACGGATCAATATTTTTGAAGGCCACATTTTTCTTGACTTTTTGTTCTAGTTATCTTACGATTGTAGTGGAAACCAAATCGGTATTTACGAGTTTTTAGTACCGAATTAAATACAAAGTTTGCCTCCCTCCAAATTGAAAACGCCCCAATTCCGAGAGTTTTCGTAAATAAAATATTTGTAAGTTGCGATGAGATGAAGCTATTTACGAAGTTTCAGCTGGATGTTAATGACTCGATAAAAAGGGGTCTGTACGTACCACGGACTATTAGGGAAATTATTACTAATAGATTGTCAAATGCAGTTAATCGTAACAATAAAATAGAAAGATCTTTTTTAGATATTTTTATTATATTTTCTTCTTAATTTAACGCCATAACCAAGGCAATGAGAGGAATATGATATTCAATATCATTCATGTTTAGAAAAATGGAAGATGGTGATTCTTTGGAGAAAGATCCAAGACTGATATATTTTTGACACGTTTGAGAGTCCCCTTCAATATATTTCTTCAATAATATTGACCTTGTAAGTGGTCCTTTTAAAAGGGAAAATTAACTGTCAGGACGAACGTAAAGTTATTTTATAGCCATGATTCATTCTGTTTATAATACTCAAGATTTGAATACCCGTTCATATTTATTCATTATTATTCATAGTTTTCATATAAACTACGAATAAGGAAGTACTGAGTTTCTATTATATGGAGGGCACTTCGTCTCATTTAAGAGTTGGGTAAAAATAGCAACAGGTTTTGTGATTCTCAATTCAGTAACCAGTAAGACAGAAGATGGAGAACATTTATTCTATATTTATTCTTTAAACCCAATTAAATCACACTACGAAAACCTGAACAGGGAATTAACTGAATAATTATACAAGAACGTATCAGATAATATGTAAAATGTTGGTTTCAAAACTTCTAAAGTTCGGCATGTGAGTTGTTAGGATATAACATAGGTGTTGGGAATTCCTCAACGTGAATAAATCACGACTTAACCAAAGCTGAAAATTACATCACTTCACCTCCATGACATTTTACCACATAATAATATATCTATTCTAGTAATAGTATATCTATCTATCTATCTGTAAATCACCAATATTTTGTCCCTTCCTCTTTCTATTGCATCAACTATTATTATTTCTTTTATTTACTTTTTAAATTCTTAAACATATTTCCAGAACAAAAAAATCAAGCTGAGATACAAAAATATTCCAGTGTATAATTAGCACAAACCACTAGCGGATCCAGGATTTAATTTTGGGGGGAGGGGACTTCAGCCCGAAAGCTTTTTTTTCCATAAAAATAACGATAATTATTTTGGAAAATAAGAAAGAAACTAACTACCTATATGAACTGGTGTTTAAGTTATTTCTAAAGCCCTTTTAAATATAATTACACTAACAATTATACTTTAAGAGATAATTTTTTAATATTTTTTTCGATAAAACATGGTTATATTTTACCATTTCGGGAGGGGGAGCTTCATCCCGAAAGCCCCCCTCCCCCGTAGATCCGCCCATGATGCAAACAGAGCTTTCTTCTCCCTTTCAACGGTATTGAAATCACGAAAAATCTCAAATTAAGGGTGTACAATGATATGATAAAGCCGGTTATAATGGCTGAGATCTGGACACTAACCAGCACCCTAGAAAAAAGTATTGAAATATTTTAGAGAATAATCCTCTGCACGATAACCAGAACGATCTGGGATCAGAGTAAACTAGTCAATCAATATCTCATGATATGAAGGCACGGAGGTAAAGATGGATGGGTCATGTATCTCTTAGTAATCCATCTGAAAGCCTCTACATAACAATTAATGCCTCAATAAAAAGCAAAAGACAACGTGGAAGGCCAAAAAGAGGGTGTATTGATAAAATCAACAAAGATTAACAACAAAAATAGACAAAGACAGTCAGAGATGAAGCAGGCTTGTTGAGGCGACAAAAGATCTACATGCACTGTAATGCCAACAGGAAAAAAAATTGATATTGGTCAATGCAAAATCATAATTTTCATTGTTATCATTAATAAATTTTCTTATAATTTAAATAAAATTGAAAATAAATATTTAAGGCATTGACAAATATGTACTATACATTCCCCTTACTCTTAATATAAAATTTTACTCACAGTTACATAATGATTTAATCTTGACAAGATACTACAAAATTGCAAATGAATGGAGTCCGACAGTTTAAATATTTATCAGATGTTGATAACCACTTCTGACAACCACTCCAAGAAATAGACAACAGATATAAGAATGATTCATCTCAGTTATAAATGTCATGTCTACCAATAACATTTGAAATTACTACACTTGAATAATATACAACATTCACATGTACGGTGCATGTTTCGTAACACATCAACAAATGTTACTCTGTGAGTTATTTGGTTATCACTTCGTTATTGACCAAATGAGACGTGAGTGCCCTCATATTAAATAGTATCAGGATCCATATTTTTTTTGTTTTTGTAATTATAGGCCACCGTTGTCTCTTTAGTTTAAATCATATAACCAAATATTTTGAAAATGTGTGCTTAAACTTTTTTATTTTTTTATTTCAGGTCTTCAAGATGAAAGGTGCAATTTTAGTTTTAATATTCTCCATTGTAAGCTACTGCCATGGAGACAATATATTGGTGATGATGCCTCTCCCTTTCTATAGCCACACCAAATCTTACCTGCCGCTATTCATCGAATTAGCAAACAGAGGACATAATGTGACAATGGTCAGCCCGTTTGCATTTAAAAAATCCACACCAAATTTCAATGAAATCGTTATAGACAACAGTTGGGAAAAACTAGGTCGGTATATAATTTCATTCATGATACTTCAATAATTCATTTACTATAATTTAGATAATGAGTCGTTTTAATAAAACTAATATTATAAATTAGTAGGCCAGTGCGAAAAATTCGCACAGCATATTGTTATCAAATGCCAGATTAATAATAAAATAAAATCCAACCTATCAAAGGAAACAAAAATCAATTTAAATCTTCATTTTTGTTTGAAACCAACATGTTTACAAATTTCAGTAAGCTGTATCTTTGCTAAAAATTGTCCGATTTCAATGATTTTTTTTTCCTTTTGTAGGAAATTAGGTAATTTTTTATATAATCACGGGCATAACCAAGGGAAAAGTGCGTAATTTTTTATTAATTCGTAAATAAAGTTTGTTTTCTTTTATAACTTTTTTTGCCTGAATTTTCGGGATGATTGGACTATTCTGTCCACCTGAAGGAGAAGGAAGCCTTCGAAATTGGTGGCTCAATCTTGAGATTTGGTGAAAAATTGAGGATGATATGGCATGCCGATCAAAAACACCATCGATAAATAATATATACTCCTCCTCTCTCGATCATCAAGTCGGCGAAATGGTACATGTATTCAATGACAGTACTACAATAATTGTAAGGTTGTGTAGATGCGAACCACATGCCTTGCGTTATCTCGAAAATAGTACGTTTTTGGCCTTAAAAACGCAGGATCCGATAATTCCGGAGAAACTATCCGGGTCTTGCTGTACGCATCAAAATCTTCTTGATCCGATTTGTCCCGTATCGATCTACATAGCTACCACTGTTCAGGCATTGAAGCCTAGAAAAATGTTTGTATCGACTTTATTTATTTTAGAAAGAAAAACAAAAGTAGAGAATACGATTCGCTAACCCCCTGTGAAATTCTGAATCCAGCGGTACCCCATTTATGGTATTTGAGTATGACAGGAGCTTATATCTGGTACAAAACCGATTTCGAGCCTTACTGTAATAATATATGTACGGATAGTGCTGATGATACTTCATATATTAATAAGTTATTACTTTTAAATATTTTTGGTGATATCAACCACGCCATCTATCATTCATTGTAAAACATAAATAACTTTTAATGACAGATATTATTTTTTTTAAAATTATATGTAATATGTAGTTCATTTTCAAGGATAATTCTATGAAGAGGAGCCTTTTTTATTGTTAGTTAGAAATATATTTTTCAACGGGGTGGCCAAGTGGACAAACGCGATGTTTGAATTCCGGTTCAGCGGGTATATTTCGAAGTATTTCTACAGCTCCGTATAACAGAAAAGTCAATATAGAAAGTCTCAATTAGACCGCTTTTAACTTCTATTTGTTTGACATAATTTCCGATAAAAATTTAGGAGCATTCAGGCAATCTTATCTAGACGTGTAGCAATAAACATACTTAAGTTAAAAAATAAAAAATATAATAAAATACAAATCTTCATGAAAACAATTATAAACTCTTAAAGTAAACCTTTCAAGCAGTTCTCTTTTATACACTCAATTTTTATACCAGAGATTAATTCGTCCATTTCTCATATATGAGTCACAGGAATACTAAAGCTGAGGAAGAAGATATACAAACATTTAGATATATTCTAGGGATGACCGATAACACAGTTCTGTAAAATAAATACAGAATTTTTTTCTGGTTTATATATTACTGAGTTTGAATCTGAAGTAAAAAAAAAATTATCAGGCACCATATTTGGAAAAATGAAGGTTATTTAAAAAAAAAGAACCGAAATAGTATGTTTTTTCTTACTTTATTTACTTATTTTCTAGTGAATAATAATAATAACATTTTTTTGGAGGGGGGCTCTCCCCTTCCTCGCCTTTAAGGCTATACGGGGTTTTCCCGGACCAGGGAGTGAGGGCGGGGATTTAAAAGACCCCCGACACCAGGAAGCGAACTCGTATTTTTTTTTCAATCTCAAATCTTGGAAATCTGGTTGCCGGGCAATTCGCGGTGCTGCGCACACACGTTAGCCCATTCGGTCACCCCGCCCCCTAATAATAATAACCTTTAAAATATTTAATTCTAAACATAATACAACATAATGTCTAGTCAATTTGTATATTTTCCTTTTATAGTGTCCCCTATATGTATGTTTCCTTTTATATGTCTCCCGTTGCTGTGGCCTAAAGTACTCAGCGCAAGCATCTTCTATTGCGCTTAACGTTCGCTACACCTGTTCTCTATTTGGGCTGCATCTCGATGTAACCGTTTACTGTGTTCTGAAATCTGAAACTGCTCCCAATTCGGAAGGGAAGAAATCCACATGAGAGTCCAAAAAATGAATTTTTTTAATGACATATTGTATTTAATCCATGACCTCACTGTATATGATGAAAGCAATTCTTTAGCAATGCCTTTGTAATTTATAGCTTTATAGACCATTTTTTCTTTGAATTCCAGTTTCTTAAATAGACTGCGGATATGTAGCCAAAAAGCCTGAAACTTGAGCTCTCGAAATTTTTCTATGTTGTATTACATTGCAAATCGAATATTTTTTTTCTTTATCGTTGAAGTTTTCAATGATAAAAAAAGTCGAAATATTAGAAAAATCTCACTTTTTGAAAAACAACAAAAATTTGACATGTATTATATGCAAATTTGAAAATATCTGATAGAAATTTTCTGCCTTTGGGTTTATTTTCAGCACACCTCAAAACATAAAAAAAAAAAATTTCTGTTAGGCGGAGGATTTTTTTATGCAGAAGTGTGCACAGAAGTGTGAACGAACGATACCGAAAACATCCCATCTTAAATAATATACCAAACATTGTCGATCGGAAATTACTAAGTCGATGACGTAATTGTTGCTGCTTAATCGGCTCATAATTTCTATATGTGTTGGTAGCGAGATTAGTGTTGTGCATTTGTTTAGGTTTTTTATCATTGTAGAACAGGATTGTGTTTTTTTAATTACAAACTCTTTTGTGTAATTATCGGTAATTGTCATTAAAGCAGATAGGGAGTCAGTGAAATTTATTCTGCTTAATGCAGCATAATGTAATATAGTGTAATATAATATAATATACTCATAGCGTAGCTCTCTTCATTAAAGTTGCTAGTTACCTGTAGAAGGCTAAGTTTTATAAAATTGGAGTAGATAACAATGGAACATCCAAGCTTACAATTTGATTTAGAACCATCTGTAATAATGAAAAGAAGGATGGTTGGGGTAATCAGTCAAAATAGAAAATATTATAAATAAATAATTGTATTTATTTTTTATCTTTATATTTTTAATTATATTTACATATGTATAAATGTACTAGTAAATAAGTGAATTCAGAGATACAAGATTTTTGTGTTTGTTGAGCGTTTAGTCTATTCTTAATAATTTTAAGAAGGTATAGGATACATCAAAACATTAAGAAAAATTTCTGTTAGAGAGAGGATTTTGATTCAGACAGTGTAATCGACCGATAACGAAAACATTCCATCTTAAATAATATTTAAAATATAATATTATATGGTACAATACGATGCTACACGCTATAATAAAATATAATGCATTATAATTTTTTTTTTTAGAAATGGACCAAATGGATCCTAGAGACTTTGAAAAGGAAAGCCTTTTTTCTAAAATTATTGGTTTACAGTTATTTTGCCCGAAATTACTTGACGTTACAATGAAATCTGAAGCTTTGAGAGCATTTCTGAATGATACGGATTCGAAATTCGATATGGTCATCACAGAGACATTTTTTTGCCAGGAACCATTCATTGCATTAGGCCACAAGTATGGCGCTATTCAAGTTTCTGTCCAAACCATAGCGCTGTTCTTGAGTATGGCTCGCGTTACTGGAAATCCGCATAACCCAGCTTACGTACCATCAGACTTGTTTCCCTCCTCGGATCACATGGACTTCTGGGAAAGGTCAAAAAACACACTTGCCACCGTCCTGGGGCATATCGCAACCTGCACATCATGGACTTATATGGTATTCCTTCAGAAGTTGTTTTTCTCATTAAACTGTAATTGTAATCGTTCATGCCAATAATCAATTTTTTTATTTCAGGACGATTATATGAGAAAAAATTTTAAGAATCATCCTGGTTTTGATAACCTGCCACCGATAGTAGATATGTTCAAGAACATATCTCTGGTTCTTATGGACAGTCATATGGCAATATCTTATCCCCGCCCGTATCTTTCAAACGTAGTGGAGATTGGTGGACTAACCATCAAGGAAGGCGATAAACTCGATGAAGTAATTACTTTTTATTAATACAAACTCAGTCATCAGTCAAAACCTATATTAAATAGAAAAAATCTGGTGCGCGCAACACACAATATTCACTTATCGATCTACTTTGAATAGAAATTATTTTCAGGCAATGCTGGGCTATTATAAATTTTTTTGAAGTGCATTTTAAACGGAGCTAAAGCTTAAAGCTTACAGATAACAAGTCATTGAGACCATTATAATTACAATGCTTTTATAAACCACAGAATGACTAACTCCAATTTCAACATTTTTGAGTGATGTCATTTTAGTCATATTTTTAGTTGAAAAAGCTATTTATGCAGACAATGAGTAAGTTGATTCTGGAGGTGGTGATTGCAGTGTTGAAATATAGAATTGAGAATAAAGGTATAAATTTAGGTACTTATTTCTTATAAAAGATGCTCTTAGGAAAGATACTTTATTAAATATCTGTAGAAAAAGGTTTTTTTAGTCTCAAAAATTTAAAAAGTATCCAAATTTTAGCCTCATCAGGGAAAAAACTAGAGACCATATCTTTCCTCCCAATTGTCAAATTTAAACGATTTTTTTTTTTGTTTTTTTTTTAGGAAATATCTTATATAAACTTTTAAAAAATATCCCCCAAAAAAAGCGTACACGAGTTATTCGGAATTTGATTTTACCATCCCTCGTAACTTTTTTCCCAGCTTCTTTTCGTTGAAGTATGTTATATAAAGAAATTTAAAGGGTGTCGAGAAAATGACTTTAGCAAAGTTTCATTGAAATCGATACATTCGTTTAGGCGCTACAGTCTATAGCAACGCAGGTTTTTCTGCATTATTATTTTTTTATCCTTTATTAACTTATCAAATTCTTTTAAAAGTTATATGTAGCATTTTTTTATAGATCTGAATAATGCGAAATGATTAACTTTTTAAAATAAACCATATTAAAGATACTTTAGAGGATGAGATATATGAACATAGGGCATTTAAGCCCTGTAAAGTGACATCAACGGGGATAAGACTTAAATGATATTAAAGACCACTTAATTGTACAATGATACACCGAGTTCAATCCAAATCTTTAGAGTCGTTTTTGAGAAAATTATAAAAATGTGTTTCAGCGTTCATATATAGTGGCACTTCCGGTTAGCCGATTTTAACAAAAAAGTTGCTGTCACATCCGGCCCATCTACAAACCTTTAATACTTAATACAAGTTTCGTACTACTTTTTTATGAGCTAGACTGTTGACACACACACACAGACGTACAGACCATTTTGCGACACTTGATTATTTGGACTCAGAGGAAAGCATGTATTTCCGTTAAAAACTAAGATTCGAAAATTTTCACGATCGCAATACTTACCCTTACTATATGTTACATATATACGTAAGTGAAAGTAAAAAAAAAAAGAAAAAAATTATTTATTCACATTTACTTGATGTATAAAACATTTAAATAGAAAATAAATAAGATCATTTATATGACACAAATAACATAGAAAGGACATATCGTGGGTTCAGAATAAATCTGCAAGTGATAGCTTGCAAATCGTCAGACTCCTGAAAAACATGGAAACCATGTATGGAACTCGAAACTCCTAACAGGAAGACATGTATCCCGTCCACATTCAAAGGGTTAAAATAGATTGTTAACATTTTAAAATATATTTTTTATTTATGATGTTGGAGATATCATTCAATTTGTCTGTAATTCAGTTGCTTTATTAATAAGTTAAAAATTAATTATTCAGATAGGCTTTTTTTTTTTTTTTCAATTCCTAAGAATTAGCGGGCATACCAGGTCGTAAGTTCGGATTGCCCTGTTCTAAAGTCGGCACTGAAGGTTAGTGCAACAGGGTAGTGGAGTATTGAATGGATGAGATGGGAGGATGGAATGTCCTATATAAAGGAGTAGTTCAATAATTAGATTTACCTGATATGGCTATGTCCGGGTCAAGGGATGAAGGCGGGTTAAATTGGGTATTGGGACGCAAATTCGTAATTATTTTTATCTATAACTTCGGTTATCAGGTTGCACACGCGTTAGCCCTCATGACCACCCCGCCCTCTGTAATATATGCCATATAATTATAACCCATACAGTTCATTCGTGTTTATATATATATATATATATATATATATATAGAGAGAGAGAGAGAGAGAGAGATGAGGGGGGGGGGGAAGGCTGGGGTAGCCGTACGGGCTAAGGCGCTTGCAATAAGTAATCAAAGTTAAGCAACGTCGAGCGTTGAAAGCTCTGCTGCCCGAGTTTCTCCTCTAAACTCTCTCCCTCCCCCCCAGCAACTCACTGGAAGCAACTCACACCGACCGGGTGTAGGACTGATGACCATACCCCGTGTACTTAATCGGGAATCGGGATGTGGTCTACCAGGATGTTAGTAGCCCCCCTGAGGTTCGGTCCATAGACAGTTCGTTTCGGGGAAAGAAGTAAAGGTAATCGTGTGCCTGCTGACTGCGAGCAGTCATAATCCATGGATCTAGACCGATTTGTCACTGTCCTTGAACCCGAGTGAGTCAGTTGGAAATATTATTTCGTATATAAATATGTATATATTTGATATTTTTTGTTTATTTAATTCATAAGTATTTTGGCATGGAATAATCCTTATTTTTCTATACACGGTTTTTCTAAGGGACTTTGTATATTCTCTTTTACATTGGCTTTTGTACGCTATACATATTTTTTTAAGAAGAGTATGGCCTTATCTCCATAAATCATAAAACATTGTTTGACATAGGTTAAATTTCGATAAAAAATGTATATAAATAGTCATTTTTTAAAACAACATTTGATCATTGAATGATTGAGATTTTAAGTTGAAACATTGTTTAAATATGATTAATAATGTTCCTTAAATTTAGAAATAATCTTTAATTAAAATGCTAGTTTTTTTTAAAAATATTTATTATATATTTTTTTAGGAATGGGAGAAATATATGAATGAATCCGTCGACGGAGTAATATACTTCAGCTGGGGATCCCATTACCAAACAAAAAATATGAGGCCTCATGAACTCACTGCTTTCATGTCAGCATTCGGAAAGCTAAAACAAAGAGTACTGATGAAAGCGGACGAAGATACCCTGCCGGGGAAACCGGATAATGTAAGGCTCGCCAAATGGCTACCTCAAGCCAGTATACTAGGTAATAGTTAATTTATACCGCGTTAATTATATATTTTAATATATAGTTCTTCATTTATACTTGTAAATATTATAATATACCACAATCGATTCCGGATAAAAATAACATTCGTACAGAGACATAGTTCTTCTCTTTGAATAAGTGATGTGGCAGAAACTTTTGATTCTAGAAGTTGATTTTAATAATCAAGAATTATTGTTATAAATCTGCCCATCAGTAAATGAAGATAAAACAAAATATATATGATAAGCCGAACAGAAGGAACTGCATAGAAGGGAAATGGCTTACACAAGTAGACAAATTGAAATACACCGGTTGAAAAGTCTGGATGAATGACCAGCGGTGGTCAGAAATAGATCAGCGTTTAAAAAACCTCTCGAATCCCGAAAAATCTCAAATTAAGGGTGTAAAATGCTATGATTAAGATTCTGATATACGGCTGCAAGATCTGAACACTAACCAGTACCCTAAAATAAAGCATTAACAGATTTGAGACAAAAATTCTCCGTACGATAACCTAAAGGATCTGGGGTCAGAGTACTGACACATGATGGATAAAGACCAATAAAGAACTGCTTATAGAAACAGGTCAGTTAATAACTCACATGAAACGAAGGCAAGCAGTTTAAGATGGGTAGAGTATGTTGCTGGGAGCAATACATCAAGAAATCTCTACACATGCAAAAAAAAAAAGATATGGATAGATAGAAAGTCTGTGATGTCAACAGAAAAAAGAAGAAAAGATTATTGGATAGTTATATTTTTTTTTAACAACAATGTGAATCTTGCGAAATTTTGATATTGTTAGAATAATTTCATATACGGAATAAAGAATGTATTTAAAAATGTTGGATATGACGATTCATTTTTAAATCAGATGGGAAAAAACTCCACCATTGGTTCTAACCAGAAGTCGAGAGAACATGGAAATAAAAAAAAAAAAAAAATGGTTTACACTTATTTAAAATTACGGTGTTACATTTGTTCATGTATTGTTATTATTTTTTTAAAGAGAGAATTCTTGATATCACTAACGTTTTAGGTCATCCAAATCTTCACGCTTTTATCAGCCACGGTGGACTTCACGGGATTTTGGAAGGGACTTATCATGGCGTTCCAATTATAGGGACACCACTTTTCGCTGATCAACAGAGCAACGTTGATTTTTGTGAAGAGGCTGGTTATTGTATAGATGTAAATCTTAATACCATCACTGAAGAAATCCTCTTAGATGCTATTAACAGGGTACTGACTAATTCAACGTAAGTAGTAAAGTTTTTGAAATATGGTATAATATTAATTTATTTAAAGAGATTTTTTGAAGTATCGAAGTATTTAAAACTTGTGTTTAAATCGATTTGAAAATATTAATAAATTTGTGATATTTTTCCATTAAATAATAATCATTAAAATATAAATACTGACCTCTGATTAAATAAAATGGATTTAATCAACTTGCGAAAAGCTATGTGACGATCACATAAGCAAACGACTGGATTGCTTTTCAAGTTTGACGTCATAAATTATTCGGTGAGATCTCCTGATTTTTTTTTTAAGCAAAGCGACTCATGTTATATGAAATAACATATTTATATGAAAATAAATTGTTAATACTTTAAAAACTACAAATTTTGAAATAATTTAATTTAATTAAAATATTTTAATTTAAAAAAAAAATCCCGACTACAGAAATAACTTTATCCGTCTTAAGGGACGAAAAATGATAAATATCTACATAAAAGTATCAGTGGATTATTAATTAATTTCCACGGATTTTGAAACTTGGCGACATAGTTTTAATAATTCGACACATTATTAAAGTTGCTGTTCAATATCAATATATCTATGCATCTATTGAAACTAACGAACAACCTTATTTTTGAAGGAAGGAGATGGTCCGGGGTTGCGGTCATAAATAGGCTAAATAGTGGTAAAACTATTTTATTGAAAGCCGACGTTTCGACCCGACTTTGCAGGTCTTCATCAGGGAGGTGTGTTCAGCTAGGAGTTTCACTTAGAAACTCAAGTACTAGATAAAGACCTGCAAAGTCGGGTCGAAACGTCGGCTTTCAATAAAATAGTTTTACCACTATTTAGCCTATTTATGAACGCAACCCCGGACCACCTCCTTCCTTCATAATGCAACGGTCAACTATTAAATATGTAACCTTCTTTTTGATGTAGATATACATCGTTTGAGTTCTACCAATGGGTAGTTTCTCTTCATGTTGTACATGCCTTGTTACCAATTTCTCATTTACTTATTGTATTCTCTATGTAATACAGTTGTAAATTCCATTAAAATAATAAAAAGATATACATCGTTTCCTGTTCCTTAAGACGAATCAAGTTATTTTGCTTAGTCGGTTTTTTTTTTTCAGGTTAAATTTTGTATGGTAATAAATTGATATTTTTTTATTGTGATTAACAATAAGTAAATATCTAATTGTTGATGTTAGAGCAATTAATCAAATAATCAAAATTCCATTTCAATAAACCTGTTTCTATTCTTTCAAAGATAAAAACATATCTTCAAAGATAAATAGTATTATTATATCGGTCCAAAACAAACTTTTTTTTTAATGTTTCAAATATTTGAAAACTATCGCTGTTGAAGTATCAATATTTTTGTTCTATATTTATATACTTATTCTTTTTAAAGAAAAAAAAAAAAAAAAAATATTTATTAGTATACTTAACCTGTAAAGTTATTACTTGAATACCATTTAAAAACAGCGTCTTTATACAAAAAGCGTAAGCGAATTCTCCCATAACCACATGTTAATTTCAGAGATCTTGTATTATAATTTATTTTTTAATGATTAACTATTTCCAGCTGAATAATATTTAATTTAAGACTAAAAAAGGTATTTTTTTTACAATAAAGTCATTAAAAAAATAATATTAATAAATGATTCAGATTCTGGGGTCCATTAAGTAAATTGAGATCTTTTCATAGCCATCTCTGCATTTTGTATGCCACTGATTCTGTTATTGGCAAGATTATGTTTCTAAGAAATTAATATAAGCATTTAAATAAATGGTTTAAAATATGTCAGAGTAATCTTCATATATTTTTACAGTTATAAAGAAAACGCTGTTAGAAGAAGTAAGATCATGAAAGACAGACCCCTGAGCGTCATGGATAACGCTGTCTACTGGGTGGAGTACGTTCTTCGGCACAGAGGAGCTCCTCACCTGAGATCTGCGGCTGTAGAACTGTCTTGGTACCAATATCTGCTCCTTGATGTGATTGTAGTTTGGGGGGCAGTCTTAGTTGTGGTTGTATTATTGTTAAGGAAAAGTATTAAATGTATATGTAAATTAAGGAAATCAAAAAGTAAAAAAGACTGATTTAAACCTTGGTACAGTCGAGTCAAGAGTAAAGTATCAATCTGTAATTGACCTGAATTTTATATATTTACTATAATATACTTAATAAACAACTTGTACATTAATGTAAAAAAAAAATGAATATTGCTATAATTGTTATAGAATATTCTTAATGTCAAACATATTTACTAAACAAAAATTAATGAAACTGTCTTATTTCTCCACTCTTTTCGAAAGTTGAAATAATTTAAGAATTGATTCATAGACTCTCAAGATACATTAAGATAATAACTTATGAAAGTAGGCTTAATTTATACTTAAGTAGAAAACCTTGAAAAAACATTCTATTTTTTTTAGAACATTTTGCTTTGTAGAGGTGTCTTTAGCCACAAATTGATATGAAGGTTTCTTTTAATATTTCGTTCGTTCGATTTATAAAGGAAAAGAAAAAGTAAAAAATCTTGAACACAGAAGAATGGCTTCTTCTGAGGCAGTGCATTATGTTCTCATGTGCGAAGGAAGCAAAGTTTCAAATATGGAAAAAAAAAATAGCTTAAATAGTGTTCAAAAAAACAATTTTATTTCAGAACATTATTACTTAACGTAATCATACTAAGATGAAAAATACTTAACAGAAGATAGTGATGTATGATGTCCACTAACAAATAAATTTTGAATGAACTGGTTTGGCTATGTCGCCAGAATGGAAGATTTACCGATATCAACTGAAAACTATGGATGATGCCCCTGACGTTGGGAGGCCAACCAAGGATGTTCTGTCTGGAATGCGTCGACCGATTGTGCAGAAGGAGAAGGAAAGGTCAAGCCAGGAACCTGGCAAGAAACCGAGAACAGTGAACATCCTGGTCAAACGCTCCTCTGCGCTGATTAGCACAATAGGATGACTAAGAAATAAAAAAAGAAGTTTTTTAGTAAGGCACTTACTAACTTATTAAATGGTTCTATCTCTCAAGTTTTACCTACTACTCTTCGCAATCTACGGGAAAATCCTTCGATAAGCAAATCAGGTTTTTAAAAATCTAATCTTCAGTCTCAACCAAGTACATCTACGCAAGAAATGGTTAAAGAGTTCCCTTTCTTTACTCCAACCCCGTACCGAGTGCTTAAAAATAAAAAGAGGAATAATGGAATCTGCAAAAATATTAAAAAAAAACAAGACCTCTTCTAATATTTGTTGTTCAGTTCTGCGCATGCGCTTGATTTGAATACCCACATTTCACGTCGTGTCCCACAGTTTTACTATTTTTTAGTAGAATAAGTGCTCTGTTTTACTTTTTTTTAAAAAAAAACTAGTTAGCAGACATCAAAACAACAACAATGGACTAACACCACAGTGAGTAGTGTTGTTATTTACTGTGTACTATTACAGACAGTGAATTTAGTGATTTAGCGTCTATAGGCTTAATCTCTATAGCCATAACAGCTGACGGCTCCCCTCTCCAGTTGTGGCCCTGCCACGTAACTGGCTGGTTCTCAGCTGGTGGTTCATCCATTGTAATAACACGCAGACGTAGTTTTATTTATTTTTTTTTTCCCCTTTCTTTTTTTTTTTTATATGCGATATTACCACCAAGTAATGTCAACTAAGAGGTCCCATTCAGTTGGCTCTACCCCACGTAATTCACTGCCTAAACAGAAAACACGTCGTAGTAAGCGATTAACACCCCCCGGAACTCCTCCAGCGAACACTCAAGTATCTGTGTCTCAACCACTGCCAAGTACGTCTTCACAAGAAATGGAATCTCCATTTTTTACACCTAATCCATACCAGGTGCTTGAAAATGACAGGGAAGAAATGGAAGATGCACCTATACCTCGAGAACCACGCCCACCTCCTATCTTTGTCAAATATTTGAGAAATTTCCAGTTGTTGTGTACTCAACTTAATAAAATCTGCCCAGGTAGCTATACATGCCTAAACAGAATAAATGATACAAAAATAATACCGGCCACACCTGAAGCGTACCGAAAAATCGTAAAATATTTAACAGACACAAATGCGGACTTTCACACATACCAGTTGAAACAGGAAAGAGCACTACGAGTTGTAATAAGAAATTTACACTCCTCAACCCCAATAGAAGTGATTAAAGAAGAGTTAACGGCGTTAGGGTTCAAAATACGTCAGATAACCAATGTTTTAAAAGAAAATAAAAACAACCAGGTGTAAAGAATAAAATCCCATTGCCCTTATTTTTCGTCGATCTAGAGCCATCGCCTGGGATCGAAAAAATATACGATGTGAATAGAATTTTCTACACCAGCGTAAAGGTCGAAAAACCGTACCCAAAAAGAGAGTTCATCCAGTGCCATAATTGCCAAGCATATGGCCACACCAAGTCTTATTGCCACCACTTACCACGCTGCGTGAAATGTGGTAAAACACACAAGTCTGGCGAGTGTAATAAACCAATTACAGAACCAACAGTCTGTGCCCTATGCCTGGAAGGCCATCCAGCCAACTACAAAGGCTGCCAAATTTATAAAAATCTTAAAGCGAGATATATGAAACCCAGGGACCCTGATGATACACCTAAACCAAGAAGAGGACCCGCTAAAATTGTGAACTCTAAGGTTTCTTTTGCCAAGCTACTTGGGGGTAGAGACCCGACTAATGTATGTGAGGCCCTGCCGCAAGAACAAACTCAACCCCAATCTCAATATCCTATCCCACCTAATGTACCTAATCAACAACAACCTCACCAACATCAAACCCAATATGTTCCTCCACCGCCTAATGCTACAGATCTAACCAGCTTATTGACATCCTTTCTTTCAGAATTTAAATCCCTTGTTACCCCACTGATATCACTTCTCACTAACCTAGTATCTCACCTTATCCCTCCTTTAAAAAATCCTTAAATGACTTCCATCAAACCCATATCCATTCTCCTTTGGAATGCGAATGGTGTTAGAAATCACATACACGAACTAACAGCCTTACTACAAGACAAGAACGTAGACGTAGCCCTAATAACGGAAACTCGACTGACTAAAAAACAGCTCCTAAAAATACCACAATACATAACTTACCGTACCGACCATCCTGACGGTAGAGCACATGCCGGTACTGCAGTCATTGTGCACCAATCCCTCTCCCATCACCTACTCCCACTGCCTACACACGATTTCCTACAATCCACCGCAGTCGTAATCAAAACCTTCTCCTTTCCTATTACCGTTGCATCAGCGTATTGCCCAAAAAAAATTAAAAAAAGAATTAGCCACCTTCAGATCCCAATCATTCAATTCCTACCTCACCACACTCTCTGCTCATGATAATTCCCTTTGGAATATCACCAGAAAAATCCTCAAATCCCATCATATTTCCCACCCTCTTCGACGAGATGATGGCTCCTGGGCAGCATCTGATGAAGATAAAGCCGAGGAATTTGCCAAACACCTTTCCTATACTTTCGCTCCTCATCCAGAATCCCATCCCAGCCACACAGTAAAAGTAGAAGAATCCCTCTCAATACCTATCCCACTCTCCTTACCACCTAAAGCTGTTAATCCCTCTGAGGTCAAATACCTTTTACGGAAAATCACACCTCGCAAATCTCCTGGATATGACCTTCTAACCCCACAGATCCTTCGACAACTTCCATCTAAAGCCATCATATTTCTTACATATATATACAATTGCATCCTACGAACTACCCACTTCCCTCTTTTATGGAAACATTCCACCATCGTCCTCTTCCTGAAACCAGGCAAACCTTCCAACAATACAGCATCCTATAGACCAATTAGCCTACTCCCAATCCTCTCAAAAATTTTTGAAAAGATCCTACTGAAACGAATCCTACCTATAATTGAATCCTATAACCTTCCTACTCATCAATTCGGATTTCGTTCCCAACATTCCACTGTCCAGCAAGGACTCCGAGTTGTTGACCATATATCCTCAACCCTAGAAAGCAAGCAGTATTGCTCGGGTGCATTTCTGGACATAGCGCAAGCTTTTGACCGGGTATGGCACGCCGGATTACTCTTCAAGCTTAAAATCCATCTACCACAGTCCTTATACCTAGTACTCCGATCCTATCTTTCCGACCGCTCCTTCCGAGTTCGCTGTGGCACCGAATTCTCCGACTGTTACTCAATAGAGGCTGGCGTTCCTCAAGGCAGCGTCTTGGGCCCCATCCTTTACATTCTCTTTACCGCTGATATTCCTGTCCATCCCGATACCCTCCTGGCAACTTTCGCTGAGGATCCTTTCTTCCAACTCAGATCCTGAAACAGCGTCCGCAAACTTACAAAGGCACCTCTTCCTGATTGAACACTGGTGTAAGAAATGGCGCATTAAGGTAAACGAATCTAAATGTAAACACATTACCTTCACCCTTCGGCGTAATACCTGCCCACCAGTTTATTTTAACTCCATCCAGCTTCCTTTCTCAGATACAGTCCGGTATCTTGGCTTTCTCTTAGACAGACGACTAACATGGAATCCACATACTCGACTTAAAAGACAGGAACTTAACAGACGATATGGCCAGCTATATAGACTACTGAATAGAAAATCTAAACTTTCTGGTGAAAACAAATTACTGATCTACAAGACAATACTGAAACCCATCTGGACTTATGGACTAGAACTATGGGGAACAGCCAAATTTTCTAACATCAAACGCATTCAATCATTTCAGTCTAAAGTCCTCCGTACAATAGTCAATGCTCCCTTCTATGTAACCAATAAAACCCTACATCATGACCTTAATATCCCATTTATTCTTGATCTTATCCAGCCAAATTTTCCAAATTTCACCAGAACCTTTCTCATCACCCAAATCCCGTTGTACAATCCCTATCAAGCACCCATCCCTACAATCCCCTTCGTAGGTTAAAGCGGCAGTGGCCACGAGACCTTTTATAAATATGGATATTTTGGAGTTCTAGCAATGGCCAGATTCTCCACTCAAGTCATGAGTGTCTGTGGCTGTAGCGCTCTTACTCATCCTCCGCTGGTTTAAAATACCAGTGATGTGGCTGAGGGAGAAGCGTAGGGATCTCCTAAGCCTCCCTTTTCCCTCCACATGTGGAGGGGACAGGATTGGTTCGGAGATCACCTGGCAAATTGTAAATAATGTATGTTTTATATAAGGTGTTGTTTTACTTTTATTTCTATTTTTATTTACTTATGTGTATATATATATTTTTTTTCTTTACTCTTTTGTTCTTTCTTCTTATTCTTTTGTTATTACTTTATTTATTTATATTTTTGTATAAACGGTATGAATGCAATCTCTGAACTCTATTATAAGTGTCCTTAACTGTGACAAATTGTAATACTTCTGAATAAAGTGTTTTTTAATAATAATAATATTTGTTAAAAATAGAAAAAAAAATAGGTTATTGTATGCCCAACTAAATAAAATCTGCTCTGGCAGTTATTCGTGCCTCAACAGGACCTATGACTCTAAAATAACATTAAGTATATTGAAAAAAATTAGACTCAAAAGACAAGAACTCAACTGACGATACGACCAACAACAGATTACTGATCAGAAAATCTTAAGTTTCAATTGACAAGGAATTACTGATCTACAAGACGATGTTGAAATCTGTTTGGATCTACAGACTAAAACTGTAGGGAATAGCAACATTTTCTAACATCAAACGCATCCGATCCTTTCAGTACAATGTTCTTTGACCAATAGTCGATGCCTCGTTCTATGTAACCAACAACCTTTTCACCTCATTTATCATAGACTTTATTCCCGAAAAATTCTCCAAATTCCATTAGAACCTTACGTATCATCCAAATCCTCTTGCACATTTCCTATCTAGCACCACCCATAAATCTATAATATAACCCACTATAAACCACCCATGTAATATATAATATGATACATATAATAATTAAATTATTAAAAATTGTCTAAAATTAATATAAAAAGAATCTGAATAAAAGTCAAACTATAAAAGTCAAATTATTTTTTAAATGTTCTGACATAACGTCATCTACCTTTTATAAAATAATATTCGCACGTTTACATAGTAACAATTCATATTTAATTAGCTCAAGAGAGCGTGATAAGCGTGTGTAATTTAAATAGCATTCTGTAGTAAATAATTTTAAAAAAACTTTATCATACGTGTCCAATTCACATTTGCTATCTCAAAACAAATTAATTATGCTTTGTAATATCTGTCTATGTTGTGTTGGAAAAAAACTATTAGTGGATCACATTTATTTTTTGTCAAAAATTATCATAATTTCTCAAAACTTATAAAGTCATAAAATATTTACAAAATTCACGTATCGCTGGCAATATGATTAAATAGATTTAAAATTAGAAGTATGTATTTATTCCCTTGAAAGGATTCTAATTAATGAAAGTGTGATACTTGACAGGCATTTTAGTCGGATCACTGGCGCTGAGATATAATTCTTGCGTAGAGCAGTGGGAAAGACTGCGTCAGAAACAATTGAATAAGAGGGCAATTTGAGGTGCCTAGATTGAAGACAACCATGAAATACAAACAGTTAAAATGGTTTGGGCATGCTTGTCGAATGGATGAAGTGAAAGAACTCAGGGTACTGGAAGCTAGACCTACATGTTCATGACCACGTAACAGGCCAAAAATCTATCAGGAATATATCCAGAGGTATGTGTAATACAAGTATTAAAATATATGCTAAACGTCTCAATAGATTTTGATTTATACTTAATGAAAATGAATAAATTAATAGAGAAAGATAGAAAACGACCTAAAAAATAAAAATAAAATAGAACGGAAATATTTAAATATCGAAAAAATGAAATTTTCTTATACAATACTTGTAGGATGAATTTCTTTATCGCTCAGCATTTCTTGAAGATATCCTTATCTTTGTGCGGCTTTTACCTCCACTAATAGTTTTTATTAACTGGCACCATTTACGATAGAAATCAGGGAATCATAATGAATTTAATAAAATATTATGGTGTCTTTCCGTAGCTGTATGGCTCAAAATTATTCTAATGAATCCACCTTGTGCACAACAACCGATGAGGAGAACTTAACGATACATTTTCTAGATATTCTTCAAACTCTTTCATTTCTATCTGCAGTGTTGACTATTAATCGCGTTTTATCATTCCTCAAGATTTAAAGATTGTTTTTTTATTTCCCATTAAGTCATTTTTCAAAGTAGTCGAGATAATCGAATCTATACAATAAGCAATAAAAATTAATATTAATAATAATTACTGAATCAGTTCCTTGTCCCCTCATGGATACTTGATTAAATAAAGTCCATTACTTAACCGACAATTAAATAAATAAATAATTTGAAAACCGCAGAAAAAAGTTAGACTTTTAACTTTGTATTTTTTGCTTCCTAATATCGTTGTTATGTTTCTGTACCTTAAAAGCAAATACCTTTAGATACCTTAAGTAAACACTATATTTTTCATTTATTTGTCTGAAACTTGCCATGCCGGTGACAAATATGGACCTCGTTTCACAAAAGGTAATTTTTTTTGTTTTCATATTATATAAAATGGTATAGTCTGTTGCAAAGAAACGCTACACTAAAATCAACTATTAATACAAATTTTCGATTTCTAGTACGGATTGATAAGATTTTCATTAAAAACATTATCTTGTTATCAACATCGTCGATGTCAAAATTCATACATCTTATCTCAGAAGTTTGTGAGATAGGTATGTTAGTATGATTAAGGAGGTCTGAGGAGGATCATGGTCGAAACCCCACAGGTGAGTTCGAAACACTCTCATTATTTTAATATATTCTCACAAAATTTTATTAGGTTGTTCATTATTTCATAACCAGTTTATTAGTGAATAAATTTTAAGGCGATAAAGCTGATTTTAATAAAAGTGTGCTCAAAACGGGTGCTAAGTAGTGATGGGCGATTAAATAGTACGTACTAACAGTAAGTACAGTAAGTAAAAGTAACTGAAATAATAGGTGGTATGGTACAAGATGGCCATATTAGCTCAGAAATAATAGATCTTAATAGTTTTTGGCTCTTACAAGGAAAAATTAAGAGAAAAACATTTTGATTGCATATCTCCTGTTCGTGTTTGTGTACCGAAATCGTAATTATATAATTTCATGTAATAAGGCACCGATACCCTTGTTAATATCAGTTATTTTTGTATGTAATGTAAATTTTTATGTATAATATTAACAAATCATTTATGCTTCTTGGATTTAGCATTCCAAAAAATAATTTCTTGTAATGTAAACACTAGTTACGTTTATCATATGAAATTTAGATTGTTCAAGGCACTGAGTTTACCAGTACTCTTTTTAGAGAATTTACACGGTCAGTATCATTGAGTCAATATCGAATTTCGTCAATATATTGACCATTTAAGATAAGGACTGTATTGCGTCAAAGGTATTGTTAAAAATTCCTTGTGATCATCCTGAATTCTGCTACTGCGTCTTTCTGTAGTTTATCTACTGGGATGTATCCATCTTCCACAGATAGCACGGAGTATTGTTTACCGAACGCAGCACTTTTCTTCTCCTCAAGCAGACTATCGTTTCTCTGTTACGATTTTCTCTATTTAATTCCTAACTGGTTTGTTATCTTATTCTCCATCTAGAATCTAGTTACTCCGTTTTTCGCTAAAGCACACGTAATTTCATTACCGTGTAATCCACAGTGGATTGGGATACCTCGCTGTACAACTCCTCCATTCGCCAACAAAGTTATTTGATCTCCGGACAGCGCATTGCATCAACCAAGGTCATATTGCTAGGACTAGAAATCGCCAGAATTGCTGCATTGGAGACAAATAAAATTACTGTTTTTGGTACTGCTGTTTCTATCATGTCTAGTAAGAAATCTTGTATAATTTAATGAGAATTTGCTGATTCATTGTGAGTACCAGAAAATTTGGAAAATATTGTTATCGAAATTTCTGAAGTTGACGATTTGTGGACATAGGAAGTAACACAAACACCGGGAATCGCTCAACGTGAACGAATGATGGATTAATCAAAACTACAATATACATAACTTTTATTACAAGAAATTTGCCACATAATACTTGTGTAAACAAACAGTACGAGTGTCTGTTTTAAATCGTCAAATTTTTCTCCAATCTATTTAATTAACAATTATTATTTCTATTACTTACTTTTTGAATCCCCAGAAATATTTCTAGGGAAGAAAAAAAAATTGAGTCTTGGTACAAGTTTATTCCCCAAGGCTACCCAAGTTCTTACTCATTTTTTTTGTATTCGATTCCGTCGAATTGCAAGAAGGTGGATTTTGCAAAAAGTGTGAATGTTTCCAATAAAATAATCAAGATTACAATTGTTTTCTATCCATTACGAAATAAGCGTGGCAAGAAAATAAATCAAACACAAAATCATTGTTTTTCTAAATTATAATAATATGGTAATCAAGGCATGGTAAAGCATTTTGTTTTTATTGCGCAATATTATATTAATTTATGACAATATGGTCAGTAGAATTCTGCCCTTCACACACTAGTTTACTTGATATTTTAATAATTTTCTTTCAACGACCGAAGATGCTTTGTTGTCATGCAGGAGTTTCGGTCCTCAGAATAAGAAATATCCAATCGCTTTTCCTATTGGAACCTATCGGATATCAAGGAACGAGTTTCTTTACTTTTCCGTCCGACTCCATTCAAATCCATTTGACGGGTTGAAAAACTTATTTAGGGTATAGCAACCCCTGAACCTTGACAAAACAAAAACAGAAATATGGTTCTCCAGGCCTCACTACCATTTTATTGGCTTTTGATTGATGCACAGAGCATATTTCTGCACAATACCGAGTTCGAGATCATACAAGTACAATATAAAAGGACTATTGTTAACTTTTTTTTCCCTGAAGAAAGAAAGGCCATGATGACCTAAAAGACAAATTCAAATTCAAGTTCTTCTCAAGTTACAATTTTGTGAACAGTCGACAAAATTTCTAAAGGTTTCGTCTCAATTAAATTTTTTTATTTCTATAAAAATTAACATAATGTAAAAGAAGAATGAATAACAGATATCAACTTTTTTTCTCCCTAAAAATAATTTACTAACAGCTTGCTACATCGGTTGGTCCCCATCGGTCCCCCTAGCTGTCTGTCAAATATAATATATTTTTTTAAAAACTGGCTTATATCTAGAGTATATTATTTAGGAAGAAAAAAGTTTTATAGTCGTTTTTCGCACTTCGCCCTTCGCACTCCTTTGTAAAAAAAAATTCAAAAACGGGTTGTTCAATTTAGCTCAAAGTTAAGGATCATTATAGAAATGGTGCTGTATGGATTTTATTGCTCTCTATCCGCTACTTTCCAATATGTATGCGCGATGGCGTTTTCCTCGATACGTCTATATATCAAAAAGAGCTCATTCGATTTGAACCAAAATTGAGGAATAGTATAAAGATGGTCTACTAACAATTCCATCGAAGTCCATTTAAAATTTATGTTGTTGCAAAGGTATTTCTTAAGGTTGAAACATTATATTTGCGAATACATTTTCTTGCTTTGAATATAAAATTTTATTTAGAGATACTTAATAATTTAATCTTGATAAGATGATATTACATATTTTAAATGAAGGGAGCCAAACGGTTTACATATTTATCGAACCCATAAAGCCTTGAAATGTTAAAAGCCACTTCTGACATCAATGTCAAATCTATTAATAAAATTCGAAACAACAACACTTGAGTAATATTTCATCATAAAGTCATAAGAATAATGCATGTTTCATAACACATCAACAAATGTTACTGTAGGAGTAATTTGTTAATCACTTCTTTATGGCCCAAATGATATCTGAGTTCCCTGTTATATTAGGGCGTATATATATTTAAAATCTTGGTCGCCTTTCTTATCTAACATTTAATAATTTTGAAAAATGGTACTATTACTTCTAAATGTTTTATTTTTTTGATTTTAGATCTTCAAGATGAAAGGAGCTATTTTCGTTTTAATATTCTCCGTAGTGAACTACTGCCATGGATACAACATATTGGTGATGATGCCAATGCCATTCTATAGTCACACTAAATCTTACTTACCACTATTTATCGAATTAGCAAATAGAGGGCATAATGTCACCATGGTCAGCCCGTTTCCATTAAAAAAACCCGTTCCGAATTTCAACGAAGTCGTTATAGAAAACAGTATAGAAAAACTAGGTTGGTATTTACTTGATTGTTGATATATTAACATTTCACATGTGTAGGTGTGTAAATAAAATTTATTTTTTATATAAATTTATAAAACTAGGATTAGGACCCTTTCTGTCACAAATGTGACCGAGAGTCAGAAACTCCAGTTCATGTATTGGACAAATATCTGAATACCATGCTCCTTGTCCCCCGCTGGCACAATAATATAAACCATCGAATTGCCGAATTACTCTTGTAGTTGATCCAACAATTAGATTCCAAACAAACGATGAGGATCAAGATTTCAAAATACAAAAAGGAAAATCTATAAAGAATGCATTCCATGAACAGGAGTACCCATCAAGCCCAAGGTCGATAGAGCAAGAACCTTCCCTCCCACTCTTCCCCCTCCCCCAAGATATTTTATTGCTCCTATTTCCTTAGAGATTAAAGTTATGAAAATAGGTAAACAAAAAAAAAATTGGAAAGCGATGGGCAAGGATGAAAGAACAAGAGCATAGTAGTCAAGGTCAGAAGGCTAATTCACAACGACTATGAGCTGATGATATAAGTTTATCAGAAAACATTTATCTTAAATAAGATTTAAAATATAATATCAGATGGTACAAAATGATAATACATACTATGATAAAATAATTTTTTCTCGCTTTTCTTTTTTAGGAATGGACCAAATGGATGCAAGAGACTTTGAAGATTCAGGATTTTTTTCTAAAATTATTGGTTTGCAGTTATTTTGTCCGAAAGTGATTGACCTTACAATGGAATCTGAAGGCTTGAGAGGATTTCTGAATGATACGGATTCGAAATTCGATATGGTCATCACGGAAACATTTTTTTGCCAGGAACCATTCATTGCATTAGGCCACAAGTATGGCGCTATTCAAGTTTCTGTCGTACCCGTGGCTCTATCTTTAAGTTTGGCTCGCGTCACTGGAAATCCGCATAACCCAGCTTACGTATCCTCAGACATGTCAGCTTCGGATCAAATGGACTTTTGGCAGAGGTCGAAAAACGCACTTGGCACCGTTCTGGGGCATTTTGCAACCCACACATATTGGATTTATATGGTACACCTTCTCAAGTTTTGTTTCTCATTAAATTATAATTATAAACGTTCATGCCAATAATTAATATGTTATTTCAGGACCATTATATGAGACAACAATTCAAAAATCATACTGGTTTTGATAACATGCCACCGATAGTAGATATGTTCAAGAACATATCTCTGGTTCTTTTGGACAATCATCTGGTAGTATCCTACCCCCGCCCGTACCTTTCAAACTTAGTGGAGATTGGTGGACTGACCATTACGGAAGGCGATAAACTTGATGAAGTAATAGACTTTTATTAATATAAATCTGATCTTAAAATAGTTTGTTTGCATGTTTATTTTTATTTATTATTTAAAATGACGGAGATACCGTTGACCGTTGATATAATAAAAACGATGTTTGAGATTGCGGTCAAGAAAGATAGGTGACACCACAAAGTAATGGATCTAAGGAGATCGATAATTCTTTAAATAAGATATCCGATATGAGGGAAAACGTTTAGAGGAGGCAAAACGAGGGTTTTTGGAAGAATGAGATTGTGAATTTAATCCAGGTTTCAGATGCAGCGATTAGGTGAAAAAAGTTGTGGTGAAGAAATCATGAAATTCATCATTTTGGGCGAAAAGTGGCTGTGCGTTAACATGACAAGTTAATAGAACATTAGTCATAGAAAATGGAAGATTGGGTTAGTGAACCTTTAGGAGGAGCTGATGATAAGAAAATAATTATGTTGGATTGACCAGAGATACATTGGAAATACTGAAACGATAATCACAGAGTGAATGAAAACAAGGGACTACAGTAAAATGGATAGAAGTAATAATTCAGATAATATCCTATAATTATAGGAGAGATAACAAACAAAAAAACAGCAAGTCCATATATATAAAAGAGAACTGAAATCTACAACGGTGAAAATGTACAGTAAGGTTAACCTTGAAAAGTTTCACCTTGTCTGCTGTTGTAAGGTATGTGGGAACTCAACAGCAGACTAAAACGTTAGACAAATTGCTTTGTACGATTCGTTTTAGAAATCCTAAGAGAATCGCCTGTCTCCCGTTTTTATGAAGAGTTGAAATGGCTTTATTCTTGCTACCATCGTAAGTATTTTCTAGAATCCTTTCTCTTCCAAGGTGTTCGATCCCACCACCCCTCATACATCTCCGAGTTCCTTAAATTCAAATCCTCTGTTCAGTCTGCCACACTTATTCTCGGCCTTCAGATTTATATACAACGACCCATCGAACTGCGGCTTTAGACAGATCTTCCATTATTGGATGCTCGATCTAATGGGAATCCTTTCCTTCCTACATTTGTAGCTCCCATCCCCTTCCCAATTTTAAATTCCGCCTATTCAATCAATCCATATCCAACCAATATCCATGCATTTGAAAATAGGTGTTCCTGTAAATGTGTATGTACATTATTAGTTTGTTTTTAATTAGGATATTTTTTTTCATTGAATAATGTTAAAAGTTAACTTTTAATTTGTTATTGTTTTTAATTGATATTTTTTTTTATTTAGCTTTTATTTGGCCAACTATTGTGTTATTATATTTCAAAGGGATTTGTTCCAGAATAAATTAAGCATAATATTATTATGGCATGATTCTGCTTTAATGTGTTCCGAAGATTCGGCCTATGTTATAAGTTTAATAAGTTAATATATATCTTGTATTATAATTCATTGTCTGTTTCTTACTTTTTATGTGACTTTTTTTGTTTCGCCATCTTTCTTTTTCATTTTTTATGTATTATTGGTAACTATTTATATACATAAGTTTTATTTATTTATTCAATGTAATAAATATTACGGCCAGAAATAATTATTATTTATTTTTGTTATTCTCAAGAGACTTTATTTTTGTTTTAGTTTTTTTATTCTATTCAATATAATTTTTGTACTCTACAAATATTTTTTTGGGAGGAAAGCGTGGGATGAAAATAAGTTATAAAAAAAGTTAAAATTAGATTGACATAAAGTATATGAATAGTCAAGTATTCGAACAACATTTGTTCATTAAATTATTGTGGTTTCCATGCCATTTCAAATTGTAACTTTTTTTGAGAAATGAATAATAATGTTTCTTAAATTTAATTGACCAGCTATAAAAATGCTTGTTCTATTTTTTATTATTTTTTTTTTAGGAATGGGAGAAATATATGAATGAATCAGTTGATGGAGTAATATACTTCAGCTGGGGATCCCATTACCCAACGAAACATATTAGACCTCATGAACTCACTGCTTTCATGTCAGCATTCGGAAAGCTAAAACAGAGAGTACTGATGAAAGCGGATGAAGATACCCTGCCTGGGAAACCGGATAATGTAAGGCTGGCCAAATGGCTACCTCAAGCCAGTATACTAGGTAATTATTAATTGACATCGAGATAATTATTAATAAATTCAATTAAACATTGTTTATGTATATATATTTTTGTTATTTGTTTATTAATGTTAAGAAAAACATTGTTGACATCCGTAATGTTTTAGGTCATCCTAATCTTCGCGCTTTTATCAGCCACGGTGGACTCCACGGGATTCTGGAAGGGACTTACCATGGCGTTCCAATTATAGGGACACCACTTTTCGGTGATCAAAAGGGCAACGTAGACTTTTGCGAAAAGGCTGGTTATTGCATAGATGTAAATCTCAATACCATCACTGAAGAAATCCTCTTGGATGCCATTAATAGGGTACTGACAAATTCAACGTAAGTAGTAAAGTTTTTTAAATATGGTATAATATTTATTGAAGGGTATTATTATTTTGAAATTGACTTTCTTAAGTATTTAAAACCTTGGATTAGAATCAGTTTTAAAATATCCATAAATTTTTGATATTTCACTATACAATAATAATCATTAAAATTTATAGAGAAAGTAAAAATATACAGTAAGGGAAAGTTTGCAACCACAAAAATTTCTAATCCGAATTTTAAACGATAATACAAGTTTTAAGAATTCCTGAGTTGAAACAACCAAGCTTTGCATAATGTCCTGTGCTTAGAAAAATGAAAAGTTGTAAGACATTGATATTATGTAGTTAAGATAAATATATGTTTGGAAACATACAGCAAATTTTTCGCTGTAATCGACTTGCCGAAAGTTAAGGATGTTGGAAAAATATTTCAATATTTTTTAACCTATATTTTCATATCGATATTAAAATTTGACTACCCAAAACTATATATATGTATTTAAAAAAAAAAAAAGGAATTTATTTGGTTGTTTTTTCTTTTGGTTTATTGGTAGGGGCATAAAAATTAAATTATTTTAATTATATTTACATTAAATTAAATTTAAAATACTTTCTGAGTACCTAAGAAATATTGGTTTAATTATATATATATATATATATATATATATATATATATATATCTTAGGAATTCATTGTTTTTTTAAGTGATTTCGTGACTTTTTTTGTTGGTAGTGAATGAGATTGACCCGTCACTCTCGGATATGTAACGCTCATTCGGGTAAAGTCGGCTCGAGTCGACTAATTGAAGTATTTTTTATATGGATTAAAATATATTAGAAACTAAAAATAGGAATCGAGGAAAATGTTCAGCATTTCATCCTATTTGTAATGAGCTATTATTCAAAATTGTTTCATAACCCAACACCGTGTTAGAGAGTAGGAGAGGGAAAAAGACAGCCTCCAAAACCAAATAATAATGAGACATACATACCTGGAACATACATAGCAAATTAAAAAACAAAACAAGAACTGATCAGACGATACACACAACTTCCACATCTTTTAAACTACAGATCTCCATTCAACATACGAAACAAGCGACTAACCTACATCATCATACCTATTTGGACAAATCACACCATACACGACATGAACATACTAAAAATAAAATCCTACATACATAACAAATACACAACATTCCGCTCTTCTACTCACATACAACATACTACTCACATCCACTCGTACTGTCTCTTTCTTCCTCTCTGTTACCGGTACACCAGGCGACATAAACAGGCAGTCAATATTTTTAGTGGTCTTCATACTTCCTGCTTACAATGTAAATAAATATCAAGAAAGGGAAGAATGAATGAACACATTAGCATGATGCGTTACAGTGACAAATATAACGTAAAATAAAAATAAATTAAAACAATGTTCCTAATAGTAATTTTTTTAAAAAGTATTTATGTTAATAAATTGATATTTTTGTTTTGGGATCAACAATATATAAACATCTAATTATCGCTCTGGGAGCCGTTTTAAATCAATATTTCAATTCATTTTTAAAAATATTTCTATTTTTTTCAAAGATTTGAACATATTAGCCTCCAGCATCTCTATTTTTTTTAATTTGCCGAAATTATTATTTGATATTTACATTCCTACTCTTTTCAGATGTTAAAAATATTTTGAACTTGTTATTCAGATGTAAATTAAAATCAATATTTTTTATACAAAAAGCGTTAGTAAGTTTTCCCAAAACCACCTATTAATTTTAAACAGCGAAAATTGAAATTTATTTATTGTTTTATATGATTGTAGAAAAATATTATTTCATTAAAAAATAATAAATTGTAAACGATTTATTAAAAATAATAACTTTCTCTTTTGATTAAATGATTATGGTCCTGATAATATACCAGCAAAACTAATAAAATCCAGTCTTCCCGTTCTTATTCCTGTTCTTTACCATATCTACAACTTGTCATTACAACACTCTATATTCCCATCCTCCTGGAAAACAGTGTCTTCCAACAGTACGACCTTTGAATAAAATTCCCAATCCTACCTCACTGCACGATTTCCGCCCTATTTCTCTCCTATCCAACCTTTCAAAGCCGTTAGAACGCCTTGTCCAAAATCAACTCTCCAACTTCCTAGAAAGAACGTTCCCTTATCAATCCATTCCAATCTGGCTTCCGACATGGCTACTCAACGCAATCCGCTTAAAATAACCATTGACCTCCGAAACTCCAATCAACACCAAAACCTTACCATCCTCATTCTTCTAGATTTTTCCGAAGTGTTTGACAAAGTTGACCATAACATCCTCCTTACGAAACTGCACAATCTTCCTCTTTCCAACAGTGTCTTGCGTTGGTTCAAATCCTTCCTCTCAAATCGGTCCCAGTACGTAGTCCCATCTAAGACCCTCCCCCTCTCCTGTGGTATCCCTCAAGGTTCCTCTCTATCTCCTTCTCTGTATGCTATTGCTACCTTCCCTTCCTGATCCGTCACTCTCATTACCATATCTATGCAGATGATTTCCAAATATATACCAAAAAACTTCAAGAAGACTTGAATAAGATTTGTGACTGGGCGAGAGCCACAAGTTGTAGTTGAATGCGGAAAAGACAAAGACAATCTTAATCGGCTCCAATCACCTCCTTAAAAACACATATTCCAACTCTATTCCTACATGATAATCCCTTCAAATTTTATCCGTGTATCAAAAACCTTGGAATTACCTTTGATCAAACGCTTTCCTGGAAAAACAATGTATCCAACATATAACGCCGTACAATTTCCACCTTAAAACGTCTAAACTGCTTCCGTCACCTATTTTCTCCTTGAAACATATTTCCCCTAGTCACTTCCTTAATTTTTCCCTAATTTGACTATTGCTGGTATATGGGGGCGTCTCCTGGGGGTCTCGAGGCGAAACTAAAACGTTTGATAAATTACTTTGTACGATCCATCATCGGTATCCCAAGGGACGCCTCTGTTTCTCGTTTACCTTCTGATTTATACATAAGAGCCCACCGAACCGCTGCTTTCGACTGATCGTTCATTATTCGATCCTCATCCTTATGGAACTCCATCTCTTCTTATATTCGTCAATCCAATACCCTCCCTATCTTTAAATCCCGTCTGTTTAATCATTTCTTATCCATCCAGTCCTCATAAAATTGTAAATACATACCACTGTAAATATGTATATAAATTATTAGATCGTTCTTCATTATTTTCAATTTTTTATTATTAACTTATTTAAGTTAGAAAGTTAAGAAAGAAACTTTTATTTATTATGATTATTTAATTACTCAGCATTTTTTTATGTATCTCTGAGGCTCCTTAGCCCACATTTCTGTCCTTCTGTATTATTCTAAAGGGACTTGTCCCAGAATGAATAAAGTATTATTATTATTATTATTAAGCTAAGTATATTTTACAGTTATAAAGAAAACGCTGTTAGAAGAAGTAAGATCATGAAAGACAGACCCCTGAGAGTCATGGATAACGCAGTCTACTGGGTGGAGTACGTTCTTCGGCACAGAGGAGCTCCTCACCTGAGATCTGCGGCTGTAGAACTGTCTTGGTACCAATATCTGCTCCTTGATGTGATTGTAGTTTGGGGGGCAGTCTTAGTTGTGGCTTTATTATTGTTAAGGAAAAGTATCAAATGTATATGTAAATTAAGGAAAACAAAAAGTAAAAAAGACTGATTAAATACTTAAGGCATAGCCGAATCAAGAGTAAAGTATCAATCTGTAACTGACCTGTATTTTATATATTTATATACCCTGAATTGTATTAAATATATTCTAATGGCATTTATTATATACTTAATAAACAACATGTACATTATTATAAAAAACAAATATTGCTATAAATGTTTAGAGTATCTTCTTAATAACACAGATATTTATTAAAACTGTCTTATTTCTCCACGTTTTTTGAAGGTTAAAATACTTTAAGGATTTATTCTTAGACTACCAAGATAAGTTACAAGAATAACTTATGGAAATGGATTTTACACTTGAGTTGAAAACCTTGAATTAATTTATTCCAGCATTTTGCTTTGTGGCAGTGTCTCTGACCTCAAATGGGCATAAAGATTTCTTTTAATTTTTTTATCGTTAGATTTATAAGGAAAAACAAAATAAAAAAGCTGGAGGATAGCTTCTTCCGAGACAGTGTGTTATGTTCTCATAAGTGCGAAGGAAAGTTGAGAATAGTATATGTATATATATATATATATATATATATATATATATATATATATAATGTGTTTGTGTGTGTGTATGTATATATATATATATATATATATATATATATAGATAGATAGATAGATAAATGTGTGTGTATATATATATATATATATACTGTGTGTTTATGAAAAGCAATAAAACAAAGATTATATCCACATCCTTTGAATATATTTTTTGTTTAAATTTTAATTCCAAAAATCTTTCATTTTCATACATATTTTTAATATTTCATACACATGTTTTAAATATTCATCTTCAAAAGAGTTGGTATTATTAGTACTATTAATTATTCATTAAAAGGAAAGCGAAAACATAATCTCAGTTCTGCTCTACCGGACCATCAGCGAAAATGAAGTGTAAAAGTTGTAAAGTTAATTTGCAACAGTAATAAAGTTAATAACAAAAGTTTTGTAAAAAAAAAAGTCTTCTCAATGCGTAGAGAAAGAAGTACTTTGTTAATATGAATAGAAGCCTTAGATTAGCCAGAAAGATTTAATTTATTCATCAGTTATCCGTCTTTTGGATAGAAAAAATAAATAAAACCAATAAGCCTAAAACTTTATTATTTCGAAGCAAAATTTTGTGATCGTTTAAACAAGTAATACTTGGAAATGGAAATTAAAAACAGTATTAATTCATAAAGTTTGAAGTTGAGGAAAGTTAAATGAACTCCTACCAGAGGATAAAAAGAAAAACATTCGATTTTAATTCAACCGTTTATTAAAAAATAGTGGTAAATCACTTTTCGTGTTAATTTTTTTTTTTTTTTTTTTTTTTGTAGGAAAATCATTACAGAAGTTCATCCCATTTCTTGCCGAGTGAGTTCATTGGAAAACTTTAAAGTAATATTTTACACCATTTGGTATTTTAAAAGGTTGATTGGGTTTTTTAAATATATCAAGCATCAAAACAACAAGTAGGGGGGGGGGAGGGGAATCTGATCCCTTATTCATATCTGGGAATAAACAAAACAAGAGAAAATCCCCCTCGTTCCTTCAACGAAAACATGCCAAACTGATTCTGTCCAGCAGACAGGGCTGCCAAAACAAACACCAGACAGTACCTACCCGCTGCCTTATAAATAATTCTGTGGCAATCGGATATACCTCGAGTTCCCTTTCTCGCACGCCATATTTCGTATTTAAATTTTAAATGACTATTGGTTTATGATAATTTCAAAGGTTTAGCAATATCTTCTTTTTAAACAAGCCAACAATAGGTAATGGCCATTTTCCATATTGTGTTTAGCAGTTTCGTTTAAAGCGAGCTTGCACACTTGCATTATAGTTAACATGTGTTTTTTAAAAGTAATAACGCCTTAGTATGTGCCTACGATGAATCCATACTTCTCCGGACCCATTCCGTTACTGTTGCTCCTGATCATACTGTCGGATGACGGCGCTAGGGTACTACAGTACTCGCAGTACACAACCACCTTTTCATGTTTAAATATTGTAAAAAAAGCTCGGTGAGAAGGCTATTAGGCTTGAGCCGAAAAGGCTCGAGCTTTCCCGAATCGGCCAAGGCTCGAGTCCTAAGTGCTCGCTTTGTTTGTGGAGTTAAAACATTTTTCGGTCTGGGAGTATATGAATTGTTTAACTGCCTGAAATTCCAAATCGTTTAACATCTGGGTTATGCTTGTGTATCTGGGATAATAAAGATTTAAGTCTGTTCTCTAATGTGTCTATTATGTAGAAACTTGTGTAAATGGCCGTGTCGTCTTCATACAATGATCTTTCTTCAACTATTGGTAGTGAAGGGAGATCGGATATGTACAGGTTAAAGAGTATAAGAGAAAGACAGGATCCTTGGGAAAGACCAGCTTATGGGAAATGTTGGAGTGATGTAGAGTTCTTTATGACGCTCTAGAAGGAACTGTTGGAACGATATGATTGGATAGTGTGTATGATCTACTGTGTGGAAATCGGTAGGTTATAAGTTTATATAATAATCCATTGTGCCATATTGTGTCGAATGCTTTTTCGATATCCAGTAAGATCATCGATATATCAGTAAGATCATCATCGTATGCTTTTTTTCATTAAATCCTTCAGTGATGCAATCAGTTAACATGGCGAACTGGGCTACAGTGGAATGTTGAGTTCTGAATCCGAACTGTTCGTTAATCTCAATCTTTTTGAGGGATATGAAGTTATTTATTCTCTTTAAAAATATTCTTTCAAATATTTTTGATAGGATATTGAGCAAACTAATTGGCCTATAATTTCCGACTTCTGTTAAATCTTTATTCGGTTTGGGTAACGGAATGACGTTTGCTGTTTTACTGGCAGTAGGGGAGTGTCGAAAGTGGAACATGGTATTGATAATTTTTGTTAGATTGTGTATTGCTTTTTTGATAAGATTCTTAATGACTATTGGAGGTATAATAACATCACCTGGAGGTTTTTTTGTTTTAGAAATTTAATAATATTGTTTGTTTCTTTTAGTGTAACTAGTGTTGCACAAATGCGAGATCGATACGAGTCTTGGTCTTGCAAACTCAGTCTTGGTCATGGTCTTGGTCTTGCGCAAGAGTCTTGCAATTACTTATTATCTTATTACTATAGAGATATTACTGTAACTTTTTAGATAGAAGAAACTTCATTAAGCCGGAATGAGAAATTAACGGAGTTAAATGCAAAAATATATTGATTATACTAACGTACCATTTTCTAGATATTCTTCAAACTCTTTCATTTTTATCTCCAGTGTTAAGTACTAATCTCGTTTTAACATTTTTACATTCCTCAAGATTTAAAGATTGGTATTTTATTTCCTATTAAGTCAGTTACCAAAGAAGTCAAGACAATCGAATCTATACAATAAGAAATAAAAATTAATATTTATTATAATTACCGATTCAGTTCCTTGTCCCCTGATGGATACTTGATCAAATAAAGTCGATTACTTAACCGACAATTAAATAAATAAAAAAACAATTTGGAAACAGCAGAAAAAAAATAGGCTTTTAACTTGTTTTTTTTTTTTTTTGCTTCCCAATATCGTTATGTTTCTGTAAAAAGCAAAAACCTTTAGATACCTTAAGTAAACAAGTTTCATTTATTTCTCTAAATGTTTCCATGTCGGTGACAAATATGGATCTCCTCGTTTCACAATAGGTAATTTTTTTTCTTTCATATATAGTCTGTTGCAAGAAATACATTACAACTATTAATACACATTTTCAAGTTATAGTACTGATTGATAAGATTTTTATTTAAAAAAATTATTTTGTTATCAACATCGTCGATGTCAAAATTCATACGTTATCTCAGAAGTTTGTGAGATAAGTACTTTAGCATGATTAAGGAGGTCTGAGGAGGATTATGGTCGAACCCCCACAGGTGAGTTCGAAACACTCTCAATATTTTAATATATTCTCGCTCAATTTTATTAGGTAGTTCATTCTTTTATAACCAGTTTATTAAGGAATATGAACATAGTAGGTTTTGGCTCTTACAAGGAAAAATTAAGAGAAAAAAATTTTGATTGCATATCTTCTGTTCGTGTTTGTTTACGGAAATCGTAATTATATAATTTTATGTAATAAGGCACTAATACCCTTGATAATATCAGATCTTTTTGTATGTAACGTAAATTTTTACGTATATTAACATTTAATATACATAATATTAACAAATCATTTATGCTTCTTGGATTTTACATTTCAAAAAATAATTTCTTGTAATGTAAACACTAGTTACGTTTATTATATGAAATTTAGATTGTTCATGACGCTGAGATTACCAATACTATTTTTAGAGAACTTACACAATCAGTATTATTGAATCAATATCGAATTCCATCAATATATTGGACCATTTGAGGTAATGACTATATTGCGTCAATTGTATTGACATCAATCTAACATATAAATCTAAATAATACTTAAATAAGTTCAGTTACAATTATAGGATTCCGTGCCAACTATGTTGTTTAAATATTTTTTTAAGTAACCATACTCCAGGACCATCCTGAATTCTGCTTCTTACCGTAGTTTAATAAACCTATTGGGGTGCGCCCGTCTTCCTCAAGTAACACGGTCCATTGTTTACAGAAAGGAGTACTTTTCTGCTCCTCAAGCAGTTTCTCGTTTCTCTTGTAGGAATTTCTCTATTTCATTCCTTGCTGGATGGTATGTTATCTTATTCTCCATCTGGAATAATGTTTCTCTCTTCGATGCTGCTGTTTCTATCAGTCTAGTAAGAAACCTTGTATAATAAATGAGAATTTACTGAATCATTGTGCTAATTTGGAAAATATTGGTATCGAAATTTCTGAAGTTGACGATGTGTGATCTTAAAATCCAATACGAACGCTGAAAATCACTTAACGTGAACGAATAATGGTTTAATCAAAACTGCAATGTACTTAAAATTTATTGCAAGACATTTGTCTACAATATGTTTGTGTTTACACAAATATTCTCCCTCCTCTATGTATTGCATTAACTATTATTATTTATATCACTTACTTCTTGAATCCTCAGAAATATTTCTGGGGAAGAGAAAAAAAAATCTAGCTCATCTCGAGTTAAGTTTATCTCCCAAGGCTACCCAAGTTTCTTACACGTTTTCTTTTTTTATTAGATTCCGTCAAATTGCCAGAAGGTGGATTTTTATATTGCAAAAACGGTAAATATTTCCTATCCAATAATTGAGAGTACAATTATTTTCTATCCATAACGAAACAAGCGATGGCAAGAAAATAAATCAAACAAAAAATCATTGTTTTCCTAAATTATAATAATATGGTAATAAAGGCACGATACAGCATTTTATTTTTATTGCGCAGTATTATATTATTTTATGACAATATGATCAGTAGAATTCTGCCCTTCACACACTAGTTTTTTTGATATTTTAATATTTTGCTTCCAACAAGATGCTTTGCTGTTGATGCGTTGTTGGTAGGAGTTTCGGTCCTCAGAATCAGAAATATCCAATCGCTTTTTCTGTTAGAACCTAACGGATATCAAGGAAAAAGTTTCGCTTCGTTTCCGTCTGACTCCATTCAAATCCATTTGACGGGTCGAAAAACTTATTCAGGATATAGCAACCCCTGAATCTTGACAAAACCAAAAAAAAATATGGTTCTTCAGGCCTCACCACCATTTTATTGGCTTTTGTTTGATGCACAGAGCATATTTACTGCACAATACTGAGCTCGAGATCAGACAAGTGCAATATAAAAGGAGTATTGTTAACTTTCTTTTCCCTGAAGAAAGAAATGCAATGATGACCTATAAGGCAAATTCAATAGCCTGGTAAAGGAAGGATGGAGGGAAATGGAAGGTGAGCATAAAGGAATCATTTTACTTTACAATTATAGTGCTCTGAATTCCAAATATTTTCGTTTGAATAATTAATGAGTAATTTCTTTTGAAGTCACAATTTTTGTGGCTGTCGGAAAAATTTCTGAAGGTTTTGCCTAGACAAATTTTTTTTTCTTCAATTTCTATAAAAAATAATATAATATAAAAGATGAGTGAAAAACGAATATTAACTTCTTTTCTCCCTAAAAATAATTTACTAACACATTGCTACATCGGTTAGTTGCCATCGTTCCCTCTAGGGAAATGTTTTTTTTTTTTTTAAACCAGCTTGTATCTAGAGTATATTATTTAGGAAGAAAAAAGTTTTATAGTCGTATTTCGTACTTCGAAAATTCCGTTGTTAAAAAAAATTTAAAAAAGGGTTGTTCAATTTAGCTCAAAGTTAAGGATCAGAATAGAAATGGTGACGTATCAATTTTATTGCTTTCTATCCGCTACTTTCCAATATGTATGCGCGATGGCGTTTTCCTCGATACGTCTATATATCAAAAAGAGCTTATTCGATTTGAACCAAAATTGGGGAATGGTATAAAGATGGTCTACTAACAATTTCATGGAAGTCCATTTAAAATTTACATTGTAGTAATATGTGTTTCTTATGGTTGAAACAAAATTGAAACATAATATGGACGGAACACCTTAAAAAATATTTACTTTATATTTTTCTTGCTATGAATATATAATTTTATTTAGAGATACATAATAATTTAATCTTGATAAGATAAAACATATTGAAAATCAACGGAGCCAAATGGTTTACATATTTATCGAACCCATAAAGCCTTGAAATGTTAATAGCCACTTCTGACATCCACTTTAAGAAATGGACATAAGATATATGAATGACCCATCTTAGTCATCAATGTCAAATCTATTAATAAAATTTGAAACAACAACACTTGAGTAATATTTAACATGCATAAGGATAATGCATGTTTCATAACACATCAACAAATGTTACTGTAGGAGTAATTTGTTTATGACTTCTTTATGGCCCAAATGATATCTGAATATCCAATTATATATATATATTAAATCTTGCTTGCCTTTCTTATCTAACATTTAATTTTTTTATTTATTTATTTATTTTATTTTAGCTGCGCATCTAGCAAATTTGTTGTATTTTTATTGTCTTGGTGTAATTGCTTGATTTTTTTTTTTTTTTATTGATGTAGTAGGTCTCTTGGCCATTTTCTTCTTAATATTCGTTGCTCAGGTAACAGGGAGCAGGAGATAGAAAGAACTAGAGGATTGGAGTGATTTTGGGTTGAAGAATGAAATGTAGTGTATTTGTCGTGGATGTAGGATTTTACTGTTGGGGTGTTTAAGTCGTTATGTATAGTAGTGTTTGAAATGTACCAAGGTGCGTTAACAATTTTTCGTAAAAATTTTTATTGTGCTGTTTGTATTTTGTTTATGTGTGTTTGTTTTGCTGAACCCCAAAGTTCTGCTCCATATGTCCATATTGGTCTGAGTAAGGTGTTGTAGATAAGTCGCTTGTTTCGTAAGTTAAGTGAAGATCTGTAGTCCAGAAGATGTGAAAGTTGGCTATATCGTCTGGTAAGTTCTTGTCTTTTTAATTTCGTATGTATGTTCCAAATAAGTCTTTTGTCTAAGTAGAGTCCAAGGTACCGTACATAGTTCTTCATACATTTAATAATTTTAAAAAATGGTACTCTCAATTCTAAATGTTTTATTTTTTTTATTTCAGATCTTCAAGATGAAAGGAGCCATTTTTGTTTTAATATTCTCCGTAGTGAACTACTGCCATGGATACAACATATTGGTGATGATGCCAGTGCCATTCTATAGCCACACTAAATCTTACTTACCACTATTTATCGAATTAGCAAATAGAGGGCATAATGTCACCATGGTCAGCCCGTTTCCATTAAAAAAACCCGTTCCGAATTTCAACGAAGTCATTATAGACAACAGTTTAGAAAAACTAGGTTGGTATTTACTTGATTGTTGATATATTAACATTTCAAATGTGTGTAAATTTATATATTGAGTTATTTTTATAAAACTAGTAGTGGGACCCTTCTGTCGCAAAGATGGTCAAGAGTGAGAAACTCCAGTTCATGTATTGGACAGATATCCTAATAACATGCTCCTTGTCCAATAATATAAACCATGGAATTCCCGAATTACTCGATACGGAAGGCTCAGCGAGATTCGTAGATATCTTAATCTTAGCATTTAATGTGAAAGGGGAAGGTGCTCTTATAGTTGATCCTACAATTAGATTCGAAACAAACGATGATGATCAAGATTTCAAAATACAAAAAGTGATATCTATAAAAAATGCATTCCATACCCAGGGGTTCCCATCCTCTCCCCAACCAAGGTCGATGGCGCAAGAACCTACCCTCTCATGCACAAGATATTTTATTGCTCGTCTTTTCTTAAAAACAGAGCAAGGAGAAGTAGAATTAGAAAAATCGTAGATCATAAACAATTACACTTGCTGCTGTCTGTTCCATCTTTTTCTCATGTCCCTTATTCTGAAAGTTTTCATTCCGAAAATTCATAATCTCTTTAAAATGTGTTCCCCTCAAAAATTCAAAAACCCTTCGAAATATGTCCCCCTCACAAATTATGATGGCGCAACTTGCGCTATAAAATCCCCTTCGGGCACCCCTGTCCATACCGACAGGAGAAATATAGAGAGGAATTCGGGTAGAGAGAATTTTCGGTTCGAGGACTTTGATTTGGAAGTAAAGGAGCTTTGATTCCACTTCCAACTGCTGATTTCTTCGAAATGCTGCGTGTGTAAAATATTCATCTGCAGAGATTGCCTGAATCTATTATTCTTTTGACTCACTTTGAATCCTGCACGACCACTTATATTAATTCTGGTCAATACGCTATAAAATCTAGTGGCAGATATGGGAAGGAGGAGAAAATTATAGCAATGAATGAATAAATTATAAAACATTCGGTACTTTGGATGTTGGTCAGCTAGAGCTTTATTCCTTATTTGTTCATTCTCACTAGACATCAGCCGATTAAGATTGATCAGAATCCAGGGTGTTTTAGCTGCTCTACTCAACTGGGCGTTTCAGCAACTGGGTATTTACTAGATTACCTGGTACTCTTTGAATTTCAAGCTTCTGATAGCAGATGAAAAGACTGATATATATAAAACCACCAAAACCAAGAAAAAATTATCAAAAATCAATTAACTTACTAGTTTTACGTGGCTCATAAAGACAACAAGACCAAATGAGACATTTAATTCTGAAAAAAAAAAAACTGAACTGCTACAATGTAGTTGACCTCTAAACACATGTAAACTGAACTCGGTGGAAAAAATGTGAACTTGATATGATGATGAAATGAAATGAAAATAATTTCAATATCATGGGATTAGTGTCCCTTTAGAACAAATTATAAATGGAGAATATATAAAACATGTCAGTGTGGTCATGTGGTTAATTGAATATTTACAAAACGACAGTTAATATAAAGTAAAAATACACAGAGAAAGAGAGAAACAAAAGCATACATATATATAAAACAAACAGAGAAACATTAAACATAATAAATAAACAAAATAGTATCTAACAGTACTTAGAGAGTTCTCTTAAGTGTATTTCTTGATCAATCGGAGTGGTAATAGAACAGGCGCTTAAAGAGGAGACATTTGAAAGAGGAAACCGATTGTGTGAGTCGAATATTGGGACGGAGACGGCTCGAATTACAAAGGATTCGTCAAAAGCAGCAGTTCGGTTAAGAGAATGATAGAGGTCGGACGTACGGGATAACATTGTAGGCTCTGTAAAATATATGAGGTAGCTGAATTCTAATAGGTTGGTATAGGAAGATAGCAAGGTACTGAGCCACTTCAATTTAGTGTAATGCTGGGTAATATGCGTATGACATGAGATCCCGAAGAAAATACCTATTGAGCAATTCATTAAACGTTTAAGTTATTTTTTATTTAGTTCGGGTTCGAGTTCTTCTGAGCATGGGTGTAGAATTTCGATTCAGGTTGGGGGAGGGGAGAGAAGAGGGACGATTGACTCCACCCAAAAAAGTCTCGGAAGTTTAACTGGGATGTTATCTGGTCCGAAATCATTGGTTTGGGATTTAAGAATGGATTTGGGGAGGTCGTTAGCAGTAATATGGGGAAAGAAAAAATTATTAGGATTGAAGGATGTGCTTGAAGCTGGAAAGGTGGGAGAAGCAGGAGACAGAGTAAGTCGACGGAAATAAGGATGGACTGGATTCGGGAGGATTTACATAAGGACAATTAACGAAAGATAGCCCTCTTGGCTGTGAAGTTTAGAGTGCTCGATAGGTATGGAATGGTGGAAGTAATGGGGTTTGGTACGAAGGTATTAAGGATTGAGTACTCTTTCGAAGGAGTTTGGTATATTTGGTATAGTCTTTGGGAAGTCGAGAGCGTTTAAATCTCTGTCAAGCCCCACATCTTCGTTTCACGCAATCTTTCACCATAAGTGTCCGCCAAGGAGCTTTTTTTTTTGTCCTTCCCTACCTCGCTTTTTAGGCTATACGGGATTTTCCTGGGCCGGAGGGTGAGGGCGAGGAATTTAAAATCCCCTCCGGCACCGGGATGCGAACTCATACTTTTTTAATCTTCTCAAATCTCTTATCCGGTTGCCAGGCAACTCGCGGTGCAGTGCACACGCTTTAGCCCATTCGGCCACCCCGCCCCCTTTCCGCCAAGGAGCTGTGAATATTTGATTTTCATGGTGCAGGATAGTGTATAGATGATTGATTAGAGTTTCTAACATAAAATCGACGGAATTTGAGTGTCCCATTGGACAGTGTCACAATATCAGAGGTCGGGGGGGAGGAGGCAGCTGAACAGGAAGATTATAAGAAACTTGCATTAGATCGTAAGCAAACAAAAAAGGAACCGAGTGCTGTGATAAAGCGAGGAGTTTAATAAAATAATAGAGCTGTAAGGGACTATTTAAAGATTAAGGTAGTAGATGAAGAAAGGAAATAATAAATTGGTGTTGAAGTCTCCGGATAGAACCATATTAGAGTAGGAAAGGATCAGGTTGTAAAGGATGGTCTCGAATGTTTTATCAAAGGATATTCTTGATAGATAGGATAGATGACATCAACAATTAATGGATCTAAGGAAGTGAATATTTCTGCAAATAAGATATTCGATATGAGGGGAAACGAATAGAGGAGACAAAACGAGGATATTTGATTTCAGGCTACCGTGAACAAAACGTCTCTCTATCATGACGGAGTAGGGTATAATTAAGGAGTGAAACTTGGGAGGATGGGATTGTGAATTTAGGTGCAGAGACAGTAATTAAATGAAAGAAAAGGAAACAAATTGTGGAATTCAACAATTTAGGCTAAAAGTGGCTGTGCATTAACATGGGAAGTTGATACAAAATTTGTCACAGGAAATAGAAGATAAGAATAGTGAACCGGTAGGAGGAGCTAAAGAGAAAAAAATAATTATGTTGCGTTGATCACAGATATATAGGAAATACTGAAACCATATTCACAGAGCTAATGAAGAGACTACAAGAAAATGGACAGAATCAATAATCCAGATCTTCCTATAATTAGAGGAGAGATAATAAACAGCAAGTCCGCATAAAAAATAATAGAAACATACTCCACTGAATAATGAGAAGTAATAATAAAACAGATCAGAATAATTACTGCACCAGGTGAAACTAAAATATACACATAGAGTATATTTTAAGTAAAGGAAAAATTGAAGTTATAAAAAATAAGTAAACAGAAAAAAGTAATTGGAAAGCGACGGGCTAAGATTAAAAATTAATTAAAAGAATAATTAAAAAATTTATCTTAAATAAGATTTAAAATATAATATCACATAGTACAATTATAATTTTTTCTCGCTTTTTTTTTTTTATAGGAATGGACGAAATGGATGCAAGAGACTTTGAAGAAGTAGGATTTTTTTCTAAAATTATTATGTTCCAGTTATTTTGTCCGAAAGTGATTGACGTTACAATGAAATCTGAAGGTTTGAGAGCATTTCTGAATGATACGGATTCGAAATTCGATACGGTCATCACGGAGACATTTTGTTGCCAGGAACCATTTATCGCATTAGGCCACAAGTATGGTGCTATTCAAGTTTCTGTAGTACCCGTGGCTCTATTTTTAAGTTTGGCTCGCATCACTGGAAATCCGCATATTCCTGCTTACATATCCTCAGACATGTCAGCTTCGGATCAAGTGGACTTTTGGCAGAGGTCGAAAAACACACTTGCCAGCGTTCTGGGGTATTTTGTAACCCACACATCATGGATTTATTTGGTACCCCTTCTCTAGTTTTGTTTCTCATTAAATTATAATTATAAACGTTCGTGCCAATAATTAATATGTTATTTCAGGACCATTATATGAGACAACAATTTGCAAATCATACTGGTTTTGATAACATGCCACCGATCGTAGATATGTTTAAGAATATATCTCTGCTACTTTTGGACAATCATCTGGCAATATCCTACCCCCGTCCGTATCTTTCAAACGTAGTGGAGATTGGTGGACTGACCATTACGGAAGGCGATAAACTTGATGAAGTAATTGACTTTTATTAATATAAATCTGATCTTAAAATAGATTTTTTGCATGTTTATTTTTATTTATCATTTAAAATGACGGAGATACCGTTGACCGTTGATGTAATAAAAACGATGTTTGAAATTGCGATCAAGAAAGATAGGTGACACCAGAACGTAATGGATCTAAGGAGATGGATAATTATTTAAATAAGATATTCGATATGAGGGGAAACAAATCGAGGAGACAAAATGATGATTTTTGATTTCAGGTTACTGTGGACAAAAATTCTCTCAGGTTTCAGATGCAGCGATTAGGTGAAAAAAGTTGTGGTGAAGAAATCATGAAATTCATCATTTTGGGCTAAAAGTGGCTGTGCACTAATATGACAAGTTCATAGAACATTAATCATAGGAAATGGAAGATTGGGTTAGTGAATCGGTAGGAGGAGCTAAAGATAATGAAATAATTATGTTGGATTGATCAGAGATACATTGGAAATACTGCAACGATAATCACAGAGTTAATGAAAACAAGAGACTACAATAAAATGGATAGAATTAATAATTCAGATAATGTCCTATAATTAGAGGAGAGATAAGAAACAAAAAAACAGCAAGGCCATATATATATAAAAGAGAGCAGAAACCTACAACGGTGAAAACATACAGTAAGGTATTTTATTATACCTTGTCTTCTGTTGTACGATATATGGAAGCTCAACAACAAACTAAAACGTCAGATAAATTTCTTTGCCCGATTCGTCTTAGAAATCCTGAGAGAATCACCTGTCTCCCGTTTTTACGAAGATTTGAAATGGCTTTATTATTGCTACCACCGTAAGTATTTTGTAGAATCCTTTCTCTCTCAAGGTGTTCGATCCCACCACCCCTCATACATCTCCGAGTTCCTTAAATTCAAATCCTCTGTTCAGTCTGCAACACCTGTTCACGGCCTTCAGATTTATATATAACGACCCACCGAACTGCAGCTTTAGACAAATCTTTCATTATTGGATGCTCGATCTAATGGGAATCCTTCCCTTCCAACATTTGTAGCTTCAATACCGTTCCCAATTCTAAATTCCGGCTATTCAATCAATTCCTATCCAATCAATATCCATACATTTTGAAATAGGTGTTCCTATAAATATAAATGTACATTATTAGTTTGTTTTTAATTATTAATTTTTTTATTGAATAATGTTAAAAGTTGACTTTCAATCTTTTATTATTTTTAGTTGATTCATTTTTTATTTATCTCTGTGACCCTAAGCTCAATATGGTGTTATTATAATTCAAAGGGATCTGTCTCAGAATAAATAAAGCATAATATTATTATGGTATGATTCTGGTTTAATGTGGTCTAAAGTTAATATATATCTTGTATTATAATTCATTGTCAATTTCTTACTTTTTATGTGACATTTTCGTTTTTAATGTATTATTGGTAACCATTTTTATTTAAGTTTTATTTATTTATTTAATCTAGTAAATACTATGGCCAGAAATAAAAATTATTTATTTTTGTTATTCTCAAGAGACTTTTTTTGTTTTAGGTTTTTTTATTCTATTCAATATAATTTTTGTACTCTACAAATATTTTTTTGGGAGCAAAGCGTGGGACAAAAATAAGTTAAAATTATATTGACATAAAGTATATGAATAGTCAAGTATTCGAACAAAATTTGTTCATTAAATTATTGTGGTTTCAATGCCATTTCAAATTGTAACTTTGTTCGAGAAATGAATAATAATGTTTCTTTAATTTAGAATTCATCTGATATAAAAATGCTTGTTTTATTTTTTATTATCTTTTTTTTAGGAATGGGAGAAATATATGAATGAATCAGTTGACGGAGTAATATACTTCAGCTGGGGATCCCATTACCCAACTAAACATATTAGACCTCATGAACTCACTGCTTTCATGTCAGCATTCGGAAAGCTAAAACAGAGAGTACTGATGAAAGCGGATGTAGATACACTGCCGGGGAAACCTGACAATGTAAGGCTCGCCAAATGGCTACCTCAAGCCAGTATACTAGGTAATTATTAATTGACATCGAGATGATTATTAATAAATTCAATTAAACATTATATATATATATATATATATACGATAGGTACGATATCGGGGGTCATTAGATACTATCGATGAGAAAATATTGAATATCGATATTTTGATAATATCGATTATATATATGGCAAAATATCGCATATCGGAAAGAAAACATCGATACTTCGATAATAGAACTGGGTATCAGAATCTTTATCACACAGTTGTGCGCTTTTAATTTGAGATTTGTTGATTTTTTTCGGGATTTCAAAATCTTTGATAGAAAGCAGAATAAAGTTCTGTTTGCCTTTTTTTAAACATTATTCTGTTTCTGACCGTTCATCATTCATCGTGATTTTTGTGGAGCTGAGGTATTTCAATTTGTCTGTCTACTTTCGTAAATGATTGCCCTTCTAAGCAGATAATGTTACTGGAATGAACTCATTGTTATTATTTTGTTATTGTTATTATTTATGTGTTTATTGTTATTATTGTTTTAAAGAGAGCATTGTTGACATCCATAATGTTTCAGGTCATCCTAATCTTCGCGCTTTTATCAGCCACGGTGGACTTCACGGGATTCTGGAAGGAACCTACCATGGCGTTCCAATTATAGGGACACCACTTTTCGGTGATCAAAAGGGCAACGTAGACTTTTGCGAAAAGGCTGGTTATTGCATAGATGTAAATCTCAATACCATCACTGAAGAGATCCTCTTGGATGCCATTAATAGGGTACTGACAAATTCAACGTAAGTAGTAATGTTTTTTAAATATGGTATAATATTTATTGAAGGGTATTATTATTTTGGAAGTGACTTTCTTAAGTATTTAAAACCTTGGATTAGAATCAGTTTTAAAATATCCATGAATTTGTGATACACTATACAATAATAATTATTAAAATTGATAGAAAAAATAAAAATATGAAAGTTCTACAACCTAAAAAAATGGTGAAAAAACAATCTTCTCCAGTTCAAATCCTCAGTCCATTCCCTGTCCACAAGATCTCGACCTTCTAATCTTTACATGCCTTCTCACAGATCTGCCTCATTCCAAAATTCCTTTGTTGTTCGCTCTGTCAATTTCTGGAATTCCCTCCCTATCAAAATTCGACATTCCCCATCCATATCCAAATTCAAAACCCTCCTATTCCAATTCCTATCCCAAGAACAGTCAGATAGTTGCTAACCATTCGAGCTGATTTTAATAGAGAATTTGATACATACAAATTCATTGATTGATTCATTGATACATTTTTATTTTTTAATTCTTTATTATTTTCTTAAAAGTGTATACTAGTGCAAATAGCTTTAAGTGCCTTGTCATAGTATTAATTGTTTTGTATATAGTTTTGTTTTTTGTATATAGAATGTTTACCTTATATTTTTTTTACATTATTTCTTTTTTTCGATTGATTTTATTTTGGCCAGATGTGATCTTTTAATTTTGTTCTATTTTGTTATTCTCAAGGGACTGTGTCCCAGAATAAAATTATTTTTCTATCTATCTATCTAAAAAAATGGTGAAAAAAAAAATGGAAAATTAAATAAAATCGGAATATTAAAATAAATTCGTTTCCTGCAATACAAACAAACGATTCTCTCAAAAACTTGTGCGCAGTATCTCGGACTATACTTGGACAGAAAACTCTGGAACATACCAAATTTAAAAAAAAAAAAAACAAGAACTGATCAGACGATACAAACAACTGCCACATCTTTTGAACTACAGATCTCCAATCAACTTACGAAACAAGCGACTAATCTACACCGTCATACCTATTTGGAAAAATAACACCATACACAACGAGATGAACATACCAAAAGTAAAATCCTACATACATAACAAATTTACAACATTCCACTCTTCTACTCTTATACAAATCCACTCGTACTGGCTCTTTCTTCCTCCCTGTTACCTGGTAAGCCTCAGCGACGACTTAAAATGTAGTGGCCTAGAGATCTCCTGTTCACAATGTAAATAAATATCAAGAAAAAAAGAGAAGAGAGAATAAACGGCTACAAAATTTGCTTGATGCGTTACAGTGGCAAATATAACGTAAAATAAAAAAAATAGTAATTTTCCTAATAGTAATTTTTTACAAAATATTCATAGTAGTAAATTGATATTTTTTATTGTGATTAACAATATATAATTATTTCTCTGGGAGCTCTTATAAATCAATACTTCAATTCAATTTTAAAATGTTTCTATTTTTTCAAAGACTAGAGCATATCGGCCCGCAACATCTCTATTTTTTTTAATGTATAGAAATTATTTTTTGATATTTACATTCCTACTCTTTTCAGATTTAGAACTTGTTATTCAGATATCAATTGAAATCATAATTTTTGATACAAAAAGTGTTAGTAAGTTTTCCCAAAATCATCTATTAATTTAAAATAATAAACTGTAAACTATTTATTAAAAACAATAACTTTCTCTTTTGATTAAACAGCATTTTTTTTCAATATAATGATCATTTAAAAAGAAATAATAATAATAAAATGTTCAGAATCTGGAGCCCTCTTAGACATAGACTAAATTTGGTTACCAAGAGATTAATATAGACATAATAATTAATATGGATATGTAAACTAATTATTTTGAATATGTCGCAGTAAGCTAAGTATATTTTTACAGTTACAAAGAAAACGCTCTTAGAAGAAGTCAGATCATGAAAGACAGACCCCTGAGCGTCATGGATAACGCAGTCTACTGGGTGGAGTACGTTCTTCGGCACAGAGGAGCTCCTCACCTGAGATCTGCGGCTGTAGAACTGTCTTGGTACCAATATCTGCTCCTTGATGTGATTGTAGTTTGGGGGGCAGTCTTTGTTGTGACTGTATTATTGTTAAGGAAAAGTATTAAATGTATATGTAAATTGAGGAAATCAAAAAGTAAAAAAGACTGATTAAAACCTAGGCATAGACGAATCAAGAGTAAAGTATCAATCTGTAACTGACCTGTATTTTCTATGTTTACTATAATATAATTCCATTTATTATATACTTAATAAATAACTTGTACATTAATTTAAAAAAAATGTTACAGTTTGTTTGTTAATTTAGGCTTTATTTGAGGGTTTGATTATTAATTGTTGCTTCATACTGCTGATATATCTGGTTTTAGAGATAATAGATTTATTCTAGAAGTATAATAAGTGCATTCTTGGAAAATATGATTGATTATGAGAGGGATTTAGCAGTGTGTTTTTTTTTTTAGTTCTTTCCTACTCGCCATTTTAGGCTACACGAGATTACGGGGGTGAGGACGGGGAATTTTAAATCCCCTCCGGCACCGGGACGCGAACTCTTACTCAAATCTCTGTTATCCGGTTGCCTGGCAACTAGCGGTGCTGTGCACACGCTTTAGCCCATTCGTCCACGCCGCCCCCCTGCTTTAGCAGTGATGACAATTTGGTGGTGGCTGTTTAGTGATGAGATTTACATGAGTCAGGTTCGTGTGTCCTATTCTCAACTTGGTCACGGCGACCTCCTCTCCACGATTAGGGCGGTTTGACGTGATCCAGGGCTTCTCTGATTTTTTAACAACTTTCAATTTGCTAGGTGGGCTTTCATTCCACATAGTCTACCAACTATCCAATATTTCCTTTTTGAGAGGAAAACTCATTTCTGGAGGTTTCAGGATAGGAGTACCTCGGTCTGGGAGCGCGAATGCTTGTTTGGCTGCCATATCTGTAAGCTCATTAATAACTATACCCACCTAACTGGGAACCCATATAAAGCAAACCGATTTCCCTAAATTTTCAAGAGAGTGAAGATATTTGTGTATTTTAAGAATAATTGGTTGCTTTGAATACATATGATTTAAACCCTTTAATGAACTCAAGGAGTCGGTTATCAAGACTATTGTAGCTGGAGTTATTGACATACAGAAATGGAGGGCTGAGGCTATTGCGTGAAGTTCCGCTGTGTATATGCTGCTTAGTTTATGTAGTTTTATTTTATGTGTGGAGTTATGGGTAACGTACGCAGAAGCTGTAGCTTCATTGGATTTCGAACCATCAGTGTAAATTAAAAATGGTTCTGGAATATTTTGTAGTAGACGGGAAAATTCGGTTTGGTACTCGTAATGTGAGGTATTGCTTTTGAGTAATCGAGAAAGACAAAGCATCATTTTTAGAGGTTTGTGGATCCAAGGTAGATTTTGGTTTTCTATATTGTATAAAGGTAAGTTCTTAAGGGATTGAACTGCTGAATAAATTCTTTCTGACGGTGGGAGTGTGGAATTTGTTTTGTTTCTAAAAGCGTTTGAAAATTTAGGTTTAAAAATGTAGTTTCTGGTGGGATGATTATTTTGGGGAAGTAGCCTTGAAATGTATTTAACAGCCAGTTTTTTCCTTCTAAATAAAAGAGGGGGTATACCGGCCTCAGAGCAGAGACTGAGGATGGGGCTTGTTCGAAACGCGCCAGTTGCTATCCTAATGCCTGTATTGTGAACTGTATCGAGTTTGTTTAGGGTCTACCAGAGGTTGATACAATTTTATTAACGTAAGTCTGCCTGAGCCCCAGGATTTCTCCAAGCTTTTTGAAAGTTGAAATACTTTAAGGATTGCTTCTCAGACTTTCAAGAGAATAACTTATGGAAGTAGGACTTACTTATACCTAATTAGAAAACCTGAATTGTATTTAATTTACTCTAATGACATTTATTATATACTTAATAAACAACGTGTATATTATTATTTTTAAAAAATATTGCTATAATTGTTCAGAGTATCTTGTCAATAATACAGATATTTATTAAAGAAAAATTAATAGAACTGTCTTATTTCTCCACGTTGTTTTTAAGTTAAAATACTTTAAGGATTGATTCTTAGACTCAAGATAAGTTAAAAGGATAACTTATGAAAATGGATTTTACACTTGAGTAGAAAGCCATGAAATAATTTATCCCAGCATTTTACTTTGTGGCGGTGTCTTTGGTCTCAAATGGGTGTAAAAGTTTCTTTTAATTTTTTGATCGATAGGTTTATAAGGAGAAAAAATGTAACAAATTTTGAGGGCAGCTTCCGAGGCAGTATGTTAAGTTCTCAAAAGTGCGAAGGAAAGGTGAGAATAGTATATATATATATATATATATATATATATATATATATATATATATATATATATATATATATATATATATATATATATACACTGTGTGTTTATGTAAAGCAATAAAGCAAAGATTATATTCCCATGCTTTGAATATATATTTTTTTTTAATTTAAAACCGAAAACCATCCTGACGGTAGAACACATGCCGGTACTGCAGTCATTGTGCACCAATCCCTCTCCCATCTACTCCCACTGCCTACACACGATTTCCTACAATCCACTGCAGTCGTAACCACACTCTCTGCTCATGATAATTCCCTTTGGAATATCACCAGAAAAATCCTCAAATCACATCATATTTCCCACCCTCTTCGACGAGATGATGGCTCCTGGGCAGCATCTGATGAAGATAAAGCCGAGGAATTTGCCAAACACCTTTCCTATACTTTCGCTCCTCATCCGGAATCCCATCCCAGCCACACAGTAAAAGTAGAAGAATCCCTCTCAATATCTATCCCACTCTCCTTACCACCTAAAGCTGTTAATCCCTCTGAGGTCAAATATCTTTTACGGAAAATCACTCCTCGCAAATCTCCTGGATATGATCTTCTAACCTCACAAATCCTTCGACAACTTCCATCTAAAGCCATCATATTTCTCACATATATATACAATTGCATCCTACGAACTACCCACTTCCCTCTTTTATGGAAACATTCCACCATCGTCCTCTTCTTGAAACCAGGCAAACCTTCCAACAATACAGCATCCTATAGACCAATTAGCCTACTCCCAACCCTCTCAAAAATTTTTGAAAAGATCCTACTGAAACGAATCCTACCTATAATTGAATCCTATAACCTTTCTACTCATCAATTCGGATTTCGTTCCCAACATTCCACTGTCCAACAAGGACTCCGAGTTGTTGACCATATATCCTCAACCCTAGAAAGCAAGCAGTATTGCTCGGGTGCATTTCTGGACATAGCGCAAGCTTTTGACCGGGTATGGCTCGCCGGATTACTCTTCAAGCTTAAAATCCACCTACCACAGTCCTTATACCTAGTACTCCGATCCTATCTTTCCGACCGCTCCTTCCGAGTTCGCTGTGGCATCGAATTCTCCGACTGTTACTCAATTGAGGCTGGCGTTCCTCAAGGCAGCGTCTTGGGCCCCATCCTTTACATTCTCTTTACCGCTGATATTCCTGTCCATCCCGATATCCTCCTGGCAACTTTCGCTGATGACACTGCTATCCTTTCTTCCAACTCAGATCCTGAAACAGCGTCCGCAAACTTACAAAGGCACCTCTTCCTGATTGAACACTGGTGTAAGAAATGCGCATCAAGGTAAACGAATCTAAATGTAAACACATTACCTTCACCCTTCGGCGTAATACCTGCCCACCAGTTTATTTAACTCCATCCAGCTTCCTTCTCAGATACAGTCCGGTATCTTGGCTTTCTCTTAGACAGACGACTAGCATGGAATCCACATACTAGACTTAAAAGACAGGAACTTAACAGACGATATGGCCAGCTATATAGACTACTGAATAGAAAATCTAAACTTTCTGGTGAAAACAAATTACTGATCTACAAGACAATACTGAAACCCATCTGGACTTACGGACTAGAACTATGGGAACAGCTAAATTTTCTAACATCAAACGCATTCAATCCTTTCAGTCTAAAGTCCTCCGTACAATAGTCGATGCTCCCTTCTATGTAACCAATAAAACCCTACACCATGACCTTAATATCCCATTTATTCTAGATCTTATCCCAGCCAAATTTTTCAAATTTCACCAGAACCTTTCTCATCACCCAAATCCCGTTGTACAATCCCTATCAAGCACCACCCATCCCTACAATCCCCTTCGTAGGTTAAAGCGGCAGTGGCCACGAGACCTTTTGTAAATATGGATATTTTGGAGTTCTAGCAATGGCCAGATTCTCCACTCAAGTCATGAGTGTCTGTGGCTGTAGCGCTCTTACTCATCCTCCGCTGGTTTAAAATACCAGTGAAGTGGCTGAGGGAGAAGCGTAGGGATCTCCTAAGCCTCCCTTTTCCCTCCACATGTGGAGGGGACAGGATTGGTTCGGAGATCACCTGGCAAATTGTAAATAATGTACATAGGTATGTTTTATATAAGGTGTTTGTTTTACTTTTATTTCAATTTTTATTATATATATATATATATATATATATATATATATATATATATATATTTTTTCTTTACTCTTTTGTTCTTTTTTCTTATTCTTTTGTTATTACTTTATTTATTTATATTTTTGTATATACGGTATGAATGCAATCTCTGAACTCTATTATAAGTGTCCTCCTTCAACTGTGACAAATTGTAATATTTCTGAATAAAGTGTTTTAATATAAAAAAAAAAAAAAACCGAAAACCTTTCATGTCTATATATATTTTTAATATTTCAGACACATGATTTAAATATTCATCTTCAAAAGAGTTGGTATTTTTACTAATATTAATTATTCATTAAAAGGAAAGCGAAAACATAACCAAAACGAGAGAACTTCTCGTCTTTTTTTTACATTTTTTTTAACCCTCTAATCCCAGTTGTGCTCTACCGGATCATCAGCGAAAATGAAGTGTAAAAGTTGTAAAGTTAAATTACAACAGTAATAAAGTAAATAACAAAAGTTTTGTAAAAAAAAGTCTTGTAAATGCGTAGAGAAAGAAGTACTTTGTTAATATGAATAGATTATGAATAGAAGCCTTAGATTAGCCAGAAAGATTTAATTTATTCATGAGTTCTCCGTCGTTTGGCTAGAAAAAAAATAAAAGTAATAAGCCTGAAACTTTATTATTTCGAAGAAAAATTTTGTGATCGTTTAAACAAGAAATACTTGGAAATGGAAATTAAAAACAGTATTAATTCATAAAGTTTGAAGTAGAGGAAAGTTAAATGAAATCCCGCCAGAGGAAAAAAGAAAAACATTCGATGTTAATTCAACCGTTTATTAAAAAATAGTGGTAAATCACTTTTCGTGTTAATTTTTTTTTTTGCAAGAAAATCGTTACAGAAGAAGAAGTGAGTTCATTGGAAAACCTTAAAGTATTATTTTACACGCTTTGGTCTTTTAAAAGGTTGATTGGGTTTTTTAAATATATCAAGCATCAAAACAACAAGTAGGGAGGAAATTTGATCCCTTATTCATATCTGGGAAAAAACAAAACAAGAGAAAATCCCCCTCGTTCCTTCAACGAAAACATGCCAAACTGATTCTGTCCAGCAGACAGGGCTGCCAAAACAAACACCAGACAGTACCTACCCGCTGCCTTATAAATAATTCTGTGGCAATCGGATATACCTCGAGACCCCCTGCTCGCACGCCATATTTCGTATTTAAATTTTAAATGACTATTGGTTTATGATAATTTCAAAGGTTCAGCAATATCTTTTTTCACACAAGCCAACAATAGGTAATGGCCATTTTCCATATTGTGTTTAGCAGTTTCGTTTAAAGCGAGCTATTTTAATAGTTTACATTTACATTATAGTTAACATGTGCTTTATAAATGTAATAACGACTTAGTATGTGCCTATGATGGATCAGTACTTCTCCGGACCCATTCCGTTACTGTTGCTCCTGATCCGACTGTCGGAGGACGGCGCTAGGGTACTACAATACTCGCAGTACACAACCACCTTTTCATGTTTAAATAGTGTTGTAAAAAAGCTCGGTGAGAAGACTATAAGGCTTGAGCCGAAAATGCTCGAGCTTTCCCGAATAGGCCAAGGCTCGAGTCAAAATTTTGTGAGCTCGCTAGTAAAAGGCTATGAGAATGGGACACAGGGAAGTTGGAAAAATAAAGAGATTTATGATCTTTATAATGATATTCAACTTCAAATGTTATAAGAACGAGTAGGCTGAAATGGTATGGGCTTGTCAACCGAATAAATGAAGAAAGACAAGCGAAGAAGGTCTACACAGAGGGAATTTTCGCCACTAGAAGAGTCCGATGGAAGGAGAAGGTGGAAGAAGACATGCGACAAGCCGACATCCTGATGGAGAAGAACAGAACTCTGTTGCAGCAGATGTTTAAGCAGGACAAGGACCACTTCGTTCTGTAGTGTCAGAAGAAGAAATGTCGTTCAGTTTATTTTATGTTGATTAAAAATAATACAATGAATAAATGAAATGCAGAATATCAATTAAAGTTATACAATTTGAGCAAAGAATAGTACAATTAAATGAACAGTTGTATAATTTGTAAAATGGGGGCTGGTCCGCCGTTATGAATTATTTCTGTGATTTTTTTTTTCTGTTGGCTTTACAGACCTTGATATTTTGCTGCCTTGACAAGCCTGCTCCATCTCTGCCTCTCTTGGGCTATTTCTCTTCATTTATCTGCATAAAGCTCTAGTGTATCTTTGTTAATTTTAGACATCCATCTGCTTTTTAGCCTTCCACGTGGTACATCATCTGCATATCCAAGGATTTTATGATTCATTCCGAAATGGACCCCTCAATCTTCGTGTGAAATTCTTACCATCTTTTTCAGAACTAAGTTAAACAACTTATGAACATTTTTTCTATAAATATAGTTTTATTTATCTATTTTTTAATAATTATATGTTTTTTCTTAACCTAGATTTTTTTTTCGTTCACTTTATAAACTGATGCAATTATTTGAGGAGCCGGTAACCAATCTCAGTCAATCCCTATTCGGCATCGAGGATCCGAGTTCGTTTTAACCTTTTGATTAGTATTAAGGAATAATGTTTAAAAATATTCTAATTAGAAAACTGACGTATTTTGGAAACATTCCTTAACACGATATTATTCCCTAGTGGGTATAGACTCAAGTTAATGGGATTCGTGCGATGGATTAAAATCCTTCTCCTACAGGTTGGTAACAACCAGTGATGAAGTTAATCAGCGAAGTAATTATGAACAGCCGGTTAATTAACTGACGTTGATCAAGATAGAGCGAAGAGTAGTAACATGATAGGGCTCCAACATATGGCCTGGCGTTATTGACCGCGTCTACAGTTAGAGCTTTATTTACTTTCAAAAATGTATGAAGCCGAACCAATGACAATGTAATATAATTACAATAGAAAACAATATATCTGCTTCTTCTATTATTATAATTGTTTATTTCTTTGAAAGTTGCACAACCTACTGTCTGACTCCAGTGTCTTTCTTGTCATTTAAAATGCTGATAAAGGATGAATAGAGATACAGCCATTTTTAGTAATAAAGGAAATATAATTATGTGTATTTAAGGGACATTTTTTTTATGAAACGTATACCATTCCTTTTGAATATTAATATTCCAAAGTGGTCCGCAAGCAAGTAACATAAACAAATATAAAGTTGCAATTTTTAACACATCTAATGAGAATTTTTTGTTACCCAAATACAGTAAAGACATGAGGGAAAGGTGACATGTTTAGGTCGTTAGGAACGTTTTTGGTACAATTTTGCTAACTGACGGCTGGGCCAATTATTTAAATATCATGACTCAAATTACGAAAATATGTATTTAAGGTAATATAGTAAAATTTCTCCATATCGAAGACTTAAAAGAAATGAAATTTTGTTTGATGTACAATGTACACATGTTTTAACTTATTACTTTCCTACCTGTCGTTTGAAAGGTAACGAAATTCCCTACAAAACTATATAAAAATCATTCATTTTGGACAACTATTAACGAAGTTACAGCAATTCAATTTCCAATGTAAGATTACGGGTTCATATCCTAGTGTCAGAAAGGTATGAATGAGAGAAAAATGTTGAATAAGTGAAAGTAAGAAAATCTGTTGCCCGCAACACACAAGCTTCACTATTTCCTTTACTTTTAACAGAAATTATTGTTTGACAAAATTAGGCTATGGCAAAAAGTTTTTGAACAGCATATTAGTGAGTATTGAAATGTTTACACTGATCTACCCTATGCCGGCTTACATTGCTTTAGTATATCAAATAAATCGTACTCAAATCTTTTCTTTGATCAATTTCATGAAAATAATTCTAGTTCAATTCTCTGAATGTATCTCATATTCAGTCTTCCTCCACACATATTCCATTTGAACAAATATTATGTCATGTTTTAAACTTTATCAAGAAGTTTAGATGAAGTCTTACAGTTAATTTGTCCCAGATTCTCTGGGAATTCTAAAGCTCTTTCTTTGATGGGGGGACATGAATAGAGGACTCTATTTGATTAAAGCTTCCAAAATAAGAAAATATCTGGATCCCAATTGCTCGTTCAAGATAAGCTATTCTATCAAAATACTTGCATTGATGACGATTATAAATTTGTCCGCTATAGCGAGAAATCTCCTATAGAGAAATGTCCTTTAAGAAAAGTTTCACTGTGTATGTCTGAGATTTTTACAACTTTTTAAAAAAATCAACTAACCGGAATTTTAAATCATACATTTCTACAATTTTCTCAAAATTCGCTCCAACTATTTAGAGTAAATTCATTACATCAATATAAAATCAGGTTATATTAAGTATTAGACAGTTATTATTCTCATTGAAATTGCCTAACATATCTTAAATACCAAAATTTATCATTTAAAGTTTGATTTCGTTTATTTGCACTAATTAACTAACCATTTCTCATTTGTAACCAGTAAGAAAAAATTGTTAAATGTAAACTATGAAGAATTTGATAGTTAACTGAAAGTGTTACTAGGTTAGATATGGTAATGTAGGACCGAGGACATCCGAGAGTGCATCCTATCTTGTACGAAAGGTTAGGATAGACTTCCGAACGCAACACTTGTTTAATACAATATATCAAAGAAGAAGAACGTGGGGACTCCGATGATAATATTGTATATACTTATATATCCGGTTTTCATAAATGCTATTTCTTAGATAATGTTATATTTAATTATGTATATTTCACCAATATCTTAAATTAAATTCAAACCACACAATCCAAAATACTCCGTAAAATTTCCAATGCTCCTTGGTTTATTTCAAATCACACCATACACAAAGACATGAACATACCAAAAGCAAAATCCTACATACACAACAAATACACAACATTTCACACTTCTACTCTCAATCATCCAAATCCACTCGTTCTATCTCTATCTTCCTCCCTGTTACCTGGTGAGCCTCAAAGACGACTAAAAAGGCAGTTGCCTAGAGATCTGCTGAAAATTTAAGAAGATATCAGGAATTCAAGAAGATATAATTAACGCCAACACATTTGCTTGATGCGATCCAACGCAGTGGCAAATTTAAAATAACAACAAAAAAAATTGTATATATACCAGTGCTCAAACAAAAAAAAATACCCAACAATGAAATATAAATAAATACAGTGGTCTCGTTTACCACTAGTACTCTTTTCACGCTAAAAAAATGTCTTGGTAAGTTTCTATTGGCCTTCTAATTCCTATTTGGTAATTATTTTCTAAATCAAATTCACATTAATATACCTATTTTTTAAGGATAATTTCTAATTTTTTCACTAAAACGAACATTCAAAAGATCTCAGGGAATACGCACAGTTTTCATAAAGTCGGAAGATACATTGGAAAAATTTGGAAGAGCTTACCAATCAACATAAATCTATGATAAAGGTATGACATTTTTCGAAATATATTTATAAAATCTATATTTTATGGTTTAAAATAATCTGAAATAACTTTAGACCAATTAACTTATTTATTCCACCTCAGGCAGTTAAGAAATTTAAATAAAAATGATTCATATTCCTAACAACGCCTACCCTATTTATACAGGTTAAAATTATGTTCTAAAAACGATATCCTGAACATACATTATTCAACACTCGTCTGAAATTCAAATTAGCAAAAATAAGGAAGCGGTTTCCTATGGAAATTAAATTATTATTTATCACTGCCGCCTAAATATCTATTTAAAATTTAAAGTTTCAAGTATATTTAAAATTTAACAACAATATTTTAACATGAATTTTAAAAGAAAACGTTATTAACAGTGGTATTAAGTAAAGTATTAATTTAAAAAAAAGGACTTTATTAGTAAAACTAAATATTAATAAAAACTAAGGTGTGTTCTTTAGACCACACGATAGTAGTGAAAACATCAACAAGGCGAGAATAATAATATGAAAAATAAATTATAAATAATAGCCTATTTCAGAGAGGATGAAATGTTGAAAAATTCTCTAGCTTGCAGTATGCAGGTCCGATTTTTAGTTTCTGAGAGATTTTGATCTATATCTTCAATGAAACTATCACTTGGTTTTCGAAACTGTTTTTTTTTTCCCTTTTCGCCTCCCTAACACAGCACACAGTGGGCCGTCCCTGTCTATCTAGTGGGACAAAAGTCAAAATATCTATAGTGTATTTTTTGACGAAACATGACATTAAACGTTTGTTTATACATCGGTGTAATTGAAAACAGAAGAATTAGTAAAAAAAAAAATTCAAATAATATAGGTAAAATTGATGGCAAAAATCGAAAATTGAGAGCCAGTTTTAATAATAACGGGTACAAGCTTCATTGTTAGAGTGAGCAATAAATACTTTTTTACACCTTTCCGTTAAGATTTTTCCCTAAAGTTTTAATGTAATACATAGAAATAAGCTTTCTTTACATGTTAGAACTGAATTCATAAATATTAATATATATATTAATAAAATATAGTTTTTTAGTTTACTATGTAAAATATCTTATGCAATTTATCTTTTCATGGGCTACAAAAACATTTCTGATATTAAATATTCTTAGCAAAAAAATTTTTAAGTAAGTAAACCGGAATACAAATTGTTTAAAAAACTTCTCTTTCGTTGTAGTGGTACAGAGCCCTTTTTATCGAATTATTAAAATTCGCCTGGAAATTCGTAAATAGTTTCATCTCATCGTAACCAACAACTATTTTATTTACGAAAAATTTTGGAATTGGGACGTTTTCAATCTGGAGGAGGGCAAACTTGTCTATTTAATTAGAAACTAAAACCTCTTAAATACTCATTTGCGATTCATTTGGATCGTAAGATAAATTGATCACAAAATCAAGAAAAAAATTGGCCTTTAAAAATATTGAGCCGTTTGGCGTGACCTACATCACCAAATTTTCAAAATAACGAGGTTATATAGGACAGGACACAGGAAAACGACTGTGCGGCGTCAGGCTAAGATAAAAATTTGAGTGATAGCTCATTACAAAGAGGATTAAATGACGAATATTTCCCTCGCTTACAGCATACAGGTCCGATTTTTACTTTTTTAAATGTTTTAATCCATATGCAAAAACACTTCAATTAATCGACTCTAGCCGACTTTATTTGAGCGTAACACATAGGATATCTGACGTCTTAATCTAATTCACTCTCCACAAAAAAAGTGCAAAACGCGCCTAAAGAATTTTTCACTGCAACAATCTTTCCCTTTTAATCAATCGATGTAGTCCAAATAGCCTGGTTCACTAAAATAGATTATATGTTCAAATAAATGTATCTATGGCGTAACATTTGTGGCATTATTTTAATATTAACATAATAATAATTTATATAATTATAAATGTGACAGCCTAGAGCAAGAGAATATAATTAGCAAAAAAATAATTAATATCACCAATATATACAATTAAAGAAACGTAGGAGTAAAATAATAGAGATGAATAAAAGTTTTTTTATAGCGAAAGATTCAAATATGGGATGCTGCAGTGACGAAACTCATTAAAAGATAGCGATGTATACAAATAAATGAGTAAACAGAAAAAATGAGTTTAACAATGGAAACCTAATTTCCCTGGACGATAACTCATTAATTAATGTTTGTCCTTTAATAATTGCCTGGAAGCATATCTGATTAAAACAGGCGTTTATTATATGTGACAAGCAAGGGATTAGTTTAGTAATCTTGTAAATTGCCTATTCAAATGGGCCCCTCTGTCCCTTAAGCAATAAGTAATTTCTGGGAAAATCTAATACACAGGGTATTGAAGTAACGACCTACGAATTCAAGAGTTTCATTATTTAAAAAAAAAATTATTTCTCCCTACAATCCTATTCCCCCGCATGATGACCACATAATTTCTTTTAATCTTACTGATTTGGTCAGACCAGGTTGTTCTCCTTTAATTTCAAAATCGTTGGTCACCATAATAGTCGTAATAGCCACCCTCTGGTTCATAACCTTTCATCAAAAACGAATCCTGACAACCCTACGAGGTATTTGAAAATGAGATGTTGAAGGGACTTCCTAAATTGATTAATTAATTAATCTAGTCATTGAACTGCTACAAAGGGGTAGATTATTCACAATTTCCAACCATGTTGTATATTCATATAACAAATTTATTTGTTTTATTTATTTATTTATTAAGGAACTTTCCACTATTGTGGTTCTCGTTTAACTAAACTTTATTCAGGATATTTTTCCATAGTTCTCGATCCAGGGTTTGGTTTTCTCTGATCCAATGTCCCACCAGGCTTTCTTCCACATTGTCTTTCCATTTTACGTTCGTTCTTCCCTTTTCCCTTCTTACTTCTACTTCCAGTTCCAAACTTATTTTTGAAAATATTTCTGCAAACATTCTTTTTACCTGTCGAAACCACCTTAAATTTTTTTCTTTAATATTCGGCATAATGTTCTTATTCACCTCCATCAGATCCGAAATTATTTCATTTTTTATTCCTTCCCTTTTGGATTTTCTAGCTATTCTTCTCCAAAAGTTCATATCTGCTACCAACATTCTTTTCCGACGTCTTGCGTTGCTGAGGCATATGTCCTTATTATTTCGAATATAGCCTGGTATATTGCCTAATATAATTAATTTATTCAATGAGAAAACGCCCCATTTCTGGGAATTTTCGTAGATAAAATATTTGTTGTTTACGATAAGATGGTGCCATTCACGAAGTTCTAGGTGGATAATAATTTTATGAAAAGGGTTCTGTACCATGGACTAAATATAATCGCATTTCCTAATCTAGATATACCGTTTATCAGACACTTTAGACTGTCGAATAAATTAAACTTCATACTTGTCAAATTTTTTTTAACTTTTATTTTGCTTCCTCACTACCGAAGGTAGGGAAGCATTGTGTTCGTGCGAGAGATTAAAAAAAAAAAATTTGCTCAGAATCGAAAATTTTAACTCACGTTTTACGCTTCAGACATCAAGAATCAAATTTGGTTAGGTGTCTGTCTGTCTGTCCGTCTGTCCGTCTGTCTGTCTGTCTGTCTGTGTGTCTGTCTGTAGTCAAATCGATGTGACGGGCATATCACCTAGTACCGTTCATCCTATCTTCATGAAATTTTCAGGGTTTATGCTGATTGGTGTTTAGATGATCCCATATCAATTTTAGCAAATTCCATCCAGCATTTTCATTTACGCACGCGCAAACGTATATTTTTAGGTATGCCAATATTTCAGAAAGGACTCGTTGGATTTGGCTCAAAGCTAGATAAAAGGTAGACTTTGGTGAAAAAATAACGTAGTGTCAATTTTATTGAATTTTGTCACCAACTTTCTCTGATATATGCACTACTAGTCCGCTGTCCGCCGTCCGCGCATTTTTTCCGAAACTACTAATTTGGATATAAAATCAGAAGTCACCATAGGATGATCCTCCTTCAACGGCATTACTATTTGCCTTCTTGTTTCAAAATGGCGGCCAAAAAACCTGCGTTGCTATAGACTGTAACACCTAAACGAATGTACCAATTTTAATGAAACTTCGCTAAAGTCATTTCCCCTACGCCCTTTAAATTTATCTATATAACATACTTGAACGAAAAGAAGCTAAAAAAAAAGTTACGAGGGATGGTAAAATTAAATTCCGAATAACTCAAGAAGTATACACATGTTTGTGAATATTGTATATGGTTTTTAAATGTTTGCGGAATTTAAAAAAAAAAAAAAAAATCGTTAAAATCCAACAATTATTAGCAATGATATGGTCTCTAGTTTTTTTTAGATGTGCTATTGCAAAAGGTTTATCTTTTGTTTTGATTTTTGAATGTGTTACTGAAGCAATGCTATTTTTTAGCATTTTACTAATGATTAAAAAAAAGTTTATTTTCAGTGGATTTTTTTCATATTAATTATCGTTATACATACATATATACATACATATATATATATATATATATATATATTATATAATATATGATAGATAGATAGATAGATAGATAGATAGATAGATAGAAGAATCAACTTTATTCTGGGACTACGTCCCTTGAGAATAACAATATTGTACATAAAATTAAACATTACATCTGGCCAAAATGTATATTACAATAAACAAAAACAAACAAACAAACAAAAAAAACAACTAAAAAATAAGGGATAAAAGAAGTGTTTACATAACTGTACAGATATCGGAAGCCATAATATGAGGAATAATGTCCTAATACTGCAAAATAGTTGCTATACACAATACGCTATGAAATTATAAATGAGCGACAAATAATAATAAAGATGTTATAGTAATAGTAGTATGTTCGTAGAACATAATAGTATAATCGAAATACAATAATAGTGTAATCGTACATACACAATATATACACCCAATAATACAATAATAGTGAGAATCCAATAATAGTACAATAGTATATATACAATATACATATATTAATACATATATACATATACATACATACACATATACATACATACAATGCAACAATAGTATAATAATACAATATAGGCTACCCAGCGTCTGATTGAATTGTAAGGAGGAATTGGAAAAGGAGGGTTTTAAATGTGGATAAGGATGGTGCATGGCGGATTTTAAGTGGGATGGAATTCCAAAATGTGGTGGATCGGACAATAAAGGAGTGTTGAAATGAGGCCGATTTGTGGAAAGGGGTATAAAGGTCGGAAGGACGAGATCTTGTGGAGAGGGAGTGGATAGATGACTTGAATTGAAGGAGATTGAATGCGTAGGACGGACGATGATTATAGATTATTTGGTAAAGGATTGTACCTAGGAAGTACTGTCTTCTGAGGGAGGGGAAGAGCCACCCTGACTCGGCGTAGTAGTGGGAAACATGAGAACGTCTCGGGGTCCCATTGACAAATCGTACTAAGCCATTCATTATTCTTTTCAGTCTGACTCCAAGTTCCGATGAGAGGCCACCGTACACTACACAGCCGTAGTCAATGTGGGGGAAGATGAGAGCGGATACTAGGAGTCTACGTGTGGATATGGGTAGGAGATGGCGGAAGCGATGGAAGAGTTTCAGGATGGAAATTGAACGTCGGGATATGAGGGAAATATGGTGATTCCAGGAGAGGGTTTGATCTATGATAACACCTAAGTTTTTAACTGAAGTGTTGAAGGTGATGGGTTGGTCATTCAGGTACAGGAGAGGAATGTTGGTATTTGATCTGAGAAGGGGTTTTGAACCGAGGACAATGGCTTGGGTTTTAGCAACGTTTAACCTTAATCCATTTTCACTTGCCCAGGCACAAATCCGATTTAGGTCTTCTTGTATTTTGGCAAACGCATCATGCCATTCAGAGGGAGCGAAGGAGAGGTAAATTTGGGAATCATCGGCATAAAGGTGATGTGAACAGTGAAGGATTGATTTATGAAGGTCGTTAATATATGAACTAAAAAGGAGAGGAGATATGCTGGAGGTGTATATATGTATATATATATATATATATATATATATATATATATAATCTTTCGGGCTGAAGCCCCTCCCCCAAAATTAAATCTGGATCCGGTAGTGTATATCACTATTATCAGAGCAAAAGTTCGAATGTAAAAATTTTCAACTTTAATTCTATTTGTATTAATGGTGACATTTTGTAGTCTATAACTGATATAAGTAGTCTGCTACTATGGAAAATAGCAGATGACAATAAAATATGAAATTATTCTAATAAAGCATAAAGAAATAATGAGTTTTTATGCACTCTTGTAAAACAATAAATAAAATTTTACGTAAGACCTTTTGCACTAATAGTATTGAAATTCATGTTCAGTATGCATTTTTTTTTTTTTATTAAGCATAATCAAGTATGGAATCTTCAAATACGACACTCTTTTGTTGAATGTTGAAGGGTAACTGTAATCGACTATTCCGATTCTGCTTTTCTCAGAGATTTTATTCTCATACGAAAAATAATACTGACCTTACTTGGCAGACGTTTTTTATTAACACCTGTTATAATGGTAATGACAACCAGAGAATGTGATGATAACGAAAAAAAAACAAAACATAATGGCATGTAAGGCATGGGAAAGGGAAGCACCCAGCGGCACCTCCTCCTGGCGTGATATCTCCATTAGGCGAGGAGGTCCCTCATCCAGCTCCTCATCAGCCTCATACGGACGTTACCTGGCATTTCCGTAGTGGCCATGTCATAGAAGAGTGTGTTAGGATGTCCTTGTAAATTGTTGAGGAATCGTTTGGAATGAGTTCGTATGTATTCGTTAACGGTCAGTATTTAAGGTTATGTTGCTAACGTACCAAGGTGCTTTTGTGATTGTCCTGAATGTTTTTGCTTGAAAGATTTGAAGTTTGTTTATGTGAGTCTTAAAATGTGAGGCGTAAAAAAAATCAATAAGTCGGTAGAGGAATGGAAAGGAAGCCATTCAAGTAGGCTTATTTATGTTTTAAAATAAGAACATAAGTGAGTGTAAAATCTTATTAGTTTTTTTCAAAATCGTCAAAAGGACCATCCCAACAACCCATCTGTCAAAATTGTATTCCTCTTGTTCCTTTTATTCTTTTTTTTTATAGATTATTAGATTTATTAGAACAATATTTTTGAATTATTTCTCTCGGTTATTTTTATGTTGTTGCCATGGAGATTTGTCAAAAAGACGGTAGGAAACCAGGAAACGTTACAATACTGTATAGCTACCATTAATAGATTGGTACAAGGAGGAACATCAGTCCATGTCAGCTAACATGCGGAGGCGATTGAATAGAAGCTGGGTGATTGATCTACTTTCGTTAATTAAGAAACTTGAATCATGTCAGAGAAGAAGCGCTTCTAATACTCAATGTTCATCTCCGTACAAGACGTGCAGTTAGTTTCTTCTTGTCATCAAATTTGTTGATTATTATTCTGAGAAATTAAAAGTTGATTTTTGTTTACAAAATATGATGAAAACGAACAATAAAACTATGACTGATTCATCACGCTTGGTGAACATGGATTCTATACCTTGAAATGTGTTATAGCCGTTTCCTCTGATTTCCATGAGATTAGATATGAGATGTAAATATTTAGTGTTTATGAATTCAGCCATCATATTCTTAATGAAATAATTAATTAAGGTTAAGAACATGTATATATATATATATATATATATATATATATATATATATCGTAATATATTATATTATGTATCATGATAGAACCAGTTCTAATATATGGATGTGAGACCTTGATACTAATCAGCACCCTAGAAAAAAGGATTGAAAATTTTGAAAGAAAAATCCTTCACATGATAACTGAAGCGATCTGGGATCAGAGTACTACCAATGGAGAAGAAAGACCAATAAAAAGCTGCTTACATCGATTAATATCTCATGATATGAGGGCAAAGAGGTTAAGATGAGCTGGTCATATAGCTTGGATCAGTCCATCGAAATTGAAAGAGCTTCAAAAAAAATTTTTAAAAATCTGGTGCCCCACCTCACACTTTCACTTACCGCTCTACTTGAATAGACATATTTTCTGGAAATGTTGTACTATTAAAAAGTTTATGAAGTGCATTTTCAACAGAGCTAAACCATAAATCTAACAGTTAAGAACTCATTAATACCATTACAATAACACAAACCTTACTTATTTTATCGGTGGTAGGCAATAAAAACCTCTTAAATCTATCTCTTTATAATTACATATGTGTAACTCAATCACTCAATCATATCTCTATATCTGTTTTTGTAAACCACATAACTCCAGTCTCTGAGCAATATGTGCCTGGAGAGATTTTAAAGTACATTTTTATATTATTTAAACTATAAATGATTGTGAATCGTACTACTATAAAGTTATTAATCTGTTATTTTTCAATTATAAAGTTTACTAAAATGGAGTAACGAGATTTTCATTGTCTACCATCGACAGTTCAAAAGTTGTCACACTAATTGTAAATACGTAAATACATAACGTTGTGATTTCACTGAGTGAAAACACACACATCAATAAAACCTATATATTACATATATATATATATATATATATATATAATAGTGAAGTATTATACATATATATATATATATATATATATATATATATATATATATATATATATATAAAACTTCACTATTTAATTGGGAATAAGGTCACTTAATTATTATTTAATAAACTAATGAATGTTCATATATTAAGTTCATATATGTTCATATAAGAGTAGCTTAATATATATATGCTAGTGGAGGGTGCTGAGACTGTCGGTGTGTCCCTGGCCTGATCGAAGCTCTATTTTTTAAAATTATAGCTTTGAAGAGGATCCCATGGTTGACTAATAAAAAGAAAATACCGGGATCGAAACGTCAATAAACAGAAGAAATGAACATTCATTAGTTTATTAAATAATAATTAAGTGACCTTATTCCCAATTAAATAGTGAAGTTTAAATTTAATACGACTTCAAGTGTCATGGCCGAAACTGAGGTTCTATATTCGTATCGTTCCGTCTTTGCTAGTTTGTTATGTGCTTATTATCTCAAATCCTGTTCTCAGACTTTGTAAACAGTGAGTTTATAAACAATTTAACATTTTTACATTACAATCAGTGAGGTGAGTGACTTTTATTAACAATTAGCAACATTAAATTGGTACTCGATTGCTAGAGACAGTTTACGTGGCAGATAATTCCCCTCAGCGGGTCTTATCTTTCAAATTCAAGGTCACGGCGCTTTATTTTACGTTCAGAATATCTTGAGTTCGTACCTAAGACAGTATATATTTTTTTTTTTTCTCTGTTTTTATTTCTTAATTGATTATTTTATTTTAATATTTTTTTTCTACTGAGACTCTATTTTATTTATTTATAAAAATGTTTTTTTTAATATTTGTATATATATTTGTAAATAGATTAGTTATTAAGTATTTGTTTTGTAAATTTTCTTATTAGTGATACTTTTTTTTTTTCTCTCTTCTTTTTGTATATATTATTATTTAGAGGTATGGATTCTGATAAGAACATTTCTTTTGACGAATCAGATGAAGAGACTCCTTTCTCCGAAATCAGTGAGACTGATTCTCAATATTTAACAAGGCGAACTCTCCAAAAGCGCCATAGAAACTCTGCCCCCGGTTCGGCGGGCAACTCACCTAATAAAAAAAAAAAACAAATCCGCTAAAACAAAGCAAGCTCTCAAAGTAATAATAGAAGAAAAAAACTAGTAATAATTCAGCTATGAAACCTGACACTAAACCATCAACTAACACATCCAGTAACAATTCTGTTACAGCCAATAATAAAATTAACGAAATCACTGAACCTAGAACTTTCACTGAACCAGTGCCACCTCCGATTTATGTAAGCAAGATTGACAATTTCATTCAGTTCGGTCAAGAAATAGCTAATCTGATCGGACCGACCAACTTTCGGTGTTTTTCTCGAGTCAACGATATAAAGATTAACACCAATACTAAAGATGATTATAAAAAACTTATAAATCATTTGACAGCACTCAATTACGACTTCCACTGCTATCAACTAAAAGAAGACAAAACATATAGAGTGGTTTTGAGAGGTCTTCACTCTACACACCCACTACGCTATAAAAAAAGATTTGGAAGATATCGGCCATTCGGTAAGACATATATCTTCTATCTTACATCCTATTGATAAATATCCACTGCCATTATTTTTCATCGATCTAGAACCAGCCCGGAATAATGCAGAAATCTTCGAAGTTAAAAGACTGCTGTATCTGTTGTAAAATTTGAAGAGCCGAGAGAGAACCAATAGTCGTTCAATGCACCAAGTGCCAAAACTTAGGGCATACAAAGGCTTACTGCCATCACTCGGTGCGTTGCGTTAAATGCGCCGGGCCTCACGCTCTAACACCTGCCCGAAACCGTTAAATGACCACCAAAATGTGCCCTTTGTGGTGAGGACCACCTGCAACCTATCGGGGCTGCATTATCTCTAAGAAGCTATATAAGCAAAGAACTTATAATTTATCATTAAAAGAAGAACAGAAGAATTCTACCAGGCACAGGTACAGGCACCTGAACTCCTAAATTTGGCAGCGTTTCCTCAACTGCCGAACGAAATAATACCACAATTGACGCACAACCCTTCTACATCAACAGATCATCCCCATCAAGACTCTAGGCATCTGTATTCAGACACTACGGTGAAGAATCAACAGCCGCGACGTCAGACGCCTCAGATTTCCAAAACTAAGACTCAGGCTTCCAAACCTAAGATCCAGACCTCCCAATCCAAGACTCAAATCTCCCACATTCATTCAAAATCTCCACGTCAGCAAATGCCTCCTCACCAGATACCTTATAGTGTAAAATTACCGCCCGAACATCCAACTCCTGTTTATTCCACCCTACTGCTCATATTTACTCTCCTTCCCAAGTTCCAAGGGTACATCCTTCATCAGACACTCCTTATCATAAGATCTTTCCCTCACGAACTCCTAATCAAAACCAACCTGACCAACAAAACCCGATCGATATTAATAAACTCCACCTTGCTTCCTTCCTGAAAGATCTCCAAGAGACTATCAAGCCACTAATTACCCTCCTCACAGAATCCTTACGAAGTTCCCTTCAATCTCTCACGATGAGCACTAAGCCCCTAGCTGTTCTTTTATGGAATGCTAACGGACTACCAAACCACCGAGACGAACTCGACATTTTTCTTCATGACTATCACATTGATATTGCTCTACTGACAGAAACTCACTTCACTCGACGTTCATATTTCTACATACGTGACTATATCACTTATAGATCAGACCACCCCGACAACACTTCCCATGCCGGTTCTTGCATCCTTATCCATAAATCCTTATCCCATTCTCTCATTCCTTCTACTCCAACGGAGGCTATTCAAGCAACCTCGGTTATCATTTCAACTCGTCCTTTCCATTTAACATTCTCAGCTGTATACTGTCCTCCCGGTCATACTCTTACCTATAACTTACTTGAATCCTTATTTCAATCCTTCGGATCGCGCTTTATTGCTGGAGGAGACTACAATGCTAAACACCAACGATGGGGTTGTCGATCATCCAACTCCCGTGGTAACACACTATCTTCTGTCTCAACTTCCAATAGTTACTCTGTCCTCTCTCCTATGAATCCTACCTATTGGCCAACATCCCTCAAAAAACGCCCTGATATCCTCGACATATTTGTCACCTCCCAAATTTCCTCTTCCCATGTCACAATAAAATCCCTGGATGACCTCTCCTCAGATCATTCTCCAGTTCTGCTTTCATTACACACAACCTTCGCTCCTAAGCCCTCGTCCTCTCCTACACTGATTACAGGACGAGTAAACTGGGACAATTTTCGTAAAGACCTGGAAAGTAAATTGGACCTAAATATTCCACTTAAGACGAAACGTGATATTGACACAGCCATAAAAGAACTTACTACATCTATAAGTGACAAAATAAAGAATAATACATCTACCAATAAAACTGACAACTCCCAACAGACAAATTTGCCGCAGCATATTCGTATCTTATTAAGGGAAAAACGCAGAGCAAGATCGAAGTGGCACAGGACTAGATATCCATCAGATAAGACATATTACAACAAATTAACTAACCAACTAAAAGCTGAAATTAGAAAATACAAAGTTCAAAATTTACATAACATGACAGAAAAACTTACTACTTGTGACAAATCACTATGGTTGACTACTAAAAAACTCCTTAAATTCAAAGATTTTAACCACCCACTTATTACTGAAACCCAAACCTGGTCCAGATCTGATGATGAAAAATCTCAAATATTTGCTCAACACCTCTCAAAAACATTTAATCCACACCCAGACATCCTTAATCCAACCCACCTTGAGTTTATTGAAGCAGAATTGGATACCCCACTCCAATTGACTCCTCCACCTAAAGCATTTCATCCTTCAGAAATATCCAATATCATTAATAGATTACCTTCTCGCAAAGCTCCTGGCCATGACCTAATCACCTCCCAGATCCTAAAATCTCTTCCTAAAAAAGCCATACTGTTCCTAACCTATATATTTAATGCTGTACTCCGCACCACATATTTTCCTGACTCTTGGAAACTATCCATTGTCAAAATGATACCTAAACCCACAAAGCCGCCAGAACACCCATCCTCTTACAGTCCTATCTCCCTTTTACCCATTATGGGCAAAATCCTGGAAAAACTCATTTTAAAACGCCTGTATCCCATCCTAGACTCTAAACACATTATCCCAGATCACCAATTTGGATTCCGCACATCCCACTCCACTATTCAGCAATGCCATCGTGTGGTAGATGTAGTCTCCTCTGCATTGGAGCGCGGAATGTACTGCACGGGAGTCTTTCTCGACGTTGAACAGGCGTTTGATAGAGTCTGGCATCCGGGACTGATGTACAAACTCCGTGAATTCCTACCACCTACATACTTCCTCATTATACGTTCCTACCTTACTGACAGATACTTCAAAGTCAATCATAACAATGCTTATTCATCTCTTTTTACTCAGTCTGCCGGTGTTCCTCAAGGTAGTATCCTAGGTCCTATCCTTTACACAGTTTATACAGCTGACATCCCAACCCAATCCAACACTGTCATCACCACCTATGCCGATGACACGTGTATCCTATCAGTTAATAACGATCCTTTAATTGCATCCCAAACTCTTCAATCACATATCACAAGCCTTGAAGAATGGTGTAAAAATTGGAGAATAAAAATAAATTCCAACAAATCCCATCAAATCACTTTTACCCTCCGTCGTAAACCTATGACCTCTTGTCCTACAGTATCCTTCAATAATACTCCACTTATTCCTGTTGAGCAAATCCGCTACTTAGGACTCCACCTTGACAAACGACTCACTTGGAACCCCCATACCAGACTGAAACGACTAGAAACCGCCCGACGTTTTCGACTACTGCAGCACTTACTAGACAAACGATCTAAGCTTTCAATCAATTATAAACGACTCGTATATATGACAATAATAAGACCTATTTGGACTTACGGAATTGAGCTTTGGGGCTCCACTAAACCATCGAATTCCTCTCGTATCCAATCCTTACAATCCAAAATCCTTCGTAAAATCCTCAACGCTCCTTACTTTGTCACAAATAAAATCATCCATAAAGACCTTAATGTTCCATATGTTTCCGATCTGGCCCAATCCAGATACCTTTCCTTCCATAACAAACTGCAGAATCATCCGAATCCTCTCGTTTCAAACCTTGCTTCCTCCTCGATCCCTGATAACCCTCCGAGGCGTCTGAAAAGAAGATGGCCTCGGGATCTTCTAATATAGAACTTTAATTTGAGTTCTACCAATGGGTAGTTTCTCTTCATGTTGTACATGCCATGTTACAAATTTCTCATTTACTTATTGTATTCTCTATGTAATACAGTTGTAAATTCCATTGAAATAAAAAAAAAAAAAAAAAAAAAAAAAAAAAAAAAAAATTTAATACTCAAAGGTCGATTAAGGAAAAGTTTTAAATATATATATATATATATATATATATATATATATATATATATATATATAAAATTAACATGATCATACAAACATTCTTTTACTCGATGGGATTACAGTGAAAAATTGTACACATATTTGTTGAATTTGTTATCATGTCAGCTATCTCTGGGGGTGTTTTCATTTTTTAACTAAGAAATAATGTGTCAAAACTGTTGCAAACAAAGCACGCCATATTTCATTTAATTAAAGTTGATAACATATAATCTCCTCTTATTTTTAAACGATTATAATTATTTAATTTCCTTGATTAAGGCTTCTAGTAATTGCCTTTTTTTTTTTTTTTTTTTTTTTTTTTTTTTTATCAGCCCGAAATCCCCTATATTTTCCATCACTAGTAAAATTTAAAATTTTAATATTAAAAGAAACATAATAAATCCTAAAAAAAATGTTAGAAATCCTATAACATTATACTAAATTATTCTATTTACATTAAACAATTAGCTATTTCTAATAACCCGCTTCAGCTTTCCGTGTAATAGTTCACTATTAGGTTATAACATCAATATTATTAACTTGGCGTAATTCCATTATCTCGTTAATTTGAATAATTCTGTCTCAGGCATTGTGTTTATGCAATAGAAGTGCCACTACTCCCTTTCATCACTTCCTTGTTGATTAAATTTAATTCCAGTTAATACTGAACTTTAAACTATTATTAGATATTTCCATAATTATTATAATCAATTTAAGCTGGTAGCTACTGATTGAATTTTAACTGAAAAAAAAAATAATATTCAGTAATTATTTAATATACATACTTATAAGGATGAAAAATAGTCGGGATATGCAATATTTTATTATTTTTACCGACGTTTCGGCCCAAGCATGTGGGTCATCAACAAGGCGAACATTAAATAAAATACAAAATTACCGCAGAAAAATTAGATATAGTTTGTAAAAAAGAGAAGATAAAAGATGGAACGTACATATGATATGACGGGAATATTAATATAAAAGTAATACAAATATAATAAAACGCCAAGAAAATTTTATTTGTATTATTAATAATTAGAAAAATAATTATATAAAAAGTAAAAATAAATTACCTGAATATTAGAGTGCTACCAGTGTGTAGTTTCTCAACTGGCGTTTTCATGTCATTATATTATTTTGTGCACATTTACTAGATGTATTTTTATCTTAGCACAATCGTAAATATCATGAATAAATAAAAAAAAAAATAAAATCAACTGAATAATTAACCGTCAGCAAACGACCTATCCTGACTATCGTCATATAATTTTAATAATGAACTATATATTATTTTCTGAATTCATATTTATATGATTATCTGTTAATGAATAGCACATGTAAATAAATATTTTTAATGATAATGGGCTCTTGCTCTTCTGACCAGAACAATTTTTGTTTCGGTTTTTGTCTGTCAATTACAGAGAAGAGAACTTTGGCCATTAATAATGTTTATGTCTATCTCATTTGATTTTATAAATGCATAAACAACCAAAGTGCATAAAAATATATATTATCACTTCTCTTTCCGAATTATATGAGCTATTATCGTAAATTCTGCAGTTCTGCCTAATAAAAACGTACGGTTTTGAGTATGTTCGAGATCTTATTAAAGTTATAAAAAAAAATTTTATTTGCAAAGAAATGTCAGTACAAAGATATTTTGAACAATATTAAACTTTTAGTATAGTTCTGTGTTCAAACATAATATTAACAAAATTCATATCATTAAATATGACTGATAACGAATTAGCATTAATATTCATATAAACATATAATTAGTAAAACAATTATTCAGTAATATTTCTTTTAAAATATTTTAGACGTATTAAATAAATAACAATATAAATAAGCATTATCATTTTTCTGTAGTGATTAATTATACCACTTAATAGTTTATTGAGCATAATTTTATGAAATAATATAGTTGATTTTTTTTCGACACTGTCCATCTTCAATATATCCTCTACATTACTGCCGTACCTGGATTCAACAAGAAATGTCTTTAAGAACTTATTTCTAGGTTTAAAAAATTGGCTTCAGTGAATCAAAAAATGAGGCATTGGGTCAGTCACAAGGCAGTTACATACTTCATATAGATTTACAAACTTTTAAAGTTATAATAATTTAAGTCAGAACATAAATAAAGTACTATTTATATTAAAAAATAGTTTTTATAAGCAATAGTTAAACATGTTTGATATTTTAAAACTATAACTATAAACTATTTTTTAATTTTGATTTTTCTTCTTTAACATACTACTGATTTATCAATTCAGGAGTATTTTTACGATTCCTCTATCCTTTAGAGTTAATTAAATGTAATAAGGAAGTTTAAAACGCTTTACAACTATCAGCTATTTGTTTGAATAGATAGCGCCTGCGTACAAGCAGTTAGGCAAACCTTGTACACTGATTCATTCTGTTGGTTCGTATAACTAATATATGCAAGGCGTTGTAAATCTCCTGATTATTCTTAAATTTATGAAGGATACGAATGCAAAAAAATATTTGTAAAATTACTTGGTCAATAAACTGTTCTACTGACTATTAAGAATATAATTTAATAAAGCATACATTACTATTACAGATAAATAATACTTATTTATTTATTTTTACATTCCACAATGACCCGTTAGGATCAATATTAAAAGAAGAATAAATAAAACAAAAAAAAAGTTTTACAGTTACAGTTTAAAGTATCAAACATGCTTAACTATTGCTAATAAAATCTATTTTTTAATTTAAATATTACTTTATTTCGGTTCAAACTTAAATTATTATAACTCGAAACTGTAAAAAAATTATTTATAATTACAGTTTAAAGTATCAAACATGCTTAACTACGAGTATTGCTAATAAAAACTATTTTTCAATTTAAATATTACTTTATTTCGGTTCAAACTTAAGTTATTATAATTTGAAAACATCCTTAATAAACTCGAAAATGTAAAAAAAAAAAATTATAATTACAGTTTAAAGTATCAAACATGCTTAACTACGAGTATTGCTAATAAAAACTATTTTTTAATATAAATATTACTTTATTTCGATTCAAATTAAAATATTATAATTTAAAAAATTATTAACAAACTCAAAACCGTAAAACATTGATAATTTATTTTAATTTTGATAAAACTGTAAGATAATTGCTCTTATAAATCGGAAAGCGAAGTACCGACATATTTTTGTATGCATTTTAGTTTTTTAATACTTTTACAAAATAAAATAGGATATAAACAAACTTCAAGAGTCAAAACATTATCTTTCTCACAATGATTGAAATACTTAATACGTTCATTATTCAAGACATGGTATGAACTATGTATTTCCGTAATTTGTTATGTAATTTTTGTTTGCTATATTAATCTATATTTTGCATTCCCTTACTTAATTCTTAATCAAAGAACATAATTTAATTTAATATAAAAATAAAAGGGTAAGGGCCTATATAAAAATAGATTTTCCTACATATACATTAAATGAATTTTAATAATATGTATATCAAGTATATACTACCATTAATTATTAATAAAATTATTTTTAATTTATTACTTGAATCATATATCCAATCGATCATACGGATTGGTTCTGCCATCTTTTGTTAATTGAACAATTAAATTTTTAAAAAAACATTGAAATTTTAAGAAGAGGTAAGAAGAAAAGTTTGTTGGGAAATCAATTAAGGAAATTAGTTATTTTCCTCACTGAGTCTTTTCTCTGAGAGAGAGAGGAAATAAAACTTTCAAAACAAACGATCCGGAAACTTTTGAAAGCTTAACGACTAAGCGAGGATCTTTGAGAAAATAGAAGTTCAACCCTCGTTTTTGTTCGCTATTTCTAGATAATTCTATGGGCTGGTTATAAGTTGAAGCTATCATTGAATCGTTATATGAGATTTTTATGTCTTAAAAGTATAAAAAAGTCTATAATTTTATTAACGAGTAATTAGTGATGAAAATTAATTAGATACCTATTAGGTATATATACCTAACTAAATAAAGAATAAGATGATTGGGGTATCCTCATACAAGAAACAAAAATGTAATTAGCTGTCTTGTGGTTACCGACGTTTTGATCCTAAGTTGGAAGACAGAAGAATAAAGTAGGATTGGATGGAGTAATATGAAAAAGTAAAAAAGCATACATAGAAATATAAGAAAATAACATTCCACTGCATGTTTGAGCCTCCTCGGAATGTTATCTGCGGCCTCATACCTCACTGAGAATATCGTTCACTTGGAGGTCTAAAAACGAAAAAATGACCCATCTGATGACCTCTAACTCACATTCAAATCATTTCGTAAAAAGAATTCACTTCCAAGCCTCTAAACTCAATCCATGTTTTATGAGCAAATTCAAGTCTGTTCCTTTTTTGAGTTCGGGAGAAGAACAAACTCTGAGTTCCAGGAACTTAGTTTAGCTTCAATTAGCCTTGTCCCCACTGTCCGAATGGAAATCGATACCTGGCAAATTTTACTTACTGGACTTCGTAGGTCTGAGTCGTTTTTTATGTTACCTTCCCAAGAACTAATCCCTTTAAAACATAAGAAAGTATAACTATTTGAAACTGGATAAACACGGACCCCTTTTTCGATAACACTAATATGAGAGAAACAGATCTACGTCATTAGACAACCAAATTATGACTTATAGTGAAGAAATCTCCAGATGCTAATTTTGACACAACAGAAGGATTGCCAGATTGAATTTTTCCCAACCTAGCTTTAGTTTTTTTTGCCCTTTGCATTTTTTTGGGATGTGAAAATGTGTAGTTTTTCTATAAATCGAATTAAATAAAAATAAAAGCTTTTAATAACACTTTTACAATTTATCCCAATACTATTCTTTAGAGATAATTTTGGTTGCAATAATAGAAAAAACAAACAATAAAATAATCAAACATTTAGGGTTAAATTTAGCAGATTTAGGGGAAATTTAGATAGGTTTAGGGGGAAAATACTTTACTGACATGGCAACCCTGCACTATTGTGAATAAAAGGATTAAAAAGATAAACTAGAGATCACCCGTATTTCGATTGAATTATTATACTTCTACTCTGAAATAACGTTTCTGTATACTCTTGAAAATTGTAGATATATGTTAATTGTTACTCATATCGAGTGAGGCGTTAATTTTATCCAGAGGTTTATTTATAATTAAGAAAAAAATATATACGTTCGATTTTTTATAAGCAAGTAATTAAAAGTATGGATTCCTATTAACATTGCTTAATATAATTTCATATCAGTTTATTTTGAACGAAAACACAAATACTAACATAAGAAAAATAAAATAAGTTTCTGATAATCCAGGTTTCGGAAATGGCGGGTCCGGATAAGAGGGATTCGATTATATTTATGTTTTTCAATAAAGGAGGTTTTGAAATTTAGGCTGCTACAACGTGAAGTATTTATTATTGTAATGGATGCAAGTATCCCCCTCATTGTTGCTTTCAAAATGGCATGGGCTCAGCTGAAGGGGGATGTGCGAGTGGCGAGTCGATGCGGCAGCCGCACATGCGCACAGCCTCCGCACCCAGATCTCTAGACCCAGCTTCCACCTCGCCTCTTCACCCTGGGCATGGACAGCTCCGACTCCCGTGGATCGGAGGACAACAGTGAGTACAGTCATACATCCACCGACAGACCCAGACGACAGCGCGTACCTCTTCCTTCGTTACACCTATCCATCCTTACGCATACACCTCTATCGATCCCACACCTCATTATTCCTCCGTACGACAACAAATTAATTTATGTATCATAAAAACAAATCGCCTGGACCTCTGTCATCTGATTATTTATTTATTTTTTTTTAGAACTTCCTCAGGCAGTTACAAATCTCAGCCAATAGATGGAAAAGAATCCGGATGAATTGGACAGGACACCAACAGAGACTGCAGACATACGAGTATCCCCGTTTTGAGGAATTGAAGGAAGACAACAGAAATATTGTTAAGGAATAACCACCAGTTCTATTTAATCCTTCGTCACTAAACAATCAAGCCTTAAAATGTTGAATACATTCCTGATTATTTTACTGTTTCAACAAGCTCCTTCATTCAATGCTCTACCAGAGGTCATAAAAATTGGTAAGCTCTGTATGTACTTTTCATTTATCATTCTACATTACCTCCATTCTACATATCAAATAAAAATTAATTTTATCCAGTACAATCCAAGAATGGAAACTATATTTATATGTATTTATTTTATTGTTATTTTTTTATTTATACTTTTCTGTACACAGTATTACATTTCGCTATATAACACATTGATATAAATTATTGCTCAATTTTTACCATACATTTTTAATCTGTAATTCAAAGTTGGTTTATAACATGAAGAATTTAATTAATTCTTCCTGTTTTGCCAGTCTCATGTACATTCCGCGGTGAAGTAATATACTAACTAAACATGTGCAAAACAGATGTAGGATAACAATAAATGAGAATATGTTAATTAAAATACTAGCACAAGTACATATTGATACATCGTACAATATTTTATAATTGGCTGTGAAGAGATCCCGATAAATACTGCAACTATAAATATTCCCCAAAACATATGCCCACATCTAAAAAGAATTATTAAAAGAGATCTCCTTGAATAACAATTAATCTGAATTCAAGTCCAGAGGCAACAATGGGTCCTCATTTCATGGTGCTACTTTATTATTTTTTTGGCTTTATATTTTCTGTTGTATAACAATCAGCTTTATTTTAAAACAGGTGTAAAATGAAAATAAACATTTAACAATTTTTAATTTTGTATTCAGTATTATATTATTATGAATCTAATTAGTTTATTTTCTTTTGATATCTTGTTCATTCAGAAATAATAATAAGATCCTTAGTATCATTCAATTAATTCAATAGAAAACAGAATGTTTATTTTGAGTTTATTCATACTTACTCATCAATTGTATTGTTTAATTATTTTAATATTGTTTCATTGATTTTTATAAAACAGGTAGGAATGTTTATTTCTTTAATTTAGAATTAAAATAAAATAATTGTCTTGATGATTATTTTAGGAGGACTGTTCCATCCATCAGATGATAAACAAGAGCTGGCATTCAAATATGCTGTAGAAAGGATTAATGCAGACAGAATGATGTTGCCGAGGTCCAGACTTTCTGCACAGATAGAGAAGATATCTCCTTTAGACAGCTTTCATGCTTCGAAACGGGGTAAAATTCGTCTATAAAAAATATTAGATTCATGTTAATAGATTTATAATACATACAACGATTATATTTTCTTAATGATAAGTAATAATTAATGCAATTAATTAAGGACTAATAAATGAAATTATTCATTAATAGCCCTATGAAAGTACAGCGAATTAACTTTTCTAGGATGGTCTTAATACCAAATTTTTTTTTCAGAATTTTAAAAGAATTTTGGGGATCAGATTTGAAATAAGTGTTACAAATTTGTGATTTTCATTGGTTTTGGAGTTTATAATAGAAATATATGTATCTATTTAAGGTTGAGCCTGTAATATTATGGATATAAATGCTTTTATAGACTTTTTTTCTTGATTCACTGTGAGGAGCATTGAAGAATATAATAGTAACTATTTTATTCAGAAAGAATTGGTTAGTTTCATAGAGCTAAAATCCATAACAACATATGACAAAAATTTTCTGATGATAGTCATGTAAACGAGCATTCTGAAATTAATTTGAGAGTTTTTCTCTAGTCAATGTTGAAATACTTCAGATTAACCAAACCATCATCAGTTAAAAATACTATCCAGGCATGAACAGACAAAATTTTGCTTAACAATTACTTGACTCGACTCTTGCTGCTATACCTGGATTTGAAAGAAAATATAATATAATTAATAATATTTAATCATTTTCCAGTTGAAACTTAAAATCAATTATTGATATATAAAATATTTTTTTTAATTTTATACCAAGAGTATATAGGTAAAACAACTAACTTTCCGTTTTAATATTTTTTTTTTTATATTCAACTCTGAAAAATCAGAACTACTTATGTGTAAAATGTAACTCTTTTAAAGTAATGTAAACATCATATGATACTGGGACAGTCTTGAAGAGCACGTTTAAAATAAATTATTACTATAGTAATTTAATTATTTACTGTTACTAATTATTGGATTATTTACTGATTATTATTCATAGAATATTTTTGTTAGTATGTCACTTGTTAAGAAGTGGAGTTGCTGCAATATTCGGTCCACAGTCTCCCCAGACAGCAAGCCATGTTCAGTCCATCTGCGACACGATGGAAATACCTCATCTTGAGACACGATGGGATTACCGTCTGAGAAGGGAAAGCTGCTTGGTTAACCTCTATCCCCATCCAACTGTACTATCCAAGGTAAGTTTAACAGCTTAAATTTGTGTAACATGCACAATTCATTATTTATAATGTACTATTTAAAAACCAAGGTATAAGTGTCAAACACATGCATATGTTTTTTCAGGCATATGTGCAAATGGTAGCTTCATTTGGCTGGAGATCTTTTACCATCATCTATGAGAGTAATGAAGGCTTGGTTAGGCTGCAAGAGCTGCTGAAGGCTCATGGCCCGTCAGATTTTCCCATTGCAGTCCGACAGCTACCAGAAGGGAATGATTATAGGTGACTATGTTCACACACTCAATAATTCAAGTGAATCTGTTTTTTCAGGTATCTTCAAAGAATTATAAATCATTAATCACCCTGATGACAATTATATAAATGCATGTACAGTGAAAATGAAAGGGTTGATTAAAGAAACTAGAATACTAAAAAATTCTGATTTAAAAGTTAATAAAATTGAAGAAATGAACAATAACTTTACTCTTCAGTTTTGCCACTACTGTAATCACCGCCAAAAAACCTATCTAGCATATCTATTCCACTTATTGAAATTATATCACTTATGTTTCTGAAAATCTTATAAAATTGTATTGACTTTGATTTCGGGGGAAGCCAAAATAGAAACATTATTCACTGTGCAGTCAAGGGCGTATGCAGTTTTAATATTGGTGAGGGACAACACTGAATCATTCTAAATTTCAGACAGATTTATGATTTCTCAACAAACTCTATTATGTAATATATAAACTGATATTATATATATTATGATATAATATATTATAATATTACATATATATAATATATATATATAATGCTTAGTATTTTATTATTAATACAATTTATAATTTTTTTGTATCTGAAACACAATAAATAAGTAGAATAAGTTTTCTTGGACTATCAGTAAACCTTTTGAATTATATTATATTTTATCTTCTTTCAAATTATTGAGAAGGCAACAGCCCTCCTGCCCTTTCCTGCATACGCCCATGTGTGCAACAGATGGGTGTGCTAAGTCAGAAATCAATTACTTTGGTTTTTATTAGTCAGATCTTCAATTATATCTTTAACGAAAATATTAAAATATGTTTATGATATTGGTCTAATAATCATATTGGGTTTGCAAATAAGTTCTATCGGTTTTTCAGGGTAAAATAAAATTCAATGTATTATAGACATAACATTGATTTTAATCTACAATATATTCACCATTATTTAATATGACTTTTTCCTATCTTTCCACTAACTGCATAATGCGTTTCATGTTCATAGAATATCTGGAGTTTATTGTAAAAAAAACTGATCCAAGTGGTTTTTGATGTCCTCTTCATGTTGAAATTTCTAGTTCTACAGAGACCAGGATAAGTGGTAGTCACTTAGAGCTAGGTCTGGTGAATAGGAAGGGTAGAACAAAAGATCCTATCCAAGGCTCAATAATTTATTGCAAGTGACCAATGAAGTGCGGGGCCTAGTGTTGTCTTGATGGAACACAACATCCTACCGATCATTCATAATTCTTCAGTGTTATCCAAATTCGATGTTACTTTATCCGTTGGAAAGCTGAATTATTGTTCTTCAAAGCTGTATGAATGGTTTTTTGATTTAATGCCTACATAAGGAATAAATAAACAAAAACTCCTCATAAGTTTTTATTTTTCATCTCCACTTGTAGTTTGTTTACGAAGCTCTACAAAAAGGTTGATGTCATTTTGTGTAGTTTAAGTGGCCCTAAATCCCTGCTAAATTTCTTGTAGATAGCTAAGTTCTATTGAAATTATAGCATTTTTTGTGATATTGAAGAAAAAAATCATGTGAGGGACCCAAACATTAAGCCTAGAAACATAGCCGAGCTTGTGCAAATGGTTTTCAATGCTTTTGTCCAATGCATTTAGGGCCATAGCAACCTATCGCACTGATTGGGTGGAACTTTGATCAATAATGGTCTTAACATTGCTTGTTTCAATCTCATGTGGGTAACCAGACCCTTGAGCATCATAGATGTCAAAATTTCCTGAATGAAATTTGGCAAACCAATTTTGACAGGTGTGCGTTCGGTTAAGGCATCATCCCCATAAACACTGCAAATTTTTCTATGAGCTTCTTCGTGCTGCCTACCTTTTCTAAAATAATACAACAAAATATGCCAATAATGAATGATATTTTCTTCCACATTCACAGTGCAATAGCAAACACAATACTAAGCTAGTTTCAGTGAGAGTTAACAGATATAGTTGTTGACATATTACAAACAGAATAAACAATCCACCTTAGGAATTAATTCATTCGATAAGAAGTGTATCATAGTGACATAAAAATAAACAGAAAAACCTAAAGGACTTATTTGCTAACCCAACATATTTCTATCAATAATTTTTATTGAAATAAGTCAATGTAGTTAGATATAGGCACCATAGGATTAGCCAACATGCACAACCTGTCCTGATACTCAGTTGAGCTCCTTTAATTCCTATCATTTTTTTAAATATAACATTAAAATAATATAAATAACATGTTCCTTTATTAATTTGTCAACAGACCTCTCTTAAAGCAAATTAAGAATTCTGCAGAGTCTCATATTGTCCTCGATTGCTCAACTGACAAAGTATACAATGTTTTGAAACAAGCCCAACAAATAGGAATGATGAGTGACTATCATAGCTATTTAATAACTTCACTAGTAAGTAATGAATTAATAAAACCATTGAATACAGATTTTACTTGTAATATCAAATTATGTCCTGTATTCTTTTTCATAGGATTTGCATAGTGTTGATTTAGAAGAATTTAAATATGGAGGAACAAATATAACAGCATTGCGACTTGTTGATCCACAGAATCCAGAAGTGCAAAAAGTAGTCAAAGAGTGGACAAATTTGGAACCAAGACAGGGAAAGAAAGTCGAGATACAATCACCTGAACTTATACCAGTAAGTCGTTAGTGCCATAAAATAGGGGAACTTTACACCTTGGGATGTAACATTTCTCCAAAACTAGGATAATTTCTTTTGAAATGTTGAAAAAACTAATGGAATGACAAGACTTAAGAATGGCTTCCCTTTGAAAGTGGAATTTATTTCCCTATGAAAAGGAAAGTTGTTTCTTAAAGTTGAAAACAAAAACGTAATTCTAATTTTGAAGTAATATTAGCTCTAAAGCGTAAACATCTCTACATTTTATCCTTTTTTTAGATTTCATTTTATATGTAGGTGAGTAATAGTAAAAATTAATAAATGAAAAAACAATATTTACATATCGGTTTATATAAATAATTATAAAATTAATAAGAAAATAATGAAACTTAATGAAAAAGCACCAACAATTATAATTATGAATTGATAAACTGAAAAAAAAGGATCCTTTATTTTTTTTTTATTACTTTGCTGTTATCAAAAATTAAACCTACGTATTTCATATGTGGGTGAGTAATAGTAAAAATTAATAAATTAAAAAGCAATATTTACATATCGGTTTACATAAATAATTATAAAATTAATAAGAAAATAATGAAACTTAAAAGGAAAGGAAGGTATGACTTCATTAATATGCAAAGGGTTGTTAAACAAAAGCCCACAGACATAAATTGAGAAGCAGACTATGAATATAAATTGGAAATAACAATTCATCAAATGTTTCAACTAGTTAATGAGTTCTCTAGGCCATTCATTCATAAACAAAGGATTCAAAAGTTAAAGGAGGAGAAAGATAGAGGAAACTAGAAGCTTAAAGTTTTCCTTAGAAATGGAAAGTCAAATGGATACTGCAAAACAACGAAGAAAGGTTTAGAAATAAGCACTTTCCAGGGAGACTTTGATCTTTGATTGATTCTGTCAAGTCTCCTAAAAATTTATTGAGGAAAGTTCAGAACATTAATAAGAATAGTACATTTAGGAGTTCTTAGCATACATATAATTAGAGTACTATCTATAGAATTAAGAGGGATTATTTATAAACATACAAAATAAGAGGTTATAATTATTAAAGTCCAATGCAAATCAGAAGAAACCTGTTTGAAGTGGATTAAGAGTATGAATTTGCACATGTTCCCAATTTAGTTACTAAGAATAATTTTGAAATAAAAACAAATGTGTTCATTAAGATTTACTGATTCCTTGAGGATTAACTATCTTTTAACTTTAGCTTATACAATGTATTAGCTTAGCAAAAGTTCTAGATGTTTGTAAAATTAATCATTTGAAGTTGCCTTGTAATTTGGCACTATTATTACTTAAAAGGCCACAAAACTATTTGTTTACGAGGAAACATTGTTTTTACAAGGGCATGACTGGCTATATTTGAAATATTTAGAAAGAATAAAATGAGTTCCAAAACTAAATCTATTTGGTTGAACTCTCCATCATCATAGACATCAAATTGGTAAGTGGGCGGGGTAGCCGAATGGGCTAAAGCGTGTACACTGCACCGCCGTTGCCTGGCAACCTGACATATGAATTAAAGATATAAAAATAGGCACGAGTTCGCGTCCCGGTGCCGAGGGAGTCTTTTAAATCCCCGCCCACACTCCCTGGCCCGGGAAAATCCCGTATAGCCTTAACGGCGAGGAAGGGAAGGACCAAAAAAAAAAAAAAAAAAAGACATCAAATTGTTGGCTCTGAGTTGAGTTAAATTTTTAAAAAATAGAGCCTATGGTCAATTTTTTTAGGTTTAATAATAAAACAACTAAAAACTTTGATAATATCCTGGTATTTAATTTAAAGCTCCAACTTTTTCCCTGTACTCTTTTGAATTTGTTTGTTAAATGATTTATGTAAATCATTGAGATCCATGTTATTAATAGTTAGATTTCATATTTATCTTTTCGTTAGGCTGGCTTTAAGTATAAGATTTCTCGTGGTATATTCTAAGTAACCTATGCTTAAAACTATCAAATTAATTAAATATAACTTCATTAATAGTTAAGGAATGAAATTGGTAATTTTTTTACAGGCTGAAACTGCACTAATGTACGATGCAGTTCACCTATTTGCTAAAGCACTCCATGACCTGGATAGCAGCCAGAGGATAGATATCAAACCACTGAGCTGTGATGCTGCAGATACTTGGCTACATGGTTACAGTCTCATAAACTATATGAAAATCGTAAGTGACCATTATCAATACAGATTTAATTTAATTATTAAGATTTTATATCCAAAACTACTCTTCCAAAGACACCTCACACTGCTCTGATATTTGTAAATCAAAATAATAGTATAAATATTAATTATTCATTTGTTCATTAACATGTTCTGTATTATTATTTTAGGTTGAAATGAAAGGGCTAACTGGTGTTATAAAATTTGATAATCAAGGATTTCGATCTAATTTTGAACTCGACATTATAGAACTTACAAAAAATGGCCTCCAAAAAATTGGTTCTTGGAATTCAACAGAAGGAATAAATTTTACTCGGACTTACCATGAAATGATCCATCAAATAGTTGAAAATTTAACTAACAAAACTATGATTGTTACTACAATATTGGTCAGTTTTTATTTTACCAATATAATATTGTGTATCGTATTATTAAAAATTTAAAATGTCTTATACCTAGTTCAACTAATACATTTTCAGAATTTTTTTTCAAAAATTGATACAAAAATGGTAATTTTTTCTCAAATTTGTTTGGGCCTTTCTCAAACTTTTTTTTTGGGCTTGTTTTTAGATATCAGTAAAGTTGTTAATTTTTCGCTAAATTCATTCAAAAAAGGACAGTTTAATGATGTTTAACCTTTGTAGTATAAGGCAATGTTTTTAAAAGCCTTTTGTTAGATGATTTTCAATATCACACATAACAAATAACCTGTAATTGACTGTTGAAAATGTTAACTTTTTTAAAAATTACTATTGTGTAAAGCTTCATTAGGATTCATCTTTAGTTCAATTCCATTGTTTAATGTTTGGTCAAGATATTATTATTAGGTTTCAAATTTGAGCTCTATTTCTCTCCAATAACAGTTAGTAACTAGCTGATCAAAAGTACTAATAAAGGGATTATCAGGACAGAAATGCAAACCTGAGGTAGCATGTTAGTATATGTTAAATTACCTTGGAACCGTCGCTATTCAGTTAGTTGTAGGTTGATTTGAGATGAGCTCTGGTATATATTTATGTGACATTATGGTTTTTGTGATGATGCTTGAATAAGAAAACCTTTGACCAGTTGATTATTTACTGCCACTTGAGAAATTAAAGCTTTGTGTAATAATCTTATCATAATAACCTGGCTTAATTTTTACAATAATTGTTAATGAGGACATTTATGTTTCAGAGTGCACCATACTGTATGAGAAAAGACTCTAGTGATAAGTTGATAGGAAATGCCCAATATGAAGGCTACAGTATTGATCTTATATATGAAATTTCAAGAATCCTCCATTTCAATTATCAGATAGTTCTTGTGCCGGACGGTAGGTATGGCTCATTTAACAAGGAGACAAGAGAATGGGATGGAATGATTCGGGAGCTACTTGATCAGGTTATAACTGTTGTGTAGCTTTTCTAAAATACTATTAAGTTTTGTGATAAGAAATTTTAAAGGATTTAGCTTTATGTTTTGGGTCATTCACTCATTAAAATTAAATATCATGATTCCACTTTCTTAACATCCCATTAATATTTTTTCTTCTAACATTTCTGATGATTTTACATATGTAGCCATGCTGATCCTATTAGGAAGGTCCGTAAACATTATGCACAAATGGTGCTACTCTAAACAGCCATTGGCCAATGAGTCCAATCAGTAACTACAAGCTTTCTGAAGCTGGTGAATAATCCTAATTCAAACTGAAGTTCTTGATTAAAGGTGATTCTTCTTGGTGACCCAAAATGTATAATCAGAGTGTCGAAGAATGCCCTGGCAAAGGACTCTGCACTCATGTCTTGTTAAGAATTAACTTTGGGTCAGTCAACAATGCTGAGGAGGCTGGATCTCATACCTTTTGATGGAGGCAAAGGACCAAGTAGATCTAAATTGATCTGTCCACAACCTGTAAACACTCTATGAGGTATAAGGATTTTTGATTCGTCTTGAGATGGTGGAACGACAGACATACTTTAGTTTGGTTCCTAATATCAGAATTCATTGAAAGTTAAATGTTTTATTTGTACCGACATTGATATAATTCCTAGGAATTATATCAAAGCAATGGTTAAAGCAATAGCACCTGAGGTCTGACCTGGTATTTTGAAATTTCAAGAAGTTTTATGTAAGTAGCGAACTTAACTCCTGGCTGGTCTCCAATGTAGCAGCAAATGAATCTCAATCTTCTTCAAATGACAATTCTTCCTAGCAGGAAAGTGCATCTGCTACAGGATTGGAGCTCCTTTTAATATGGAGAACAACTGTGATACGTGAAATGAAGTTTAGCATCTGAATATGCATAGCTTTATACCTGAAAGAATGCATAATTCAAGGATTTGTGATCTGTGTAGTTGATAAATTGTCTCCCCATAACTACTGGTGTTAAATGCTTGACTGCTTTAAAAATTGTTAGAAGTCTGCTGTCATATGTTGTGTATGTTCAATGTGGAAACCAAGCATGGAGGTAGAAATCCAAATGTACACATTTGTAGTCTTGTTATTGCTACATAACTGCTCTGGTAAAGGTGCCTGAGGCATTGCAAACAAAAGAAATTTTAGCATTGGTTGCTAGGTACCCTAGGTAGTGCTTTGCATAGTGCTTCCCCGCTCTTCTAAAATGTATCCTTAGTGATGGCAAGGGGTGTTATGTTGAGATCCATGGCTTTCTCTCCATAAGTCATGATTTGGAAACTGTATGCAGAGTAATGACAATAGTCCCTGTCTTTACTTTAGGACGAGGAAGATTTGACTGTGCCTGAATCAATCATAAATGCTGTGCTTTCAACAGTTTATTTAGGGTTAATGAGAATAATTTTACTGGTATTGGTACTCATACAGATGGGGGGACTCAGCCTGGCAAGTGGACACTTTTTTGCCATCCCCCTAGACAATAATACAAATGTTAGCCTATATCTCCACCATCTCTATATTAAATCTTTTCATTGTTCTAATAAAGTTCAAAAGGCATAGCCATTTATGGAGGAAGCATCCTGTTCTAAGATATTGTTCGAGCCCAGGAGTCTATATCTAAGCGATGCGAATCGGTCACATTTTGTTAAGTAGTAAAGGGTGGTTTCCAGTGCTTGTCTACCCTGAAAGCAGAATTCATCGTCAATTATACCATAGATCTTTAGAATCTGCAGTGATCCGTTAGTACGCCAACGATTAGTTGGGTTTATTTTTTAGCTAGGCCTACCAGCTACTTAGTTCTAGAGGAGGAAGGGTTCTTTAATTAACTGTTTGAATTGTCTGAACCCAGTGCATTCCCTCCACTCCTTCTCTACTCTTTTTCTGTACCAAACAAGGACTTCTTTTTACTGATGTTTCTTTGATATTTCTATCGCAGGTTCTCTATCCATCAAAGGGATTTCAGCTTTCTTTCTTGCAAGGATGTCAGATTTTCTATTGCCTTTAATTCCCTTATGACCAGGGACCTACACTAGTTCCATTCTTTTGAAGCAGGCCAATGCCTCCAATGCCTGCTCACACTCCCGCATCAGCATGGAGGTCATTTTAGGGAATTATAGAGGTTGAACTGCTGGCTGACTATCCAAATAAATAGTAATGTCAGCCTTCTCACAGTTGATTACTTACAAAGATATAGTTGATGATAAAATGGCAAAGACTTCTTATTTAAACACAGTAGCGTGTTTGTCTTTCCTTGATCTATTAGTGAAACAGGGCAGACAGTCCTGAGTATAATTTTAGAATCCTAACTTAAATAAACTCCTGTTATACATATTTTATTATGGTTTGTTTTGTTGCAAATAACTTCTAGGCAAATCATTTTAAAATAAGCTATTTACAGTCTAGTGCTCTCTGGTGAATAAAGCATCAATTATTATGAAGGTAAGATTAAAAGAAACTTATTAATGAGTGATCTTCTTTCAGAGAGCTGACATAGCTATTGCTGATCTGACTATAACCTATGAAAGAGAACAAGCAGTGGATTTTACAATGCCTTTTATGAGTTTAGGTAAATATTAAATTTTTTGTCTACTCCTTAAATTTTTAAATAATTAAAAATTAGTATTTAATACAGTAAATAACCAAATACTTTTAGGATAGCGTGGGGTTCAGTGGAAAACAGAGAGCTACTTTGAACATCTTTACTATTTTGTTTTTATGAGACTACACAAGATTTTATTAAATAGATAAGGCGATATTAATTATATATTGTAAATTGTTTTTCTCTAAAAAATCATCAAACATTTTTTTTAATACATTCAATATTAATTATCCACCTTAAAAGAAGAATAAAAAGAACCAGTTTCCAACAATTTGAAATTTGAGTGAACTGATTATAAAAAAAAGGGGGAGGTTATGCATCAATTACTAAAAGGACTATTTTTCTATGTGCAGCTAAGTTCTCTTCTGTCCCAAGGGAAGACATTGGGGCTTATAACAATTATTAAGCCCCAATTAAGAGCACTTAATTGAATAATTAATTAAGGGGAAAAACTTCATTCAACAAGGGGCTCAACATGATCTTGGTCCGATCACCTCTTGGCACAAATGTTGGCCTTGAAACAGTACTTTCTTACATAGTACCACGGACGGACCTACCACGGAGCTTTCAGGCTGAAGCCCCCCCCCCCTCCAAAATGGTAAAATATAACCATGTTTTATGGAAAAAATATATTAAAAAATTATCTCTTAAAGTATTATTGTTCGTGTAATTACATTTAAAAGGACTTAAGGAATCACTTAAACACCATTTCATATAGATAGTTTCTTTCTTTTTTTCCAAAGTAATTATCCTCATTTTTATGAAAAAAAAAGCTTTTGGGCTGAAGCTTCCCACAAAATTAAATCCTGGATCCGCTAGTGCCTAGTACTGAGCCGAAGATCCTGCATGGGTTATAGAGTAAAATATTTTTTTTCCTATTACAACTTAATCATACAGTTCACTAAAAATTCAAAATTTTGGCCATAGGCCCTCTTTGTTTTAAAATATATAATTAATCTTATTTTAACAATGTTACTTATTTTATTTTAGTAACTAACTGTCACTTTTATTTCCAATGAAGGAAAATTAGTTTGTCTCTGAATAGACTTTTCTAATAATTTATTCATTCAACATTGTATAATAAATTCATTTAATTCTGCTCACGTCTAGGAAATATTCTGAGTAATTACACACAATGTGATGTTTTCCTTACGCATTTTTCCTCCATCTCCTTATCTACCTCATTATTACAATAAACAGCAACACACTTACAAAAAAATTGTTTATTTTTTACTTTCTTATATTTGATAGAGTATTTTTTCTTCTCATTTAGGTATCAGTATCCTTTATAGAAAGCCGATCAAGCAGCCTCCAAATTTGTTTTCATTTCTATCACCCTTGTCTTTGGATGTCTGGATCTACATGGCTACTGCTTACTTGGGTGTTTCTGTTCTACTGTTCATCCTTGCTAGGTAATGAGAGATTTATACTATTTTTAATATAATCAAAATATATTTCTAAGAAATATGTTTGTGCTCACATAAAAGTTTATAAGTAGTAAATAAAAATTTCTTGAGTAAAACTCTGAAATATCTCATTTTTAGCACTTTAAGAGAAGGAGTGGCAATAAAAAAATACTAATTAAATCAATTAAACATATAATTATTTATACTTTGATACCGCCTCCTACCTACTAACCAATAAATTTTTGTTAAGATACTAAAAAATACATTACTATTATTTTTTAAATATTTTGGGCTAATTATAACTTTATAAAAATTAAGTGTAAAAATAATAAACTCGAACTATTGAAATGTATTACCTTCTTATGTTTATTAGGTCAGTTATTTTTTTCTTATATTTTGATATTTCATTGCTATTATTATCATCCCTCATTGGTGCAAACATGTCATCATGCCTGCATATACGTATGTATTTAATTTCATTATTTTAATTTCTTTTCTTTTCTTTTATAATTTGTCAGAAGCCAGACAAATTTTACTGGAATCGTATATCTGTATATTTTTTACGGAAAAATGTATCCCAGAAAAAAATTTACTTTAATTTATTCATTGCTTCATCATATAACCATTTATATATATCACGAGTTTAGCATTTATAAAAATGTTGTCTTCCTTGTTCGGGTGCCAGATATTACAATTTTCCGGCAGTTTTGATCAAGAACAATAAAATTTAACAGTTTATCAATTATTGTTATCAATAAATTATTATTTTAAAATACAATCCTTCAGGGAGGACTTGTATTTAACATATATAAATAAATTTAACATTAGTAAATAATTAACTCTCAATAAACAACTGTAAAAATCACTTCATATTGGCACATCCATTAGCCTTCTTTAGGTGAATAAAATGAGATTCAATTTTTATTATAGAGATAAAAATAATGTTCCTGGGTAAATTCAGTCAAAATGTTGACATCCGGATGTGGCTTTCAAGGTGTTATGCAAAGAGAGGTCCATTTAGGGTGTCTAAACATTTTATCTCTATCCCTATCCCTTGCCAGTTTTTTGTTATGGATGTTCACATTTTTCAATGCTTTTCATATCTCTGCAGCTTCTTCTAATTAATTTAGAGAGTGGAAACTTTGCGAATAAATTGGTGTTAGTAGAAGTTTCTCATTTTAGGGTTCTCAATAGTTTTCTCATAATTGAGATTCAGAAACAAATTTTAAAATGATAAAAATAAAACATGAAAATGAAATAAAACCTCATTTCACTCTAAACTTCTACTAAATTTTCCCAGGTAAGCATTAATAAAACAATTAAATAATTTTTCATCTATTTATTATAAGACAAAAATAAGAAGAAATTAGACATCAGTGACAAAGCTTTTATTTTTTTTTAAATATTTATATTGAATTTATAAGAGATGACTTTCCATGGAAGCATTTAAAAAAAAAAATATTTTTTTCTTGAGAATGATAAGTATATTGTTTAAATAATTTCATTTACTTTTACATTATTATTGTTTTAAAAAAGGGTTACAATTGTTTTTTTAATTCTTCAATAGATGTTACTATTAGACTAAGATGTTGACAGATTCACACCATACGAGTGGCAGAACCCTCATCCATGCAACCCTAATCCAGATCACTTGGAAAACCAGTTCACGCTGCTCAACTGTATGTGGTTTGCCATTGGATCTCTAATGCAGCAAGGATGTGACTTTTTACCAAAGTAAGAAATTTTCGGTGCCTTTGTGAATCTCTTTAATTCAGTTGAGGCTTTAAAACTTTTTCCTTAATATGTCTTTTAAAAATTTGTTAATAATCGTACTGAAAAATCATAAAATGATATGCTAAAAAAAATTGGTATGATGTAATTGGTATAATGGCAATTAATTTAAAGTTTACATGAGCTTTGATTCTTTATTTGGTAAAAATGTTTTATCAGTTTTTAATTTCTTGAAACAAATCATAGAAATTAAAGAGAGAGAAGAGAAACACAAAGACACCAATGTTGATAAAATCATAATTAACTGTTTAAAGCGATTTTGCTCGTCACATGTGTGTGCAGATTCAGTCCATATGAATGGGAGAATCTGCACCCATGGACAGATGGGTCTGGCACAGTTGAGAATAAGTTTTCTCTACCCAACTCTCTCTGGTTTACTATTGGGTCTCTCATGCAACAAGGATCTGACATTGCTCCAAAGTGAGTTAATATGTATATAATATTTCTTAATGCTAAAAGTTTTGCAATTAGGAGACCAATGTTGGAGCTATTTAAGTCATATTTACTGCTTAATTTTGCTTATTATTAATAATGTTTTGTTTTAACAATTATTTAATGATGCAGTATATTTTTATTTTTAATAGAATATTTGAAATATTAAATTCTTACATTTCTTTTTTTTTACACAAAAAAGTTTAAAACACCTAATATATATGAATCGAAGAGCAACAGAACACAGTGGAGTCATAAAGTAATAATGGATGGTCCTAGTTCAAATCTTGTCTGGCGTACAAATGTTTTTTTCTCAATAGAAACAATTAAATTTTAGAGTGAAAGTTCAATAATGAATAACTGGCATTATTCGAGAGATAAATCAGATGCATGATCAAGTACTAATTCAATTCATTCAAATAACACCGTGACCTTGAAAATCAAACCCTTTTATAAAAAATGCCCGTCTGCTCTTCAAGTCTGTTGTGTGGCTTATTAATTTTATTTTATATCACTTTATTATCAACCCAATAAAAGGAGACCTACTCGCATGGGAAAAAAATTTGAAAATTTGAGGTGCAATTAAAGTCATCATGTGACAAAGAACTTGTATAAGATTGAGACTGCATTTTTCAAATAACAATAATTAATAAAATAACACAATTTCATATTTAGCTAATAACTTGAAATTACAGAGCATCTTGGAAGAGTAATGGGGATTGGATAAGTGGGGGGATGGATCCTATTAAACATCGACTCTTAGTATTCCAGCTGTGCTGTTTCAATATCTTGTTCAATAAACTTATTTTGTTCATTTACGGAATCTGATAAACCACATTTTGTACTAAATATGTTTACTCACTGACAAAAGAAGTAGGTTGTTTTGAAGCTGGAAATGTTTTATCAAGCTAACAACTATAGGATCGAGCTAGGCATCAGCATTCTGTGACTTAGCAGGATATTAAACTCAAGCTTTTCCCCCAATTTTTTCACTTTTTTTAATCCATCATGTCTTTGTAAATATGCATTGAAAAAATTAGGACTTTTTTGTTTAGCTTTTTATAACCTAATTTTCAGTCAATAACAACAAACTGGTGTGAGAAAAGGAGATACTCGAGGAAAAGAAGCGAACAGTAAGTACATCCATCCAGGCTTGGGCCGCTTTGATTAATAGCACGATTCAGCTATTGGGTTACGCAGACAACATTGCTCTCTAAGAGTCCGTCCTTGATCTTGAAGAAGAAGCAGTAAAATTTAGGCTAGGCTATCAATGAATCCAAGTAAAACTATAAAAGAGGAGCAGGGAAGGGAGCTAGTCTGTTTGAAGTTGGTTTCTACAAATTTGAAACAGTGCAAAATTTCATATACCTCGGTTCAGTGGTGAACACTCGAAACCACATTTCTGCAGAAATCTACAGGAGGATAGCTGCGGCCAACCATAGTTACTTTGGTCCAGTAAAGCATTTTAGGAACAGGTGCCTCTCCAACAAGATAAAGAGCAGCCTCTATAAAATCTTGGTACGATCAGTTCTCACATATGGGTCCGAAACATGGGTCTCCACCAGATCTTATGAGAAGAGGCTGCTAATATTCGAAAGAAAAATACTGAGGGGAATTTTTGGCCCATTTCAAGAGTGAAAAACCTGGAGAGGAAGGAAGAATAATTATTGTTATTCTACAATGTATAACAACATTGATATTGTCAAGTTTAATAAGATTGGGAGACCTCGATGGGCAGGCCACGAGGTGAGGATGGAGGATTACAATATTACTAAGATGATTTTGACCGATTAGCTTCATGGCAAGCCTAAGTTGGTCGGCCTAATTTGAGATGGGCGGACTGTGTCACTGTGCGGTTCCTTCTTGGCACCCAAAACTGGAGAGCTACTGCAATAGACCGAGACGACCAGTGAAGGCTTTTAGAGGAGACCCAGACTCGTGACGGGTCGTAGCTCCCACTATGATTGTGATGAATTTTCAGTCACAAATAAATGTTGAAAATTCATGCAATTACCGCATTATTCATATTCGGAAAAAAATGTTTGTTAATTACTACAAAAAGTGGTAGGCTAGCTTCTTTTATAGTCTTGTTTTTGATTTTTCTGAATCAATAGTTACTTTTACCACACACTTAACCTGAACAAAAGAGCTCAGACTCCATTGAAAAATATGTTATTTATCAAATTACACCAACTAAAAATTTAATTATAAAACACATTTATTTTTAAAATATCTCTAATATTTACATATAGAAAACAAATTTGCATTGTCACTACTTCAAAGCACCATTTAAAAGTTTATGCTTATAATATGAGAACACTCGAAAATTATTTTTAAGTATGAGAATGTAGAATTAGTTGCTATCTAAAAGTTAGAAACCTCTCTCCCAACCCTGAAATTCCTCTTTCCTTTATAAAAAGATGTTTGTATATCCGAGTTGGAAAATATAAACTGATATTTAAGAAATATAATGGTTCTTAGTTTTACTTTTTTGGAAAAAATCTTATTAAAAAATATAAATTAACATTAAATGTTACTGAAATCAATATTCAGTGTACTTATTCCTAAATTTTTGACATAGGATAAATTAATATAATTTCTCAGTTGAAACTTAAAACGTAAAACAAATTAATTTTAGTAAATTTTTAGCTAGCTAATTGTATGACTTCTCAGTTCTTGGAATAAAAAAATTTACAAGTTGAAAAAATTTCTTAAAATGACTTCATTATAAATATTTTTTAAAAATGTACAACAGCAATCACTCCATTTTTGATGCTATATAAAAACTATAAATTAAATTATCAATCTGATTGAATAAGCAAAGTTTCTTAATTAGGGCTGTGTCTACGAGAATGGTTGCTGGTATGTGGTGGTTTTTTACCCTAATCATGATATCTTCATACACCGCTAATCTAGCAGCGTTCCTCACTGTTGAAAGAATGGACTCTCCAATTGAAAGTGCTGAAGATTTGGCCAAGCAAACCAAAATAAAATATGGTGCTCTCCAGGGTGGTTCAACTGTCGCTTTTTTTAGGGTTAGTTTATTTTAAATGATTTTATTGTATATTGTATTAATGATGAAAATATTGAAAAATACTCACTTTGAATATTTAATCCATACACATGCATGGAAATCCATATTTTTTTAGGACTCTAACTTCTCTACTTATCAAAGAATGTGGTCATTTATGGAGTCTGCTAGACCAAGTGTGTTCACTGATTCAAATTCAGATGGTGTCGAAAGAGTGATAAAAGGAAAAGGAAATTATGCTTTCTTGATGGAGTCTACTAGCATTGAATATGTAATAGAAAGAAACTGTGATCTAACACAAATTGGAGGCTTACTTGATTCAAAGGGCTATGGAATTGCAATGCCACCAAGTATGTATTTATTTATTTTTTCATATAAACATTTGTTTGTTAAAAAGTTATTAATATTAAAATGTTTTTTTTTTCTGGAATATTAGAATGTGATAGATACAAAAAAAAATATTCTAATTTTTAAAATATTGATTATGCAATTTGTTTAATTTTAGATTCTCCATACCGAACTGCTATAAGTAGTGCTGTTCTCAAACTACAAGAAGAAGGAAAGCTCCATATTCTAAAAACAAAATGGTGGAAAGAAAAACGTGGTGGTGGAGCTTGCAGGGTAAGAATTTTAATAATTTCTCAGTAATTTTTTACCAAAACAGTTGTTTGTGTGTTTCCTGTGTTTAAAATACTTGTAAGCTCATTTAATAATGTCCAGTTTTAAAATTAATAACAATTATACAATGTTAATTATTATCTTTTTCTCATAATGTTCTTTTATCAAAAGGTCTGAAAAAAATTAGACTGAAGGAACTATTTTATTGATACATAGAATATCTTTCATTCATTAGGGGGAAGAAAAATAGTGTTAACACCATCGAAACCAGTTTGTCTCACTGATAAGGCATGAGCCCTAGGAGCAAGCTTATTTTTCTCCCACCAATATAATAATAAATGTAGTCTGAAATAAATTTAATTGAAATCTTAATTTTAACTATTTAATTTAAAATGTAGATAGTGAAAAGGAAGAAATTACTTGACTAACATCAATCTAATATTTAATTTAAGTCTAAATGTTGTTTTAGAATTTGGTTCTATAAAAATCCTTTCTTTTTATAGGATGATGCATTGAAAAGCAGTAGTGCAGCAAATGAACTTGGCCTGGCGAACGTCGGAGGAGTGTTTGTGGTGCTGATGGGTGGTATGGGAGTGGCTTGCGTTATTGCTGTCTGCGAGTTCGTGTGGAAGTCGCGCAAGGTAGCAGTTGAGGAGAGGGTGAGCAGCCCCCTTACTTGACCACTAACCCCCGACCTTGGTGATACACCAAATTGAACTCCTATTCTTGCCTAACTATAGTTCATTTTAATTTATGAGGCAGTTCTGACTGAAATTACGTGTCATGCTCAAAATAATGAGTTTTAAAGATTTTTATAACCATTTTTATGCTTTTCTAAAAAGATTTATGTTATATTTTTGCTAATGTTGGTCTATTCCAGTGAAAGGTTTCCATATTTCAATATAGCTAGTATTCAAAATGTATTGAATAAACTGAAGTATTCTTGATATAAAAACTATCGTTTTATATAGGCAAAGAATCACTTTCTCTTTATTGAAATCTATCCCTTTTTAGTTAAAAATTTATGCTCATTTATTAATGAAGAATAGCACTCACTATCATTTATTCTTTAAAAGAATTTTCGTAATATTAATGATCATTACCTCTATTTGAAACCAATCGGAATATTTTACTTTATTAATTGTATGAAATTATAAATTAATATTAGTAATTTTTATTAGCAATAAACAATTACAATAACTTCTTGTTTTTCGAAACATGAATTGTCTAATTTAATTATCTCATATTGATTATAGTAAGTTAAATTTTTCGAAAGAGCTGCATTATAAATTTTTAGAAGTAATTTAAATGTATTATGGCAAATATGCCAAAAAAAATTGTAAATAGAATTTTGTAAATATTTCGTTAGCAGTTTAGTAGTCAACAATTAAATTTTAAATGCTTGGTTTTGCAATAGACAAATGTTCAAAAAGTTATCTAATTTTATTTAAATCAAAATTGGATTAATATTATATTATAATGATTTAACACTAGATTTATGCAACAGATTCTGCATTTAAATTTTAACTTTTAAAAACTTAAAACTCCGAAATCATCTTATAAATTAAATTAGTAAGAAGCTCCCAATTTAAAACAGTTCTTAATATTTCAGGAAAAATATATAAAATTTTGTCCATTATTCTAATGTTAATTATACTTTACAAAAATATGAAAAGGTGATAAATGTTATAGATTTTTTTTTCTAATAATTTGAAATGCATTTTTATGCTCAAATTATTTATTTATTTTTAAACTGGTTTCTTAATAACATTAGTTTATGGATATATTGATATATTTGCTGCATTACAATGCATATATAAATACATGTATTAAATATAGAGTGAGTGAGAGGAAGTTTTTTGTTGATATTTTTTTATGCTACTATACATTGGTTATTTATATGAAAAATGGCTACGGCGCTTAGTGTATTGCGGATTTTTTTTGTTTCTGCTTGCTGGGACTTTAAACAGGAGGTAAGATGTTTTATATTAAGTAATGAGTCTTGAATACTATAAATCCTGCTTCCCATTTTTTTTTCTTCCTTTATATTCAAAATAATTGTAAGATTTATTTATTAGTAGAGAGATAGTCTATGGAAAAAAAATATATATACATATTGAAGTTGACATTTTAGTTTAACAAAGTGGCCATCTTCAGGTTTATAGCATAGCAATGTGAAATATTGATACAGTAAACAATTTGAATGCCTTAATATTAGACTAGGCACCATCTGAAAGTTCAAAAACTAGATAAATATATCAAATTAATAAAGATGCTGCAGAGCTGCATGCAGACAGCTGGAAAGTGTTAGCCCAAGATAAGCAGAGATTGAGAAAATTGGTAAAGGCTATGAAGATCTACAAGGTCTGTAAAATCAACAGGAAAATAAATAAATTCATCGCTTATAGACATTTTTATAGAGAATAATATGTACATCTCACTCATCCTCTGTCCAAAATTTATTTTCTGACAAAAAAAATGCTGCAGGTCTCTCAAGTCTAGTTTGAAAACTATTTTCATTATTTACCTTAGTTACAAAAATAATTAAATATATTATTCTATTTTAAATATATTTTTAATATGTATTTAAAATATATAGAAATTAATATATATTTTAATTTGAATATATGTCTACAAAAAAATCCTTTTTGCTGAGAGGCAGGGGAAAATGTCAATAAATAAATAAGTTACAAAAATATTGAATAACTATGACAGAAATATTCTGAAATGAATTAATTAAAATATATTTTGTTTTAGGCTTCATTTTGTACTGGAATGGCCTCAGAAATAAGAAATGCTATCCACTGTAAGAATAATGACCCAACCAAAGAGGCACTAGAGAGTAAAACTCCTGAAAAAAAAGACGTTCCTGTGTTTCTTCCCCAGGGAACTTATTCACAATATGGTTTCCTGTCTAATGGCCCTTTATAAAGCTTCAAAATGTTTAAATTATCAGATCGGTGACAACTGTATATAATAATTTATGTATCTTTTACAAAATAATAGAGAATCATTTGTAAATTCCCCTTTATCATTAATACTATAAAGTATCAATTAAGTTAGTATTTTTTGTAAATTTTGTATATAAAAAAAAATTTTAATTATTGATTACCTGAGAATTTTAGAAAAATATTGTTATTTGTATAAATGATTTTTATATATAATAAGTAGCTATACCTCTGTATATTGAACCTGAAGGTTTCTTAGAAAAAAAAAAATTAAACATTCAAAGTATCAATAATTTTATTCATTATAGCTCAATGCAGATCCTTTATTTATTTATTTATTTTTATATAAAGGCGTCAACCACCAGATTCATTATCGCCTTACGTCAATGGTTAAATTTTAAGTGTTGGAGTATATCTCTGCCTATCTTAAAAAGTAAAAAAAATCCGTCAGTCATCTGTACATGGTTCGGTAAAGCGGAATAAATATTTTGAAGGATATCAAAGCAGATTCTTAACAGATAAAATTAGAAAAATATATTTAATAATATTAGTATTATTTTTATGATAAGCAGTTCTTTTTTTTTTACATGTAAAATATAATTTTTCTAATTCTTAAATAAATATTTATTTTGAAAAAACAATAATAATTTTACATCAAAAGAATTAAAAGTAAATCTTAAAATCTTAAAAAGTAAGATGATTTTATGACATTTGCAGATGTTTTTTACTACATAAAAGTTCAATATAGAGGGGTTAAATGGATTTATTTTAATTTTATTTAAGGGAACCAATGAAAGAGAGGATTTGTATATATTTATGCCAATCTAAATAACTAAACTGTCTTATTTATCCTAAATAAAAATTATATTATCTGTATATACTAATGTAATGTTGAAATGAACTTATTGACTAAATATTTTTCTTTTTTTTATCAATCATTGTGTCTAAATAAAACTTTATTACACAGTGCTTATTTTTAAAATGAAATCTTCATGATACCAGATAATTGAATCAAGCTTTTTAGCAATAAATACATTTTCAAAATAATAATTTGTTTACTCAGGAAAATTTGATCTATTGCCAAGACAGAAATAGTTGCCATAGGACAGGCAATCGTCTGTGTTTAGTTATCCAGTGAACTTCTTCAGATTATCTTGTTATGTTTCGATAATCATATTTTTTTAAAATGATAATAAAAATAGTATTAATTAGTTTTTTACTTATTACAAATTCGTATTGTTCAGAAGACAATAGAAATGAAGAAGAAAAAGATAATGAAGAAATTGTTAAGGCAGAAGTTAGAATAGGTAATCTTTTTATCAAAACATTATTTAATATTTTGTTGAGCTTTACAAAATAATGAGATATCTCTACCTCCTATGTCAAAACTCAAACATAAAAATTCCTTGGTTTTTGCATATTAGTGTCCATTAAAGTATGTACTTTATACACAATACAAACTATTTAATATTTATTTTACTATAGATTTTACATTGATAAAAGCACTACGTTATCACCATTAAATGTTTTCTGTGGAAATTCAATATTTTTACATAGTTATTTATTATTGGGTTAGCCATATACAAGTAGATTCGGATTAACTTGTTAATATCCTAAAAATTCACTAAAGTGATGTTCATGTAAATTTTTTATTAGTTCTTTTGATGTTAACAAAAATATATATTTCATTATAATGAAAATAAGCATTTTATATTGTTTATTAATTACTGTTAATACTACTAAAATTAAAAATTCTCATACTGTTTAAAATACAATAGATTCCTACAAAAAATTAAATAACCAAAAGAAATACATCTTAATAGGATTAAAGTTTTTCTAAAAAATAATAAACATACTACAGACATTTTGATTTGCATAAAAATTACTCAGAATACAACATTGTTGTGGACTAATTATACCTTCATTGATTTATAGAATATAAGGTAAGTACCATTGAGTAAGTCTCTTTTTAGTAAATTATTGCAAATGTTAGTGATCTCAAAAATCAATAATAAGAACTCATGTCATATAATCATATATTAAATTAATAAGTAGTTGTTTACATCCTATTTATGATGTTATTGGTAAAACAGTTATAAATATAACTGTAATTGCACAATTACTTAATTTATTTGTATGCCTGACATATTTTATAAAATAAAATTCTACCCAAAAAACTGTTGATGTGTGGGTGTTAATCTTTTAATAATCCTAGTTTCTTGATCAAAATAAACTACTTTAACTTGAGAAATATAACATATCCTGTTACAATAGAAAATGTAAAATGCTGCTTGGAATTTTAATTTTTTACTTTTATTTTCGAAAATCTTAAAATATTAAAAAATATCAATGTATTTTTGTGAAAAATATCAATAACAGGAGTGCTTAATCATTTCAAATATTCAAGTAAAAATTTTAAATCTCTTATTTCTACTAAAAATTTAAAACATTTTTATACTTCTAAAATTAAAAAATAACATATTAACATTAAAACATTTTTATACTACTAAAACTTTGAAATATTTCTATAATTAAGCTGATCCACATTTGAGTTTCCAGTCTGTAGTGGATCCATGATTTAATTTTTTTTTTCCATTCTTTGTAGCTAATTTGCTTAGACCATTCACATATATAAGTATGGTCAAGGAAAAAAATAAATTGTTTTTCTATTTTGAGGCCTTCTGCCAAAAAAAAAAAAAAAAAAACCCTCCACTCAAACATTTTTTTTTTGTCTTAGGAATCTCAGGTAAACTGCTTACCTTTAACTTAAGCGCACCAATATACTGCAATGCACATTTCTTGAGAATTTTTTCATATAATTAAATAAATGAACTTTCTTCATTGTGCATACAAAATAAACTATAAGAGTAATCTGAAATATTATGATCTTAACCATTTGGCTAAAAGTTAAGTTGTAAAAGAAAAAAAAATCAAAGTGTCCATTATAATATTTTTTAAAAGTGATTTCAATTTGTTTGACAAAGGCCAAATTTTGAAGATGTTATATTTATCTAGGTGCTCTATTTGACAAAGAAGATGAAACTCTCATCAAAGCATTCACTTCTGCTGTGGAATTGGTTAACAGTGATGAAGAATTGCTTCCCAACATGACATTAGTGCCAATAACATATACAGGTATTCCAGAGTACGACAGTTTGGAAGTTGGAAAGAAAGGTATGTAACATCAATGTTTTGATGAATTTATTACACATCAATCTTATGTCATATATATTTCAATAGAGTAAATGCATTCAATTAACATTATTAAATCATAAAAAAATGTAAAATTTTAACAAGTGTATCAAAAAGTTTAAAGTTATAACTGTTGACCACATATTGAGAAAGATTTTGAGGCTTTAAATGTATTATACCAAGATTTAGGAACTTAGAAACCAGATCAGCTTGTTAAACTTAGAAAGCTTATTTATTAATGCTAGGCATTATTAATCTGACACACATTTATAAATGATTAATCTCCAATGGCTCCATTGGCTCCCCTGATGGTTTCTACATATCTTCAACCAGCAAAATATACAATATAGCCTAATCAAGTTCATAATTAGTTTTTCTTGCTGGCTCAAAAATTAAATAATCTGTCTTATCATTATTTATTTCCCTCTTCCTCCCCTATTGTTCAAGAATGTGGGATTCTAATTTTATTGTGTAAAAACAATAAAATATAAGTCCTTTTTCTAATTTTTGTTCAGTAGTCATCCCGGATCGAAGTTGCGGAAGTTCCTGTCTTCTTTGCCTTACTTCTATGTTGAAATAGGCTACGCATAGTATTTCCTTCCATCAGTATATGAAAACCTTGCAATAAAGGTATCACTTGGGAAATGTGCTTCATTGAGGATATAGATAGAGGCTATCTTCGCTATAAATAGAGGGTATAAAGAGACTTCTCTTTAGCTTGGCCCTCAGTGTCTCAAATGCAGTGCAGTTATTGATCGCATATTTGGCAGTTTCCAGGAAACTGCAATGGGACTGTAGGGGATTCATATCCTTTATCAGTGAAACTTGGCACAAAAACTTCCATTTCTGGGAAGGAATGGAGAAACTCAATAGTCAGGTTTGACACATCTGGCAGCTAGTCGAGATTGGATGGTGGAAAGCACTTCCTTTGGGTAACCCCCTTAGTGGTAGTTACCACAGCCTGTTTTGTTAGTCAACGGTGTCTTTATGTGGTCTGCCATCCATTAGGCCATTCGCCAATCCTCACTCGAAGGTCTTCCGAAATCCCTACTGAGCCTTTTCACCTAGTAGAGGTATATAATCAAATCTTCTTTCAGGAGGAAGAATTATCTCTCCTGCTATGACCTGCACTGTCTTAGGACTCTTATTTGTTCTGGTAACCTGCAACAGAGCCATCCTCTGGATAGATGCCAATTTGTTCTTCTTTCGGCAAGAAAGATTGAGGTATCATGAGAGGGATATACATTTTAATATACCCAGTACCACTCCTTTGTAGATGGCCTTGGTCGCGGGGTGTATAAGGCTCCAGATGGCCCCACCAGCATGTCTGACCATTTAGGGTGATTGTCACCCAGCTTACCAAATAGTCTAAGTGATGCTATATTAAACTACATGAAACATTCTTCCAAATTTTACAACAAGGCAGGTTACCACCTCACTAGGCCATCATTGTTTCTCTCTGGACCTCCAAGACAGTAGGAGGTGCCCTCTCCAGGATTTTGCCAGCAGCAACTCTCATCCTCCTTCTTGCACACCATGTATCTGTCAAGTTGGTGTATCTTACTGCCTCTTGATGGACTTATGCTTTGGTATCAGATGCCACCACAGCAGCCAAATTGTCAACATTCTTATCATTAAAGATATAATGTATATGTATAAAATTAATGAGAGCAAACCTTAAAAAATGACAAGTACTTTTATGGCAGTATATCAAAATATTCCAAAACAAAACCTTTCACATATAAATACATATAACCTCATTCTCACTTGTTTAATTTCTTTGATTAAATACATCATGACTTTGTAAAAATGCAATCCATTTTTTTCTAAATTTTGGCCCATACTTTCTGCTGGCAGACATTTAAGTTTCAAAAGCCAGATTATGATCTAAATCTGTATTCATGAATATATGCAAGTTTTAGTGTTTTGCAGATGTGTAATCTAAAACCATTAGTATTATTCTTAACTAGTGTTTGGTCATTCGCCCAGACATGATTAAATGTTACAATTCATTATTATGAGGATTATTTCTATTATTTGAGTCTTATCGAGAAGATTATTAGCACATAGGATGATGGCTCACAATAAAAATTATTTATTAATGATTAAGTAATCAAGATATGAGGTCCTTGTTTGAAAACCTCTGATTTTGACCATTATATTTTCCTTACATTATTAATTTAACCATTATAATAGTTTACGAGAATCATTTTATTTTTGTTGCTACAGTTTGTGAGCTGATGAGTAATGGTGTGGCTGCTATTTTTGGGCCCCAGTCCCCATTCACTTCCTACCACGTTCAGTCACTCTGTGATACAATGGAGATGCCTCATCTTTCTACAAAGTGGGATCTTAGCCAAAGAAGAAGTTCCTGCTTACTCAACATTTATCCACACCCATCATCGTTAACACAGGTATTGTCTTTGATCATGTTTTAGAAAATTATTCATTAAAAAAAATTTAAAGGTTCATATTATCATTATAATTTATGTTTACCTGCTATTATTAAAAAAGTTGAATTGTTAAGACAGGAAGAATCAAATTTTACTTCAAGTCACCTATTAATATAGACATTGGCTGCTATTCTAAATTACTACTAAAACCCCGTAATTATTTACACTGATGGGTCCAAAACAAAAAATTCGACCTCATGTGCCATTATTTGTAACATACCTCAGATGTATAAATTAAATAAAACATATTCGGTTTTTATTGCTGAATTGACAGCCATCCAAAAAGGCCTCCAAGAGGGATTTTCAAGCTGGGAAGATACTATAGTGTTCTGTTCAGACTCACTGAGCGCACTCAGAGTATCAATGACCCCTACTCAGACAATCCTGTTGTGATTGAAATCTACTGCCTGCTCCATAGTCTTCAAACTTCGAACAGAACGGTATTTCTTATCTGGGTACCAAGCCATATAGGCATAAAGGATAATGATATGGCCGATAGAGCTACAATAGAAACCCACTTGTTAGATAAAGTTGAAAGCTAGCATCTGGATTAAGCGGCAACATCTGTGGGATCAGCAAATGCCAAATAAACTTATACAAGTCAAACCATCAGGAAAGAAGTGGATGTGCTCCAGACAGCTCAGAAGAGATGAAGTGGTATTTACTCGCTTGAGTATGGCACATAGCTGCCTCACCCAAGATTATTTAATGACAAATCAGCCAACTCCAAACAGTCAGAGCTCTCAAACAACCCTCACAATGAAGCATATATTTGAAGACTTTCTTAAATATAGAAGAAAAATGGCCAACTTAGACACATCTAGATCCCTCAACAAGGCTCTAAGTGAGGACAGTAGGTACCTGAACAAAATAACCAAATTTTTAAAAGAGATTAGATTTCACAATATATCTAAAACTCTATCAAGTTAACGGAAAACCACTGAAAATGATGATGAACATGGACGTTTTTTGCTCTGTAAACCAAAATAAAAAAAAAAAAAGTTGAAAATATAATGTTTTATTCAATATTATTTTATCTTATCTTTCTAAATATATTTAGTAACACTGGAAGCTTTTGTTCTGAATTATTTTTTGTAGATTAAGTGTATTCTGTAATATGAATTTCTTTTATTTTATTTTTTGTTTAAGGCCATTACTGATATTGTGACAGCCTGGAATTGGAAGGGTTTTACAGTACTTTATGATGATTTTGATGCTCTCAGAAAGATTCAGGGTATTATTAAATTAGCTGACGACAAAGGATATTTGGTGACTGTCAGACAGTTAGAATCAGAAGATGACAATTATAGGTAAACATTGTGTAGTTTATTTTATAGTTAATATCCTTATATTTTTATAGATGGGTAATTAGTCGACTAATCACTTTTGTTTCATCCCTCATATTTTTATATGTAAATCAATGTATTTTTTTATATTGTTCATACAAATTATTTGTAGGATTTTAAAAATATCATTTCTGCTCACTTCACCATTATTACTAACCAACTATTAATTTATACAAATAATTTTTTTTTTAAATTTCTTTTATTACCCTTATTGCTTTTATTCTTCATAAAAGCTTCAGTCAATGAATCTCATTTAATTTGTCTTGTTTTATATTCCTATATTTTAATCTTATCTACCTATAACTTTTATGTACATGAGGTATTCTGATGGTAGAATACATCAAATTATCTTATTCAAACACATTCACATCCAGTGACTCCAGAAACCAATTACTAATTATAACGAACCAGAAAATGACTAATTAATGGTTTATTCCAACAAACCATTCAAAAGTTGTCTGGAATCATAATAAAAAAATGGAAAAATTATTTGAATTGAATTTTTTAAAAAATAATTTGTTTTCTTCTGGATTTGGTAGTTATTCTTAAATATTTAATAAGTTTTCATATATAACTGAGATATGGGAGTGTGAAATCTCTTATTGGCCAACAGTGTAATAATAGATTGTATTCGTTCTTTTATTCACTTATAGCAACTACATAATTTATGATAGAACTTTTAAAACTTCTATGAGAGACAAAATGAATATCAAGGACTCAAAATACAATTTAAAAAACAAAACAGACTTTTGTTTGAAAATGGCCTTGTTCATCTACTGCCTCAATTATGAACTCATTTATTCATTCATTTTCAACTAGGGCTGTGCTAAAAGAAATAAAACATTCCGATGAAACAAACATTGTGATTGAATGTGCTGTTGAAAAACTTTATAATCTTCTGATCCAGGCACAACAAGTTGGTCTCATGGGTAGTCGCTACAATTATATTATCACTACTTTGGTGAGTATTAATTTAGTAGTTACTTTTTATTAACTATTATTTGACAATATCTTTGTTTAATTGATATTAGGATTTTCAAACAATAAATCATGAACCATTTATGTGGGGAGGAACAAATATAACTGGAATTAGATTGGTAGATCCAGATGATCCTTATGTGAGAAATGCAACTCAAATAGAAGAGCGTGGGGAAGAGGGTGCTATGGAATCAACGACAACCAGTTTAGATGACGTACCGACAACTGAGCCACCTATAGAAGAAGAGGAAGAGGAATCATCCTCAATACCAACAGTAAGTGGTTTATACTCTCATTTATAATAACTATTAATGATTTGAATCACTACTAATTGGTATTTCACAGTCTATTGATTAAGCAATTTAGGAAAACATCTACCCAACTTTTTCTTGATGCTATAATGGATTCGGTGTTGTCAATAAAACTTACATATAAAATTTCATTTACTCTGAACATTGAAAATTACTATTGCAGGTGGAAGCAGCTTTGTTACATGATGCGGTTAGGCTTTTTGTAAAAGCACTTCAACATTTGAGTCCTCTAAACATAAAACCTTTAGAATGTGGTCCTCACTCAAGTTTGGATTTCGGTTACACTGTTATAAACTATATGAGGCTTGTAAGTAATCACTTTAAACTTATTACCTTTTTTATAAAATATTATTATACATATACTGTTTCTTCAGAAGGAACATCTCTAACAATATTATAATATTTTCTTCTCTTAAGGATGTTGTTATACCTCCATTTTAGCTTTTATTCAAGGAATAGTTGTGTTTCAATAACACCAATGATTGAGTTCTTTAAAAGTAAGTGCTATACCACAAAACTAGTTTTCAAGAATGGTAAAAAAAAAAAAAAAAAAAAAAAAAAAACCCAAGAGAATATAGCATTTTAAGGGGAATTATAAATTCAACAATGTGGAACCAATTTGAGTTTTGTTTATTGCAGAGTGAAATAAAAGGGATGACCGGAGTTATTAAATTTAATCATGAAGGGTTCAGAACTGACATACAGCTTGATGTAATCTCTCTAACAGAAGAAGGCTTGAAGAAGACAGGGACGTGGAACACAACTACAGGATTAGTGATGGAGCCTCCTGATATTAGTGAAGGCCTGGTGGTTGACGCTGGTGAAGACCTAAGAAATAAATCGTTCATTGTTATCATAGCATTAGTGAGTATATAATAGTGTTTTCTATATTATAATAATATATATAATAAAGAAAAAAGGTGTAATCTTAAGATTTTATGAACAGAGGATGAGAAGAGAACCAATAAATAAAACGATACCTTTTTAAAAAATTGAAAACATTTACTTTCATTTATATTACTAACAGTGGTAATCTGTTAACAGACAAAGCCATATAACATGCTGAAAGAGGATAGTAAAACTCTTACTGGGAATGATAGATATGAAGGCTTTGGCGTTGACTTGATCCATGAACTGTCTCTCATGTCTGGTTTCAACTACACTTTTGTGGAACAGTACGACAAGAATAGCGGAAGCCCATCAACCCTGGCAAATGGAACAAGGATCTGGAGTGGAATGATTGGAGAAGTACAGGCAGGGGTAAGTGGCATTAAAACGCCAAGTATCTTGCAACATTGATTTCTTCTTCCTTTGAGATTGATATTCATTAATTTATGAAAATCATTCATTGTACTTAACTAAACTATTATTATAGATCTTAGTTATATCATTTAAGTGCATTTGAATTTGTCAGAAAAAAGGTGAAACCACGTAACTGCTAGATTTCAATTTTTCAGGTGAGGAAAAATTATTAAGAAGTTATCAAGGTCATATGATTGTTTTATACAATCATTTTGGTACCCAGACTTAGCAGTTTACTATGGAGGAAATTTCATAGGGCAAAATAGGTTCATCAAATAATATAACAATAATAAAATCAGCCTAAATCAAAACATTTTGGACTTACAAGGTTTCACACTTTTTCAGACAATATATGTCAGACTAAACTTCATAAACTATCACTAAGGTTTGTCTGTTATCTCGATTCAGGAGCCATTTTGAAATTTATTCAGTCATGTATGACGCAGATGTGGAATGTGTCATTTTTAATTTCAATGGATTATTAGTTGTTTTTGGAATATAAAATTTTAAGATTTTATTTATATATCTAGTTAATTATTATGTATCCACTATTTCATTCCTAATATAATTTACACCATAATATAGACTAATAATTATATTCATGACTAATTTTAAAATTTATTACAGAGAGCAGACTTGGCCATTGCTGATATCACTATAACAAGAGAGAGAGAAAGGGATGTTGACTTCACACATCCATTCATGAATCTCGGTAGTCCCTTGAATCATTTTAAACAAATACTACTGTTTTTTCTTATTTATAATTTCTAAAAACATTAATATATTTAACTCTGAGTATTAATGATATTTGTTTTGCATTTATAAGATAGTGTTGAAATAATTAATATAATATAAATAAACATTCAAAATGATTTGTTCATTAAGGATTACTGTTTTATAAATCATTATTAATTCTTCGGTCTCTGGCCATAAATAGATAGTTGAGTTATCCTCACCTTGCTTTAAGTCGATCATTCTCTAACTCTTCAGCTCTTAGGCCAAGTCTTTAAGGCCAAGTTAGGATAAATCGAATTAACTAGTTATGGCCAGAGACCACTAGCGGATCCAGGATTTAGTTTTGGAGGGGCTTCAGCCAAAACTTTTTTTTTTTTTAAAATATATAACGATAATTACCTAGGAAGAAAAAGAAAGAAACCAACTACCTATATGAAATAGAGTTTAAGTGATTCTTTAAGCACTATTGAATGTAATTACATGAACAATAATACTTTTAGAGGTAATTATTAATTTTTTTTTTCATAAGTAATGATTATATTTTACCATTTGGGGAGAAAGGGGGGGCTTCATCTCGAAAGCTCCTTCCCCTCCTCCACCTGTGCAAGAGACCAGAAAATTGTACATTGTATTACTCCAATAATTTACATGAATTTTTATAGAATATTTTTAATAATTTCAAATTGTTAAAATTATTAAAATTGTAGAAATCCTATCAATTATCCTGATGTGTTAAAAGAACTATGTAAAGCTACCCCTCATCGTAATAAACCTCGCCATCATAATAATAGTTATGATAAATGTAAATTTATATTAGTGTATTATAATACAATAGTTAATGTAGCTGACCAAACAAATGAAGTTTAAACAAGTCTCTAATGAGGAATAGCATAAAATTAATTCTTTTGAATAAAACAACCGGCAACTCGTATAAGAAATTTAAAGGCATGCATGAAAACTTATTCATAATTTTAAAATTAAATTTTTCAATCTTGTGAATTGAAGTTTCTAGGATTAAAGTATTTTGGATTAATCCAAAATTTGTTATTTTAACAAAATATTTTGTAACGGAGTACTTATAATTTAAATAAATTGTGCCTTAAAATTCATTAGATAAAAAGTTTACTTAAAAAAAAAAGAAGTTTACAAATCAATCTTTGTCAATATCTTTTCAAATAAAACATATTTCATTGTAAATATTGTTTGATATATTTCAAAATTCATCCTAGAAGGAATAAAATAAACAATTTCCGAGCATCATGTTACAGAAAAACAATTTTTTACTTCTTCTTTTCATTTAAAAATATTTAATGATTACTTGATCTCATGATTTCCAAAAAATATTTACTGAAACTTTTTCTTTGGTAAGCATAAGAAAATCTTATAGAAATTAAAAAATTGTCTTCCCAAAGTTTTTGAAATTTTTTTTATAGATCTTCCTTAATGAACAAGTCACTAGTTAATTCGAGGATTAGACTAACATGGAATCCATAAACCAGACTTAAAAGATAAGAGTCCAACCAACTATTTGGCCATTCATATAGATTACTGAACAGAATATCACATCTTTCCAGTGACCACAATCTATTAATCTACAAGACCATATTAAAACCCAACTGGACCTACAGATTCGAACTATAGGAGACAGACAAATTTTTTAAAATCAATCATATCCAAATATTACAGTTTAAAGTCCTTTGAACAGTAGCTGATTCTCCATATTACACCACAAATAAAATCATATATCAGGAGCTCAACATTTTTTTGACGACATTTTTCTATTCAGATTCTCAAACTTTTATCAGAACCTTTAACTTGAACCTCTGATTCTTTAGTAAAATCCCTATTTAGTTCCAATCACCCGCATAATCTTTGTATTATCCCATATAATCCTACCTATATAATTTTTGTGAATAGGCTAATTTAGTTCTAGCAATGGACTCAAGTATTGAATGCATGCATCTATGGTACTCTCACTCAGTCACCCTAGGCTTATAATATCAGCGATGCAGCTGGATGAGAAGCAATGGGATCTCCTTGAGTCTTGCTCTGCCTTCTACATGTGGATGGCAAAGCTTAATTCAAGGATACACAAGCTTAGTGTAAATATTGTCTATAGATATGAATGATAATCTGTGGTATATGGTTAACTAAAGATTTGTGAGGAGGGTGTTTAATCCTACCCCACACCCTCCACTCAGTCTCGTCCCTCCACCACACCTCGAAGTCTCGGAGGCCTCTCTCAGTGTTGGTCAGCAAGTACATTGGACTTCGCCGGGAGGAACTTCCAAGGAATTTCCACCGACCATCCATACATCTGCTACTTGTGGGACTCTTCCCTATGTGGTAACAAGATCTATGTAAGGACAAAACTACTTAGCTCACGCCTTCTGTCCTGAAACTTAAAAATTAGAATTTACAAAACCATTATCCTACTACTGTTCTTTATGGAGGTGAAACGTAACAGCTTACATTAAATGTCATGAAAGAATTTCTAAGAGATTGATATGCACTGCACCAACTGCTAAAATCATAATTAGAGAAGTAGACCGAAGTGAACATGGGAGGATTGTGCAAAGGCTGATCTGACAGGGCTGTGACGGCGATTGATGGAGATTGGTATGTAGACAGCGATTGGAGGTGTCTTCTTCAAACCTTTGAGTTGACTAAGTTTTTTATTGTTATAGATATGAATGTGGACCAAGACTAATATGCATATATATATAGTCACTCAAAGGCGGTTTAGTATTCATTCCGTGTATACAAAGTAAATTAAAATAAGTTAATTGTATTTTACTTATTTTAATTTACTTTGTATATACGGAATGAATAGTTAAAACCTTTGAGTATGGGAGATTATTTTATTTTATTCTTGAAAAATAATTCTCAAGAACAAGAAAATGTGTTAGAATAATGAGTTTCTTTTCTCAAAAAAACTAAGGTGGTGGTTTCATTGAAAAATAGAATATCTTTTTATAAACATTTTTGCTGCATTCTCTTAACAACTTTTAGCAATTAATATTAGTATTATCTTATTTTCAACTCTCCAATATTGACTTGTTATATTAGGGTATATCTTTGAAGAACTTAGTAGAAGTTTATTCGGGTTTTTATAAGATTGTCTGTTAATGATGAAACTGATTTAGTAAAAAATGAATTTATATTGTTTTCAATTTTTAAAAATGTCTACTTTTGAAATTTTCTGTTTACATTCACATAAATTTTAAATTCTTAATTTTTTTTATTTCTGGTGGAATAATTTCTTCATGGTGTTTAGGAATAAGCATCTTGCATAGAAAGCCATCAAAAGCACCCCCTGATCTGTTTTCATTTCTTTCACCCTTCAGTAATGATGTCTGGGGATGTATGTTGGGTGCATATTTTGGTGTGTCATTACTATTGTTTGTTATGGCAAGGTAAGAATTAGATATAACGATAACCTTCAAAACAGTAGAGATATCTTTATATTTTTACTTAAATTGTTGATATACAGGCTGAGTCCTTATGAATGGACCAATCCATATCCATGTATCGAGGAACCGGAACATTTAGAGAACCAATTCAGTCTTTTGAATTCTTTATGGTTTACATTGGGTTCAGTGATGCAGCAGGGTTCTGATGTTGCCCCCATGTAATATAAGGTTTATTTTTATTTAATTATTATCTTCTACAAAAAAGTAAAAGAATTATTGTTTTTGTTATTATGTTTTACTCTAGATCTGTTTCAACAAGGATGGTTGCTTCAATCTGGTGGTTTTTCACACTTATTATGGTTTCATCATACACTGCCAATTTAGCAGCCTTTTTGACTGTAGAAAACAATGTTTCACCCTTCAGTGATGTTAAAGAATTGGCTCAACAGACTGATATAAAATATGGAGCAAAAAAGGAAGGAGCAACAGCTAATTTTTTCAGGGTTTGTATTTACATTTCACTCATTTCATTAATTAAAATGTTTCAGGTAATGTTTATCCCTTAAGTATAAAAAATTATCCTTTGGTATATTATTAAATTACAGCTATAATAGCAGCCATTAAGATTTATTTTCAATCCGGATAACAATTATTATTTCAACACACACATGCGGCAATATTACATTTGAAGACTTTGGAAGATGAAGGCTGGGTGTTGAGTGACTTTCTTATGGAATATATTCATAAATGATAAAACTCCAACTGTAATCATTACATATATATATATTTTATACTCTATTCCTGTGAACAAGATCATAGACATCATAAATGAGAGTTTAAAATAATATTTACAACTTAATTTGTTATTTTTATATTTATATATATTTAGAATTAATCATTCCATCATTCCATAACTACATTTTAACTTATCTTCATATGGTTCTTTATTGATGCAAAATGTGGCCAATTACATTAAGTGATGAGCAACATCATAAGGTATTTGAAAATAAAGTATTTCATAGAACATTCAAATCTAAGAAGGACGAGTCAAATGGAAAATTTAGAATACTCAATTCCATGAACTAAACCCAGTAAATATAATTGAAGCTATCTGTGGCTTTAGCCTATGTCTAATAAATAATATAATTGAAGAGATATATGATGTTGAAGCCAAAAAATACTGGTGCTTGAAAAAACAGACTCATTCAAGATTGTCCTTGGATGGAATCTGTCCAATTAACTTGAGCAGGAGATCTCTTAAGAAAATTACAGCGTTATACTATAAACAGAAATATCACATGTTTAATCTATGGCTAACGGAGTCCTCTCTTTGTAAGTTCGGTGGTCAGGAGGATGAAATAGCTTATTATATTACTTGGTGGTGCGACAGGTTTGCTGAATTAAAATTCCGATTATTCGGCAATGATAGGGGGACTGATCTCAAGAAAAACGAGCTCGTTAATCCAACAAGCCTACTTCAGTTTGTAGAGACTGCAGGAATAAACTCTCTGAATAAGAGTAACATTAATAGAGGTATACAATAGGCCTTCATGGCCCCAATGAATTTCGTCCCAAAAAAAAAAAATATATATATATAAATAATTGAGGAGATTGATTATTATATAGTGAATAAAATGGGGAGGGGATTAAGAGGGTGATTATTAGGGCTAGCAACGAAATAATTCCTAAAAGGTTAATATGCACTGTTCTGATTGATTATCATCTGAGGGGTAGACCTAAGGGACCTACTCATTGTCCTGATAATTTTGATTTCTTAATTATTTGTTTTAGGATTCTAAAGAAGAGATATATCAAAAAATATACAAATTTATGATGGATAATCCAGATTGTATGATGCCGAACAATGACGTTGGTGTAAATAGAGTTGTTAGCGAAGATAAATATGCTTTCTTCATGGAATCAGCCAGTATTGAGTATGAAGTTCAAAGGAAATGTCAGCTAGCAATGGTTGGAGATTCACTAGATAGTAAAGGATACGGTATAGTCATGCGTCAAAGTAAGTAAATAAAAAAAATTAACTTATTTAACAGCTTAAATAGAAATAGTTGATAAAAACTAGTCACTTCTATTTACTTAATAGAAGTTGTTACTCATTGATGTACTAATTAATGTTGAACTAGTTTTTAGAAGCATTTCAGCAATAACCAGAAACTATGAATACTAGTATAAATAATATCACATTTTACCAGATTCTTCATACAGAAATGCACTTAACAAGAATGTTGTTAGACTTCAAGAGAATGGAAAATTGACGCAATTAAAAGATAAATGGTGGAAAGAAAAGAGAGGAGGAGGTGCTTGCACGGTAAAATTTTCTCATTCCTTTATATGACAAAATAAAACAGATTCAGGATGAAACAAAATTGTTAGGATTTACAGTCAGGAATTTTTTTTATTAGGATAGCCGATGTTTTGACCCGAACATCCTCAGGGTTTTTATGATGATCCAAAAAATAAATAAATAAATAAAAATTAAAAAAAAAAAAAATTAGATCTAGTCACTTCGAATGATTCCACATGTTTGGATCAAAATGTCGGCTTACCTAATACAAAAATTCTTGACAGTAAATCCTGACAATTTTGTTTTATCCTAATAATTGATCAGTTTATTATCCATCTTTAAAAGATAAGCAAAGTAATAAATAATATTTTCTCAAATTTATCATATAGTAACTTGACCTATGTGTTATAGAGTGGAACTGAAGAGGGAGAAGCTAGTGAATTGAACCTGAACAATGTGGGTGGTGTGTTTGTTGTTCTGGTAGCAGGCTGCTTGATCGGTGTACTCCTTTCCTTCTGCGAAGTTTTGTGGGATATTTCCCAGAGGGATGAAAAGGTCATTATTTTATTTCTCACAATCTAGATTAATTTTAAACCGCCATGTTCTCTGCTAATTGATAATAAAACTAAATAAATAACTTGTTCATCAAATCATACAGAATTACTGATGTTAGATTTATAATTTTTGAGTACAGGAACTGAAATGGTTTAATGATTTTTCAGATTGTTTTGCAAATCCTTTGGATATAGGTTCCTCCTAAATTTTCAAAGATTCATTTGTAGAATTTCAAGTAGTATAAAAAAATGTTATGATAGGATTGGTAGTAAATGAGGGGACATACACACTTTTAGAGTATTAAAATAAAAAAAATAAAAATGAACACAGCTAGTATGCATATATAATTAAGTGTGATAATGAGCAGTGTTTCTTATGAGCATAGAATAGCTGATAAAATGAATGAGATTCATTTCAAGCAACTACCGCCTCCTAAAATCTTTGTGGGCTATAGCAGAGCTGATTCATTACTTATATATACATTTTTTACTGTAAAATTAAAGTGCTTGATTTCCATTAAACTGAATTTTGATTATTTTAATGTTCTATTTTTTCAGATATCATTCAAACATGAGCTAATGGAAGAAATTAAATTCATAATTAAATGCAAAGGAACTGTGAAACCTGTTAGAAAGAATAGTTTGACTTTTGCAAATTGTAATAATTTATCAAAAAGTAGCAGCAAAAGCAGCAGTACTAGTAAACGATCCAGCAAAAATTCATTCTCTTTCAGGTTACCATAAACCTAATTTTTGTACAATCACGTTTTCTATAAATGATAAGATTATATCATAAAAAAAAAAGTTTCTTAATAAATATTGATTATTTTTACAGCAATATTTGTAGTTAATTGCAGTATTGTATTCATATCTTTCTTTATCAATGTCACTGATTTTCTGCAATCCCTTTCATTTAATTTTTTTTACATTAACATCACATTTAATTTTATTGATAATAAAAATTTCAACTACTTTCAATAGTTTAGACTTACTTTAGACTTTAAAGAATGATAACATGTACAAATTTTAAAACTAAAAAAAAAAAAAAAAATGAAATTGGTCAAATTAATCTTCTTTCTTTACTAGCTGAGTAAAACAAAATAATTATGTTAATTAAATGCATATTTTAAATGTGTATTGTGAAAATATTTGCTTGATGTTTATTAATCCTATACCTGTTTAAAGTGTAGTTGGTTTGAAAAATTGTAAAGTTGACCAATTATCTATCTTTGTTATTAAAAAACAAATTCATACTTTTTTAAAAAAATGGCTACTTTAAATAAAAGTAAAAGTAGCCATTCCATGGGTCATTGCCAAGTGGAAATATAATATAAAAATACAACAGTGTAACATGCTACAAAAAAATAAAATAAAACAATAATAATAATTGCACTGTAAGATAAATAGGCTGACTTTCAAAAAATAATAATTATACAACATATACTTACAAGAAAAGAAAAAGCATGTACATCAGAAAATAGGCTTGCAGGAAATGAATATATTAAAGGATATGGGAAAGTAGATATCAAATAACACAAAATGTAATGTTCAGATATAAGAACATAATTGTATTTTTAGTTATAATTGTATTAATAACAAGAATACATATAGTACAATTGAATTCTGCATTCTTTATAAATTTACAAAATCTATATATATATTACACTTATATACAACGAAGAACCCACATACCATCTCTGGTTGGAATATTCTATTAAATTTTTTCAAAGGTTCAGCAACATTTAATTATAGAAAAGGCTAAACTAACAGGACATTAACAAGTAACAAATGATATTTTGTTAAACAGTGTAACAGGCTACAAAAAAATAAAATAAAACAATAATAATAATTGCATTGAAAGATAAATAGGCTGACTTTCAAAAAATAATAATTATACAACATATACTCTTACTCACATGATAAATATTACAACATTATATACATAACTATGTTATGTAAACACTGACAAAGGTACACAACAAAGCTTTAATGAGTTTAATTATGACTACTGATCAATTAGGTACTCAATGTGGTAATTTTTACACTTTATTTCTCATACAAATGTTTACACACAGCTGAACTTCGCTCCTGAAACAGATTAGATTATCATTTTAACAAAACTAAAATTTAATAAAGAAATTCTAATTAGGTATGTGCAATTCAGACTATGGGTCAGAACGGAACAGAATGTTCCACTACTGGTATTTGTTCCAGTTCTCGTTCTGTTTCATCTTCGTCCAGAACAACACTTGAAACGTGATAGAGAATAATGAAGCACATATGTGTAATACTAAAACTATTTAAAATGACTGAAAACTCATAGAGGCAGAGGAAAATGAAGATAAACGGAGAGGAATACAGAAAAATGAAGAAGAAAAAAAAAACTAGAAGTTTTGGGAACATTAATGAGAGCTCTAGAGCAATATTCTCCAAATGGGACATCTGAATCAAAAGCAATGATTGAATTAAACAGGTACTTTGAAAAGGATATTTTATATGACGAGGACCCAATTAAGTGGTGGTTTAGTCTGCAGAACAACTACCCAAAATTACACATCATTGTCAAAGAAATGTTGAGTATAGTGACCACTTCGGCTCCATGTCAACGAATCTTTTCAAAAGTGGCATGTTGGTTAACGAATGTCTGACTCATCTATCAGTTGAAAAAATAAAAATTGCTGGTCCTAAATTCTAATCTTTAATTAAATTACATAAAGTTTTTACCATTTTGTTTTTTTAATTCATTCTAAATTTTATATTATAGATTTGTTTGTATTTATATTTATTTATTTAATAAAACTATTTTTCGGTTGGTAAAATTCATATTTTTGTCTTAATTTTTCTTAAATCTTCCCTTATCTCAAGTTATAGAAAAATATTAATAAATAAAAATCCAGGATTGTATAAAGAACCATACATGCTTGGTTTGACTAACTGTTATTGTCTTGTCACACAGTGCACAATTGACTGAATGTTTTTTGTGAATCATTCAACAGGGACTTTCAATTGGACCTAGCATATGCAAAGTATTGTCTAGTAGGTATTCATTAAATGGAATTGATAGTATAGTGGTTGGTGGAAAGTTCACATGTTAAATATAACCACCAACTCTCTTACTGTAATTGTCCTTGATCTGAATTCTTAATTCGAAAGAGGAGGATCTGGCTATTTTCTACTGATCATAAAATCTCTCACTATAATCAAAATCTAAAAAAATTGTGACCTCAATGTTTAATTTAAAAACTTTCTTACACACATTCATCAATACATGATAGGACGGGAACGAGCACCAGTAAAAATAGGGAGAATAAATTCTGTTAGTGAGACGGTTAGTCTATTGTGCTGACTTTAGAATAAGCAATGGAAAAATATTATTCCTCTGTCTCAAACCTTGAATTTATGAGTGTTTTTAAAACTTAAATATACCATCCAAAGACAATCTCACTTCTCAGAAATACCTTTTTAAGAAACAATTATTTTTCATAAGATTTCAAGTTAAAACGATTATTAATGAACTAAGCCGTAAAAATCATCTTACCATCATCACTGGAATAACAATTATGACAATGGAGTTTGTTGTTCCGCACCCGAACATCTGTCCCGTTGAGACCATCACCTAACTGTATGCAACAAACGCAGCACTTAAAGCAGTCTATGTGGTAGAACAGTTGGAGGCTTTCGATGATCATGGCTGCTCCCCGACCTTTGAACACATAATGAATAATTAATAATTGGTAATTGGTTGACTGTCGTAGATAATGAAGAGAAGAATAGTTGGGGTGTTCAGTCAAAAATAAATTATAATATTTATTTTTTACATATGCCGACGTTTTGACCTGAAGTTTAGGCCTTCATCAGGGCTAAGAAAATAACCAGATAACAAGGTATGAGAAACATAAGTAATGATGGTAAAAAAGATAATAAAAAAAAAATTAAATAATAATAATAATGAATAATTAAATATGATGTAAACACTTAAGTTGTGTAATGAATAATAAAGTAAAAATTAAATACCTAATTCTTCACCACAATGAGAACACCTTTTCTTTCCACTCACACTCAACATTTTATCTTTGGCACTATCATTCTGAGGTGGCAAGTGGTAAGGCACTTCATTTGGTATATCTGGCCTGTAAAAGAAACGCACAAATGAAACCAACATTCATTAAGTATATTTAATTTTTTCTTCAGTAATTATTTTATAATATAAACCTTTTGTTACTTGTTATGAGCTAATTAAAAAGATGCAACATACATTGAAAATACTTATTTCCCCAACGAATTATAATAAACTCCATGAGCAACTTGAATTTCAGCAGTTCCATATTAAATTTGAATAACTTCCAATAATTCAATGACTAACAATCAGAGGTACCCATCTCCCCCCCTCAAGGTTGATGGACATGAACTTCCCCCTCCCCTTCCCAAAGGTATTTAATTGCACTCCTCTTCTTCATAACATTGCAAGAGAAAGTAGAATTTAAAAAATCATAGGTCATATACAATTGCACTTCCAGCGGTCTGTTCTATGCTTTCCTCTTGTCCCCTATTTTTAAACTTTTCATTTCAAAAAGTTATAACCCTTTCGAAATGTACCCCTCAAAAATTTTGATGGCGCAACTTGTGCCAAGAAAACCCCTCCCGGACAACTCTCCTAACAACTAATGCTTTAACAATATCAAAGATACCAATAAACAACATTACACAAAAGCTAACTAATAATTAAAAATAAAAGAAACCTAACAGAACTCCATTTATATTTAACTTACTGCTTCTATAAATATAAATAAATATTTTTATTTTTTTATAAATGAAAAAGATATTTTTACCTCCTCCTGGGAACAGTGGGTTCTGTTGCCTGCGCAGAGAGCCTGTTCTGCACCCTCTTAGTCAGGGTCTGAATTATGGAGTCAGGAAGCGGTTTTCCCCTGTTGGCTTGAGACCACTGCTGTTGGGGAGGTGTGCTGGTTGGCCAACCTCGGCCCTCAGGCCTCCCAGCCTCTGGCCTTATGGACCCAGCATACCTCTCCTGCAGCTCGGTGATTCTGCGATGCTCAGCCTCCTACAGATCAATTAGAGAATGATGAAATTGATTGAGGTCACATAATCAATAAACTTGTTCCTAACTGATGAATTATAGTTTTCAATACTGTTTATTGGATTGGACGTGAGTTATTTTTACTGATGGTGTGGAAGTGAGTCTTGAACGACATAATCTCACAAATTTCTTCCCAAGAAAGCGTTAACATAATCTCACAAATTTCTTCCCAAGAAAGCGTAAACATAATCTCACAAATTTCTTCCCAAGAAAGCGTAAACATGTTCTGGGGTGATTTACTTTTGATGTCTATATGGAATTAGCGTTTCATCATGACTAGCCCTTAATACGCATAGATACATATGTAGAATATTATAGATCCTTCCTAGTGCTATTGGCCCCCCGTTTTGGATACAAGTTTCCGCTTAAGCATGTCCATACAAAACTACACAGAGAACTCTGAGGTAGTTAAATACCTCTAGGAGGTTGGTATCATATTTCTAGAGTAGCCATCGAAAACTCGAAATCTTAATCAACGAAAAGCAGGCTTGGGTACTCTTCAAGCGCCATGGTATCAGAATTCTATTCCAAAACACTTCACAAGCTGGAAACAGCTATTATTGAAGATTTGGAACTCATTGAGGGCATGAGAAGATTAATTGCCAAAATTTATAAAAGGACAGTAGTATGAGCTACTAAATTAATTGAATTGAAATTTTATAGTTTAATATCCTTATAATTTTTGTGTTTTTAAAATAATTACTACTGACTCATATGCTAAAATCCAAAAATAAGTATTAGAAAATGCTTAAATAAAGTAATTTTGAAGTGATACGTTAATTCTGTCCACCAGTGTAGCCTTGTAGAACAATTTTTTTTATTAATTCATTAGATTAATATTTAAAAAACAAATTATAGCTACTAAAATAATTTTTATAATCTTAATATATGTTTTACTATAGCTCAATGAGATTTACAATTAGTATTATTCATTACCTTACGTGGATGGTTAGTACAACCCCCTGTTACAATACTGATCAAACACCTTCGAATAATGATCTTCTTGCAGATAATATGATTAATTAAAATTCAAAATATCACAAATAAGAATCATCATACCTGAATAAGCCAATGTTGGTAATTATAAGAGTCTGGAGGCCTTTGCTGTTTCTTGCGTACTTGCCAACTATCAGCACTTATCAATCTCGACCTTGGTGCAGCACTGAGAGCTTGAAGAGTTTGCCGACTCATCTGACCGTTCCTGTTAATAGTTTTTTACTCATTATTTGGAACTGATGAATGTATCTTTTATTATTCGAATAAAAAAAATATCTATTAATTAATATTTGTTTTGTTTTTACTCTCAAAATAATTATTTTTAAGGTTAAATTTTATTTTGAAGTATATTTTTTTGCTCTTTGATAATGTTTAAATTTTGATTTAATACCTCGTAAAATAATGAATTAAAACCAAGAAATTAGTGTAAACAGTTATACTTTACTATACAGTAAAAAAAAAACATTTATAGAATTATTCAATAATAGTGGAGATGAAGTTGACTTTAAATATAATAAAGAAGTCAGATGGAGAGAGAGAACATATAGCAAGTTTAAAACTTCTTTTAATGTGTGCCAGTGTTTCAGATTAAGTTTTGGATTTCCATCAGAGCTAAGAAAAATGAATAAAGAATAAAAATGGATAAAATATTAAATAGTGCATCTAATCCAATTGCTAAAAAAATTTACATCTAGATCAAAATTTCAGCACATTAAAAACAGAATATTAATAGCTCCTAAATTTTATCTATGATCACCGAAATCTCCATCATTATAATTTTTGACATAATTATTTGTTAAATATCATCTATATTTTTATTAAAACATTGTACTTTATAATAAGGAAGTATTTTTATTGGTGTATAAATTACAAAAATTAAAACTCACAGGAAGTTCTAGTTTTGATTATACTGGTTCTGGAATATTCTGGACTTTGTTCAGAGCTATATAAAGATAAAGGTTATGATATAACTTGAGTTATTCATCTTTGGCTTGTTTAAGTTCATATCATGTTAAATAGTCTATAGTACATGCTTTAGTCAGTCTGTATTCAGAGTTTAGCAGAGTTCATGTCTGTTATAAGGCAGGGATCGTTCAACATATCTATCCTGCAGTGTTACATATCTAAACTGCATACATATCTAAACAAAACATATTTAAACTGCAAGTTCTTGCTTCTAGTGAGTTAGGTGATAACAAAGTTTAAATAAGAATTCAGTTCATGTGAAGTTATAATTTAATTTGTGAAGAATACTTTTATTAATTTAATTAAAAATAGGTTCAAGTAACTGTATACTTTAGACCTAATTCGTCAAATATTGTTGTAAGTAGTGTCTTTTTGGAATTAATATTTGGTGCAAGGGAACCAGATTTGTAAAGAAAGAACAGATTATTATTAAAAGGACAAAATTAGGTTTTATTTTTACTTTATTGGAATAATTTATTTATTTAAGTAACCTTTATTTTTAAGGAGAATGAAAACGATCATTTTGATAGAAATCATTGTCTATGTAATATCGTCAAACATTATAAATAGACTGAATATTTTTTATGTATTTGAAAAATAAATAGTATGACCACAGATTATTAAAAAAATTTAAAACAATAATTTAATTTATTTAAGGTTAGTGAAGAGTATTGGTTTGACCTTCCCCTGGATAAGGAAAAATGAATTTGTCTAAACAATTACAGAAACTTATGTGAGTTTTTTTTATCATATGCATCTTTTCATACAAAATGGATGATATCTATATTAGCTGTTGCTAATTTATGGTATGGCAAAAATAAGAGGAATTTTATTTAGAGTGGCGATTATTATTATATAAAAAATATATATACATATTTTTCTAATTTATTATTAAAATGGTTTATTATTATCTGATAAAATAGAGTTCTAATATGCTATATTAAATGTAAAATCAATTGTAATGAGTGAGATGATGGCTTACCCATTGTGAGCACCAACAGCTGGATTGACGACATGATGCCCATTGACTTGTTGATTGGAACTCAAGCGTTGACTGCTGACATGCTGGACGGGGACTTGCTGAGGAACGACTTGTGGCAAACACTGAGTCAGGTGAAGGGGTTTGCTTGGAAGTACAGGAGGAGGTGGAGGGGGAGGTCGCCTTGGGGCATTTTCTTGAAGGTTTGGCATTGATCTTCTGTGGGCAGCGTACCTAAAATTTCATTTATTAAATAACAATTGATTATTATTTGAAATTTCTTCTTAGAAAATTAAGTAAATAAAGATTTATTTTTGTAAAAAAAAAATTACCTAGTCTTTGACTGGTGATGATAATTTACTGGCACTGTGAGATCACCCATTGATTTTCGGTAGTCTCGATATTCTAATTCAGGAGGTTCCATATGGGAAATATCTTGTAGGGATGACCGAGGAGTACACCAGTCAGCATCTTTCAGCTCTTCTCGACTTCGAGCTTTTTCCAAATCCTTTAAACATGTATATTTATAATCAATTAACATGTAAAGAAATGATCTTATAAAATCAATGACCAACATAAAATCCAACAAAAAAATAATACAAGGTAGTTTAAATTATAATCAACTAGCTTGGCCCCCCTTTATTTCAATTAAATACATGTATCCTACACATGAGGAATACATATACAACTTGATCTCTTTAAAAATAAATATAGCAAGACGTATGATTTAACTGTTTTTATGAAAGCTAATTAATAGTAAGATTTATTAAATATTCAGTTTATTTTCAAACTTAGAATTAGGTTAATTAAAATTTAGTTTTGAACATTTAGTCAGGACTTATTTCATTAGAAAAAAATCAATAACATTAAATTCAGTCAGATTTTAAGGATTTAATTAACTGATGCCCAAGCCAACATTTTTCTTTAACAAATATTGTTACTTTCATACGTTTCAGAGCCCTCTGAGTCCAAAAAAACACCGTTTAATTGTTTTTTTGAAAGGTGGTGAAATTACTTACAAAACTATATACAAATCATTCATTTCAGACAACTTTTAATAAAGTTACAGCTATTCAATTTCCAATGTAAGATTACGGGTACATATCCTGGATTCAGAAAGGGGTGAATAAGAGAAAAAATATAACTTAGTGAAAGTAAGAAAATCTGTTGCCTTGCATCACTTCATTATTACCTCTACTTTTAACAAAAATTATTGTTTGACAAAATTTGGCTATGGCAAAAAGATTTTGATCAATAATATTAGAGATATTGAAATTTTTACAGTTATCTATCTTAAGCCGGTTAACATTACTTTAGTTTATCAAATAAATCGTACTCAAATCTTTTCTTTGATCAATTTTCAGAAAGATAAATCTAATTCAATTTTTTTTTGTTTCTTGATGGACATATGTAAAGATATAAAAACTTTTCTGAAATAGTTAAGAAAGTTGTGTGAGTGGACACACCAGATTTTTTTAAAATTGTAACTTAGATATGAAGAAACGATACATACCTCTACAGAAAGATGGGTGTGTTTTGGAAAAATATGAGGTTGAGCATTCCTTATTGGTTCCGACTGAAGATGTTCCCATTCTATCCTTTCTTTTTCAGCTTCAAGCTCGCGTAACCTCATAGCCAACTTTTCACCTACAAAAGAAATAAAACATAAATAAACTAGTTAAATCACAGGTAAGATAGAACTACATGTTATTTCCAATATAATGGACTACAGGAAAAGATGAGTGTATGTGTGACAGTGTTATCATCAAAGTGCTCCAGTTGCCACAAAGCATTTTTAAAACAGCAGTTTCCAACTTAACAACTAATTTTCTATTTAGGAAAATTTAATTCATCGAAGTTTGAAAAGGTTCAGGAAGATATGACTCACTCCTTACTAAACTTTTAAAGTAAAAAAAATATAACAAAGTTACATATTAAACAATAGAATTGCATTGCACATAAATATAATTAAATTTCCATTAAAAAAAAAACTAATTTGTTGAAGATAAATTAGAGAGATGTTGTAATAAATTACCTAGATCTTGTTTACGAATTTTCTCTTCTTGTTCCAGGGTTTCAATAATTTCACGTTCTTTCTTCATTATTTCATCCTCTTCAGAAGTGGTGCTTTGATTTCCAAATGTCTAAAAATTAAAATTAACAAAATTGAAACAAATAAATGCCATAAACAATTATTAATATTTGATAAAACAGAATAAATAATGAGATAATCATTGGAAAAACTGTTGTTCATAAACAGATCCGAGGAAATATTAATTAATACAGGATGGTTGTGGCCCAAGGAGGTTCTTTCTACAGAACTTCATTACAGAGATTGAAAATACATTTTTGGCTACAGCCAGATTCAAACCAGAGTATAGGAGTTAGAAATGCAATTTCAGACCCAGTAATTTATAATTAATATAGTTAAAAAATGGTTACTATAATTATTTAATACATAAAAAAGAAGTACCTGAACATCAGCACTGATTTCACTGTCATTGCGGCTATGACTCCACGTTAGTTCTGGATGCTTGTGGTCCAACTCAACTCCAGAATCACGACTTTCCTGATTTGAATCACTTTCTGAGCAGACAGACTGGCGGTAGAGTTGCCTTTCAATCCTCCTTTCTTCAGCTAACAATGTAGTCATGTCAGGTGGCCTGATCAATTCTAACTCTGAAATCAATGTTACATCAATTCCGTAATTATTTATCATCAGCAAGATTTGTAATTTTGATTTACATCAAAATTTAATTACCTGGTTCAAAGTAACTATCATCATCATTTCCTTCAAGGCCCAAAAATGATGACCGTTTCTGGCGAATTTCTTTTTTTATTCTTTTTGTTGAGTCCAATCGCCTGAGTGATTTCTTGGGGGAGAAAAACAAAACAATATACATATGAATTAGGACATAAAATATTTTTATGAGTTTAATCATCATTAAACTATCAACACATTCATACTCACAGATTTTATAACTTTAGTATCACTTTCATCATCACTAACTTCAGTGGGTGGTGGGGGTGGTTTTTCTTTAGGAGGTACTAACGTACTTGGTAAAAGTGGAAACAGGCAGCTGGGGTTAGATTCCAAAATTATTTCGCTAAGCTAAAATAATATATAAATTATTAAAATTCAGAACTTAAATGAATTAACAAAGTGCTATAAAATAATAGAAATTAGCATGAATAATAACATTAAAGTTAATAAATTACATAATTTTTAAAAATAAAATAGTTCTATAAAAAAAAAAACTATATCCTAGAATAGTTTAACACATAAAGACAAATCACCTGATTAACAATTGAAACATTAGTATTCTGCACGCTATCATATAAGCCATTTGTCTGAGGTTCATCTATTTTGAAAACATTAATTTCTTGGTCGTTTCTTTCAAATGGTTGAATCGTGTTAGCAACAGCGATTATGTCAGTAGTAGTTTCTAAATTTTCCGAACTGTCGATAGAACTATTTATCTTGAATTCACTGTTTCTCTCCTTCTCACTTATATCACAAGTTTCCTGAATTAATAAAACAATTTTAAGACTTAACTAGAAATATTAATATTTATTTATATACTACTATAAAAAATAAAATTCCTTTTATTAAAATAATCTTTATGAATTTTGTTTAAAATTAATCAATTTAATTAATCTCTAATTAAAAATGTCATAAAAACCAGAAAGAAAATTGAAGTCAAAGAAATATAAAAGAATGATAATGACTACAAAACGAATTATTTGTAGCTTTTTTTATTAATATGTTTGTGGAAATAATATGTTTCAACAATTCAAGCCAAAAAAATTGACCAGTATTTGATTTGGTTTAAAATGGACTTCAATATTATTTAGATCTTAATAATACGATGGCTACTCAAAACATCAAATATTTTATAAGAAAAGATTCACTGAAACCTTTAGATAGAGAAGTGACTTTTTTCAAGGATTAATTTATACTGCAAGATAAATAGAAACTAGACACCCATATTCTGGATCAAATTTTTAACTTTTAAAATCTGCAAATCAAACTGTATTTAAGTTGTGAAGAGAACAACCCTTAGATAACAGAGAGCAGTAAATGAAGGTATAGGAAAATAACAGAGACTAAAAACTGTTTTGGCCAAAGTATCTTCCTGGAAGATCTACATAAAACAAAAACTTTGAAAAAGTAATTAATTGTAAAGCGAAGAGAAGAATTTTTGGGATGATCAGTCAGAAATAAGAAAGCAAAAATAAATGATAATATTTATTTTGATGATAATATTATAATTTATTTTTGTCTGCTTATTTCTGACTGGTCACCCCAACCATTCTTCTCTTCATTATTCATGAAAGTCAACCATTTACCCACAATTAGTAATTAATTGTAAATTTACCATTACATTGATATATTACTTGAGAAAATTTTTATGTAATTCATTAAATAAGTTTGTAAAAAATCAGAATTGGGATGATAGCATAAATAAGAAATAGGAATGTCCAGTTTTGATTTTAAATGTCATTTCTATCAATCATTTTAATTTAAAAAATTAATAAATTGTAAGTTAAGACAAAATTAATATTTAGGATTGAGGAGGCATAGTGAAGAAGATGAGCTTGAAATCTAAATAATCTTTTTCCAAGGATTGGATTTTCCAATTAAGCATATTTTAAATAATTATGCATATTTTAATATTTATAAATATTCTATTAAATCCCAGTATTTTTAATTATTATTGAAATGAAAGAAATAATGTAAATGCTAAAGACAAGGATACTGTAAGTGAATCATATAGTTAGGGAAATGAGATATTTACTTAGAGCTCTTTCTTCTTAAGACTCGCTCAATCAGCACAGTAATAGAAAGCTTTAAGCAATCTAAGGAGAAAACTAAGCATAGCAAAGCAAAATTTCTTCAAGAGGCTAACTACAATAATAAATAAATGAAATCATATAGACAGCCACACTGCAAAAGCCTGTGAGGATAATTTCTATGGAAAATGATGTTTTGAGCTTTTCTGGCCAATCATGTCTAGGCACATATTCTGATCCCACAAAATGAAAACTAAGATGTTTCATTTCTTCTCTATGGTCTTTTGTAAAAACCTGTGATTTAAAAACCAGCAAATTGTGATATAAAAAACTGTAAGTGAGAGTGAAGATTATATTACGGTAACACATTGTTACCGAAAAAACGTAATGAAACGCTCAATGAAAAGTGGACATTTAAATACAGAACGTATAAAGCGTTTTGCAAATAGAATAAAATATGAAATAGCTTTAATAATAGTTTAAAATTAATTTTTCTCATACGCTTTGCATTCTTTTTTAAATTTCTAATAAGTGACAGGCAATTCCAGGACGGCACCTCTGGGCAAATGCCAGGGTTCTCCTGCTTTGCTTACCATAGAACTAGGCAAAACTAAGAAGAGAGCGGTAAGCGGGAAAATAATATTAAACAGCCTTCAAAACAATTGAAAACTCCTGGACACTGCAAAATGAGCTTGACTAGAAAAAAGCTACAATGCCATCGATTCTAAATAGTGAGAGACAGAGAATTGATTTCATTAATTGGAAAATTTAACACAAGACAAAAAACGAACTCATGAATCTTTGAAATTGCAAGAAGTTCAGAAATTAAGTGATCTACACATCAGGTTACCTAGAACTTACCTAACATTTGTACATCAAACCATGTACATAAAGAGTTGAGAACATTAAAAACGGTACTTTCATAGACTACTACAGAATGGGGTGCATGCATTCCGTCCGAGCTGCCTCTACAGTGGGAGACAAAAAACTGAATAACCCGTTTGATCAAATATTTTACAAATTTTCATTTGAAGTATTGTTTCTCTACATTTTGGAAACTGACTGTGTTCCTGTCATGCTTTGATCATTATCAACAAAGTTATGAGTGTTACTAAAGTAAACTTGATTGCATTACCTAATTAATACCTGTTTTTCAATGTAACTAAAAAGCTATAAGTTAGAAGTTATGTGCCTCTAAAAGATTATTTGGCACAGATATGATTAAAAAAGTTACATAGACCATTACATCTCTGTCTTAGGCCTGCAAAAATAATTGAACCGAAAATATAATGCTCATAGAACAAAAATTACGAATTTTTTTTGTTGCCTGAAATTTTTTAGTTTTTGTTCTGATAGGCTTTTGCAGTATGGCTGGCGATATATTATTATGGTATTATATTAGAATTATTAATAATATTATACTATTATTAATACTGCTATAATATAGTATGGTTGTTAAATAAGGAAGAAGTAGTGAAAAGTTAAATAAAAAGAAATCATGTTATATATAGTAGAAGCTAATAGTTATCCAAAGCCTCACCTCATTAGGTTTAGAAAGTGAAGCATGAAGAGAAACATATTCATTTGAGGAGAGAGATTCTTTAGGGAATGTGTTATCTGTAAATTCTATTTCGTTAATGTCGGTTAAAATGGCATCACCCTTATTACTTTCCACATAAGGTGCAACTTGGTTAAGATTTTGGTTATTGGAATCATTTTTGACCAATTTGGAAGCATGAGGTTCTCCGATAGTTTCCTCTTTTAACTGTATTCCTTCTTCATAATGACTAGACCAAGAATTTGTAGGGGAATGAGAACTATTTACAAAAGGATCCTCTATGGCAAGAGGAGAGGAAGTTGCAACAGGCTCTGGAAGGGCCTCCTCACAAGGAGTCAACACCTCACAATCAGGTGTCAAAGATTTAACTTGAGAAATGTCCTCATCACTTACATTCTTTAAAAGATCTTCATTCTTGATTAGTTTTGTTTCTTCTTCAATGGGGGGTTGATGATTCATTTTTATATCATCCAAGATATTACTGTCCAAATGTAAATCGTAATCATCAGCTTGGCTGACAGAACTCGATACATCAGCAGTATGAATACCTGAATCTTCACGGTCGGTGTCACCACTAAATGTAGAAGCTGGATAATTTCTATAATCTAAGTCTTCGAGGCTCTGGACACGTTCAAAACTGCTGTTGGACATATTTTCTTGGTTTATATCTAAACTATCAAGAGATCTATGCCTAAAGTGTTGCTCTCTCTTGTTATATATTTCATCGGGGCTCAAAGATCTGTTTTCGTAAGAGCCATTAGTAGATGATTCCTTAAAGTTGGACAACTTCTCATCAAATGTCGGATCTACGCTTGGGATGACTGTTCGAGTCGGTTCTTTCTCACAGGAAGAATGCAAGCTATTCAACCTTTCCTTAATGGAAACAGTTGGTTCGACGACATTATGAGGTTTTGGAGAGTTAGATTTCGATTTTTGAAAGCTGGAAAGTCTATCTTTAATAGACTGAGAAGAGAGAGGTTCACTTGAGCGTCGTGGCACAAAATTTGAGTTAGAGATTTTTTCAATATTAGAGAGCCGATCTTTCACACCCGTTGTTGTGTTGATTGAACTAGCTATGTTTGTTCGAGAAGAATCGATACTTTCTTGATGTTTTTCGAGTGAAGACAATCTTTCTTTAATACTTTTCGCTGCTGAAAGTTCTGAGGATGTTTTGTTCATTTTATTATGTTCTTCAGTTTCCTTTATTTTTTCGAATAATTCTCTTCTTTTATGAACATCTACTTTAGGAACTGCTACAGGCTTTTTAGCAGAGTCAGTAGCATCTCCGTTACCTTTTGTTTTGTTTAATTCTATTTGACTGATGTAGGTATCTATTTTTGTGAGCGAGCCTCTTTTTGGTTTGGCAGGTATTGGTGGACTTTCTTTTTTCGAATAATCTCTCATGTCACCATCGATCGATCGCAAAGACTTTGATTTGACTCTTGTTTCAGCAAAGGTTACATAACTTTGAATAGCTTTATCGTACGTGTACTCCTCACTTTCGGTAGATTTTGAATCTTCTTTTGAGTCGGAGTTATTTCCATTTTCTAATGGCATATTATCTAAATTTCTGTTCAGTTCTGATGACAGTGATGAATCATGTGAATTCTCCGAGTGTCCATTAACCTGAAATAAATAAAATATGTAATTTTATAGTTGTTATTCAAGAAACAGAATAGAATAGCTTCTGACAATATAAATTAAGGACAATATTACAACTAATATTTTATTTCACACTAAAATAAAATAATGGTGAAATAATTGAAATTGAAATCAATGTTCTATGGGAAAAACATTACCCAAAACTAAAAATATATAAACTGTATATAAACCCAAAACTGCAATATATATATATATATATATATATATATATATATATTATATATATATATATATATATAAAAAAGATAAATTGTTACATTAACCTAACTAATTATTTAATTATAGGGTTGATATAACTGATGGAGACATTAACATGTAAAAATAAATATAAATTTTATTAATGGTAATTTTAAAGGGAATAAATAAATTATTTATGATAAACTATTCAATAAAAATGAATTTCTTAACAGAGAATAAATATTTCTAAATTATTGTTTTTTACAATTTAACAGATAATATGGATTTAGCTGAATTTGATTCAAAAGATATACATGACATTTAAGACATTTATGAAAATTTTTAATAAGATTTCACAGAAGGGGTAATATATTAGCAAATGAATCTATCAATTAAAATTTTAAGAAAATTAACATCAATAATAAAAATAAAACAAAGAACAGTTAAAATAAATCATGAGCTCACAGTCAAATGCTTTAAAATATAATGAAATGAATGAATTAAATAAAAAAAAAAAAAGCTGAAGATACCTCGTCATTTCTGTCTAACTCTAAAGAAGAGTCATTTTTATTTCCTATTCCTAAGTCAGAAAGGTCGTCTGAATCATCATTCCAAACAGGGAGGCTTGATTTCCTACCACGGGTATTCCTTTAAAAAATATATAGATAAATAAAATAAGAAAAAAAGAAAATAAATAAAATGTTTAACTTGTAAGGAAGCAGTTATAAATTTGTGCACTAAAATATTTATATAATTATGATTAATTTAAGATTTTAAAATCGAAAAACAAGTTGAATACTATAAAATTCACACCTCTCTTGCATCATTTCGTTAAAAGTTTTGCTTCGCCTTCGATTACGTTCGTGTTCTTCCAACTCCAATTTCTTAACTTCTACAACCCTTTCGATGATATGTTCTTGCCTTTTTCTGCGGCTGCATTTCCAGTTGTCAAGGTTCTAGGGTAAAACAAAGATAATATAAAATTATGTGGACATATGTTTGTATAAATACAAAAGAATATGCAATGGAATAGGTAAATATGTATCATGTATCTTAATAATGACATAATCCTATTCAATGTATAAACTATGCATTTTTCCATTGTTTTTATAAATAAAATTACAACAAAAAAAAAAATTACCGATTGCCAGTCTTCAGCCTCATCCCTGCGCTCCTTCTTGGCTTTTTTGATCTCTTCGACCTTCTTGAGCTGCTCTTGGGCTGAGCGGTAGAGGTCACAAGGTCCCACTTTCACAAACTGCAGGGGATTGGCAGCAACTTTAGGGGTAGTCGCTTTAGCCATGCGCCCTGACTCCAGACCATCAATGGATGACTGCATAAAAATATAAAATATTAATTATAAATTATAAAATTTGTATAAGTTATAATGGTAGATAATTATAACCTTAGTAAAACAAAAATGTTAAAACTTACTAAATAAAAAAAATTTCACTTTAATAATAAAACATTAAAAAAAATAATACTAACGAATTTTTTTTTAATGATAAAATCGGTGAACAATTTTGAAAAATTATTAAAAATGGTTTAAATCTGGAAAAACAACAAACGATACAAAAATTTACATTCTAATTAAGTTTCATCAGACATTTATTAGCATGTCTATCAGTAATAAAAGAATAGTAAAAGGTTAAGATAAGTAATTTATTAACTTTAACACTCTTTTGTTCTTTGAATAGCGCAGGAACTATGGCTTCCCCTAAAAAATCTTTTAGTCAATCTTTTGAAGAATGAGAGGTAAGATTAAAGGTTCCATGCCAAACAACAATCATAAAATTTTGTCCTGAATATGGCATAATAGGACATAGTGGCCTAAACTTAAATTTTAGTAACTATTCATAAAAAAACCTATTTAATTAATTATAGTACTAAGCGTCAAATGCAACTAACAATATTCAATTACAAATATTGTTATAGTTTTAAAATTAAAAATTGTATGCATTTTTGTTATTTTTAAATAACGCTGATATTGACAATTAACATGCTTATTGTTAAATTATCAATATTACGGATGGAATTAAAGATAGTATTAATCACTATGAAATCATATATATATGAGCAATATTCAACTAAATAATGTAAAATTAAAGACTAAAATCATATATTTTTTTAAAAAATATTAATTAAAAAATGTACTCAAAACGATTAAAGCTGCAAAGATAATTGTTTTCGCTTGATAATGTATTAAATAAAAGCAAAAAAGTATTAATAAAAGCGAAAAAAAAAAAAAACTCGCTCAACACTCTCCGAATATACTTACACATCTGATGTAACAAGGATAATATCCACTCCATTTTCTCTGAACAAAAATAATAAAAATGATTTTTTAATCCCTATATAAAATTTTAACTTAAACAATAAGTAATAAACAATTTTAATAACTTTATATATATAATAGCAATGTTATCAATTCAAAACAAAATCCTATACATTCTCATTTTAACTTTAAACTTCGTTTGTATAAGATAAGGGAAAACAGTTAAAAAGACATGAATAACATACTACATTGTTATGAAAATGTAATTTAAGATCAGAAGTAAAATTAAAAAAAAATAATAAATAGATAAAATATATTTCAGGAGGATTTCGATTAAATTATTTATATGGAGGTTAGGGACCCTTTTTTAGGAAATTATTAATATCCGGCTGAAACATTGCAAATAGCTTCATCTTACTATAGATATTATTATTATTATTTACTATTATTATTTACGAAAATTACCGGAATTGGGGAGTTTTCAATCTGGAGCTTCACAAACTTAGTCTATTTAATTAGGTGCTAAAAATTCGTAAATACCACTTGCTTTTCACTTTAATCGGAAGATAACTTTAGCATAAAGTCGAGAAAAAAACCGGAATTCAAAGATATTTAGCCGTTTGGGGTGACCTACGCCCCCAAATTATCAAAATAACGAGGTTATATAGGCCAAACGGCTCAATATTTTCGAAGGCCAACTTTTTCCGCGACTTTGTGCTCAAGTTATTTTATGATTAAAGTGGAAAGCAAATGGGTATTTACGAGTTTTTAGTGTCTGATTAAATATACAAAGCTTGCAGAGCTCCAGATTGAAAACGTCCCAATTCCAAGATTTTTCGTTAGTAAAATATTTGTAGATTACGACGAGATGGAGCTATTTCCAAAGTTTCAGCCGAATGTTAATAATTTGATAAAAAGAGACTTGTTCCACGGACTAATACATATACATATAAATCTTAAAAATAACATTTTATTATCGGAGGAGCACTTAGATAAGAGGAACCTTAGACCTAATTTTTATTTTTCAGTAGATTTTTATTTTTGTATAGACTAAAATAAATAACAATTTTTTAAAACTTGAACAATACGTGATAAGTATCACATGGGAACTGGACAACTACATATCTTTTGGTTATAATAATGATTTATTTTAAAAACAAAACAAAAAAATGGTACATTTAAAGGCCTTAAAACGGACGGATTTGATGTCTGTGTCGAAATGTGTAAAAAACAATTTGTCTCGTCTTGATACATCCGTTTACATGGGGAGGTTACAGGCGTGGGTTCACGATTTCAATTAAACATTTATTGATGATACTAGGTCAAAACATTTTAGACCTATGTACGAGGATTATTATCAATGCGCCCTAGGAGCCGAGAAAAAAAATACTTCATAAAACTTTATTATTTTTTTATATTAGTTTTCTGACTTTGTTCTACTTGGATTTCTAAGTTATTATATTTCAATTGGTTTAGTTATTTATTTAAAAGAAGAAAAACATATCGATAATTGCATTAATAAACTAATTCTAGTGTATAATAAATTACAAAAACCCAAAAACGCTTTTAGTAAGGTACGCCAAGTAAATTTTTGTCATGAAGAAATGAATCAGATTTTTCATCAGCGTTCACTAAAACACTTAAATACATGTTTGTTTTGAAACAAAAATATAAAATTTTTGACTTAATTTTATGAGAGGATTTTTTTTTCATACCGTTCACAAAAATATTCATAACTCCTCAGGATTTTCTGCTAAGTCAACGTTGCTACAACCGCTAGAAGCTAAATTATTTCTCTTCAAAACCATATTAATAAGTTTTAGATTTTACGACTTTATAAGGAATAAATAAAGGAAAACTCAAAAGTTTTATTTCTTTTCTCCAAGAATAATTTACGGGCGTCTGGTTTGTACTATTTCGTATATATTATAGAACCATAAATCCATGCTTATTTTCGTGTCGATAAGTGGAGCCACGTCGAAGTTATCACAATTTTTGCGATTTTCGAATTGCCAGTTAAGTGATAATTTTGAGGAAAAAAATCTTACTTTTTGATTGCTATGAAAATTCTAATTCGACGATTTTTCGATAGGCGAAACATAAATTTCAACTTTGTTTCTCTTTAAAAAAAAACTGAACCTACTTTACTTCATAGGTCAGAACTAATATTGTACTTATACTTCAGCTGTATGGCAAATATATATATATATATATATATATATATATATATATATATTATATAAATATTTTCTATACCGGATGGGTATCAAAAGTAAGATTACATGCCCAAAACCTGGTGTTTTATTTTATGAAATATATTTTTTGGGATAAATAAAGGTGATATTCGTTTTTCACACCGCCAAAAACTCTTAGATGAAAGTTTTTGTTGCAATCGAAAAATATATTTTTTTTCTCAATATTCTAAGATATATTAAGAGCTCTTATGTATGTAAACATAGTTTCATCAACACCAAGTGTTCTTTTATTAAAAAGTAATCGCTCCAATCAGAAATCACTTCTCGGGAGCTTTGTAAGTTAGTTAAGGCTGGAATCCGTTTATATCGCTTGCTATATCGTTCCCAACAGGCTTAGTATGTAGTAGAAAGAGGAAACTGTCCCCAAAATAAATAACTATTTCAATGTTATCAATAATGGAATAGGTTATAATGTTATATAAATACTGACCTGCCTGGAGTCGTTGCTGGATTCTGAGGTAGTGCTGTGTCTTCTCTCCATTTTCTCAGTTTTCCCATTACAGCCTCATCTAGAACATATCATCTTATCAAAAATGGGTTTCTCACCCTTCACCTAGCAGTCCCTACATACTATTGTCTACAAAATAGTCACATCTGTCAACGACAATTATGGTCATAATTTTACATGCAGCGTAATTAGATGGTGAAATTCAGTTTGGAATTTCATCGAATCAGAAATTAAAATAATTACCGTAAAACTTCACCATATTGATGAAACAATTTTAACTACATTACTTATTAATAAGAAAATAAAAAAGTAGTTAAAAGGTTATTCTATGGGATATTGTCATGGGAACCAAGCGAATAGAATTTTTTCCAACAGTTCATTCAGAATTAAAAAAAAAAATACATAAAAATGAGAATGCTTCAAAAAGAATTTCAAGTAACAATTTCATTTTTCTTTAAAAATTCGGTCCCTGATGGGTTGAAGTTCTAAATTCAATCTTTGCAAATAATTAGAAATGTTTTGGTATCGTTTTGGCGTTTTACCATCGAAGATCACATATGGAATAAAGCACTAATAAATAGATTCAGTGAAGAATAAATATTAGATGTCTGCTATTTTTATTTCTCCTCTTTTTATAATCCATTAGAAAACGCATCCATAACTTTTATAACTGAATTGCTTCAACAAATATTATAAATGTGACTATGATCCCTAAGTTGTTCAAATTTTATCTGTAATTAAGAATCAAATATCATATTTAGTTATTAATCCCTTTCTTTGTAATATTTTTGGTTAATTTTGTAACTCCAAGATATGTATCCTGGTGTCAAAGATGAGTAGTACGAATTGTCCTGATTTGTTAATTAAAAAAATGGATTTATATTGAATTAAAAATTATTTTTTATACATTTTTTTCAACTTTTATTTTAATGATAAGTCCTTATAATCTAGAGGAAAAGAAAACAAAAAAAAAAAAAAAAAAAACCTTTCTCACAGGATATTCAAACAAAGATTGTTTTTAAAACACACATATTTTTAGTATTAGTGAGTGGGGTAGTTCAGTGGTAGGGCACTGAACTTCCAATGCTCGATGTTCCAGGTTCGAATCCCGACTCATGGCAGAAAATTTATTTATTCTTTTTCATCGGACGTGGAGCGATCCTGGGGTAGAAAGACCCTCTTGGGTCACACACAGCCTCTAAAAATGGGTACTCATAATTAAAATAATTAATTAAGGAAGGAAACTTGGCGGTTGAGCGAGATCTTGACCCGATCTCCTCCCTGCACAACCTTGAAACAGTACTTTTCCGAAATTGTACTGAATCCAAGACCCTTCATTGTTTGTAGCGGACCAGTTTTTTAAAATACTTTTTATTGTTTCTTCTTATTGATGAAGATAATTTTAAATTACACTGGTTTTTTTTATTCTTATAACTATTTTTAAGAATGTGGTACAAATTCTTTCAACCTGTCCTTGGTTGCCAGCTTGGTTCCACTTTAAAACAAAATAATAAGAAAACATTTAATTATTTAACAGAGAAAATGAGAGACTTTTCTTTTTTTTATTCATGCTCCCAGGAAGCTGAGGTATGAAATCGAGACTTTTTTGACTCCTAAAATTGATTAAAAAACATAGATTATCACAAGAAGTCCCAAAACGGATCCAAAGTAACCCATTTAGATGGTGATCGTCTGTTCAGATGTTATTTTTTAGACTATCTATAAGAGAACTATCGATAAGAGACTGTCTTTGCTCCGCATTTATATGATGTTGTCACTTTCTGGCCAAGAGATGCCTTGAAAGATAAGTAAATAATAATTAATTTAAAAAAGTGTTTGACAGATTTGAGCTTTTGTTAGTTCGCCCATTTTGACGGTACTAAAGATTTTTAAAGAAGAATATATGAAAGATATTTTATTAAACCGCTGAGAGGACGCGGTGGCTAACAGGCGAGGTGGAGATGCCCCGAGGAACAGGAGCACAATGGCCAAGTCCTGTTACTCTAATATCACGGCCTTTGTCTGCGGTTCCTGGAACCTCCAGCCAACGCCCTCTGGAGTCTTCAGCTACTTCCACCAACCAGGGGAGAGCTATCGGATATCTTCCATGTCGTAAGCAAACGATGATTGGATTATCAATAATTGGAGTGTAGATAGAATTACTAAAGCTTGTATGAATATTGTCTGAAAGCGTTTCAGAATTCAGGAACGCAAAACCAAGGACATAAACGTAACAACTTAAAAGTAAATAATCACAATAAGAATCAGAAGTATGACATTCTGCTTGAAGAATTTGTCAAAAAAAAACAAAAAAAAAACAGTAATTCCAAACCAACTCATGACATATGACACTTCTTGGTTGTAACTATAGTGCGTTTTAAAATATTATTGTGCATTTTTTGTTTTACTATTTTTAATAATGGACCATTGTAATCGACCAGAAGATTTAAAAATTTAACCCCCTCCCCTCAAAATTTTACGTTTCAGGATAGGTATAATTCGAAAAACGAATAAAATTTTTTTGTCCATCTGCTGTCCGCGCATTTTCTCCGAGACTAAAGGACTAATTTTTTTAAAATTTGGATTTAAAGTCAGAGGTCACCTGAAGATGATCCTCCTACATCGACGTTACTATCCGTCTATTCCTTTCAAGATGACGGACGAAAAACTCGGTTAAAGTATTCTTCTCGATGCCCGTTAAATTTATCTATATAACATACTTCATCGAAAAGAAACTGGAAAAAAAGTTATATGAAGGGTGATAAAATTAGATTTCCGAATAACTCAAAAAAAATTCAGTTTTTTTGTTGATATTGTATATGGTTATTTAAACGTCGATGAAATTTCCTTAAAAAATGTTTTAAAATCGGATAATTTGGAGCAAAGATATGGTCTCTAGATATTTTTTTTTATTCTACTGCAAAGGCTTTTGTTTTGGTTTTTGATTTTTGAAAGTTTAGTTGAAGTAATGCTATTTTATTTATTTTTTTTTAGCAAATTACTAATGATGAAAAAAAAATGTTTAGGCCAATAATTGGAATCACTTTTTATGTATAATTGTCTGGAAATAATAAATCATTGGGAAATAATTTTCAGTGTTTTTCTAGTAATTAACAAGTGTGTGAGAAATAAGGAAGCATACAAGATGGACGAAGCTACACCACATCAAATATTTAAAAACAAATGAAAAGGACTTCCAGTAGAAACTCCTCATCTATCAAGAACCTCCATCATTACAATGAGAACGCTTCGATTCTACGGTTTTATTATTCTATTATAATATATTACGGTCTTCCTTTACTGATGTTTTATTCTTCGGCAAAATTGTTATCATAAGGAATATAAAAGAAATTTCTAAAAATTTTATGTGTTTTTATAAGTATGAGATTTTAATGATTTAATGAGGCAGAATCCACTATTTAATTAGAATTAATACATTCATTAAATTCTGGCAGAATATTTGGCCTGCGAAAGGACGGTTTGCAGGATCAGAGGAGGGTTAGTGGAAACTGGACTAAGCAGCAGCGTAGGAATCCTGAAGAATTTCTATGAAATATTGAGACAAATATAAAAATCAAACATTAATAGGCTCTAATTGAATTTTTTTCTTCATACATCATAAGTCGGGTTAACACATTTCAAAAAGACCAGATAAACAAGCAGACAAAAAACATTGTATTTACATGTTTCTGTATTTCCAGGGAAACAACGTCCATGAACATAAGGAGTCGAATTTTTCCTAACGTATTGTAATTTTTAAAGAGAAACAAAATGATGCAAAAGAAAATAAAGGAAAATGCAGAAAATTAATTTAAATGGTACCAGCAGCAATTAAATTCAACATTCAAGACAAACAATAAAGAAATATATAAAAGCGTTTCTAGCGCTAACACAAATTTTCTTTGATTTATCTTGAAAAACCGACAGTAGATGAACGGTCACAAACTTAAAGCAGAACTACCAACCTATAGAAAGACTCTATTTACACACTCTTGTTTCCCATGGTTTGTGAAATAGGTAACCGTATTTTTAGAATACTACTTCTCTTCATCCGCTCTTCTATTGGGGAATACACAATGCGGCGGTTGATGTAGGGTAAGTAATGTTTTAGGCCTCAATAACAAACGAATAAAAAAAACATTATACGCTTTCGTAAGCATCTGAGACGATAATTTCATTAAATAAAAAATAGTTTTAATCGATAATCTGCTATGTTGTTTTTGTTTTTTTTGTAAATGGGCTGTATATCTATTTCTATCTCTGCTTCGACTTTTCGTTGATATATTTAATGACATAACTGTTTCAATTTGGTTTTCCCATATATATTTTTTTCTTCGACCTCGTCTTAATTTATTTCTCAAAGTTGAATCCCAAAAATGTAATATTATTATCACATAACGTCCTATAGCCCTTCCTCCCCCCCCCAAAAAAATAGATGAAATTCACGGGTTATAAAACAATTCAATGTAGTATCGATTTAACAAATCAAGCCATAAGTAGACGAATTATTCTGCTAGAACGTATCCTCAACAAATAGGTTACATGACTCTTCATTGTTTTGGGAGAAAACCAGGTAATTGAGTCTGTGTGCTGAACATATCTCTTTCTAGCATAAACTTTGTTCAGAAAACAGTACGTCCAAGCCAAACACTGAGACTACAACACATGACTCTTCTTTTTGTACCAGTAAAGGGTTTTTAATTGAGTATATTATTCTATTAGCTGACACTAGTGCAAGAAATGAGGAAGCCTGTAACATGGACGAAGGAATGCCGCAACGAAAAATTAAGAAGGAGAAAAGATAAAAAATAATTCCAGTAGAAACTCCTTATCTACTAAGGCGTTCCGACTACTGTAACGTCCATTACGAGAGCATCTCCGGCTACCGGGTTTTATCGTTGATGGACTCCGTCCCGAACGACGTACGTTGTTAATTCCAAAGAGGTAGAAGCTGCTAAGAGGCTGAGGACACGGCAGTTCGTGACAAGTGAACACGGAGGAGACAATCAAAATTCTCACGTGATCCCGCGATAGCTACCTCAAGATGGAAAGAAACGGGCAATAAATCAGTCTGCAAGATGGCGCAAAAAATAATAAAAAAAAAAATATTACTCAACGTTCGTGATGACATAAAATTAAATGAGATAACCTCGGATCGTGAACCTGTATCGTTGCTTGATTAGACTTTCCTACTAATTATCGAATAATTACTAAGTAAACAAAAACAACTTTAATTAATCTAAAAGGAAAATCAACCTGATTAAATTATCCTCAGTCGTTATCTAAGAAATCAAACCATTTAATACAAAGAAACAGTAAACATGTTAAATAGGATACATCTAATAGCATGTAATCCAATAATATAAAAATAATACAGTTTATAATCAAACATTTAATAGTGCAGTTCAGTGCTTGGCTTGGACGTACTGTTTTCTGAACAAAGTTTATACTATAAAGTGAAATGGTCATCACCCAGACTCAACCACCTGGGTTTCTCTCCTGGTGACTCAATCAAGAGTCAAGTAACCTATTTGTTGAGGATACGTTCTAGCAGGGTAATTCGCCTACTTCATATCATCTATCGAATATCATCTATTTTGGGAGGGGGGGAGGTGGGAGGGGCGGGAGGACATTATGTGATAATAATATTATATTTTTTGGGATTCAACTTTGAGAAATAATTGAGACGAGGTCGAAGAAAAAATATATATGGGGAAACCAAAATGAAATAGATATGCCATTAAATATATTAACGAAAAGTCAAAGCAGAGATAGAAATAGATATACAGTCCATTTACAAAGAACAAACTTTGTGTTCTCTTTTTTTGTTACATATAAAAAAAAATTGTTTAGTCCACTTATCAGTAATTAAAGTCGATTTATCTATAGATTTATTTAAAAGAAATATTTTTTGGATTGGAAGATCAGTTTTATGATTCGTATGCTTCCAAAAAGACAATTATAATTAGGAAAGAATGAAAAAAAAAAAAACCTTCAAAAAGAAACCAACTCAAAATAAAATACAGCATTTGCTTAACTTTTCGCTCTATAACTTTTTTTTAGTATAAAATTCCTTATGGTTTTTTTTTTTTTTTTTAAATGATAAAGCTTATATAGAGCGAAATCCCATGTTTTGGAGCATGTAATTTTCGTACAGTGATTTTCGGATTTTTTTTTAATTGAGTCAAGAAACTGATATCAGTGATTCATGTTCAAGTATATCCCCATCCTTCACATAACTTCTTTTTGACTGAATCAGAAAATTGCATTTTTTAGTAAATCGTGTAAAAAGAATTATGAGAGAGTCATAATGATTTCATCGTTGGACAGAGCGGTTTTGGACATAGGTGAAGATGTACGACTTTAAGGGATCCGGGAATCGGTTCATAGTCAGTAGTAGAAGACAGGAAAATACCAATGAAGACACAGTTGACATCGAACAATGCCATTTAATCATGAGAAAACCTGGAAAGAAAATTCCCTTTTCCATGGCCGAACCAGTCAGGGGATAATACTATTGCAGAATCAGGTTCTCAGCTCGTAGAGATAAGCTGTAGCCTTGCTGACCCCGGGGTGTCAGTACCTCTGCGGTTGAAGCAAGGCCAGATAGGCAGATAGTCCGCCTCATTACAGTCAGATATAGTCCGTCCGCGGTCTTCAGAACCGGAGGATTTGCAAAGTTCACACCATTCCCAGCACGGGAGCCCCAGCGTCCGATACTAGAGAGGAGGAATTAATCTAGACCTCGCTGGGCTGCGTATAGAATGCGAACTGGCTCCGGCCTTCACCTTTTGCTGGAAATGCTCGCCACCACTTACTGAGACTCTTCTGGAATTTCGGATCGTCCCAAGTTCGTTCGACCGTCAATTAGTTCTGCGTCGGTCTTTGGGAAGGTCGTTAGAACTTGATACAGATTTAATAGGTTCCCTTTATCACCTTTACGACTACCTCCGAAGAGAGACTTAATGAAAATAGTGCTTCGTTTGTCGTCAAAGGGCTGTTGCCTTTGTCTTGCCTTGCAAGCCAATAGCCCGTTGGCGAGTATAAGAAACCACTCCTGGAAGAGGAGACTAAACTGCCCTAGAAGTAAATAGGATTTAATTACTTGGTTAGGGCCCCGGACCGTGAAGGAAGGCGAAACACCTACTTCTAAAAAAAGCGGTCATACTCTGATTATTCCGGACAGTGTTTCTGCGGTGACGTCCCACAGCGGATCCTTCTTATAGTGACTCTTAAAAACTTTTTTTACAGTAATTACTTTCGTGAACATTTTTTTTTTGTTTATTTCTATTAGTTATTATTTTCTAATCAAAGCAATCAATATCTGATTCGATATTTATTACTTGGAAAAGCTAAATGCCTTTTTTCTCCATGGACAATCCAACCACTGTTTATCCGTGGTAATAAAAAAAAAATAATTTTAAACTGGTATAAACATAATGTAATAAAATACAAAAGAGTAAAAAATCACTCTTCTTTTTTCCTTACGCCTCTTGACTTTTCGACGAGTTGTCTAGCAACTTTGGGGCTGATATAGGAGACACCCTTGACGATATCCAGGGAACACGTGGTTTACTAACCGGACGCGATCACAAATCACTCCCTCTTCATCAGAAACTTTCCTGAAGGATGGTTGCCAACCTTTTGCAGAAATCTTCTTCCATTTTTTATGGAATATAGAGAATTATCAGCCCTACGTCCAATCCCCAATCCTGAGGAACAGGAGCTATGGTGTAAGATATAGGGGTCGTACACCTTCCTATGAATCTCTGAATGGGGATATTACCATCTAGTGTTACCTAAAATCGGTCTTGGTCTTGCACTTTGTAAGACAAACTGTTGCAAGACCAAGACTGGTATATTTGAACAGTACTAGTAGAAAAAATCGATTGTTTTAATTAAAATTAAGGCAAAATGGTTACTAATACTTGACAATATTAGTTACTATATGATAATAATTGGTATAACCACAATACTTTTGCATACAACTCTCCTAATTTTTCATTCGGACTTAATTAGTTTATTGCTATCTAAAAAATTACAATAATATCTCTATAGTAATAAGCTAATAAGACTCGTCTCGGTCTCGCATTTGGGCAACACTATTGCCATCCCCACGAAGGAAATCGAACCCGCACCGTAGTGATCTAATTAATTGAGTAGGGCCTGTAATTGTTTATTTTAATTTATTTTACATCTTTTTTATGTTATTAAATCCTGCGAACGGGATTTGAACTAATGACATCAATTTTTTTTAGCACCTTAACATGCCCGATCACTGCGGCCTCAAACCCTTTGATACAATCCATTAATAATTAAATATATACTTAATTTTATTTCTAAATATTTTTTTAAAGACTGGAATATAATATAAAACAAACAAAAATAATATGTTATTCTCCAAATCAAATCTAGTTATATTTCGATATTGAAGAGTATTTCTGAAGTAATATACTAAACTATATTTCTGTAATAATAATATCATAGGATTATAAGTATAAGTAAGTAACTGTTAAGATTGAGTAGAAGAAAAAAATTATAAAGGTGGCATCAGTCTTTGGTCTTTATAAATCTAATCTTACGTCTTTTGATGATGTCTGATTTGGCCAAACGTAGGCTAGTTTATAAATTATTACTATTTGAGTGTGGCTTTGTTTTGGTACCATATATAACATAATATCCTAAAAATAATTTAGTGATTTATTATTTATGTGAAAAATGCAGTATTAAAACCAATGTAACACACCTTCTTTTTTTTCAAGTCTTCAAAGCGGATTTTTGTTTCTCCGCTTGCAGACACCATTTCATAGACGAGTTTCTTTAATTAGGTTTGAACGCAACGAGAGTTCCAAGTGTTGCCTTAGCAACTTGACAAATATCCCGTCGAGATTGCAAAATGGACAGTCATTACGATCAGCCTGATAAAAAAAACGAATCCTGGAACCGGCCAAGGATGAAATTATTCAAGAAATATATTACGGAGAGGTGAAAGTGGCCCCCGGTGGTTGAGGACAAAGGCACCCACACGCCCGAGCACAAAGAAAGCACCGAGGGCTACTGAATCTTCTTGTGTAATCCCCCGACCTCTTCGGGGGGACTAACAATGAGGTCCTTTTTAGTAATTGGGTGGTTCCTCTTGATTTCACTCGTCAAGTGCTCTTTTGCAAGTTTAATGCCTGTTTAAAATGGAGTAGGCCACTCCTCGACTCGGCTTCGCTCAACGGCATTGAAAGAGAGATTCCAGACTTTTCAAAACAATTAATTGCCATTCTAGTTGAATATACTTTGAGAAGAAGGCATAGGACACAACAGTTATAATATTTTATAATTATTATCTATATAGTATTCTTCTTCTTTTTCTCTCACTATCTCCTGTGTGCTGCTAAGCGTGGAGTAGCTGCCTCTGACCATCTTGAAGAGGAAGGTATCAAGGGAATTAATATAACACTATAATAAAATAAGTAATTAAGTTTATATATATAAATCAGGTGATTGGCTTTCACGAATAATATAGCACTTATGGCGGCAAGTGAACAACAGGCAGTTAATCAGATGAATGAACTGAATGAAATAGCAGAAAGAGTCTGGTTGAAAAAAAAAACCGAAATAATGACTAATGATAAGGAAAAAAATCGTTTAAATATCTTGGGGAACTACAATGGAAGGGTGATGACTTCCTGGGCTTCTTTAGAGCTGTGTGCGTACACACGATCATTTTGGGGATTAAATCTTTCTTCAATTGTAAAAATTGTCTCATCGCTAAAAAAAATCATTCGATGAATACCATTGGTGTAATGGCCAAGGAGCAATTTGCATCGGTCCACTCTGATTATTTTTAGGGAAGTGGTTAGCCTTCTTCCTGTCATTCTTCGAAATGTACATAAGGTCACTTTTTATCATGTGAGACATTGATCTGACAGAGCTTCCCATTTCCCTAGACATGATTCGTTGTTTTCGAATGAGATTTCTTCTGATTCGAGCAGCCACAGCACTCACAACATTTTCCGTTATCACAGTGCGGGGACGGCCCGATCGAGGTCTGTCACATAAGGATAGGGTCTCATTACACCTATTTGTATTGCGGTACACGAACATACGACAGATAGCCAAAGGTTTCAAAGTGTTGGAAGTCTCTGACCTACATTTTCCAAGGAGTTAAGTAAAATCGGGAAATAGGCTAACAACTAAATTAAGCTAATTGTAATATTTGTACAAAAAACAGTTAATGATAATATATGGACCCATTTAAGTTTACTACAAGGATACATTCCTTTATAGTCGAGGAGTAGATAAATCTTTAAATTATATGAGCTTCTGACTTTTTGATGCAACCGGTTTATAAAATTGGATCATGATAACTTTACACTATTTTATTATAGATTAAACAAAAAATTGTCTACAAATCAATTTTAATTTTTCTGATGACGAGTAGGCCTTTAAACGCTTAGGCGTAGGCGTTGATAGTTTCTTAGATTACTCCGAAGCCCTGTGACCTTCTCAAGGTCGGCCCTTCTGTTCCTCCTTACATACCAAGCTTGACCACAATAGATACCTTCGCTAGATAGCTTCGAGCATGAAAGAACTCGTTTACAAGTCTGTTCTGCCTGGCTGTTGTTTCATCACTCAGTCCTGTTTTAGTTTGCATTAAATTTCTTTTAAACGTCTAAATAATATATAGGCTACTATTTATTACGAACAATAAATAGATAGTAATGTTTTATTGAGTATTTTGGATGTGTCATGTAGGAGTGATGGGCCATGGATTCAACCATCATATTCAAAAGGGTAAGAAAATGGAGGAGAAAAAGCTGACTGTAGACAATATGGTTGAGAATTAATTTGGGGTTTAGGTCCAAAAAAAAAAAAAAAATCAAAATTTCAAGCCTTTGGAGGCAGAAATATATATTTACCCAAGGAACTTTAAAATCTCTCCGCTTATTAACTTATTTATGAATCAATTTATTTTTGACGATATAAATCTTCTTCTTCTTAAAAATTCTGATTCCATAAATGAATGTCGCTTTAAAATATAGTTATAAAATGATTAAATAATAATGCAAAACAAATAGTAAATAACAAAATAAGAATAAAATAAATTAATATCTCAATTTTTTATCTTTAACGTATAGAATGTAGTTGATATTTTTTTTATCAATTTATTTCTTTGGGAAATTTATTTATATTGTAACTATATATAAATATATATTTTTTGTGTGTGTGAATTTTGTATATATGGAAGTATATATAACTTATTGCCAATCACACGGCACAGATCGGTCTTTACCAAAATATTTTTTAAAAAATTATGGCCGATATTATTGATTTCATATCAGCGCACAAATTGCTGAAAATAAATTACTAAAGTTATGAGTTTGAATTTTATTATTGTAAGACTTCATGATAGGTACTTCTCAATAAAAACCAGTGTTTGATTAATAAAAAAAAACGTTTTAATGGCAGATGAAATTTAATTTCATGTAATACATAAATAACTTGATAACTACAAGCCAACGAATCTGCGACGAACGGTTGCAAGAATAACAACTAAGGTTAGGAGTTCAAAAATTCAAGTTTCAATTTTTAAATATTCATTCGGAACTTGGAGGAAAGGTAAGATGTTATTTTTATAAATTGTTAATAAACTAATGACAGATAACCGCGAAGTAACTACCAATAAATTACATCAAGTCAACAAATAACATGATTATGTATATATTCACAGCTGCTGCAATTTATAAAATTATTGTAAAACTAACGAAAGCTTTTGAAATACTAATTAATTTAATAGTTTCAAAGAAAATGGTGAGTTTATTAGGTTTATAAATCATAAGAAAGATAAAAGTAGGCCAACCTAAGTTATGATTAAAATAAGATTCTAGTACTGTTCATCGAATTCCTCTCGTATCCAATCCTACGTAAAATCATCCTTACTTTGTTAGAAATAAAATAATCCATAAAGACCTTAATATTCCATATGCTTCCGAATTGGTCCAATCCAGATACCTAATCTTTCACGATAAACTTCAGAACCATCCCAATCCTCCTGTTTCTAACCTTGCTTCCTCTTCGATCCTTGATAATTCCTCGAGGCGTCTGAAAATAAGATGGGCTCGTGATCTCCTAATTTAGGTGCTTTATTAGAGTGCAATGAGTAGATTCTCCACAAGTCTTTTCATGCCATTGTATTTCTCTGTATCACATTTAATAGATATATATTTATTTGAATAAAGTTGTAAATTTCATAAATAAAAAAAAAAGTCTTGTCATCGAGTTCGCCAAACCATGTACAAAAAAAAAAAGGTATATACAGAACCAGTTTAAGCATAGTATCATACAATTCAACGAATAGCATTAATACTCTAAGGTAATTCCAATTACTTAAGATAAAATTGTCATCAATGGAATCCCAGCACAATTTATAATTGTTATTTTTAATCCGATTAGAAAGGATATAGCTGTAATATGGCAGCACAAACAGCATTAGGAGTAAATTGAAATTGCATAAGAACCAAGGCCTCGTAGCTTTCAACACTACTACTTTTCAAACTGGAGATAAAACAATTCGTGCAGAAGGGAATAACAGAGAGAAGAAAAAAAAAAACACAACATGAGACTAAGAGGATTAGGAGTGGGAATAAACAGGGCGAGTGGAATTCCACCGAAATTATGAGGTAGAAGAAAGGCACGTGTGGAGCTGATAAAATAAAGAATATCAAATCATAAAATTTAAAATTCATAAAGGGATTCGTGAAGAAGGGATGATTAGGGAGTATGGGAATTAGAACGCAAATAATGAGTCCTTAATTCGAGTCGTAAAAGTGTTGCCAGTTGAGCAGAAGTACTTTATATGCAAATGGTTTCAGAACATTGTGAACAAACGACAACATTCAGAACCTAAATATTCATTTTATTGTAAGATTAAAATAAATGAATTAGAAAACTAAGCAGTAAATGTTCAACGAACTCATAAAAACTCCCTAAGATACTCAGCTCAGTATGATTTGAATGTTTAGAAGTGATGAGTAGATCATTTGTATTAGTATTTTTTTTTAGACCATTGATGTGTATTACGTACTTGAATTGGCAAAACGTTAGTTTTTTTTATGGTATTGAGGCAGACTTTGAGCTTCATTTTTCGATGTTCTCCAGTAATAATCTACCGATACTTATTTTATTTTATTGAATACTAAATAGTTGACCGTTGTATTATTAAGGAAAGAGATGGTCCGGAGATCGGTCATAAAAAGACTAAATAGTGGGAAAACTATTTTATTAAAAACCAACGTTTCGACCCGACTTTGCTCTTCTTCAGAGAAGTGTGTTCAGCAAGGATTTAGGAGAAGAAGAAACTCCTAGCTGAACACACCTCCCAGAAGAAGACATGCAAATCTAGTCTATTTATGACTGCTACTCTGGACCATCTCCTTCCTTATTTTATTCCATTTTTTTTGTCTCAGTAACATGAACATTCTATCAAATAAATATTAATATTTGATAGAATGTTCTCAATGCAGTTGGCCTTAGCTGCATCACTACAACCGAATGTTTTAATTAACGGCTTGTTCAGTACGTTTACTGCAATTTTACTCAAGGCGTTTAAGTTATAAGTTCCATTAAAGTGAATTACTTTGCACCAGTTTTTGAAATAATTGAGATAATAAGAGTGGGAAAGTGTGAAACATTTGTCACCGCTTCCATAAAGTATAAGTGAAAGAAAAACTCATATAAACTTTATATTTGAACGTTTTATTTGTTTCTCACAGCCGAAGGTAGGGAAGTTTTGCAATCGTAAGGGAGTTTAATAAAATTTTTTTGCTTCAAATCGACAATTGCGACTAGTGTTAAAAACTTTAGAGATAGAGGAACAAAACCGGTTTCGTGTTTGTTTGTATGCATTAAGCATTAAAATTCAGATGACGTGTATATTACTTAATATTGTAAATCTGATTTTCATGAAGTGGTCTGAGATTCTGTGGGTTGATGCCTAGATGATCATATAGTAGTTTCATCGAATTCTATCTACTACTTTCGCATACTTATGTAATAATGTATTTTCTTAAATATGTATATATTTGAAAAAGTATCTCGTTCGATTTGATTCAAAGCTAGAAAAAAAATGGTGATTAGTGGAAACAATATACTTTATAGATTGTATCGAATATCAAATTAAAAATCAAATAATCGCAAATGTACTTTCCTTGGTACTCCTCTTAACAACCATACGTTAGATTTGGCTTTATATAGGAAGAAATTGGAGAATTAGTGCAGAGATGATCTAGTAACAATTTCATAAAATTCTATTAAAAAACTTGTAGATATACTTTATTTAAAGGGGTGCTGCCCCACTACAAGGGATTGCTCAATACAGCATATTTTTCAATCCTATTTGTACATAGCACTTAATTACACATCATTTAACTTTTAAGCATATACATATTTTATTTGAGTGGCTTTATATCTGTTACTTCCGAACAGTGGAGAAAAAGTCAATTTTCGTTTTATAGGTTCAACTCAAACAATCATTAGGATTGGTCTATTGTGAGTTGAAGTTATCAAACAAAAATTGGCTTTTTCCCAACTGTTTAAAAATTATAGACGTCCATATTTGATCTGAGGGTACTCATATGTATTATAGATTGTTATGTTATAGAAAAATCGCATAATGACTCCTTGGCATCTGCCGAAGGCCTTCGGATAAGAAAGTACGGTGGATGAAAGGGTAAGAGCGTACAGAAGATGCTCCAGTGTGGGGCCTAATCGACAGGCTAATAATGCAACGGCAGTTCACGCTTTCGCTTGCAGATCACCTCCAGCCACCGTAACTAGCGAAACTTGAAACGAAAGGGTTCCTTTTAACTATATTACTTCAAGAACTAGTATTGTCGGGTACTCGTGACTGGTAAATAACATCACGTTGGCATAAAGAGATTCCGATGGTAAGTTGAGTACTGCACGTTCCTCTCTTCATTTCGGCAAACATTGAAAGAATGAAAAATAATTTTATTCTGCTCAACGCTCCATACTTAGTCACAAATTAAATCATCCATAAAGACCTTAATGTTCCATATGTTTCCGATTTGGCCCAATCCAGATACCTATCCTTCTATAACAAACTGCAGAACCATCCGAATCCTCTCGTATCAAACCTTGCTTCCTCTTCGATCCCTGATAACCCTCCGAGGCGTCTGAAAAAAAGATGGCCTCGGGACCTTCTAATATAGGACTTTAATTTGAGTTCTACCAATGGGTAGACATGTTGTACATGTCATGTTACCAATGTCACATTTACTTATTGTATTTTCCATGTAATACAGTTGTAAATTTCAATAAAATAAAAATAAAAAAAAATTATTCTGAAGTTCCAAAAGAATAATGACAAAGTTCAAGAAATATGTACATTAGTCTGGCATGTATAAATAAAAAAAATATCTATGTTAACTTTCGCAAATTGGATTCTGAATTCTCCATGCCATTTAAATTTTGAGATATTTTAGTCCAAAAGTTCAAAACAGTCGTTACTATCTCGTTTTTTGGCGTCATGTCAAAATAAAATTTTGATTTATAGCTCATTAAAAAGAAGATGAAATGCGGATTCGAATTATAGTTTTGAGATATTTTAATCCAAATGCAAAAACACTTTAATTAGTCTACTCAAGCCGACTTTATCCACCAGTTTCATTCACTACCCACAAAAAAAAAGTAAATAAAATGATACTAGCTAATTAACTATTAAAAATCAATTGTAATTGCTAAAAATTCTTACATTGTTGCGAAGGATTGAGTATGGCAAAATAGGAGTTGTTTGAAGAAATTCGTGAACGATGATTGACGTGTGACAATAGATAACAAGTTCCTAAAAGAGGCAGCACGAATGATGATTTACTGAAGGAAGTGGCTTTATGGGAGGGGATATGTAGATATATAGATTGAGATCTAATATTAAGTGAGTGGATGGAGGAACGTTGCATAAGGAATTCCAGCATATAGGTAGAATTTTGGTTCTAATAACTTGCAACAGGAAAACGCCAAGAAGGAATTGCCATCGGAAAGTAGGATAGAGCCACTTCAACTCGGTGTACCTGCAGGAAACATGAGAATGCCTGGGAATTCCAAAGACGAATCTTATGAAGCAATTCAAGAGTTTTTTCAATGTCTTATCCAGCTTTGCAGACAGCCCTCCATACAACAAGCAACCGTAGTCGAAGTGAAGGAACTAGGGAGTTTACAAAGAGCTGTCGTTAATAATAAATAATAATAATAATAATAATAATAATAATAATAAAGAAATAATATCACTGAATCTTTTGAATGGTTACAAATAAAAAACATTAAACACTCTAAAATGATAGCAACCAAAAAACTCCCAATATCTAACATATAAGGTAAGCCATTAAAAAAAAAAATGATAATAAATTAGTATACCTCAGTGAGAATTCACATCTAATTTTTCAATGCGCCTTAGAGCCGCTATGTTAGGTATAGCCGGAAAAAGATCTATACTAGGTACCGTATTATATAAAGAATAGATATTTATAATAAGAATAAATAAATCAGTTGTCACGTAACGATGAAAACCGTAAAATACTAAATTCCCAATTCCATTTATTGACAATATTTTTACATTTGTCATATCTATATACAATTTTTGGTACCGCGGAAATTTGAAAGAAAAAACAAATCAGAAATTTATAGTAAAATTGAAAAAGATTAATAAATTAAATTTCGATCAAATAATAATTTCTTAGATATTTTTTTTTTCTTATTTATGAATTCGATTTTTTTAATAATATTTAGTAATATAAATATTAAAAAAGTAAACAAATAGAGCAAAATCAATCAGATATTTGTAAAGCGATGTTCTTCATTTTTCATATTGGCCCTTAATAAAAACTCGTCCAAGAAGAAACAAAGAATACAAAATTTAAATAATTCATAGATTCATTAAGGAATACAAGAATTTTAAATATTTCTTAAGATTAGGTAGAGGTAATTTATTAGGAGAATAAATTGAAAAAGACACTCTGAGCGTGAATGTCACCACGAGTTGAAGGAACTTCTCAGAAAGAAGTTGAGTTTCGAATGCTAATTTATTAACATAGCTAATGAGAACCACACGGTAGTCAAATTAGCAAAAAATGTGTATTCAAATATATCTACCTAAAACTTCAAGTTGTTGTTATTTTTCCCTATCCTAATAAGAGATTTATATTTTAAATTGATGTGGTTGGGACGCAGTTTTCGGGATATAATACAATAATTTTTTTAGGAGAAGTACCAAAATCCCAACACTTTCATAAACAAAACCAAAACGTCATATGGTATTCTAAAATAATTATAAAATACATTAAACAAAAGTGAATATTGTAAATTAGTTATTTAATTATAACTGGCTGAATACAACGTAATATTACTTAGTAGATGCCTCTATATATGCATAACTGTGTTCATCCATTAAATTCAATGAAACCAATATGAAAAATACCGATAAGCATTGTATTTGTTATTCATAACAAAAAAAAATTCTAAAACATTAAATAAGTTCTTAGAAAATAAATTAGAAAAAGAATAAATAATTTGCATTAGCGACAATACTGAGGTATGATGAGAAAGTAGGAATCACCATAACATTTTATTTTTAGGGTTTAGGGAATCCAATTTTCTAAAATCATCGAGTCTGTATAATCTAAAATCGACAGTAAAATCCTCAAGTTTCTCATTATATCACATTTGAAAAAAATGATTTTTGTTTCCAACCTCTCCAAAAAGCCACAAGTTATATTTCCGAAAAAATGAACAAACTAAAACAACAACCCAGAAATGGGACTGGGGATCAGCACTTCGTAAGGGTTTAAGAATAAGAATAATCTTTATTTATTTTGGGACAAGTTCCTTTGGAATGAAATACAATTACAGAATCCAGTGCTTTAGAGTCTCAGATGTAATTAGAAAATAATAACAGATTAAAAATATAGAAATATTACAGTATAACTTATAATAAATTATAAGTTAGCTTATAAAGTAACGAATTAAAAAAAAAACCTGTACCACTACAATCTATATAGGATTTTGGGGCTCGGTACTGGAACTAAAGTAAAAGACTTAACAAACATAACAACTCGAAATAATAATAATATAAAACGAACTAATAATTTACACATTTTTTTACATAAACACCTTCTTAAAATTTTCTGGGAAGTGAATGGCTAGAAAGTGATGAATAGACGGGATCTGAAGGTGGAGATGGTATGGGAAGCGACGGATTCAGGAAGGGGTTGAGTTCAAGAGGAATGAGGATCAAATAGGACTAACTGTTCTTTAATAAACGATTACAAAACGAGGTGAAGTGGTTAGCAACAATGCAAAACCGGCAAGTATCTCGGCGAAATGCTATATCTCTAGTTTTACATTTGTGTTACAGAGAAGTTTCAAACCGTTGATCAATGTCACTGGTATCAAAAACCTAATATTAACTCATTGAACTGCTTCACAGGAAGCCAGGAATAGTGACTTCGATTAAGTAACGGATACTGCCAATCACAGCTCCGTCATTCCCTTAACAGCCTCTACAGGATTACATCTACAAAGCCGGGCGTTAAAAGCGTAATAGGCGGGCGTGTTGAGTGGAACAGACAGAGTGGGTTTGCCGGATCGCTCCGACATAATGAAGCAGATCATTAGCCAAGTGTAATGAACTACCGCCACGGTTCAATAGACCTCTTTCATTGTTTCTTCTTCTTCATTGTTTTCTGACAACCTGAGAGACATTCCTCCTAGCTACAGAACAGTACGGCTGGATGGCTGGAGTTGCAGGGATCGATTTGAATACCCAAACAGGAAACGACACAATTTTACGTCGCCTAGAAACAAAATTAGGTCATAAAATACCATAATTAAACTTCAGTACTTCGAAAGATCAAACAAAGTCATAAAATACTCATTCTTATCCTTTAAATGCTTTAAAAAAAAAATAAATAAAATAAAATAAAATAAAAAAGAGTAGAAATAGAAAATAAAAAAATCAACTGTGTGCATTAAATTGGCAATAACGTTCTCATCATAAACGATCCTAAGACTAAAACATAAATATCCAAGTTTATTGATATACGACAATAGTCTTTTTAATTTCCTTTTTACGTTGCAATAACTGAAGACAAAGTAACTCGAGTTAAAAAGCAAGTATTAACTTTCTCTTTTCATAAGAAGCTCATGGAGACGAATTGCAGATAAATTGGCAAAAGAGTTTAAGTATGCAATGATTTGAATTTTTGAAGCTCATCACGCCATATAGAATTGAGGTTCATATAAGGATTAAAATGTATGAAAAGAAAAAATTGTTAGAAAGCAAGCATATGTACAGAGTGTCTTAGTTCTTAATAGCCAAACTCTGGAAGGTGATTCTAGACAAAATTTCCAGAAAAAAAGTTCTGTTGCTGTATTTGCCCATTCCGAACGGAAAAGGAGTTAAAACCACTTTTGTGTTTTTCTTAAGGTAGTGTCGTTTTTATTGAATAAGAAGGTATTGCTCAAAAATTGTTCAAGATAATAAAAATCTAAGTACACCATCGTAAAGTAGACAATATTGTTTTTATAAAACAATAATTAAATGTACTATGGTCAATTACATAAGGGACTTGCAGGGGATCTAATACGGCCGCTGTACAGAAATATGCTGCTCGTGTATGGGCATTATGATTGAGTTTAATAAATTTAATCAAGGTTTCTCAAAAAAAAATTCGTTTACTTTACGATGGTGTACTTAGAATTTTATTACCTTGAACTTATTATTATTAACTTGGGAACTTCTGTTCCCAGCATTACCTCAAAAACAAATTATTCATTATATAATTATTAAAAGAATAATATGCTGTTAGAGTTCTTAGAGAAAAACATGATACTCCATAGCGCATTATCAAATTATTAAGCATATTACAAGAGACGGTCAGCAATAATCTCTCATATAATAATTATATATATGAACTTATATATTTTAAGTGATTTTCAGCACTGCGGTTTAGGATGTTTTACGACATACAAATCCTATTCATTTCAAATAGGTAATACGTTTGACATTTTTAGCCATATGTTTTAGGATTTTTACATACATAGGACGCAATGGAAACTCCTATGTAATATCAATATCTTTTTGGATATTTTAAGGGTTTTAAATTAATTTTTTATGTAAAATAATATGCACAGGTAAACCATTTTGTGCAAAGCTGATTTTTTTTTTATCAGAATGATCTTTAAAAATACATTTAAATTTTTTGAAGACATCAAACAATTGTTACATGTTTCTATTACGGAGTTCGGACTTACGAGCAATGAAGAATGAAAAAGATCTCAGACAACGTATTTGTAACCACCAAGTAATTTCGTTTTATAGCACAGAACATTGATACCAAACAATTCTTTTACTATTGTTATTTCTTCCCGCCTATTTTAAAAAAATCGGCCAAAGGGCAAGATATATCTGTGAATAATATTTTAGAACAAACGAAAATAGACATTTATTTATAAAAAGCAATCTTGAGTGTTCTTCTTGACAGAATGAATACAAACGATAAAGAAAACAGAAGACCATTATTACATCACGGTTTCCCATATCTTGAGCATTTCAGCCCCAGTCTTTACAAATTCCACCAGAAATAGTCAAATATATATTTTTACAAGACATCAAACAATTGTTACATGTTTCTATTACGGAGTTCGGACTTACGAGCAATGAAGAATGAAAAAGATCTCAGACAACGTATTTGTAACCACCAAGTAATTTCGTTTTATAGCACAGAACATTGATACCAAACAATTCTTTTACTATTGTTATTTCTTCCCGCCTATTTTAAAAAAATCGGCCAAAGGGCAAGATATATCTGTGAATAATATTTTAGAACAAACGAAAATAGACATTTATTTATAAAAAGCAATCTTGAGTGTTCTTCTTGACAGAATGAATACAAACGATAAAGAAAACAGAAGACCATTATTACATCACGGTTTCCCATATCTTGAGCATTTCAGCCCCAGTCTTTACAAATTCCACCAGAAATAGTCAAATATATATTTTTACCGTAAGGAGAAAGAAATCTTATTAAATAAAGAAAAGTATCTGTATGAAGTGTACTCACAACAAGGCGATTTTAGAAGTAGAACTTACCTGAAAAATAAAAATATATTAATCATTACAATAAATTTTAAATTATAATGTTCTAAAAATATTTATTTAAATGACATCTTATTATTGTAAACTGGAAGTAAAGATTGAGAATAAGTATAAATTTCGAATTAATTTTTTAATACACATATTTGTTCAACTATATTTCATATACTGTTTTAAATAGAAATTAGTTTAAGCTTAGTTGGATTAAGTGTGAATAGTAAAACCAAAAATAATAAGAACGATAATAGTAATAAAAATAAACAAAAAGGCTAATTTTTAATATTACGATAGCATTTAATATCTGAGACGCTTTGTCCCAGTTTTATTGAAATGAAATTTTTTAATCTCCATGGAAAAACAAAATCTGTGTTAAAATATTAAGTCATTTAGTCCAATCGTTTTTCCTTCAGCGGCCATGTATATAATCTTGTCTATACGTTTCGCAGTTTTTTTTATCGCATAAAATGTTTTGAAATAGAAATACTGTAGATAAGATATCTGGCACATTATACTCAGTAATAAAAAAAAAATAAACTATTAGAACAATTATATTTTTTAGTATTTATTTTAGTATCGCAATTAAAAAAAAACAGCGAACATATAATACTCATTAAACTTCAACAAAAAGGAAAAAAATAATATTTCTACATCAAAACCAAATTCCACAACAATAACGATTCTCAGGCAGCTTGATATTGTGAAAGGGTCTCAGAACAAATCGTTAAACAATACCAGTTATGCAATACCACAACCATATTTGAAATATTTCACAGGCTCAGAATTGTCTCGACAAGATTTACCAACATTGTCATTAATAATATAAGACATTTCGGAAAGAATTTAGTTTATCTATTTTTTAAAAATGATTTTTTGGTATGCATATTTATTCATAACATATATACGTTGTTATCACGATATTTTAGGAAACAATATGTTGAATCCCTTCATTTTTCACCGTTAATTAATAATCTGACTCAATGAATAATTACAATTGGATCAAGGACCTATGGTGGAAATCAGGATATTGGAAATATTCAATACGAGTACATATTTATTTAGATGAATGCATAGCAAACTTTTTAAAAAAAAATAATTAGTACAAAAATTAAATTAATATAAACTATTCGAAACTAATTTTAAATGAGTTTTTTTCATTATTTAAATGGAACAGTATCAACTGGCTTCTTGAAGAGTGGGTGCTTTATGGCAGTTGCGAAAAAAATCAGGTCATTGTTGGAATGTGGGAGGGAAACCAAGACAAATGTCAAAAAACTATTTTTCCTTGTATATATTTTCGGATGCTCGATGTAGGTTACTAAAAATTTGATATTTATAAACAGAATCTCGTTTAAAATAACATACAGTCGTAAACGGTTAGGTTTGGTTTGTGAATAGTCCATTATAAAGTCATTATTTAATTCGAAATTTGTATAATTGATTAAGTATTGATATAAAACTAATCGGTTTTTGTAATAATAAAAAAATCAATATTTTTTGGAAATGATGTATAAATATGTCAGTGATAATTGGACTTATCAATTATACAAATATGTGTGACATAAGGTGAGAACAAAAAGTTTTTATAAAAGGTTAATTTTTCATTTTTTTCGGTGTATCATTGTATAATTAAGTGGTCTTTAATATCAATTAGGTCTTATCCACATCGATGTCACTTTACTCGGCTTAAATGCCCAATGTTCATATACGTCTTCCTCTTACGTCCTACGTAAAATATGTTTTGTTTTTTTTAATTTAATCTTTTCACATTATTCAGAGTTACGATAAAATGCTAAATATAACTTAATTTGATAAGTTAATATTACTTTTCAACTGTTAGCCCGTTTAACCAATAGTCTTCTCTGTAAACTAAATGCCATTATACCTAACGTATAGATAATAAATTTTAACTCCCATGTGAAATAGCAACGTTAAATAAAAAAAAAAAATGTAATTGCTAGAGTTAAGATACTTCAATAGAAATTAGGTTAATCATAGACATATTAACAGCTATTAAAGTTAATTAATTTTATAATGATCAATATATAATTAATAAATTAAAAATTATTCACCGAATTTTCATTATTTTTTCTGGCCGTGACTATCAATATAGGTAGCAGTAATTTTACAGTTCACAAAGCGAAATTATGAATTTAACATATTACTTCTATGATATATAAGAATTTGAGGTTAAATCTATAAATATCATGTTGTAAGTCTTACAACTCAACTACAACAAGTTGACATTCTGAGAGCAAACTTATACGATACCAGTTTGAAATTAAAATTGTAGTAGTTAACAGTTTTTGTCATATCCATTTGATTGAGTTGAGAAATATATACATGTATTACTTGACATTGAAAATTAAATTTTTATTTAAAAATTACTTCCGGCATATTGAACAGTGATTGCGATGCCCACTCAATGATGCCATCAATAATAATCGAACACACTGGAAGTCCAGCTGGAGAAGAGAAGTTCCAGAGACAGTTATTTAAAAGTGGGGGCTAAATAAGAGAGGCCCGAACTGGCATTAAGGCTGGAATAGTTGCCAGAAATAGCAGTGGCTGCTACACCTAAATAGCATCTGTTTGGCTATCCGGCTTGTTCTCTGTAGTCCTCGTGTTTGGGGCCGGCTGGGTTCGAGGTCTCCGTTGCGGTCACAGAATCGGATGACAGAGAGAAAATATCATAGGTACTCCGAGGTTTGTCGTATTACTTATCGAAATAACTGTTCTATCTTATTCGGAAATATAGCTTATAAAGATAATCCAATTTTGGTATACTAAACCTGATTAGGAAAAAAAATATAATCTACAAGATTGACATAATCGTAAGCTGTTACGAAGTCCAAGATATCAAATACTAGTTATCATTCATGTTTTTTTTACATGTTTATTCCATTATTTTATTTTATTATTAACAATTTTATGTGTATATTCTCTTTGCCCTAAAGGGGACATTTTGTAGTGTAGTATGCAACAGCTATAATTAGTCAGCAAAATAGGTAAATAGCAGAGCGGAAAATGAAATATGAAACTATACTAACGGATCCTAAAGAAATAATTGAATTTTATCTCTTCTGTAAAAAAAATCAATTTTTAACATAACAGCTTTTTCACTAACAGTATATTACCGATGTATGTTAATAAATCATAATTTAAAAACAAAATAATAACAAAACTATTTATCACAAAATTGCAACATTATACGTTCTTAAATAACTGAAAAACTAAAAACAAAATAGACGCACAATTTTCGCGAATTTACGAATTTTCGAAGGAACTATTATAAATACGAACATAGCAAAACTTGAAATTTAAATAATAAAATTAAAAATCATTTTAATAGTACAAATTATCGATTTGTTCGATTTCTCTATTAGATAGCGACTAATTTTTATTTTATTTTTTTTTTTAAATATTCGACCAGTGAAAAAGGAAGGTTGCTTAATTATAGTGTAATGTGATGTTGCTAACCAATAATTTTTGTGTAAAAAACCGAAATTTATTTTTATTTATGAGCTGGACGCTTTATATCGCAGTTCAAAAAAATGAATCTGTCTGATATGCTATTTGTCACATAAAATTTTGAGTTTTGTAATAAATAAACTTATTTTAACGAAAGCTTCTGCAAAATTTACAGGCTATGTATAAGCTGGTGTAGCTAGATATTCGGGCAATGTCATAAACGGTCGAAGATCTCTCAATAAGCTTCTTTTCAGTAGTATCCCCTCATCGATAGATATGTCACTGTATGTCTTATCAGTCTGTTAGTGCGACAGAGACGTTTACAATGGAAGAGGAGATAAACTATGTTGGATATTCGTTCGGTGATATAATGCTCGGTATGGAAGTTTTTTTAAAGAATCGAGGAGTTTCTGTTAATGGTCTGTCAGCTTTGTATCTAAAATATTGACATAAGAGCTCCAAAACATTCTTTAGAAGGTAATATCCGTCTGAGAATTTTGTTGGTTGCCGAAATGAATGGGACAATAGATGTCTTCTCGCAGTGTGAATGTTGGGGTATGTCTTAATTTTATCGCATTTCATAAAGTGGATACTACATATGTAAATATAGTAAGTGAATTTGTAAAGTTAACGAGGCTTGAATTTGAAAACACCTTCCTACATTTTATCCAACTTTAAACTCTTACCCTCATACTCTGATCACTTGACAATAATATTAAAGATCTATTTAAAAAAAAAAATGCATTAACGTATGAATTTAGAATATTATGCTTTAAAATAGAATAATGTTCTGAGAACGAGATGTATTAATACTTAATTAAAAGTGACAATAAACTAACCTGACACCATCCCATCACTGAAATAGCCAGTTCGATTTGAATTCAAGGTCTTCCCGGATATATTTGGATCTGTGGCCTTCGCCCCCATTCTTTTTTCCCTTTTAGGTACACAACCTTAATGCTTATGGTTTCCATTGCGTAACCGCTAATGGTATGTTAGTAATCATATCCAGGGAAGAAATAACAAAGTCACTAACAAACGAAATATCGCACCAAATTGTAGAATTTTGAGTTAATACCAGAAATTTAGTTTTAAAAAAACAACATAGAATTACTCAAACAACTTACATTAGTAATAAAATTTACGACTGGTTTAAGTTCGGATTATTGAATAAACTCTTAAATATTAATTACTGTATTTTATTTAATAGTATAACAGTATTTAACTGTATTTTATTTAAGTATAGGAATTGACAAGAACTTGGCGCACAATATCTCCACACATGAATGAAACGAAAAGAGCACCGGATCACACGAAAAGATAAACTATATAAAATTAATTAATTACTCAACTAAGAGTACCCACTTTTAAGAACCAGAGTGTGCCCAAGGATGGTCTCCAGAGCTCAGGATAAATCCACGGCTGATGGAACGGAATAAATAATTACCTCCCACTGCCAAATCCGAACCTAGGATCTGGAGAATACCTGGAGAGAGAGTGCCGAACTCACTGAACTACAATATTCATATCTACCAGTGGAGATCTTCTACAATATATATATATATACACACATACATATATGGCGCTACATCCCGTCACCGAGACTGGGCCTCCTCATATATATATATATATATACATATAAATCCAGTTAAATCATTGCTTGCCTTTTGACTGGCCCATAGTTTTTCAAAAATAACACTTCCTCATGAGAGGGGTATACAACAACGGATTTTGTAAATTATTTACTCGTTATTGAGATATTGAGTCAAATATAACGATGAAGTGGAACGTCTGGAGTGAAGACCGTTTCAAGGTCACTATCACTCCATTCTTACCCATAATTAGTGATTTATGCAGGCCATTTAAAAAAAAAAAAAGCTATTTCGAGCTACTAATAAATACTATCATTTCATGCTTTAATAAGGAAGATCTTTGACTGTTAAAAAAATTACTGGAATTAGAATATTTACTATAATATTTTTTTCATTTTATTATCAAAACCGTATTGGTGATTTCGACTAACAAATTTATTCTCGAATGTATAGTGGACAGACCTCATTCAAATTATACTTCAAATATAATTATTTTGATAATTCTAAAAGATTGTAACCTATTATAGTCAATACTCATTTCTTTAGAGGAACGGTGTTAAATTAGTTTTGGATTTCGGGATAAAATAAATATTAAAACACAACGACAAAAAAAATGTATGGGTTTATACACAATGAAATTTACATAACAAAATTACTCGCTCTTGAAATCCTCACGAAAAAAATCCTATTTAATAGTTTTTAACCTCGAGCGCTAATTTCTTTTTACTGCTAATGATACTGTTTCAAAGATATTGTCATTGTATATTGCGATAAATTTTTTTTTTTTTTTGTTTTTCTTTGTCTATTAAATATGTATTTGCGCCTGTCAACAATAAGTTGACAATCAGCAAATGTGATGGCGATAATGATATAATGACATGACAGGCATGGGGAAGGTAAGTACTCAGCAGTACCTCTTCCCTAACTTGTTCCAATTACTTAGGTTGTCTAAGGAAGGAGATCCCTCATCCAACGCCTTTTTAGTCTCCTGCTCATGTTCTGAGGTATGTCAGCTGTGGCCATGTCTCTTATAAGTCTGTTATTATGTCCATTTAAATTTGTGTAAAATCGTTGATATAGGGTCGTTATATGTTGGTCAACTGTTGGAAAGTGGAGGTCAGTATGTAGAGTTTTGTTAGTCACGTACCAAGGTGCTTTTGTTATGAGTCGCAATAATTTTGATTGGAACGTTTGAAGTTTTCGTAGGTGGGTCTTTTTAGCGGTGCCGTATATTTGTGATGAGTATGTCCATATGGGCTTAAGTAAGTATGTATATGTATTCAGTTTCTGTTTTAGTTTTAGTTTTGAAGATTTGGCAAAAAGAGAGTAAAGTAGTTTGAGTCGTTTGTTAAGTGTCATACGTTTCATTTTAACATGTGGGCTCCATGTCATCCTTCTGTCGAAGGTGAGTCCTAGGTAAAGTACCGTATCCGTTTGAGGAATTTGATTGTTGTCAATATAAACTGGAGGACAGGTGTTTTTTCGAAGAGTAAATGTTATATGTTTGGATTTGTCATGATTAAGTCGAATTTTCCATAGTGTGAACCAATCTTGTAGTTTAAGCAAATGATGTAGAGTTAGTAAGGCCTGTGTAGGGTCTTGATGTTTTGTGAGGATTGTTGTATCGTCTGCATATGTAGCTGTCAAGATCTCATCGTCAATTGGTATATCGTAAGCGTATATAACGTAAAGTAGAGGGGCTAGTATTGAACCTTGGGGAACTCCGGCCAAGATTGGACGGACTGAAGACACTTCCGAGCCCTGCCAAACCGAAAAAAATCTGTCGAAGAGGAAAGATTGAAGGATAAGATAGTACGCGTATGGAAGTATAGTCTTTATAGTATAGCGATAAAATTAAAATTAAAAATTACCATCTCGAACAGTTTTACTCATCTCAATAGTCATGTTCTAGAATTTCAGAATGGATTTAAAAAAATGATATTTTAATAGAGACCACTGTATTGTATAATTTTTACAATAAATTAAAAATACTCAAACTTAGGAAACATTTTTTTTATTTTCTAACGAATCGTATAGAATTGAATTGGGTAATTCTGGCACCTATGTCAATTTAATATTCGCTTGATAGATCCACCTAAACACAAAGAGAGAAAAAATGAAACTAGAGTTTCATCCGAGAAAAAAAAATTCACAGTTTCTGAAGAGTTTGAATAGAGGTTCTATTACGTGAGCATGTTTCGTCAAGTTTTTTAAAAGTTATTGCGCGCTATCAAAACTCGGAGGAATAGAATTGAACGGAAGCGAGATAGAATTGAATGCAATCTACAAATCTCTTTCAGTAAATCTACGTAGTATCTTCTTCAGGACTATTTATCGCTTGGATGTAATTCTTTTATTTTTTAGAACTTTCTTCAGGAAGTCAGTCAACTTCTAAGATGAAGGATTTTCTTCTATAAGAGGGATTTCACCGATTAGTTTAAAAATACTCACAAAAATGAGGAATAATCCCGAACCATCCCTAATGTAGGAATAATGAGTGAGCATTTTTCTTTTCTTTTTTTTTAATGGACATTATAACGACACCTAACATGATGAATTAGTCTAGCCAGGTCGTTTTCTCTAGGTAAAAAAATACATAATAACCAAATGTGACGTGTACATAACGATTCAGCCTTTTCGGTAAATTTTCAAAATTGATAACTATTCATATATTTTTATGTTTACATAAAATCAAATAAATAGAAAATCTGAATAAAATAAAATACTAAACAAAGAAAAAAAATATAACCACAAAGAGATAAATATAAATTAATAAGGTGAAAGGCTTTAGATAAACATTTTTTTATTTATTATTTTGCTATTACCTTATTTATTTATGATTCTGTAAATATGGTGTGAATGTGCTCTTTGAACTCTATTATAAGTATCCTTAAAATAATTTTTTTTTTAGTTTTAATTTCGTGAGACGCCAATAGTTATAAGACAACTAATCTTTCAATTTTTTCATTCTTTTGTTAGTTGTTTTTTATATTGAAATTAAAATCGTCCAATCTCAGTGAAGATAGAGGCAGTGGGCTCCTAAAACTAGTGATTCGCCTGGAGGCAAGCACTGGGATCTCCTATAGCTCCCTGGGTGAATCTAAATAATTTACATAGGTATGTATGTTTAACACAATTTATTTTATTACATATAATTTTATTTTGAAGTACATACAATGTCTTACTGTAACTATAATATTACTTAATAATATTAAACTTTATATTTTTTATTATTATCGATATATTTAATTATTTATTTATTGGTCTTTATGTGTAGGTATACATTTGTATAAATGAAAACTTGTAGCCCTAATACTTTTTGACCTTTGAAGTGGCAGATTGTATCATTATTCAATAAAACTTTAAACATAAAAAAAAAAAATGCAGTGAACTTAATACGAGTACATGATTTTCTATACTTTACTTAACACGTCATAATTTATACTTGAAAGTTCTCAATTTATATGAATATGATTTAGACCTTATTCTACTTCAATTTAATCAGAACCTTTCTTATCACCTTAGTCTTCAATCACAGGCTTTCAATACCAACGATGGGACTAATGAAGAGCTGGGATCTCTTCCCCATTACCCAAGTTTCAGTGCTGAGAAAGACAGCTAAAAACATGAAGAGAGTGTTACAACTTCAAAACGCTGTGGGCGGGGTGGCCGAATGGGCTAACGCGTGTGCACTGCACCGCCGTTGTCCAGCAACCTGATACATAAGACTTTGGTAAAAAAAATAGTCACGAGTTTGCGTCCCGGTGCCCGGAGTTTTTAAATCCCTGCCCACACTCTCTGGCCCGGGAAAACCCCCGTATAGCCTTAAAGGCGAGGAAGGAAGGACAAAAAAAAAACCTCAAAACATGTGCATGGTCAGAACTTCAGTACACATAATGATAAAAGGTTTTGGGGGGCACTATATTTCCGAGTTCCAAGGTGGATAACAGTAATCAGTGTTCATTGGGTAAAGATCAAGGTTAGATTTGAAGAACTTCTATTCTGATAAGATCCAAAGAGGTAAGATATGCTCCAACTATAAATATATAAGAAGAGAAGAGCCTATTTGTGGCCGTCCTCAGTGCGGTGTTTACCTCCAGGCCCTATCCTATTTATACCTCTGTGGCACTTCATACCTCGCTGTCAATGGTGCTCCACGTTAGTGGGGCCAATTCATTACCAGTGAGTTATGCTTGTTTGCGAGGAATAGTGAACTTTACTGTTATACAAGACATTTAAAGGGTCTCGGATGAAGTTTCGCCGAAGTGAACGACAGCACGGCAATAGATTCATTCTTTTTTTAAATATATAACTATTTATAAAATTAGTACACAGTACATTAGATGGATGTGTTTGATGCATAATGGAAATACTATGGTATAATTTATGACATTCTTTATTTAATTTATTTAAATTTAGTTATTTATCATATATGTGCATAAATACAACTTGGTAGCATGTTTCCCTTTTTGGGACTCTCGGGAAATGAGATGTCAAAACAAAGGAAATTTTGTGGAAAAGTGAAGAATCTCAGTACCGACCCTTACATTTGTACTACAACTTAAATAAAAGTCATTGAAAAAAGTATGAGAATTAAAATATCCGATGCTGTTAGGTCGACGGATCGAGACATGACAAATTGTATTCTTGAAACATCACGATCCGGTTAAGTTCCTTCGGAACAAACTGAATCCTGGGCTTCAGAACTTAGCCGTAATTCTTCCAGAAAGCCTCCTAAGTCCCACAGAATACTTTAAAAAAGTCGTTTGGGTTTTTAAAAATTTAAGTATATTGGTACTCATTACAGTCTACGACAAAATAAAAATCATTTGAAAAGATAAATGAAGGAGAAAAAATCCAAAATCTCTAGGAAACAGTGAATAATATTGAAAGAAGCTCTTCGATATTTAAAAAAAAATAAAAATAAAACATGGTCATGTTTTAATTCTGTAGGTTGATAATATCGTCATATCTACGATAAATTCTTATCAAATTCAGTCTTTTATATGGTACTCTAAATAAATGAGAGAACTACGACAAACCAAAGGACCCTACTATTTTGTACCAAACCTAATTACATATATATTTAAATTAAAAAATAAAACTGTTGTTGAATATATCAAAATTTTATTGGTAATGAAAAAAAAAAAAAGTGTATTCAAGAAAATATATGTAACGAGGTTTATACGATGAGATCTTCCAAGGAATGGAGCGAGCCATAGACAAGAGAGGTGTGCTAACAGCTTCAAGGTGAAATTAGTTGAATGATTTTGGATGATATCAGAATTGCGTACAGACAAAGAAGATTCGGGTTCAAGATAAATTATAATATATTAATTTGTGAAATTGATTTTCAATACATAAAGGTTCAATGTAGCTGTGATTAACTGTATGTATATTGGGCTGGATAAAAAAAATAAATAAATGGGAATATTAAATTTCTTTATCCAGCGTATCTCTGGCAATAGACAAACGAATTAGAACGTGATTTAAGTTATTTATAGAATCAAGCTAAAAGTTGGTAAGATACTAATGGACTCACGATGTAATCGACTTATTAAACAGATAGGGGATTGGACATCTTTCGTCGAAGACGGAATTTTTCCAAGGAGGATAAAAAGTCCAGGGATCAGACAATTTCACAGATGATTTAGATCGGGCGGGGGAAAGCAGAAATGAGAGTACGGAGAGCATGAAAAGGAAAGTTATCGTCCCCTCCACGGTTAAGCTAGAAGCTACCGCCCGTGGCGTATACAGGAGCATATGCATGAGTAATATAACACGACTAAATAAAAAAAACATTAGGTTTTCATTTACTCATATTTTCCTTCAACTTAAGCTGATTGTAAACAGAAGTAAATATAATAAAGAACAAACTTAGAAAAAAATCGTGTAAAATATTCTCGGAGACGTGTTCCATCAGCAATATATTATACTCAGAAAGCAGAGGAATTCCATTTTATAAACGATAACAAATAAAACTAATAGAGTATAATACTTCTAATTTCCCGATCAGAAAAAAAAAGAAGGAAAAAATTCCTTACTTTGGTTAACAAATTCTACTCCCGAAATCATTGTCATTGCCAATATTTTCTAAAGATCTAGAGCTGACTGAAAGAAGTTAAAAAATTCCTTTAAAATATTTATAAAAATTAAAGTAGAGGAACCAATATACAGAAATATAAAATTTACGACCATACAATGACTTATGGTAAGCTGAAGCCAGTATGTACCTGGTTATATTTAAAAAAAGAAAAAAAAGAACTTCTCACAATTATTTATTAGAATATGCCAGGATGAATCAAATCTATTACCTTCAACCCAGATTAAGGATCTGCTGTATCTTAATATTAATAAAGGTAAGTACTTATAAAACATTTTCCAAAACTACTTTATAGGAAGTAAATGTATTTGATGTCACCACAGAATTCTTTTCCAAAGTATTGTCGGCTGATCCAACCTAGCGCAAATTCTGATTGGGTCCTGAACGCCATAAAATATCTTCAAGAAAAGCTCCATATGAGAATGAAATTATCATACATAGAAGCAGAACACGTTTTCCTTCTGTCACTTCAAGACAAACGTCTAGGAAGTCCTTCACCTTGTAACTATTGTACTAAACACAATCGCACGGAGAGTAAACCACGTGACTTCCTTCTATAACGGGCGTAAGCTTGGAGTCACGAACGGTCGAGTCATTCGTGCCGCAAGAAAAAAAAAAAAAAGTATATTGCTCAAACCAGATAATTACCTACGTAGGTGACAATGTACGGAGCCCTGGTTTCAAATCAAAGAAGTTACTCCTCTGACCTCAACGGAATCGGCAATGCCAGTGGCGGAATTATCGTCACCATACCTTGACTTCCCAGACTCGGTTTGTGGACAGCGTTGTCCCATGTAGAACATAATTTTTTCAATGACGATCGGGGTGACGGAATGGAAGGGATGACTGTTCGCGGTCTCAAATAGAGGGCGCTGGGAGGCACGTCCGCCCACTGCCGTTAGTCACAGCTGAGTCACTGCCTCCTGAAGAACTATCGAGATGTCGAAGAGGGTGCTCCTGAGCAGTGCGGCTATTTTAGAGCGTAATCATTAGTCCCCACACGGTCCTGAATATCACGCATCAGCAATTCTTCAAGGTACACGAATACCAAACTGTATTCTTGTAGAAGCTCCCTCCAGTTCCGTCGGTCACTCTGTCGAAAGAAGTGGAATAGGATATTACGGTGCGCTGTAATTTACAAACAATACTCCTTTAAAACTTGAAAAGGATTCTTTGAAATTCTATCTATGGATAGAGTACTAGATGAAAATATATTCCTACTCCTCTAGACAGTGAGTGGTATTAAATCTTTTGCAACGCTGTAAAGCTGGGACAGATTGAGTGAGAACTATGGTTTGACAGGAACTTCTTGACACCGCTTAACGTTAAATAACAAAATTGTAACAGACAATAGAGTGAAGATAAATCATTCTTGAGGAATCAGACTGTAATAAAGAACATTGGAAAATCACGCACCTCAGCAAAAGTATGTTCTTTATGTCGTACAATTACTGTATGTAGTTAGCTATCTAAGCAAGAAAGATTTATAAATTAAAAATGAATGTCCCAAACAATCAGAATTTGAACTATGTTAAAGAACAAAAGACAATCTTACCCCACCTAAGTAGTAATATAATAATAATAATAATAACGCCTAACATCAGAAGTAACAGAACGTGTTAGGAAATTTTATACTATATGCCAGCACATAACTGGAAGATTTGGCTGTAAAGGAATACCACAAAGGGCACGACATTTCGGAGATCTATCACCAGAAGTTTAGTCAGAAATATTTTATAAGAAACCATAACTTAGGCTATAACAGACCCAATATTTCGCCAATTTGTTGTGATAGAGAGATAATCAATTGTATCAAGTTCTAGGAGCTGGGTATATGTAAAACTAGATAAAGTAATTGTAAGAGATATTGTAATCTCAAGCAATGGTCTCATACCAATGTTAAGAGATTCTACTAACTTGGAAATTTCGACATTTGTAGTAAATGAAACTCGGGAAGCTATGTTACTGTAACACCGCCAAAATAATAACGAACACAAAAAAAAAAAATACGAAATCTTACTTGAAGTGATTTATTAATTGTCTTCCATTTCAGGAAAACACCTTTTTGAAAGTGTTGAAAAATAAATAATAATAATAATAAAAACTGTAATGGGGACAAAGTACTAGCAATCAGTTACAGCTAGCTACCTACTTCACAAGAAATAGACGTTTTCTCACGAAAGCTAAGTGGTTATCCCTATTTGCTACATCTCAAAAAGAGTGTAAAAAAGATAATTATTAATGATAAAATTGGATTAAAAAAAATTCGCATACAGTCTAGCATTTTTCCAATTAAAAAGGGATCTTCTAGCTAAAATAAAAACACCAGAATCTAGATAGGATAGGAGGTCGCTGTGCACTCCTCTCCCTTAAGCCTATGAATGTATTATTACTGTTCTACTTCCTGACAACAACGTCACCGTTTATCCATATTTCTCAGAGGTTCTGAAGGTAGTTGATCATCACTTATTATTAACTTTATTTCCAATGATGAATTACGAGGTACTTCAGAATAGGACAAGCGAAATAATATTTGATGTTCTGACAAACGGGAAATCACTATCAGATACCTTTACCATCAATGATTAACGGTAATGCAAACATAAAAATCACCAGAGAGTAAGGATAAGTCACATCAGAACGGATTCAAGGAATGAGAAAATGATATGATCAGGTATATTACTCTTTTCTTTCAGCCAGTATATATTTAAAATTAAAACATATCAATAGAAAACGGTCGAATTAACTGAGAGAGTGTTAGAAACACCTGGCCTACATTACTGGAACCACAAGAATCCTTTAATAAAATGAGAAACTTGATCAACGTAGCGTGTATGAATTTCCCTCTTTTAAAACTGCGAAGGGGCACAAACAGAGATGTATATTTAGGATTAATTAAAATATTTGCCGGGCAGGCAACTGGAAAACAGGGAGTGAATTGTCATAAAAATAGGGGCCTGTCTTAGCCAGTGACTAAGAGGGTGTCCTGGCAGAGATCATTAGAGAATTCTTCTAGCTCCTAGGTCAACTATATTTGGGCTGCCTACCTCTCTGGGCTGGTTTACCTCTTTGGCTTGCAGTTGGTCATCGTGCAAAATGGAGGGGAGTGGGTTAGGCTTGTTGCAGTGATGTATAGCTGGGGGTCGAAGTGCAATAGCTAAATCATAAAAAGAAAACAGAATAACTGGTGGATACCATAACAAAACAAAGATCTAGAGTAATGGGTACATTAAGGTGAATTACTTGAAATCTCTTAATAGAAAATAAAATCAACAGAAAAGGTTTCACTATAACAGGAAGTGATAATGAAATTGCAAATTTCTCAATGATTAACAAAGATAAAACTTCCCTCAAATATTTACTTATGAAATAATTGGAAAATCCGAAGTGGATCTTTTTTTAATCAACGGAAAAATGAACCTTATGCGGCCTAAACTTCCTCAATAAGAACAATATCATTATATCATATAATTATTAAATTTAATCAATATACGATTAACGTTTTTACAAAAAGACATCAGAACAAATGGATCTTAATTTTTTTATAGAACAAAGTTTATCACATAAATTAGACTTAAATCTGGACAAATACCGGAAAAACCTCAATAAATAATTAATATGACACTTTCATGCTGAATGATCGTAAGCTCATATATTTGTCATTCATATTTCAGGAATCGTATGAGAACATGCTTTTATGAATAGCTACTATAACACATTTTTGATCAGAAAGAAAGTTTTTTTTCAGATTGGTTACAATAAGTTTTTTATTATTGGAACCAATAAAAACAGCATCATACAAAATTACTTTAAGTCTTAGATTTGAACTCGACATATTTTTTTTTAATGGCTAGAAAAAGTGCATTATTTTATTCTGTGATTGGTATACATATATTTATCTATTGTATGTTTTGTGTTACAATCTATGCAAACAGAATAACCGTTATTTGTTAAATAAACTATATTCTACTTTATTACTCTGTTGACTTGGAACCCTCATACCAGATTGAAACTACTAGAAACAGCCTGACATTTTGGACTACTGAAGCACTTACTAGACAAACGCTTTAAACTTCACTTACTAGACAAACGCTTTAAACTTCCAACTATTTACAAGTGGCTCATATATATTACTATAATAAGGCCTATTTGGACTTAGGGGATCGAGCTTTGGGACTCAACTAAACCATCTAACTCCTCTCGTGTCCAATCCTTACAATCCAAAATCCTTAGTAAAATCCTCAATGCTCCCTACTTTCTCACTAATAAAATCATCCATAACGACCTTGATGTACCATATGTTTCGGATTTAGCTCAATCCAGATACCCATCCTTCCATAATAAAATTCTGAACCATCCGAACCCTCTTGTTCCCAACCTTGCTTCCTCTTCTATTCCTGATAATCCTCCGAGCCGTCTGAAAGGAAGATGGCCTCGGGACCTTCTAATATAGAAATATCATCGGAGTGCTACAAATGGGTAGTTTTTCTTCATGTTGTATATATCATGTTACTTGTTTCATATTTACTTGTTGTATTTATCATTTAATACAGTTGTAAATTTCAATAATAAAAAAAAAATATTTTGTTGAGCTATGCCATCCTCAATTAATACTTAAAATTAATTTAAAACATTTCTTTATAGAATAATATTACATATTTTTACAATAACGGAAGTTAGGAATAGAGATAAAGTGGGCATTATAAGCATTAAATCAGAAATAAAGTTTATGAGATTAAAAAAATCCTGAATTTGTGGTTAAAAATTTATAGAGCAACGTTTTTCAAATTTACAAAACTATTGAAAATTATATCGATATAGAATTGACCATAAGTGATAATTTAACAATTACAAAAGTCGATCTCAAAATTAAATTACAATAAAAATGTCCATGTAAAATTTTCACTTCGACTTATTTTCTTAAACTGTGAGCCTGATCAGAAATGGAAAAAGGTTAAATCTGATTTATTTATTTTTTAAGAAAGGATTCGTACCATCAGTATTTGCGTCATGTTGGAAAGAACAAGGGTGTGCTGTAATAATTATTTCTGTTTAAAGCAGTACTTTATTTAAGGAGAAAGAATTATACATCTCGAAATCCTTTGCAAGCAAATCACGTAAAAGTTTTAAGTAATTACCAAGAAAAGTTTATTGGTGATACAAATATTATGTTCCAAAAACGTAACGGTGTTATGAATCTAAGAATATATCAACATACACTTACCACAAGAAGGAAAGAAACCATACTTCGGAAACTTCAACGATATGTAAAAAGAGTACTAAAACCGGTAGATGACAAGGTGTAACGATAACGGGTGGAAGGAGCGGCGATGCAGCCAACGCAAGACAGGTCGTATAACTGAAGAATGAGGAAGAGTCAGTTGAGTATTTAATCGGCTTGTGCCAACGAAATGAGTCAGTTTTGGCGCCCAAGTACCCAACTCTTGGCACAAAACTAGTTTACTTTATCAGGTGTAGGCCTCCGTCCCCCAGTCACGGAATCCACGCTGTGAGTCGTCCCTGCAGGAGTAGTATCGTAGTAGCGAAACAGAACTATCAAGTTCGATTGATAGTAAACAATACCGGGTTGTTTATTTAATCGTTACAGGCAGATAAATTGGGGGAAGAAACATCTTAAATTGGCTACTATCTTATTTTCATGATTCCTAAAAACAATGTAGCTGTTGTAAATAAATCGTTTGTAAATAAGAGAAATTTTTGGATGTTTCTCGGTTTTCACTATGTAGTATATTAACACTAAAATCTAATGAATATAAACCAACACGAACACAATATCCCAAGGAGATTAAAATGTTTGAAATGCAGGATTGATTAATGGTTTCAAATCACTGTTGCTAAACGATCTATGTCATGGTTCGTATCATCCACTATTAATAGCAAAAGGAAAAAACAACTCCGAATTATCGATTTTCAACAATCAAAAACAATTAGGTAGAAACAAAACTAATGATCCTTTATATTGAAACTAGATAATTATTCATGAAAGATTATTTTTGGCGTTATCTTTGGTGTTTGCGTATGTTTAAGAATAGAATGTGTTACTGTTTCAGAGGCTGATTTCTTGCACAACTATGATAACTTCTTATAAAACAAGGTCTAGAGATAATTTTATATCTTAAGTTTTGTTTGAATTAATAAATAATAGAAATTTAACATACTAGTATTGTAAAATATATTAGTAAATAGGAGAGAGCTCTTCAGCTTAAATAAATAAGTAACTTTTAGTTTTAATAAACAATCTGGAGATTACTGAAAATATGTAAGGACTGATGAATATCTTTTTTCATATATTTAAAAATATATTTCATTTCAGCAATAATTCAATTTACTTTAGTAACAATACTAAATTACTACAATACTCTTACCAATTTGTAAGAGACGTACATTTTTCGCTTTGTTCGAAGAGTACGATTTTTTTTAAAACCCATCACGACGGACCTAACAATTGTTTGAAACAAAATATGTTTCTGATGACTGGAAAAATTTCACAAAGTGTTAAACATATGTAAAAGAGTGTTATAAATAAAAAATACAACAGTCACAAGGATGTTATAATCGCCTCTATAAAAAAATAATTCTAGTCAAATAGTTTCGTATGATCAAAAAAGTTTAGTGAAAATTAGAAGTTTTTAATTTAACTATTCCTTTCCACTTCTTTCTAGGATTTCATTTCTTCGACATTGGCATTAAAATTGTGCCCAACTTCAATGAACATCTTTTTGAAATCCATATTAAGAGGATGAAAAAAAAAAAATATATATGTATATATATACATATATTTTTTTTTATATATGTATTTTTTAAATATATGTGTATATACATATATATATATATATATATATATATATATATATATATATATATATATATATAATGAGGAAATTGATAACAATAACACAATAATTTGAAACTGATAACATTTTAGATTAAAAGCGGCATTATCTTGTTATGTAAATATCTGAACCACAACCTTGAAATACTTTAAATATTAAGTGTATTTTTTTCAAAATAAATATATTAAAAAGGCACATTAATTCAATCGACGGTTCGTTGCATATAAAATTTAAAAAAATTGTATTCAATATTTTAACAATGACAAAATCATAAGAAAAATGTTTACAATTTGAATTAGTCACATGGATCAGCTACTATTTGTATTCATGATGAATACACCCCTATTTATACCACAGTGATTAATTTAGTCGTTTCGCAACAAGACTTCAAACAAATTAGCTGTGAACTTTGTAGTTAGAGTAGACAATAGAGCTTAGATCATGTGTGGCGTTCAAAATTAATAGTAAGAAGGGACGGAAAGAAACTTTTCAAATGCAAATCACGCGTAAGATAAGACTGCCAAAAAAACTAAAAGTATCTAGAATACATGACAGGTATTTCTAGCATGGAAGAATTTTCAGAAGCTTTTTTCCCTTTTCGTTTCGTTTAAAAATAAATTCAATAGAGAAAGATAAAATTTACTAGATTCTTCTAGAAAAGAACCGAAACAAAAGAAAGATCTACTGTGCTATTAATTTTTATTTAAATGGAGCATGTAAAGATGCTGTATAAATTTTATTTGTTAGACGCCAGTAACAAGATACCATTGAGGATTAAAAATCCTTCATAAATTATTTTTCTAGTCAAAACAGTTCAGATATTTCTATTTTTGTTTTCATAAAAAAAAAAAAAAAAAATGAACAAACATTTGCGAAAATAAAAGAAGTCTCCGGAGATGTAACAGATCTTTATAGGTCAAAACATTTTTTTTTTTTACTTTTTAAGATCGAAAACATTTTAATGACGTCTGCGGCCACTGACCTTACAAGAATTTATTTTTTGTATAAATATATTTATTTGAAAACAAAAACTTTTTTTTAAATATACGTGTTCTTTTTTAACAAATAATAAAATCGATTATAATAATCAGTAGGTGTGCTAAATATTAAATATTTCAAAAATACAGAGCAATATATTTGAGTGATGCAAACTTTATCAAGGATCCTCAAGGTTTTAATGATAATTACGGAAAAATTTTCTATTTTTAGTTCCAATAACGATCTATATTTAGAAAAAACTAACATCAAGTTAAAACAACGAAATATACTATTTCGGAAAAATTAAAAAATCTTAATGTTTTATGACTTGGTGAAAAAAAAAAAAAAAAAAAATCAAGCTGCATTATTTGAAGCAAATACAGACAACCTACAATTTCAATTTTTTGCTATCTAAAATGACAAGCAATTTTTTAAAACGACAATACGGGTTTATGTAACCGAAATATAATTAATTATTTATAAATTGTATGTATTTTCTTTTTAAAAATATATACTTTTGACGGTGTACATATAGGTAAGTATAATTATATGTATCAACGAGTAAATTTTTATTGAAGATTAAGTAAATAAAATAATCACCGAGGGGGGGGGGGGTAATATTAAGCAAGCGTTTTCTATTTTGTTTTGTTATAGAGATTAACAAGCTTATTTTGGGATTTTGTCTATTTTGCCAAGAATCCTTAAATACAGTTTGCCAAAACTTGGGATTAAATTGGGGAATTCTATTGTTTAATTAGATCAAAAATAAATTTATACCTTACAAATAAGAGGTGAATAAAGTTCAAATATTAAAAAAAAAATCATTTAAGCAGCTCTCTGGTTCGTAAACAAAACTTAACGTACCGACTTACGACAACTTATTATCAACCAACACATGCGTAATCATTAATCCGATTTTATATTACACTACACGGATACAACAACAGACTTATAAACGACATGGCTACGGCTGACATCCACATCGGAGGCGACTGAAAAGGATCTGGATAAGAGATCTCTTCCAGATTTAAGGAAGTAAACAAAGACTAGAAAGAGGTGATAATGAGTATTATCCTTTTTGATGCGTAAAATGCCATTATTACCAAACACTAATGCTTATTGACACACTGCAAGTGAGGATTAAAGTTTAAACATAAACAAAAAATTAAACTACAAAAATTAAATGTTTTTAACGCTAAAAATATTTATTTTGATATAAAATAATTTTTAACTTTAGATTAACCTAATTTTTACATCTTGATTCGATTCTGGTATGTTGTTTCAGTAAATTACTATGCATTAAGTAATGTGTAATAACAAAGGCAACGAATATGAAAGTTTTTTCATTTTGTTTTAATGAAGCGTATTTTATTACTATTAAACACTAAACAGTCATTCCATTCATAACTACGACTATACTTTTTTTAATTATACTTTTTTAAAACAGTACATTCTAAGAACCTTTTATATAATAAGTAATCTAGGCATAGGCGTACTAGGCTAATAAAGAATGTGTACGTAATTTTTAGTTGCCCTGGCTTTGCATTGTATTGTAATAGTTATATTTTCAATAGATTAACTTGTTTCAATTACTTGATGTTTAATTATTTATAAATATTCATCTGTATGCAAAATGTTCGACTCTAATTATTATTCATATAGTAAGCATTTAAAGGATGAAACGATTTATAGGATGAAGCGTGTATGTATTTTGACAATAAACTGATTCTTGGATGGAATGACAATAAAAAGAAACATCATCCCGAAACAGCAGAAAATGGGAAAGTCACATAAATAACAAATTGTCAGTCTCATCAACAATCATTGACTTAGTGAATTGATATTTACCTTGATCAAGACTTCAAAATAACGACTCAAAAAAACTGATGAAACGAAGATAGTGACCGATACCGCTCGGTTTTGCTAGCGCTCTGATGATATCCCGGTTATGTTTTCTTCCCTAATTTGTACTGTATGTTAACTAGCCAGAAGGAGAGGAGATGCAACGAGGCAAAAGGTAGAAGACTGAACTAAAGACTGGAGAGGAGAGGTAGGGGGAAGTGGAACAAAAATAGCACCATATAGCGAGCCACCTCATATGGGGGGTTGGACCGGTAGTCAGCTGTGGGGTCCACGGGTGTCAGGGGAGCCCCTTGTGCAGTATATTTAGCCCCAATAGCGCCAAACGCATCCGCTCTTAGATTTAGAACTGGCCTTCGATGCGGATTGGATACCGGTTGCAGATCGGCATGCGGAATAACGTAGTTAATATTAACAGAAAACTACGAAGCGTATTCGTTAAATGTAAGGGATGAGAAAGTGGGTTTTTAAAAACCTAATAAAACACTGAAAAGAACAAAACAATCTTATTGTTTCATTAGTTCATTAGTCAATATGTACGAAAATAAAAAAACTTGACAGTAGTGGCATAACTGTTTTTCATCATAAATCAATTTAATAGGTAGGAATGAAAAGAAACAACAACAACCTGGTTTTAAGAAATATGTAACTCTTAACGTATTGGGCTTTTATCAAAACATTTAATGAAATTCTAGTTGCCACTCTAAAACAGATACTATTTTCGTTGTAGGTAATAACACCACTGCTCACGTCATAGAACCCCATCGAAACCAAACTATCAGCTCTGAAATTATAATAATCTTTTATGTCTTGGTATATCCCTTCAAAGATACCAGAACAGATTTGAGATCCTTATTTTATCAGGACCAATATTGCGTTAGTTCAATTGTAATTACAGGACCGAAATTCCGTTATGTAGCTGTTTGAATTCTTCACAGAACTAATTTTTGTTCGAGCCAAACATTTCAAGCAATTATTTTCGAAAAACATAATACGATGTTGTTTTTTCTTTCAAAGAAAATGGCAAGCTTCTTTCAGCTAAGAAAAATAACACGTTTGGTCTAGAGGCAAGAGAGAGGATGGAAGGCGACTAAACGTAAAAAAATAAAGACAAAACTCAAAACTTGTTTTTATTGATTATCTACTATAATAAGAATATTCCCTTCATCTTGAATAGTTAAGAATGTAATGACGTTGATAATGAAAAAATACTTCAATTATTTATTTGGCAATACGTCGTTTAAATTATCTAAGATCTAATATAACTATAGCTCGTGAGAAAAGGGGAATAGAAAATATATGCACCCTTTGTAGTCACTACAATGACGATCGAAGGGGAACAATTACAAAAAAATGTACATCTCAAAAACCATAATTTTAAAATCATTGCAAATTTAAATAAGTAAAATAAATTCAGGTAACTAAGCCAGTATATGAATTGGGTTCGAAAGCGGTTTGTAAACTAAATAAAGTCTGTAGACAGAGGTTAATGTTTACGGCGTCGAAACTTCAACTTTAGCATAGAAACATTGGATATATAAAATTATTATGGTGTTTCTATAAAAAAAATTAAATTATTCTATATTTAATTTTTAATTAATTCAAATAATTAACCATTTTTAGGACATACGGAGATAGGTATTTGATGCTCACATAAATTTAAATGTATTCCCGATCTTCTTTAATACTAATTTAACAATAAACAAGTCAGATAATTCACACTGGGTTGTTTCTATGTTATGCATTCCTATTATTTAAATTTTTGAAGAATTTTCGCGCATAAATATTTATATTTTAAGAATATTTTCCCCTGACAATCTTTTCATAAAATTTAATAAAAATTAAATTAAAAAACATTTAAAGATAAATACTTGCAAAGGAACGTTCCGACCAAATTTATTATAAAATTAAATATATACAATGTTTATATAAAAAAAAATAAAAATCTTCAGGATGGAAATATTTAATTGATGAAAATAGAATAATTAAACAAATAAATTTTACAAGTATGCTTTTTTTATTTGCTCTTTTTTAACGTCCCTTAAAAGGCTTTGGGCATTAGCGATGATCGTTCTTCTTAAATAAAAGAACTATACCACTGCAATGCATTGAAAGATTTTGGGTTCAGTGCTTTGCCATCAACGGTTGAGCAGGGAGGTGAGGTGATCGGATCAGAATTACGCTTTTTCCCCTTACTTAATTATACTCAGCCTTAAAAGCGTGGGCATCCACAATTGTGGTAGAGCATGCTTAGTGTGTATGCTTACCAAATCAACTCCTTGTCTAATTTAGGAACAGATTCAACATATATTTCGACAAGAACGTTGTAAAAGCTTTAAGCGCAAGAATTAAAAATACACATATTTTTTATTTTTGACTTAGATTTTCTGTTTATTTTGTATCCACAAGACAATGGTGTAATGTTTTCATTGTTTCTTTTTAGAACTATTTTTTTTTATTTATAACTATTTCTTAATATTTCTAAACAATCACGAAGCCAAAATAGACCAGGAGAGTTCAAAACCACACTTTTTGGTAAAACTTAAGAAGATTTTGCAGTATGGCTGGCGATATACACAGCAATAAGAGGCCATTAGCTTATAATAGGAATATAACTAAGTCGGGCGTGGTAAATACTTTAAACGGATGACCTTCGAGGATGACTGCATTGTATGGGAACTCGAAGTTCGCACTTTTTCTCTTCGAGATTATACGTATCCTCGCAAATAATTTATTCATGTTAGTAAATTATTAAGTAGATGAAAGATAAAAAAATATAATATAAGTATTTATTACTTACGTTACTCTACCTTAAAAAAAAAAACAATCTTTCATCGCTTGATCGGAGGAATTAACAATAAGATTATATTAATTTAAGAGTTTACATATAATATAAAGAGGAACACTTAATAACATATTTATACCTTCAAAAACGTATTAAAATAATATATATATATATATATATATATATATATATATATATATATATATGTGTGTGTATATATAAATATCAGGGGAGAGAGACTGAAGTCACAACAGTTTGTCAGTTAAAGCTACAACAGGCATCAGTATTCAGCTTCCATACACCGAGAGAGCGGATCTTATGCAACTGGTTCGGATAATAGCAGCTTCTCAGAGGTCGCTTGAATGTCAATAGCGACTCTCATCTAAATACTGACAGTACCCGAGAAAAATGAGACTACAGGCTTGTAAAAATATAAACTGATGTTTAGTTATTTTATTCACACTACAAATGCAAAACGAGGAAACAAAATTCAACAATCATAATATTAATTTTTTTTTTATTAAACATTTCTTGTTTGCACGTTATTTTTGTTCTGTAATTTTCAGAAATAGTGAGGAAGCTATACTAACCCAAGTAGTAAGTTTTTTTTTTAATAGTTTTTTACATATCTCCATCACACAACTACAAGATACAGTGCATACATAGGTATTTATCAGTAATCCGTTATAAAAAAAATCTAAAAAAAAAATCTTGGTACTTTGAAGAAGAAAATGTTCTAGATGTATTTGACACTTATTCAACATAACTGTGTTTAGAAATTTTTACGCTTGTAAAATATAAATTCAATAATAATAAAAAATCACAAATAAAACTCACATTGAAACTAACTTCGTGATTCCTGAAATAGTTCACCATAATCTTACAAAAAATTTAAATATATATATAATATATAAAATAAACACATATTTTTTTAAATTTTAGCCAATTGAAATATAAGTAAAATTAGAAATGTTTTTTATAAAGTTTTTTTTTTATAATGGTTTAATAATAATAAATAAATGAAATATTGAAACTATGAGGTTTTGTGAATATAAAATTATATTATTAACATCCAGAAGGGAATTTAAAAGAAATGAATATCACGAATTATTATAACTTCAGGACTATTACTTGTGATATCAACAAATCGTTAACTATTGAAATATAATGTAAATAAACTATGTAATTATATATATTATTAATATTATATTATTTATTAATCAATTGTTATCAATTTATTATCAATCGAATATTATTAATCAACTGACCAATATTGGAACAATTAATCTAAAAATTCTGTCACGTAGAATAATATATTTAAAACATTTTTACAGTTACGATACCAAAATTAATTTAAGACCAATCTATGCAACTTGAAACCATGTCCAAAAATTATAATTAATAAGGTAACTACAATGATATAGCAAAGAAAAAATAAGCTTTAATAATTTTAGTAACACTTATCTCACAAGGGAGAGAATCTTTAATCTAAATCTAGGTGTAATTTAGAACTTGGTCCCAATTCTAAAGCGGAGCTATTTGGTTTATTCCGGTAACCGGAATAACCGAGTTAGTAGACAAACAGTGTTTAATCTAGAACAAGAATTCGCGAATCCTAGAAATTCTCTATTTATTAAATAGGATCATTAGGCGAAAATATATAAATCAATAGTTCATCGTAATCATGACAAAAGCAAATTATTAAAACTGTTATATTATTAATAAAGAATTAATCTTTTTTTTTTTCAACGTAAATTAATCGTTAACATAATTGTGGGTTGATGGTTGAAATCGTGAAATGGTGATCAGTCAAAAATAAATAATAATAACATTTGCCAACGTTTCGACCTAAATTTCAGCCCTTCATCAGGGCTGAGAAAAGAACCAAATAACAATTGGTATGAGAAATTTAAACAATGTAGGTCAAAACAAAAACTAAAGTAAAGTGAAGTATATAAGTGAACATTAAAGTTAAGCCTAATTAAAGTAAAATTTTACTTTAATGTTCACTTATCTTTTCTTTTTTTTTACCTACGTTGTTTATGTTTCTCATATTAATTGTAATCTGGTACTTTTCTCAGCCCTAATAAAGGCCTGAACTTCGGGTCAAAACTTCGGCAAATGTTAAAATAAATATTATTATTTATTTTTGCCATTTTTATTTTTCACCGATCAGCCCAACTATCCTTCTCTTCATAATCCTTAACATGTTTTAAATTAGTCATTTAATAAAAAGGAATGATATATCTGTCTAAAATAAAAGTTGTAGGTCTTAACCAGCTAACAAAGTCTTCGGGTTTAAACCGAACTTAACCCTTCGGAAAATGAGAATAGAAAATGAAAATTTTTAACAGAAATGGACAAGTGTACTTATTTCTCAATACTGCAATTTCGTAAAGTAAAATGAAAATATTTTTCCTCAACAGAAAGTTGATTGCGAATTTGCCGTGATTCAAAGTGAAAAACAAAATTGTCGTGTTAATAATTAAATGATTTTTTTTTTAAATTGCGAGAACTTTGCTTGATAAAATTTTACCTTAGATATTTTGGTTTTAACTCATATTTTAATAATATTTTTTTTACTTTGAATGAAGCTGAAGACTGTTAATGGGAATGAAGACGTTTTTATTAAATTTCCTTATTTATATTTTCATATTTTAAAAACAATTTCAGGTGATAAAATTAGTTATATTATCAATGTGCTTAATGATTCAGTACATTATTAGAAAAAAAATGTTTTAACAAAAATAAATAAAATAACACTAAACCATTTCATTGTTTGTTATGAACAATCCAACGAAGAAAAAGCAAGATTTCAAACGCGTTTTGAATCCATTAAATCAAATCTTACCTACGTTTCACAATAAAACGATAGGATTGTAGGGAAACTCTTAGCGAACAAATAAAGCTTTGAAAAATTATTATAGGTCAATTTTGGGTCTACAATAACACTTTACGATGGTTTTTATTTCCGCGAAAATTTATCTTTATTTTAGGATGATTTATTTATGTAGGCAGTCCAAAAAACTACAATACCAGCCACGACAGAAGTTCGTCCGTAATTAAAGCAACCAAAAATGGCCATAATTTACGGTCTTACATTTATTTTGCAAAAATATATTGATCGATTTTATGAATCTCAAATCCATTTTTACGAATTTTTAAGAGCTACTATGTTTCAATTTTTTTTTTTTAAACACTAGTCGATACACTTATGATTTCTTTTCATGAGACAAAACTTTTTCTCCCTAAAAGCATGTATAAATTAAAAGATGTAAAATTTTAATTTCTGTACTTTTTTGTTATTCTGAAGGGACTTCGTCCCAGAATAAAATTATTTTCTATTCTATTCTAAATTATGCTATTTTCTCCTAATGAAGAAGTTGAAACATTAGGAATTTTCTTTTCTATATTTCCTTTAATCCACCTATTATTTTTGAACTGGAAATTGTCATTAGCTATTTAGTAAGGTAAAGGCAATCGTCTACCCACCAAAAATTCATTAGCTAATGATTAACACAGCAATTTTTCGGTAATCCAAAAAAAAAAAAATATTGATCCCAAGACTATCCGATAAAAAATACGGGGTAAGGAGAACCCATCCCTTCCCAAGACAGAAGAGAACAGTCGACATAAAAGCACTGTCAGGTCTCCATTGTGACAGTTGTGACGGACTTTTCGAGGGCTACTCACTTCTTTACAGCAGTTGTCCGTTATGGAGCCACCAGCATCTTTCTCTTCTCTGAAAGAATACCGGGAGTTAATCACGATGGACCATGTTTCAATGACAATCCTGGATGGAATAATCAAAGATGGATAATAACAGCCATCAGAAATAAAAATGTTGGATCGCGGGGTAAAGTTTATTTGAACAAACATTTGTAGGATTAATACAAAGAGGATATCATGCCACGTCTTGAGAAGGATCCTGTATGGTTCATTAGGATTCCACATGAGCCAAACCTTTATTTTGAAGGATAAGATAAGGATGACACTTAAACACAAAAAGGTATTTTACATGATTCAGAGTTTTACTAAAAATATACTACTTCCGATGTTATCACTCAATTACCACAAAAAATGAGTGATGAGACTTGGGGGATGAGTTAAGCGTATAGTATACATATAATAAATAAAAAAAATAGTCAGATTTAGTATAATCATCACCTATCAAAAGCAGCTGAGGAATATGATAATAGATCATTTTTTAAACTCAAAATAATATAACAAAGACATTTAACAAAACCTTATACAATAAAATGAAAGGGTTTTTGAATATTCAAATTGCATATATATTTACAATTATAATAGTATAGTAGTAAACAATTTATTTTTCTATAAACTTAATCTCACACATTTTTAAAATAATTTATAATTTTATCTATGATTTTGCTTCCTCACTACCGAAGGTAGGGAAGCATTGTGTTCGTGCGAGAGATAAAAAATTTTTTTTTGCTCAGAATCGAAAATTTTCACTCGCGTTTTACGTTTCAGACATCAAGGATCAAATTTGGTTCGGTGTCTGTCTGTAGTCAAATCGATGTGACGGGCATATCACCTAGTACCGTTCATCCTAGCTTCATGAAATTTTCAGGGATTATGCTGATTGGTGACTAGATGGTCCCATATCAATTTTATCAAATTCCATCCAGCACTTCCGCTTATGCACGCGTAAACGTATATTTTTAGATATGCTAATATTTCAGACAAGGCTCGTTCGATTTGGCTCAAAGTTAGATAAAAGGTAGACTTTGGTGAAAAAATAACATAGTAGAATTTTATTGAATTCTGTCCACCACTTTCTCCTATATATGCACTACTAGTCCGCTGTCCGCCGTCCGCGCATTTTTTCCGAAACTACCGGACCGATTTTCTTCGAATTTGGATATAAAATCAGAGGTCACCAGAGGATGATCCTCCTTCAACGACATTACTATTTTCTTTGTTTTTATTCTGTATCTTCAACTATTAAAAATAGTAGAGGTAATATTATCATTTTTAAATTAAAAATAAATAAATAGTTTAAAAATGTTTAAAATAATTTTATCGAATTAGACTTTTTTTAATGCATTTGAAGTGGATATATTGATTTACAGTTGTACAGTACAAATTTTTATTAATTTTTCCATTGTTTAGATACCTATGGATATGATTTAAATGAATATTACAATATTTCTTATTATTAGCAATGTCGTTGATTAACACAGCATCTTATATCACTCAATAAAAACAGTCTATTATCTCTCAAAAAATTACGTAATTATATAAGAATAGACGAGTTGATAAGGTTAGACGATCTGAGACAAGTTTAAAAACATTTTACTAAAAATATACTTAGCCTGAATGAGATGCATTTTAGCGACTGATATAACGTTTTTTTTTTACAAAAATTAACACCCTTTCTATGTAGCTATCAACAAAAATCATTATTGTACAATTTACTGTAATAATTGCATGTTTATATTTATATAAATGCACTTATCGAAATTAATTTTTATTTTAATATATATTGAAATATAATCAATTTGGATATTTAGTAACTAATTATCGATAATCCGTTTTTTGTGTGTGAATAAATATTGTAAAAGCAATAATCAACCATTGAGGTCGACCAAAAAATTCAAAAACTTAACCCCCTCTCAAAATTTGAGTTTTCAGGTTTCAGGATGCGTAGAATTTGAAAAACGAATAAAAATTTTTTTGTCCGGGCCGTCCGCGTATTTTCTCCGAAACTACTGCAACGATTTTTTTTCTAATTTCGATATAAAATCAGAGGTCACCCGAGGATGATCCTCCTTCATTGACATTACTATCCGCCTTTTACTTTCGAAATGGCGGCCGAAAAACCTGCGTTGCTATAGACTGTAGCGCCTAAACGAATGTACATGAATTTCAAAGAAACTTCGGTAAAGTCATTTTCTCGCCCTTTAAATTTATCTATATAATCTTGGAATCACCTTTTATTTATTTTTTCTTAGTAACTAGGAAGCTAGGGTTACTTTAGATGTATAATTGTTTGGAAATAATAAACCATTGTGTAATAATTTGCAGCGTTTTTTTTTTTTTTTTATTATAACCAGATAACTTTGTAATTTTTTTTTTTTAATGAGTTTCTTATGTACATATCAGAATATAATTATGTGAATAATGTGTTGTTTTCGTTATAATATAGCTTATTTACTGTTGTGTTTTTTTTAGGACATTTTTATCAATATTGCTAATGTTGAACCAAATCAATATCAATATTGCTGATGTTGAACCAAATCACCTACACCGCAGAACACAAGGGGACCAAAACGAGCACTGCGAAGCAGCGGTCTTCCGTACAAGTTGCTCATCATCTCCTGGTAGGACCCTAGAAGGCCGACAATAGGCTACAAGAGGATGGGGAGGAACACAATGTGGTAGAAAGTGTAACCTACGTGATCTATCCTCCTCTTGGAGAGATCCACTCCGTTTGGCCCACATCCCGTTTCCTTCCATCTCTCCTGTCTACCCTCAGGGGATTGTTCCGAACGAGGGGTCAATCGTATGCTTGCTACGGATTCCTAAATTACAGGGCGAGGATTTCGTAGGTAGTCGTCGAAAAGGGTTATTGCAAATCATTAAGACATTTAAGTGCGATGCAACTTTCCAAGAGAAATGATTGGGAAACAACCTGTACCGTTTACGATTCGCATTTCCAGTTGGCTGATTACTGGTTTAACAATTGAGTACTTACATGGATTTCGGAAGGTTGAGGAAAAAAAAAAAAAAAAAAAACGATTTGTTTTTACTCATTTCTGCACAACTTCGTAATCAGGCTGACAGATAATCGTAGTCGAGACGTTAAGTTTCATCAATTTTCTAAAAAATTGCCAATCGGAAACCAACAAAAATTAAGGAAAACACGTTAAAAGATAAGATAAGAAGAAAAATACACGAGGAAGAAGGCATATTATCTAAAACACTTAGTGAGGAGTGCTCTTGAACTTCAATGACAATTTATTAATTATTAATGACAATTAAATTTAGTTCACATGTAGGTGCAAAGATCTGAACAATTTGAAGTATTTCAAAGACGCGAAATCCATATGCTTTTCCTTTAGTTTAATTTTGTATGTACATGTTTAATATAATATTTACTAGGTAGAGAAAAGCGATAGCTTACAATTACTTACGCAAAAAGTAAGAAGAATAAAACATTCATATTACGAAGTAATGACTTAGCATTTGACAAAATGTAATTAAAATATATTTCTGGTGATGTAGAGATGGTTGACCGTGATATAATATGAGAAGGAGTTGATCGGGGAGGGGGAGGGTTCTGATCAAATAAATACTAAATTATAGAAATAGTATTATTTAATTTTCTTGCCGACGTTTCGATCCACTTTGCAGGCCTTCATCAGGGCGTAGGATGTAGCACTGCGGGAGGCAGTTGAAACACTTAGTAATACTATTTCTATAATTTAGTATTTATTTGACTGCACCCCCCGATCAACTCCTCAAAATATATTTTTGATAACATATTTATATATTTTTTAATATATGCTATATTACATAGCATTTGACAAAATTAAATTAAAATATATTTTTGATAAAATATGCTATATTACTTAGCATTTGATAAAATGTAATTAAAATATATTTTTGATAATATATGCTATATTACTTAGCATTTGACAAAATGTAATTAAAATATATTTTTGATAATATATTTATACATTTTTGATAATACATGCTATGTTACTTAGCATTTGACAAAATGTAATTTAAATATATTTTTGATAAAATTTTACAAAAAGGCGACTTCGCATGATCGCTTAAAAACATTTTAATAAAGATTAAAAGGGCAAATCTGCATTGAGGATAACAGAAAAGAAACCATCATCCAATATACAGTGGATGATCAGACCTCATCATAGCATCGAAACCTTACATCATTGAAATATAGTTGTTTGTATTTCAACGTACTAAATCGAAGAAAGCGATAGTGAATAAGATATCACAGGATGTTTTCAATCATTCCTCAAGGCAGGAATTATCTTTTCAGATAATACACAAAAAAAGTGAATATGTAATTTTTTTTTTTTTAATCCTATCGATACAAATATAATAACAACTGTCCGGAGATTAATGCAATATTGAGGAAATATAAACAGGAAAATAATACTGAATAAATTCCACACATATTTACCAATCACGAAACAGAAAGTTTACAAGCATATATTCAATTTAAAGTTCTGTTAAAAACATTAACTGTAAAGTATTGTAGAATAATTCAAATAATGATAATAGTAACTATGTAATTGAAAACGTAAAAACTTGATAATACACTATATAATACTATACAAATTCTAAGAACAACTACAAAAAATAACTTTTCGGTAACGATTCGGAGGATTTTGAATTTGAACAACTGATAACACAGAGATTTGCAAAAGAAATACCTGTTTATAAATAGAAAATAAAATACCTTTATGTAAATTAGACCTGATGAAAAAACATATAATAATAATGTGTAGTAGTAAACAAAGATAATATAAAAAAAACAGTTAATTTTTCATTAAAATCTTTGATTTGGAAATATGTAATAACTTCCAGCTCTAAAATAATAAGAGACATATTGGATGATGAAAATATTATATAAACACTAATACGAATTCAGATACCTCTCTCACCATTGCCTGTCCCGCATGACATTTATAGAAAATTGCTGGATTTATAATTACTTTTCTTAAAATATTTTTTGTAGATTTTAAACACAACATTGTCGATAATTTGATGAAATAACTAAACCAATAGCAGCGTATACTATTACATTATAAACTACTACGATTGGATTGAAATTTAAAAAAACAAAAAAACTAAGGTGTTTGCTTTAGACCACACGAGAGAAGTAAAAATATCGACAAGGCGAGATAATTAATATGAAATGTAAATTGTAAATAATAGCTCATATAACGTGGATGAAATGTATATGAAAAAAAAAAACAGTATGCAAGTCCGATTTTTAGTTTCTGAGATATTTTAATCCATACCTTCCGTAGAACTCTTTATCATTTGGTTAACGATACTATGTTTTTCCTTTTCGCCTCTCTAACACGGCATCGCGTTAAGATACAATTTTGAATAATAGCCAATTACAAAGGGGATGAAATGATGAACATTTCTCTCGCTAACAATATGCAGGTCTGATTTTTATTTTTTGAGGTGGCGCTTCCTGGTGCTGTTCTTTGTAAACCTTATCTGTAACATTGTTGGATAACCCGGAATCAACCAAGATGGCTGAAGGAGTAGAGGTTAGGAATAATTACTTGGGAAAAATAATCATTTTAATATTTTTTTTTAAGTGAAAACTTCTTTAGGCGATGTCATCCAATGCTCTTGATTATGACGGATTGCATTATTATTCTTAAATAAAAATCTTATATGTTTTAAATAGTGCTTAGGCAAAAAAATATTATATCTTTTGATCCTATACTTTTAGGCTTTATTATTCAGGAAAGCAAGTAATAAAAAAATAGTATTGCTAAATATCCGTCTAATTGCGGTTTTTTATTATTTAATAACGCCATGGGTTCCGAAACAACATTCGTTAAGAAATTACGTTATACCAGACGTTTTTCATTACGGTTCATACACTCATAATTCTTCTTCTTATTCAATATTCTCTTCTACTTTTCGGTGTAGTGTTATTTGTACAAGGATTTCCATCCGTCTCTCTCTAGGGCTGCTCTCCTGGCTTCCGACCATCCAATTCCTCTGTCTTTTAGAATATTCTTGAGATTAACTTCCTAAGTAATTCTTGGTCTTCCTCTAGATCTTTTTTCAACTGGTTTAGCCTCCATAATTTTCTTTGCTGAACGGCGGTCATCCATCCTCATTACATTACCGAACCATCGGAGCTGCCCTTTCTTTATTATCTGGTTGGGAGGTTCAATTTTTGGTGTAGTCCATATCGATGTAGTTTCGTATCCGGTCTCTCTTGTTCTTTCCCTCTATTTTTCTAAGATACCTCATTTCCATGCTTAGGAGGCGGCTGCGATCACGTTGCTTCAGGACCCAGGATTCGCTTCGATAAGTGAGCTCATAATTCATGGGGGCATAATGATTAATGAAAAATAATCATTAATATGGCAGAAAGAATTTCTGTTCCAATCAGAGCGGAACTTGACTGGCTAATTCAATGTCCCTACTTCCTGTTTCCTCTGGCATTTACTGGTCAGTGTTTGGTCGAGTTGAGCGGTTGCGAACAACGGACTAATGACTCTACGAAGGTTGCAGTCCATCCTTGAACAAGATAGAGGATGCCAAATCCAGCGTTTTGTCGCCAATCGTGTTTTATTTTATGAGATCCAAAGCCCTTTTGAAATTAAATTATTAATAACTGGAGAATGTGGTTGGGTATGGGTTCAATAACGTCGGAACACATTAAAACTGTAATGAGTTTACCGCGTGTAATAACCCAAAACCAATCATAACATAGAAATAATTTACGGTCTACCATTAAATATAATAACAATTATATAACATCCCATCGTCCAGAAAAAGAGAGGACTATACATCTTTAATACTACCATAGGCGCAGACTTCAGGGGGGAGAGAGGGAGAGGGCGATGGCCACCCAATAAAAATGTTGAGGGAACGAGAATATCGTTTTGCCGCTCCCCAATAATTTGAAGGAAAAAAATAAAATATATAACCAATGAGCTACATGAATAAATAAAATTGTTTTAGAAAAGTCAGCTAGCTAAGGTAAGGTCTACAAATATAACTAATTTATCACGACCTAAATATTCTTATTATTTAAATTTTTATTCATACTCAGGAATAATAATACACAGAAACATAACCCTGGATGTTATGATTCATAAACCTTCCATGTGAACACATCCATTTTCACTTGATTTTCTTATACATTTTTTTGCAATAAAGTTGGAAAAAATATTTTCGGTAAGTATAACTATATATTTTTCAAAGAATATTTTTGTAGACATTTTTACTTCGTCACAGTGTGAACTCCTTTCATTTTTATTTGGAGATTGTAGAAATTAAGAAATCAAAATTATTTTTTCGTTTTTAACATTATTCATTTTTAGCTGAAAAACTTATAGAAATTTACCTACGTCAGGGTGGCTGTCTCTCTTCATCGCATGTATAATGTAAACAAATCGTAAAACATCTAATTGTTTTAAACTACCTCAATTTTATTTATGCTAAATAAATTCAGCGAAGTTACGATAATAAAGTTAAGAAAACCACCAACAAAATATCTCATTTCAAGCAAAAGCTTACTGTCAAACATTTATTAGTAGAATGTGAACTTACATTCTAAATACAATTATAGCATTATTATCATTGGATATATAATTGATGACTCGAACATGAATGTAGTTTGTAAATATTCAAACTAAAAGATACAAAATAAAGTAATAAATAGTGAATCATTCTAGGCAAATCATTTTGGTTAGATTAAAAAAGATCAGCTTTACTAATGGCTAATAAAAATTGGAGTACTAATTGTAAAATAATGCCATAAATATTTACATCTACCATTTCAATCGATTGTATATCTCAAAAAAACATTACACCATTGTAGATAATAAAACTTTTCTAAACAATCCACTATTGTAAATAACAAAATAACGTGAATTACCTTTTAATAGTATCCGATTCCCGCCCGCTATAATGATACAAAACCGACCACACAAGTTGGAATACTGAGGAAATAACGCGCCTTTATCAGGATATCAGAGATGCTGATAACGGCGCAGATGAAAGAGTCATTGATTGAATTAAATTATGCAACTTTCGTATCGGAGATGGTAAGGCATTAATTAGGAAGTTGTTTTTTTTTTAAGATCCCTTCAATTCTGTTACGAACCATTATAAAAAGACACTAAAAGTTTCACGAGATTGCGATAAGAAGTTCGAAAGATAACAAATATGAATAAAAAATACCATTTCATTTCCACAACAATTATTTACATAGAAATTAAAAATCAACTTTATTCTGCGTCTCTTACGAATAACAAAGGTTTATGGGAAGATAAAGATTAATTCTGGTCATATTACAATAAATGAATAACTAAACAATACATTAATTTAGTTATAGACATAGTTATTGACAGAATATTTACTAATAAAAACAAATGAATGAACAAGATAGAAAACGAAGGTTAAATTTATAAGCGAAAAATAAAAAACAATTAGTGATGTAGAGATGGTTGACCGTTGATATAATAATATGAGGAGTTAATCGGTGGGTGCGGTCAAATAAATACTAAATTAAAATATAGTATTTATTTAATTTTTGGCGACGTTTCGACCCACTTTGCAGGTCGTCTTCAGGACTACAAAGGCTACAAAACATGGTGAAAATAAAACAATGAATATAAGTAGATATAAAATAAGAAGATGTTGTCAGATACAGAAATAAAAAGATCATATCAGAGATCATCTTTTAACCAACTGCTAACCAAACAATTAATATGTGTTATTTTAAAGAGATTTTAATAAATATACATAACTGTATAGTAAACAAATAAAAAAGGACAGGAATCTATTTTTGAATAGACAGGTGCGGGGTGTAGTCAAGATTATTAAAAATGAAAAATACCTCAAAAGAAAAAGATGTAATCTAATAATACACACAGCTTTTGAATTTATTTTAGTTTAATAGAGTGTGAATGTGATCTCTGAACACTATTATAAATGTCCTTTTTTTGAGACAGATTGTAATATTTTTCAATAAACAAGGATTATTTTAGTTTATTTAACATGTTTTATTTTAGTTGTATATAATTTTTTTCCCTTCCGTGTATTCCTGCTAATCAGCTGTTCAATATAACCTTCCAACGACAAGAAACCGTTCGACGTTTCCTACTACTCGAACACTTACTAGAGACACGCTTTAACTTTCAATCAATTACAAACGACTCATATATATGACAATAATAAGACCTATTTGGGCTTACGGAATTGAACTTTGGGGCTCCACTAAACCATGGAATCAATTACCTATCCAATCCTTACAATCCAAAATCCTTCGTAAAATCCTCAACGCTCCTTACTTTGTCACAATCCAGATACTTATCCTGCCATCACAAACTGCAGAACCATCCGAACCCTCTCGTTTCAAACGTTGCTTCCTCCTCGATCCCTGATAACCCTCCTAGGCGTCTGAAAAGAAGGTGGCCTCGTGATCTTATTGTGTAAATTTATAATTTGAGTGCTATCAGCGGGTAGTTTCTCAACAAGATATTTCATCTTGTAATATTCCTGATTTCACAGTTACTAGTTGTATTTTTTTTATAATACAGTTGCAAATATCAATGCATAAAAAATGCCCGGCGCAGACTTCGATTTTAAGGATTGAAAAAAAAAAAACCTTCCTTACTTGTATTAATAGAACCTTCACTCCTTCAGTCTTTATTTGGATAGCTTCGTAAGATGTCTACAGCGATAAGATTTTTTTTTTTTCTGTACATAAGTAATCTAGGTTTTTCTGCCCTGATAATGTCTGAAGAGGAGAAACTTTGACACGTTAAATATTCACCTGTATGTTTGGAGATTTGGAGACTCCTGGCTTTGTGGTTTGGATTTTATCCACTAATGGTAAGATCCACGGTAATGTCTAGGGTCCTATTGACTAAGCTATTCATAATTGTCCTTTGTCTGTCTCAACAGTCTCAGGTGCCAACGTACACCACGCAGCCGTTGTCAAGATGGAAAAAGATGAAGATGGATACTATGAAGATATAATGAACGAATATCAGATTTATGCAAATTGAAAACCCTTGACACATCGTCAAGATATATGTCAGCGTAATTTACGTTTCGAAAGCCATTGTCTCGGATTTAATAACTGCCCTCGGACGGAAATGGTTACTGAATACCGCGAAAGCTCCTTATATCTCGTTTCCCACAATCATTGACCAGTGCCTAAAGCACCTCCGTTATCTCTTTGATCCAAACTGCGGTTTTCGGTCAGATTGGAATAAATGAACAACATTACGACGGTGATATAATACAAAAGCGATAAACAAAATATTTAAAAATACATTAGGGTAAAGTCACCACTAGTAAACACTATTCTGACTCTTCCAATAATTTTAAATGTAACTCCTTAGATTCTTTTCAAGCTTCCTTTTTTTGCTATATTTGTCCAACAACACTCTCATGTGACCTAAATTCCTTCTAAGATAACTTAAACATTGATATCGTTTTTAGTTAATTTTCGAGAACATGTTTTTTCACCAATAGTAGACATCGGTGTACCAGTAGTAGACAAGAAAACACACCAGCAGTTGACACTACTTAATTAATATATTTAATTTATTTCTAATCAAATATGCACCTATATTGGCAGTTTTTATCAAGGAACTATGATTTTAAAAAAATACAAACTTCAAAAATGCAATAAACAAAAAATTTAATTTTTTAATCAAATAACATTTGTAGGTAAAAAGGAACAAGAAATTTCCAGGGAAAAATTCGAACACTCCCATGTTTAGAATAGAACTATGAATGATATTCAATCATAACTGTAAAAAAGTTGAGTTTTCTAGTAGTAGACACTGTCTACTACTGGAACAAGAGGTATTATCAGTATCCCAGAAATAGACAGTTTGTTTTTGTGCTCAATCAAACAAAAATAACACACAAAAACACGTTACCTATTGAGTTCATTGTCTACACTATCATTTAGAGAAAAAAATGAGAAAAATCTTGGAACAATGAAAGAATAATTGATGGAAATCAAAATCCCATGCTTAGCTGATTTGGTAACAGCAGGAACTTGGTTGACACTGCAAAGATATCATGTGGCTACACACTATTAGCTAAAGTTTAAAATGACACCAAATTCAAATCATTCTAATATTTCTAATGGTGTCTACTACTGGTACCTTTACCCTAATTCAATCCATGGAATGGGTTAGCTATGTAGTTAGAGCTCTTAGCTTCCAGACCCAAGTACGTAGGTGACACATAAATATTTATTCAGTAATATCAACCGTGGATCAATCATGAGCTCGGGAGACCCTCCTAAGGCACAGCGTCTGCAGAAGAGGTGTTCAGTGATAGCTCCTCTCGTCCCTTCATCCTATTTATTTCAATAAAGAATACGATTTTCTTTCAGCAAATAATAAATTATCAAAAACTGTATTTATAACGTGGAATATATTAAGGTGTATTAACGCAGAGAGCATGTGAAAAACACATGTCTTCAATGAAGTAATAAAAGGAAAAATAAGCGGAATGAAATAGAATTACCAACATTATTTTCATATCAACAATATTTAGTTGTTATTTTGCTTCTTTTTATTTTATATATTTTTTATACATAACCATTGTCCAAGTGACAGAATGGTATATTATTCAATAAATAAATAAAATAATAGAACTTTTTTTTTTCTTTTGGCCTATTGACTTATCTTGAGGAATGTATAGTATAACTTTTAATTTAAATGAGAAACTTATCCGAAATGTGAAAAATGGATTAAGATTAAGATCTATTGACATTACATAAGATTAAGATTATTGACATTATTTAGTTGTTATTTTGCTTCTGTTTATTTTATATATTTTTTATACATAACCATTGTCCAAGTGACAGAATGGTATATTATTCAATAAATAAATAAAATAATAGAACATTTTTTTTTTCTTTTGGCCTATTGACTTATCTTGAGGAATGTATAGTATAACTTTTAATTTAAATGAGAAACTTATCCGAGATGTGAAAAATGGATTAAGATTAAGATCTATTGACATTACATAAGATTAAGATTATTGACATTATTTAGTTGTTATTTTGCTTCTGTTTATTTTATATATTTTTTATACATAACCATTGTCCAAGTGACAGAATGGTATATTATTCAATAAATAAATAAAATAATAGAACATTTTTTTTTTCTTTTGGCCTATTGACTTATCTTGAGGAATGTATAGTATAACTTTTAATTTAAATGAGAAACTTATCCGAGATGTGAAAAATGGATTAAGATTAAGATCTATTGACATTACATATTGCCAACAAATTAAATCCTTATTTAAACAATGATTACAGTATTAAACGGGTAAAGTCTAAAAACGATATTTTTTTTTTCAATAGGCTTAAGAATCGATACTCTCTTAAAATTTCTGTTCGAAACGATATTCAGTGTCAGATTCTCAAGAGAAATAATAAAATCTATATAATGATCGCATTCACGCTTACGGTAATTTAAAAAAATATATTATAATATAAATGTTATAGGAGTCACAGATTATCACGAGTTGTAAAAAACCTTCTCACACGAATCGAAATGAGGATTAAACTTAAAAATTAAAGTACCCATAGAAGAGATTTTTTTCTTTCTTTTCATGATTCCCACATTTTTTTTTTATTTGATCACTTATAAAACGTCCTCCATAACGATACCGTCGGAAAGAGGGCAGAGATGCTCACAGCATGCATCTTGCATCGCCCACTCGAGTTACATAAACTTTTAAATTGCCCACTTTAAATGGCTCTGCTTTCTAGGCAAATCGACTCCGGGCCCTCATTTGAAATTCACTACGCTTAACTATTTTTTTTTTAATTTGTATAAATTTAAATATTTTACCTTTTTTGTCTACCATATTCCTCCACGAATTTTTTTTTCGTCGACGTAAAAACTGCTCGAGTTGATAGCGAGGAAAAATATGCATGCATTTTATAGTTATCTATGCATAAGAACTTCTCTGAGAACAGGCTTTATTATTTTTTATTATTATCACACATATAAAAAAAATACAGGTTTATTTTTTACTGATCCCGGGGGTTATCCTCTTTAGAATATTTATTAAATATTAGTTAATATGAACTTAAGATAAATATATATATATATATATATATATATATATATATATATATATAGGCAAAAACGATTCATTTCGTAAAATGACTCCTAATATAATAAGAGTAAATTAATTGAAAATGTCAAGGAAGGGCATGACACAGGTTACGGGTCTTAAATGCCAACTACACTAATTTGTTTCCTGATAACGCAACAAGAGACAACACTTGGAAGTAATAATTATTCATGAGTTTCACTGTTATATGAATTCAGTGGATTGGCGTAAATGTGCAAACAATTACCAATATACTTTGATTTTTAAATAAAATATTTTCAAATAAGAGAAAACATTAATAATAGATAATTCCAAAAGGAACTGGCGTTAGCGCAACAGTGATGGACATAGCTAAGGAAATTTTTGTATTTTTTGACTTATGTCGCCGTAATTATTACAGTTATAAACTTCTCCATTGGACATTTAGAATCTCCAAGGTCTCTTTTTTCTATTTAACACTTTAAAATTGAAAAAAAAAATATTCAGTCATGCAGGTATAATCACCATTTCAAAAAACACCTTTTTGCACTAGTGTTGGACACTTCGAAATTCATTTGTCACAAATAATAAAAAATATATTGAAACATTGTTATTTTGAGACGATTTTGTTTTTCGTTATTGATATATATGAATATTGATTATTTATAATTTTTATTCCATTCCCTCTCAGTTTAAATTAAAAATTAAAAGTTTCTATAGCATTAGTTAAAAATGAATTAGTAATTATACATTTAATGTAACGATTTTACATTAAACTTTCTCAAAGTCTACTCCTTGGATCCTTTTAAATTTATGTATGTAACATTCTTTACCGTTAGAAAAAAAAACTGAAGAAAAAGTTACTATGAATGCAGAACTTTATTAACTAATATATCATCAAAATTGAAACTCCAAAAAATTATTTTTATCTATCTAATTATGTATTTTTTTTGTAATCATTTCAAATATAATTTAATCCCCTTAAACGAAAAAAAAAAAAAATACATCGAAATCGGAGCAGTTTAAGTAAAAATACAATATTTTTAACTAAGAATAAGTATTATTGAATGAAGTTAGTCGATTGTTCCACATATCGTATGGGTGATAAATATTCAGGAGGCCATGTTTTTTTATAAAAATATTTAATTTTTGTTTATGCCAACGTTTCAACTTAAACATGTGGGTTATCTTCAGGGCGTAGTTTGAACACCCTCACTGCTCAAACCATAAATTAAACTCAAACGTTGGCATAAATAAAAAATTTAAAATTTTTATTAAAAAAAAAAAAACACTGCGTCCTGAATATTTATCACCCATAAAATAAGTATTAAAAAAAATTAAATTGACTTACTCTTCTGAACAATATTTCTTGTGACACATACCTGGAAAAAAGAGAAAAAAAAATTAAAATAATATTGAAAATAATATCAGAATATAATATATCATAATAACAGATATAACAGCTTGAATACTGTACTTATTAATATAATGTTTACAAATTTTTCAAGTGCCAATAAAATTATTAGCATTCATAACAATGATTGAAATACAAACTTTAAAAATGATGGCTCAGTTTCTATTGCAGGATGATAATATTAGTATTAATATTCAACTCATGTTTTAGGTTGAGGTTGCAACACGTCAATCATTTAATTGCTCAATGAGAGAATGATCATTCATGGATACAGCGTCGTTTGCGATTAAACGTTTCTACGTCTTAATCAGAATACAATTATGGCCCTGGTTATATTTGCAATTTGTTTCCTTATATTCCTCACATACAACATAGAACTACTAAAGAATTTTGACACAAATTCATGGCAACTCGTTATTCCGATTTTGGAATGTTTAATTCATTAACCGTTTATACATATTCATCCGACCTAATTCCTCTTTTAAAAGTTCCTTGTAGACATGTCACACTTTTTCGGGAGACCGTGAGAAACAGTCGGCCGTTAATAAAGAATGTAAAGGAATTTAACCGTTAATTTCATTCAAATTAATCAGTCAAACTAAAAGTGTACCACTGCAAGTGTTACGACATTGACCAGAAAATTTAGATCGAAAAATAAAATAAAATCGGCTCCAAAAAGACGTTAAAATGATTTAATAGTTTTTATTATTGTGAATATTCATATAGCATGATTTTCGAAATATTTTTCAACATTTTTCCTTACCACACTCATTGCTCATTGAACAATACAAACTAAATAATATACGATAATAAAGCCAAATAAACCTGTACAAATATAACCCATGTATGTACACATAAGTTACATAAGTATACATGCAATGCAGTAACAAAACATTGCTATATCGGTATTCAATTACTTTAAAGTTAATTTCCAAAAGATTTAATGGCTACTATTCACAGACATGTCAAGAATATTCCCTTATACACAATTTAACATAAAAATGATTATAGATGAAAGGATTATTAAATAAACATCAGTAATTAAAAACAAAAGGTTTAGCGAACATCGAATTTCGAAGCTAATAAAATCAACTATTCTTTCTTGTCTACCAACATTCCTCCAAATAATTCAATCAAACCCTGAATCCCAAAGATTAGACCCAGAAGTAAAATAAGTAATAAGGGAATATATGACTTTTCACTAATTAAAAATGACCCAAAAAGACTAAGAGGTCGTCGAGATTGCAGAATTTGGAAATGAAAGAAAAGGGTTAAAATACTATAAAATAACCGAACGAATATAAATTTATATATATATAATAAATAACTGTATATATATATATATATATATATATATATATACAGTTATTTATTTATTTTTATCTTAATTTTTTCACCCACATTTGACAATGAATCTGCTGTAGGAAACAATACTGGAATTGGCCTGACTGGAGTAAGGAAGAGAGTACCCACCAACATCCTTTCCTATCTTGTTTTTAGTATACTTTTTAAACCAGGAAATCCATCGTTAAGAGTCGGTATGCGAAAATCTAAATCTAAATATAAAATGTTAAATTTATGGACTTTAATTTCAAACATTTTTGAAGGAAACCTACATTGCTCAACGGTGCTACAATGGTTTGCTTCAATATATTATACCCAATACGATCATCTCGTCAACGTTTTGGTCGATATCGAGGCCATTTGACGCAAACACTATATTCTAATGCTGCCTAATTCACAAGGTGATTGAGCAGCATAGCCCTACTAGAACGATATGGATATCTAAGTATGGATATGTATGTTTTATTTAAAAGGGTGTATTATGCTAAATTTGGGACACTTCCTCTGTATCTTTAAATACGGCCATCTGATCATTAACTGTGTACAAATTGTGCAGTATGTAGTGTGACAACTGCATTCATGACACGAGACATCTTTCCTGAAAATGTTTTGTAGTCTCAGAAATTCCAATTTAAACCAAGAACGCACGACGTCGGCCCAATTCCGACCGATCGACAGCACGAATCGGCAATCATCGTAAACATCTGACATGGTTCGAGGTTACGAAACGTTATCGTTAGTGGTTTGGAGAGCACCTGTTTGCAGGAGTTGGTCCGGCTTATTGGTTTCAACAACTACCAAACGATATAAAAATGACAGAAAACGACACGGTTTATCTAGTTCTTTCCATTCAAATTCACGAATTCTTCGTGACAAGGAAGCCATATTGCATATTATATCATAAGAATATTTTATGACAGACTGAGGAAGATATTACATTCATGGAAAACAGACATTCGTTATTGTGAAATAGTATGCATAACTAATAATATTTTCTGTGAAGAAAAAACAAGCAAAAATGTCGAATCTATTTAAGGTATTAGTGTCTATATCTGGAAATCAGAGATTATGAGAATTATGAGAAGTCCAATTTAAGCTAAGTTTAATTTTACTATGTCTGTAATTATTTTTTCGAGAAATTTTAAGTTCGTTCGGATTTACAAAAAGGTAATTCCTTTACACTATTTGTATTTAATTTATCACTTATAAAGGTTTGAATGCTGCAGAAACTGAAAAATTAGGTGATATGAATATAGAACAGAATCATTTGGGCATGTACAGAATGCCCTGTGTCCAGCTTCATAATTTCTAAGAAGAAATAAATTGAAGAGAAAATTAAGACCATAAATTAAATTTTAAATAAATTAAACCATAAAAGACTCATTTACTTCATTATAATAAGGCCAATTTGGAATTATGGAGTTGAGCTTTGGGGCTTCACTAAACCAACAAATTCGTCTAGTATGCAATCCTTACAATCCAAAATCCTTAATGCTTCTTACTTTGTCATAAATAAAATTATCCATAATGACCTTACTATTCAATGCGTTAAAGACATAGCACAATCCAGATACCAATCCTTCCACAATAAACTTCCAGTCCATCCCAACCCACTTGTTTCTAACCTAGCATCAACTTCGATTCCTGACAATCCTCCTGAAAAGAAGATAACCTCGGGATCTTCTAATATCGAACTATAACTGAAGTGCTACCAATGGGCAATTTCTCTTCAAGTCGTACAAGTCATATTACCATTTCAAATTTACTTATATTTTACCTAAAAAAACTAATGGATTAACTTCTTAATGCTAATCTAAGAAATACATTGAAGTTGGAATTCCGACCATTAGAGATGACAGCTAACACAAATACCTTGCCAGGGGTGAGAGAAGAGGTATTAGATCACTGTCAAATACTAGCCAGATTTTTGGACAGCGACAGAACCTTCATTAATAGGCTATGACTGGCGTCTCATCATTTGGCAACCGACCCGTCGGGAAAAATTCTTTCTGTTTCTCCCCTTCCTTCCCTCTCTCAATCGTACTTCTCTCTCTCTTAATAACTTACTTAAATTAAGAAAATACAACTACGAATAGAATGAACGTAAAATACACCGTGTATCTGATTATACCTTAATCTTCAATGATTATAAACTATAATACTTGTTATATATATAGATACAACTATTTTTCTATCCTTTCTTAATCGTAATTCTTTTCGAAAGCCTCTTACGAGTAATGGCTGCCATAAAATACTTATCACGTTTTGTTAACGCTTTAAAAATTAAAATATTGCTATTTATGATTGTCTGCGATGAACTAAAAATCAACTTAAAATGGAACAGAAGTGCACTATGATCCCTTGGACACTTCGGATAGAATAGAAAGAAACTTTATAATATTCTATTATATAAAAAAGTTTTTGGAGACTGTCATATTTTATTTTAGTATTAGGAGATACCCTCCGAGGCGTCTGAAAAGAAGATGGCCTCGAGATCTCCTTTTGTAAATACATTTTTAGAGTTCTACCAGTGGGTAGTTTCTCACCAAATGATTTCATGTTATTATATTCTATTGTACACATTTACTGAATGTATTTTTACTTGTAATACAGTTGTAAATATCATTAATAAATAAATAAAAACAAAGTATTAGGAGAGTAGGTGATAACAGGAGTTCAACTTTTCAGCCCAATCCTCTACGCTTGATAGTTCTGTTCTCATATGGATATTATTTTACAAATCATACAAATGTTCATAATAGTTATATATGCGTTGAACTGCTCTAAACTCATACTCTCCTAATACAAACTAAAGATTTTAGACCAAAAAATTCTACGGGAAATGGTATTCTTCTGGAGGTGGTAGTTTCATTTCACCTAGGTGACAGCAGTTATTTTTCGATCTAGCCATATCCCCATGAATACCATACATTTATTATTATATTATACATAATATTATTTATATTACATTTTGATATGATTATAATGAAATATAAAAGGAAACCTAATATAACGTACAAGAATAATATTAGAAATAAAACGCTCAAATTGATATTACGATAGTTCAAATGAGCTTATATGAAGCAGTTGAATATATATTATGGTTACAAATTGGCAATAACAATAATAATAATATAAATTAACATAGTAAGGCGGTATGTACAATATATGTATATATTGTCAGAATTATGATTTAGTTCTGTTTATTTTATGTTGATAACAAATAATGGAATGAAAATTACAGAATACACGTAAACTGAAGTTACACCATTTGAACAAGGAGTAATACAATTAAAATGAACAGTTGAATAATTTATAAAATGGGGGTTGGTAGGCCGTTAGGAGAACAAGGGGTACTCCATAGTAATAAACAAAATAATAATCAGGTTATGGCTTCCATTCTCTCCCGAAAAGACTTTTAAAATCATTCAACTGGAGGGATATTTTTCAGACAAGATTATCACCTAAAAAGAAAATTGTTACATTAAATGTCATGGTAAAGAATGAAGCATCACAAATTGTGTGTTGAATAGACTCTTAACAATATTATATTACATATTCGAATACACTATATTATATCCTCACTGAGGATTATAATAGTGTAATTTTAGTGGAATTATTTGATTATTTTTTCTATAATTTTATTTTAGAAAAAACTTCCTTTAAAAAAAAATTTAATTGCTTCTTTACATAATTTTTTTATGTAGAAAAAAAAAAAGGATTTTCGCAAAGTAAAAATTTGGTATTAAATAATTATATATATTTTTATAAGTTAAAAGAAGTCTAGCGAAAAAAACAAATATGAGACTTCTTAAAAGATACAATATAAGTTTTTGTGTTATTTATAGAATAAACTTTAGAATGAACTTTGTTTAAACCTTTAACTGTAATAATGTTTCCAACTGAAATATTTCAACATATGGCAAAGTTGCGTCGTACGCTTTGCCTTATGAAACTTTCAATTACAGATCCGTCGTTGTGTGTAAGGGTAATAACATTTTTATTATTTGAGGCATGTATCAAGACATTTTACTGTAGTTACTTTCTACAGAGAAATAGTAGATAGTAGCAGTTACTGAAACAGAATAATATGGGAGATAAATAATCAGGACGCAGTCATTACAAAGTTTTTAAATGGTGCCGAAGTTTCAACCCAAACATGTGGGTCATCATCAAGGCGTGTTTCGAGCACTGATGATATTCAAGTACAGACTTTAAGTGGTGATGTCGGCACAAATAAAAATTTTATAATGACTGCGTCCTGAATATTTATTAACCATGATACGTCGAACATTCAATAAATTTCAATCAGTGAAACAAAATAATAGTTGAGTATTGGAAATTTATTTTTTAATCATCAACGGGAACAGCAAAGGCATCAAATTTCAGTCAAAAATCCTCCGAAATCCGGAAAATTGTAGACGCATCCTTTTATGTTTCAAACTTTACGTTGCACAGTGACCTTGACTTTCCTTTCATCACCGAAAATGCCACAGTCCGCTTTAGTAATTTTCATGAAAGAATGACTCTAAATTCAAATCCACATACTCAAGCTCTATCTACTGCCACAAATTTATATATTCCCGCCCAGAAGACAGCTGAGTCGCTGGTCAAGAGATTACTGCATTGAGCAACTTGCTGTAATTTCTTTTGTTTTATTATTATGTTATTTTATTTTAATTTCATTCCTTGTTTGTTTGTTTTTTTTTGTATTATTATTTTATGATTTTTTTTTTGTAATTTTATTTTTTGCTATGTTTTGTTCTCCTATTATTATATTTGCTTATATATTCTATGATTGCTGAATACAAAAGTAGATAGAAAATTTATTGTACGCCAGAAATATTTGTAATTTATAGCTATTTGTGATATAATAACGTTTTTATGACCGGTACATCAAATGTATCATTCAAACCATACATTAAAATATATATATCGTTTAAACAATATATATATATATATATATATATATATATATATATATATATATATATATATATATATATATATATATATATATATATATATATAAGGTTTAAACAAAGTTCATTCTAAAGTTTATTCTATAAATAACAAAAACTTATATTGTATCTTTTAAAAAGTCTCATATTTCTTTTTTTCGCTAGACTTCTTTTAACTTATAAAAATATATATAATTATTTAATACCAAATTTTTACTTTGCGAAAATCCTTTTTTTTTCTACATGAAAAAAATTATGTAAAGAAGCAATTTAATTTTTTTTTTTTAAAGGAAGTTATTTATAAAATAAAATTATAGAAAAAATAATCAAATAATTCCACTAAAATTACACTATTATATTCCTCAGTGAGAAGTCTCTATCCTTTCTATATATATATATATATATATATATATATATATATATATATATATAGGTAAGGATTTGCAAGCAAGACTTTTTTTTTAACTGTTACCTGTTAGATAGATACTAAGCAATTTATTTTCATAGACCAACAACCATCTTGTTTAAGAATACAATAGGTTCATTAATTATAATAATATGTTACACAACTATTATGAGGTAGGAAGTAAGTTGAGCAAAGCCTGAAATCACTTTAAGCATCATTCGCAGTTATGTCATTAAGGAAGAACGCTTCAACTACTAAGTTTAAAATTATCCACAACAGTTTCAAATCTACGCTTAATTAAAACAGAAAAATATGAAATCTAAAAGAAATAGGGCGTAAGGATGATATTTGGAATCTTCCCCAGCCAGAAATTAACATCTTATAATGAATGCCAGTATACTCTGCACAGCTAGCCGGGCTGTGTTGCCGAAAATCGGTCTTGGTCTTGCACTTTACTTGATCTTGACCACATTGATTTTACATGATGGAACTTAAATGCCGAATTTTCAAAATGCTTTGAAATTTTTATGCAAATTTCATGCTTTGCAACATTGTGCAATCAAATTCAGGAGTGTTTTTATATAAATTCCATTACCAACCGGCCTTGCCTTTCAAAATGGCGGCCGAAAAATGTCTGTCGCTATAAACTATTTCGCCAAAACGGTTGAAACGATTTTAATAGAACTTGGCTAAAGTCTTTCCCTTGAACCCCTTTAATTTATCTTTTTAACATATTTTCCCGAAAAGAGGCTGTAAAAATGGTAACGATGGATTCAGAATTTCATTTCCGAATAACTCAAAAAGTAGACAACTTTTGTTGCATTATATTCCTGAGTATTTGAAAGCTTCCGGAATTCTCTACATAATGAAAAAACAAAACAAGAAAAACATGAAAATCGATAACAATGATGTCAGATTAGTCTGATTTTCTCCATTTTTTTTGTTTAAATTTTGTTTTCTGTTTATGTTTTTTATGAGAGCTCTATTATAACAATTTTATAATTTGCAAATAGTTATTGTATGAGTGCAGTGTTGAAATGAAACAATTTGTACCGGCCGAAGGAGCAAAGTGAGTTTATATTTTTTAAGGATAAACAGAGTTAGGATTCACATTGCGAATACTGGGCGGATAACCACTTTCTAAAAATAGAAACTGATATAATAAGTCGTTCGAAACGTTAAGACTTAAGAAAAATAAAACATATTAAATCATAAAAGGTAATGAAAAGTAACGGAAAAAATGCGGATGATAATTTCAAACAAACTAATATTTTTGATATGTTGAATTTAATTTAGTTTTTGACATTATATATGTCGTATTAAAGATTTGCTGATTCCTAAACCAGTAATGGGAAAGTAACGAAGTCACTGAAAGTAAAGTCACTGAGACGGTTACTGACTTTCCTTGGATTAGATCTAGAAACCATTTGAAGCAGGCGATGATTAGACAAATAACGAAACCTTACAAGAACTTTTGCGAGTTTACAAAGGCATAAAAAGAACTTTCAAAACAATGCAATCCAACCTTCAAGATAGCCTGATAAGATACGGGAGCCTCAAAGAGAATCTAATTAAAAGTCCAACGACCATATATATTCCACTCGTTCTTCCGCAGCAAGAAGGGATGTATTAAACAATTAACAAAAGCATTACGTTAAGAGCGCTAACACGAGAACTGGCCAGACTAACCATATCTTTCGGCCAAAACTTCCTCGAGGTAATTAGGCCTATCTGTGTCAGCGGCGGTGTGTGTAATACCCGGGCCAGGGGGCCATTACCCCACTTTCATAGAGGGAAATAGAAAAAGCATAAAAAGCATAGCCGTCCCCCGCCAATCAGAGCCGGCATATTTTTCCCCCGAGCACAAAATAGTGTACTTGGCCCCAAACGTGGTTGTAACGGATCAAGCTTGGCAAATGCCGAGTGGCGCCTCCTGGCAAAAAATAAAGACTCAGGTTAGGATTAGATCATCGCACCATATATTTTTACCTCTTGTATTATTTGTAGGCTCTAACGAGTAGTATGAGCCAAGAGGTTTATAATGGTATTTACGAGCCTAAAAACAGACGACCTTATCAACACAAGTTGGAATATGGATCATGAGAGCCGTGGCAATAAGCCAATAATTGATTCGTTCCGAAAATTCCTAAATACCTTTTGTCTACAAAAAAAAATATAATTAAATTTATAATGTTGTAGAGATGCTTGATCGTGATAATGATATAAAGAGTTGGTCGAGGAGGAAGTCAAATAAATAATATAAACTAGAATAGTATTTTATTAGTTACGCCGACGTTTCGACCCACTTTGTACGTCTTCATCAGGGCTAAAAAGCGGAAATAAAATATGTTTAATTTATGGTTTTTTTCCTTTATTTTATTTTCACTGTGTACCTTATACTATTATGATTTCTAGTATTTATTTTACTGCACTCCCGACCAACTCCTTCCCATACCTAAATTTACTTATAAAGACGTTCGTTGATCTGTATTCTTATAATTAAAAAAGTTTTGCCTGAACAGTGGTACAAAAAATGAAAAAAGAAATGAAATCTGGTTCTTTACATATAATGGTCTGTAAATTTAGCGTTTTTTTTTCTTCCCTCCCCTTTTTGGCTATAAGGATTTTTTAACGATCCAGGGGAGTGGGTGGGGGATTAATACCAGAGTTCAAAGCTCCACCCCCAGCACAGAGACCCCTGTAATAATTTATTAGGTTGCCTGGCAACGGCATGTTTTGCATAATCGTTCCCTCGTTAGTTAGGTAATAGAACAAGGTTATCTTAAGTAGTCGGAACTCGACGAAAAGGGAATGTTAGGGATGTACGTTCATCCTACAGGGCCCTAAATTTTGGCATATTTTCGTATGGTGGATAGGTGGAGTCTGGTTCAAGTTATCGCAATTTTTATGATTTTTTTTTACTTTACCTATTCATGCGGACATTTACAAGAATTCAGGACCCTATATCCGAAAACCAAAAACCTCCGTAAACTAAGTAGAACTGGAGCTATAAAATAAAAACTTCCAAATAAAGATTTCCTGTATTTAAATGATATTAATAAGATTCGGATGATCAAAAATTCAATCAAAGACTGTAGCAACGTTCAATTAGGAGAAAACCCTTAAATGCTTTAGTAGACGGCAGAACGGAAAATGAATGGAAATTCTCCCATAAAATAAAATAAAAAAATTGTTGTGTTTTTATTTCAAAACGAATTCGTATTTAAGACTTTTAAAGGATGCTAGTGACGAAACTAAGAATTTAAGGCATCAATTAATTAATGAATCAAGTTTAATATACTAAATGAATCGTAGAACGCCACTATGTAGAAAAGGTATCGAGTACTGATTTCTTAATACAATAAAACAAACAATCCTATCAGGGATCAAAATCAGCTTTAAGTAACAGCTACTGGATTTTGATACCTCGCCCTTCAACCAACGCCCTCACCAGGCGTCCTTGGTGGACATTCTTCACAGCAAAACTCGATTTGGAAGCTTAAATAATATAAAAAAAAAATGAAACGCAGGATTGGAAACAGTAATAGCATTGAAGCTTAAATAAATCTTTGGAGGGAATGCATTAATGAAATATCCGTAATTTCTTTAAGATTTGCTGACTTGAGACAAGTACAGGAACAATAGAAAATCGCTGTCCCAGGCCAACAAACGAATTGTGAGAAGAGAGAAAAAAATGTTTCTCAACTTATCCCGAAAACATCACACGGTCGCCCAACACTTGAGCGTTGTTTCCCAACAATCGATGTTGAAATGGAGAAGTATCCGATAGGTTATAAGCAATTAATGTCGCAAGTTCCGGTTTCCTGAATTAGTATTTTGAACGGAATTTTAAATAAATTAACTAGATAACTCTTATTCATTTATGTATATTATTATGTATTAATTTATACTAATTATTTATAAAGGAAGGAGATGGTCCGGGGTGGCGGTCATAAATAGGTTAAATAGTGGCAAACATATTTTATTAAAAGCCAACGTTTTGACACGGCTTTGCAGGTCTTCTTCAGGGAGGTGTGTTCAGCAAGGAATTTCACTTATAACTGTTGAATATTTTATAGTTGACCGTTGCATTATAAAGGAAGGATATGATCCGGGGTCTCGGTCATAAATAGGCTAAATAGTGGCAAAACTATTTTATTAAAATGGGAAACCTCTCACCGACCATCTCGAAAAGAGGAGACAGCCCTTTGCAGACTGCGAATTGGACATTGTGAGTTCTCGCACTCCTACCTACTAAGAGGACTTGATCCTCCGACCTGCGAGAGCTGCAATGTCCATAGGACAGTAAAGCACATTATTCAAGACTGCCCTACATTTAAACCTGCAAGGAAAAAGATAGACATGGCACAGAGTCTAAAAGAAACCCTACAAGACAGTGAAAGTGCAGTAAAAAAAAACTTTAAGGTTTTGAAAAGTGATAAAACTCTACAACAGAGTGTAATTCAAAGGCGTTGCCAATGACCCTACAGGGTAGAGGCAACAAATCATCAAATAAATAAATATTTTATTAAAAGCCAAAAATTCGACTAGACTTTGCATGTCTTTTTCAGGGAAGTGTGTTCAGCTAGGAGTTTCACTAATTATGTATGTATATATTTCAAATTAGTTACGTCCATTTCTATAAAAAATGTATGTATAAATGGAATCTTCCATTTTTACCATGCATTTATATAAATCTATCATAAAAATGTGGTAAATTAAAAATTCATTTTTTTAAATGATTTTATATTTCATAGTTCGTTATGTAATGAGCTGTTATTCAAAATTGTATCTTAACGCAGCTGTCGTGTTAGAGATGGGATAAAATATTGTCGAAAACCTAAATATATCGAGTTTGAGTGAAGATATGGATTAAAATATCTCAAAAACTAAAAATCGGACCTGCATACTGTAAGCTAGGCAATTGTTCAGCATTTCATCCTCTCTGTAATGAGATATTATTCAAAATTGTACCTAAACGCGACACCGCATAGTGGAAAGAGTAAGGTAAAACGCGACATTTATTGGAATCTGTCTAAATCTTCCTCTTTTTTTTAGAACTCTAAAAACTATATGAACTGTTTTATTGATACATTGTGTTTTTGGCGGAGTTTCCGAAAATATTTTTAATTGGCACACCATATATTTTTCACTGTTACATTGATAGTTCAATTGAAAAAAAAAAATGATTTATCCGATGTCGCGAGTTTTCCATACTCGTCCCACTGTGTTAGAGATGAGAAAAGAGAAAAAATTGTGTCGAAACCCAAATGTGTAAATCAAACACTTTTTTTTTATATATTATTCTTTTTTGAACAACTTCCGGATCATATCTTTCTTGACTGATCATAGGACATCTTGAAGTATCGAGGCATATATTAAGAGGATATGTGTAGAACTATGAAAAGGTCTATCAACTTACTTTCACGGAAGACATCTAGGCTAGATAACTAACTACCAAGTAAGCTACAAGACAAATGCTGTTTCCTAAGAAAACAAGAAACCGTTGTAAATTAGGGTTACCACCATTACTGGAAAGGAGTCCTTCTGTCTACATCCTTTCACTCCTATCGTAAAAATGACAGGAGATTTATCGTCCTTCTAACTGCGGTAACCAAGCCAGGCTCCGAGTGGGTAATGATGAGGGGAAAAAGTGCGTTGGAAAAATCCAAGACAAGCTGTGTGGTAACTTCTAAGAAAGAAAAAGAAATAGTTAAAAGCATCAATATATCATTTCATCTTTATCTCTTTAAGGCAATGCAACGAATACTATTTACTTGTCATCACATTTCGTATCTACATTAAAAAGGAATTGGAGATAAAAAAAGAACACTTCTAATTGAAGAAAAATGATGTACGTGGCACAACTAGTTACGTAAGTAAAAAAATAATGACAATAAAATTGTACCGAGGGGAACTATTATTGATAGGTAATTACGGGAAGACATTTGTGGGATATGAGTTAAAAGGGTTTCTGATTTTAAGCGCTACTAATTAAAGCTCATGGATGGCTCTGTAATTTTAAAACGAACTGATATGAGGCATTGCGGATACGAAGGGCGAACTCAAAAAACCTGAATATTGAGAAAACCCCAGTTATAGGTTCTACACATGGGGCGAACTCAAAGAATCGTAGCACAGTAATACTTCAATTAACCGATTAAATGATTTGATGATTAAATTACGATAAATTTTATCCTTCAGTTTCTTTTAACTGTAAATACAGTATAGCCGTACTACATACATCTCCGAGCTTCTTCAATTTAAATCCTCTGTCCATTCCCGCAAAACTCTGTCCCGGTCTTCAGATTTGTATACAAGATCCCACCGAACTGCTGCTTTCGACAAATCTTTCATTATTCGATCCACCTCCTACATCCGTGGGATATATACATGAGTATTCTATCTTATTTTACATCCATCGCTCCAATACCCTCTCCACCTTTAAATCCCACCTGTTCAATCACCTCTTATCCATTCAGTTCTCATAAAATTGTAAATAGATGTTTTAAATATGTATACAAAAGAATAGTTTGTTTTAAATACTTTTATTTCAATTTTTTTCTCTTGATTGAAGGTAAATAATATTCTTTTTTTTTTATTTATTCAGTATATAAATCTGTTTATGTCGTAATTATTCTTTGAGGCTCCAAAGTCCACATTTCTATATTTATACATTATTCTAAAGGGACTTGTCCCAGAATAAATAAAGCATTATTATTATTATCAAAGTAGGACTAATTTTTTTTTTTTTTTTTTTTTTTTTTTTTATCAAGTGCCGAATAGTATACAATTTGGATGTTCGTATATTTTAAACATAAGCTAATTATATACTGGACTTTCTGTAAGTTGCTAATAAAAATAGAAAAACAAACGTGTTCAAAAGATGGAAAGGTGCAGGACAGAATGATATCATAGAACGATTCCCTCTAAGGACAAAGGTAAATGGCTGGAGTTCGTTACTTTGCTGATAGAACAGCGTACGTAGCTATCTGCAATAGAACTAATCACTGTAGCAATCCGTAATCGTTCGCATTCCTGGCGTTTACACAACAAATTCAATCGGCAAACAGGCAAAACTCGCGAATCAGAGGGTACTCGTGACAGAGGAACCTCGAGGATAATAGAGGCCGGTAGATTAGGCAATAATTAGAGTCCGATCTAGCAGGATAGGAGAGGAAGAGGATGTTGCAAGGGGCGGGAGTGACCCGGTGAAAGGAACGGGTCGGAAACAAGGTCGTTCGGCAACCCTCCTTCGGCCCCATCCATCTACCTCTATGGAAATCGATTAGCATAGCTCCGGACCTCTATGTCATCTGCATACCTCTTTGTCAGCCCCTCATGAGCAGCGGTCTTTAATGCTCAGATTTACAACGGATGAGGCAATGGGATAAATAATTGGATGTTACATATTCGATAAGAGGTCTATTAAGAGGCAATATCAATTCAGAACGCGAGGTAATTAAAAAGATGCTAATGATACATACACTGAGGTAGGATCAGATAATGGAAGATCATTTCGCAACTTATTAACCGAGTAGTGGCAAAGATAAGAGGAGGACAGAAATGGCGCTCCACCTCACTTACTATGTGGGTCACAAGCACAAGAAAAGGATCTTTTTCTTTTAATTAAAAATATGTTATTGTTTTTATTTTTTTAAATGTTTATTAGTAGGGAGTAGTGTTGCCCAAAATCGGTCTTGGTGTTGCACTTTGCAAGACCAAGACCAAGGGCGCCTAACTGTGGCAAGACCAAGACCAGGACTGGTAAAAAAAATCGATGTTTTTAATAAAAAATTAAGGCAAAATAGTTACTAATACTCGACAATCTTAGTTACTATATGTAAATAATTGGTATAACCAATATAGTTTTGAATTTAATTACTCTAAGTTTTCATTCAGGCTTAGGTAGGTTTCTCCTATCTACAAAATACAGTACTGTAAGACTGTTTCGAGACTCCTGTGCAAGACCAAGACCATGACCAAACTGAGTTTGCAAGACCAAGACTTGTCTGGGTCTCGCATTTGGGCAACACTAGTAGGGAGTAGAGAGTTAGCTCTGTGAGTATGACACTACGCTCCTAAGCTTTATGTTCCGTATCAGAATCCGAATGTAGCCGATAGTTATTTATACTGTTGCATCAGCCGCACTCAAGAGCCGAAAGACCCTCCTGAGAAACATACAGTTTCTATAAAGAATCCTGGAGATTGACCGAGGTCTTGGTCAGCTCATCTTGCCTGACTGTGGATCAAGAAATACAACTCCCTTACAAAACAATGAACCCAAGACAATCCATGGGTTATAGAAGTCCAGTTTTTTTGTTGTTATTTTGGATGGGGTGGAGAGGTTGATTTATTAGCAAGTAGAGCTCAACTACACTGACTGTCTCTTCCTTGAGATGGATTTATAGTTGACAGTTGAAATTGTAAGGATAAAGATGTTCAGGAGGTTTAATAATAAAAAAACGTTTGTATATATTTTTTGACTGCAAGCCCTGACCATTTTTCATCGTTACACAAAGTTTTTATTGGTTAACTAAATAAATCAAAAAAGTTAATGAATTTGAAGAACATTCAATTGAAAATGTTTTTTAAAAAATCAACGAAAAATCAACAATCAACGATTTCATAATTATCAATCATAAAGAAAAATAAAGCATTGCTATTGATGCCATGAAATAGATACTACATGATTGTGTGCATAGAAAGTGCAGATCTTTTGTAAAAATTGAGTTGTTTTTTTTACGAAAGAGAATTTCTATTGTAGTAGATTACTTGTTGCAGTTGCAGAATCATTAACTGTTATCTATTGGAAAAAAAATTATTTTAACTGAAATAATTTTGTACAAATAAAAATAGCTCTACTATTTCGAAAACGAGAATGCCTTGTATGAACACAAATAACTCAACATCTCTGAAATGAAGTACAGTATCCATCTAAAAGAAACATCAAATAAGTCGTGACACAGGAAAACAGAAAAAGACACGAAGTAAAAACAAATAACGTTCTCAGGCAGTTTCATAAAAACAGTAAGAAAGATTATCTACCTTATCCTTCTCCAATTATAGCTAAAACCAATAAGGATAAAAACCATAACCAATTAAAAAGACATGAATATCGATTACTCTAATTAGTTTAATCTTTGATGAATATAATTAACTCCAGTTTTGGTGTTCATTTTCTTATTAATTTAGGGAATTATAAAAACAAATAATGAAAAATCATAAATCAAGTATAATGTTTAAAAAAATCAAGGAGAGGTAGAAGAAATATAATTAATACTGTGTACAACGTCAATTTAATTGCTACTTATCGGCTGACTCAAACCAATAATATTTTTAATTAATTTTTACATCCAATTAATTAATTTAATTATTTTATTCACAAATTGTGATACAAAACAGGCGGCGAATCTTAGCTTATCCAACAACAGAGTCCAACTTAAGCTTAACATTAAGCTTTTTAAGAATGGGTGTTTTACTAAAAATGGAATCTGAAAATTAGTTCTGTGAGTAGTAGATAAAATAAATTGCGAATGATCTATAATTATGTGGAAAAACTGAAATTATATAAAACAATAGATAAATATTTTTTCTATGATATGTTTACCATATATGTATTTATAAAACTACCTTTTACGTAATAATGTGTAAATAGTTATATCAATGATAGACTTTTAAAACGTAATAACGAGGTTAAAACTTCCAATTTAACAGCTTCTGAGAAAAATTTTAGGAAAGAAGTTTTATTTAAACAGTTACTGTGAAACTTTTTTGGAAAAATGTTCCATTTTGACAGTTTATGTGAAACCTTTTTAGGAAAACGTTTCCACGGAACTGTATAGTAATTGAATTTCAAGTTTATGATAAAAGTTTAACTATTATTTAGTCAATTTCTTAAAAAAAGTTTCATTAAATGAAAAATAATCAATAGTTGGGCTTATATTCGAGCTACAATTGGTCTTGAAGGAATCACACGTGATTCTCATGTGCCGTTTGTTGGAGTAGCAATGAATAAAAGTATTTTTAAAATAAAAATTCTGCAAAATATCTACTTGAAAAGTTGCAAGAAAAAAAGTTATAGTTCCAAAATAACTGAAAAACCATCCGATGATACCGAAACTTTTCGCAAATAACATTTTTTTTCCGTTTCAAGACCTGGTTTCAACTAATTAAATTATTTCTTTAAAAACTTTTTTATTAATATTATACTAAAATTTCTTTCTTTGTGTTTTATATGATTTTTTTCTTTTTTTACCTTATTATTTTTTTAAACCAGATATCTTTTCCTTGTTTTGTAAATCCCTATTATTTTTCATTGGACTTACGTTCATAAAGAAATTGTTTATTTACATCATTACGTATTTATCATAATTAAATATAGTAAATTCAATTACAATATATACATGTTTTTTATCTTATGTAGGCCAAAATCACAGAAAACAAAACACATACCATAAATGTTGGCTGTCAGCTAAAGGAAATGGCAAACTCCAAAAAAACAATTTACTTAACTAAAGTATGGGTAATTATATTACACTGTAATTTACATCATTTTTTACTGTGCCAACTCGTACTATTTCAGTTCTTTTACTAATTCAAATTACTATCATAGCTTTTTCGTTATTACATGAATTATGACATTATTCCAACTATAGAATACATATTAAAAAAACAACTTTATGGTAAGAGTAAAAAAAGTTGTATCTCCACTTCTTTCCGTCATTTAGGTACCGAAATTTCAACCTTTGATCATAAAATTTATTATCTTCAAAAAGCTCTGATGGTAACTTTTTTAATGGCACCTGGTTCTGTTTGAAGTTACCGGCGTACGTTCAAGGGATAGTACCTGATACCCTAAGCGGTATTGAACCCTAAAACATTAAAAGGTAAGTTATAGCAAAACAAAAAAATTTTTTTGCCAGGCAGGCTTTCATTACTTTATTGTTTTGGACCGTTACCAACTGAATAATAAAACAATAAATTAAATAATGGCATATCCTAATTCTCTAATTTCAATAGATTATTAACAGTTTTTCAGGGGATTCAGTTCCATAAAATTATATATATATATATATATATATATATATATAGTGTGTATGTTCTAATGCTCTGTTCTAACACTCAAAACATATTAACCGAGATAACTAACATACGTATTAAATTAGTAAATTAATGTATTTGTGTTTAAAGTAACCTTTTCCGTTTTTTTTGTTTGTTATGTTTAATCGTTGACGTATTTATTCCATCTTCATTAGCGATTTTCCTGTACATTTATATTTTCTTATTATAAATTTGCTGCATTCCACTCTTCATCTCATAATACCCACAATATATTAATTCATTTCATGTTTTTTAAAAACTTACTAAAAATAGTTTTTTTTTTGAGGAGCGTGTTCAGGAGAGTTACTCCTCAAAAAAACAAAAACAAGATAAAAAAAAAGGTTGTTTTAATCTCAAAAATAGGTATGCTACGGCACAATTCCAAAAGTAATAGTTTTTAAACGCTTTTTGATATAATTTTATGGAACTGAATCCCCTGAAAAACTGTTAATAATCTATTGAAATTAGATTATATATATATATATATATATATATATATATATATATTTTTTTTTTTTTTTTTTTTTAGATCCAGTTTTATAGGTTAGTCTTGTTATTTATTTTTTTTTTACGGAATCTCAGATATATTTTAAGGTCTTTCTGATCAATCATCTATTCTGTTTTAATCTTTATTTTCTAGCTGTTAATCGGCTTAACGGGTCTAACCTCTATCTTCTTTTTCTGGAATAATTAATTACATATTTTTTTTTCATTAAAAAATAAGAAATTCTAAAAAAAAAACCGGAAAAGATCTCTTTAACAACTATTGAGTGGCACCTCTATCACAGTACCAAATAATTAAAAATATATACATCAGTTTTCTGTAACATAATATCATTAAATATCATGAAATACCTCACAATGAGTAAAATTGAAAAATATTAAATGAATTTTCTCGATGGATTTCCAGGAGTTGACGGAGGGAAATTGCTGCCGAAAGCATATTACGTTGAGGAGTAAAACATAGGGAGGCGGTTAGATTTCTTTTCCTTTCACGGCCATTATCCACGGATCATATCTACTACGGAGGATGTGTGACAGCCAATTGTGACAGTCAATCTCAAACCGTGAACGAAGCGTTCCAAAAAAATATATTAAGAAGGCAGTTGGACATTGTATAGGGAATTCCCTCCAGGCATCCTAACATACAAACCAGCATTTAATAAAAAAAACGGTGAATTATGCAGCTTGTTTTTATTTTCTTATTTTATAATAATGTAGCAAACAGACTACATAATTTAACATATATTTATTATTTTTGTGATGATATATATGGGAACCGACTATAACTTTCGATTACGATGAAATATATTGGTAAATAAATTTATTGATATATAATATTATTTTTCAATTTATCCATTAATACATTTATCCTTTATGATTATTTATTGTTTTCAAGCAGACATAAAGTTTACTACTTTACCTCTTTCTGTTATATTATATGCTCAAATCCAATTTCAACACTTTTGATTATTAATTTTAGTAATATTTCTAATGGAAAAATTTATAACTTTGTTCACGGTTCTATATTTCAACACTGCAGTTACCCACGCTCGAACAAAATTCAACGATCTGTACTGAAAATGTCGTTAAAATGACTTTACTCAAAAATGTTGAAGTTGTAGTTCAGTTAAACATTCTGTCAGGAAGTAATTCTTACGCGCCTGTGTATAGGTTATACAAGTCTTACCCCGTGATTCTTCGCCAACATGCCAAACTTGTTGGACTCCTCTGACAGTGAAACATATTTTAGCAGAATGCAGAGCTTACGACACATTTAGACTCTCTTATGACTTGACAAACAATCTACACTTCATTTTACCGGACAGTGCGAATGAGATTGATAAACTATTTTCTTTTCTGAAACGTTCTAAACTTGGAAATAGAAACTAATTCTCAGTGAAAATGAGGCAATAATGACCCAAGTGGTTGAAGCAATTATAATTATATATATATATATATATATATATATATATATATATAAATAAATAAAATAAAAACATTCTGTCAACTGAAAGGCTCATAGCTCATATAATCAATAGTATATGCTTAAGTGGAAAGTAAACAATGAATAAAATAATATATTTAATACTACAATATATTTTTAATCAAATATTACGTATATTTTAATGATTTTTATTGAGTATTAATACAGTCTGCTCCACTGAAGAGCATACTAGGACTATAGTGTTCATTCACACAATATGCACATAAGAATGGAAAATAAATATAAATAACTAAAGAAAAAAAAAAAGAAGAATATAAATAAATAAAAAGATAAAGTAATATACAAGATAAATAAAATAATAGATTAAAGCCGTACGATAATAAAATAAATAAAATACATTCGCGCCTATCTAAAATAATTATTATATTTATTTTTATTTTATAATGTTATATGATATTTTTCAATAAATAAGTTTTAAAAAACACTTCCAACGGTCGTTCTTGTAGCATCATTCAAATTTTTAATGACCGACGCCATTATTATTTCACAGTACTTTATATTACGACATAAAAGAAACTAATTTTATATAGATTTCATAAAAATAAAAATAAATTTACAGATGAAAATATCAAATAGTATGACTGAACTAGAAATAAAAATTTCAAAAGGTAACATATTTATTTCTTAATATTACTTTAGAATACATACTTTAAAAAAACGAAGAAAGAAAGGATCTTATTATAAAAATTAAAATACATTGTGCATTTCCAAAAATGATTTTTCTTTTTTTTTCTTAATGTAAATAAGTAGATATATTAAATTAAATAAAGGATGTCTTGAGATTTTTATTTTAAAGAAAGAAGACAATGGTAGTGTTGTACACACCTGTGGTATGCAGGCGCTTGGGGTAATCACGGAGATCTGAAGAGGGCAAGCTCACGAATCGAAGCGACCTTGCCGAAGTCACGACTTCAACGAGTATCAAAGGTAAGTCACACCATCACGGGCGGGCGTATCATAAAAACGTATTGAAAATATTTCATTCCATTCCGGGAGGAGAGATGTATTGCAGTCGTCAAACGATAGCTGTCTGTACCTTGTACCTTCTCATTAGCAAGGGCCGAAAATAAGAGAGAGGACATAGAATTAAGGAGTAAACAAATTTCAATCTTGTTCTACTAGTATATATATTTCAATATTGTTGGTTAGGACTTCACTTATTTAAACACACAGTGTCCAAACAGTCCTATTGTATTTTGATTTTACACCCAACGTTTCAACCCTTAAGCCAACCATCACATCCTTAATCCATTTCGTCATTAATTATTTTCTATCTTTACATAACTATTTTAATATAAAAATAAAATTGATGGGTTATATTGTCCTTATAAAAATACCTTATATGCCTGATACTAAAACAACCAGTCATAAAGCTATGTTTATTTAAAGATCTCCCAATGTAAGTTAAAAATAATAAAGGGTGAGAAGTTAATATTTAATTATTAATTGTTGATTGATAGTTGACTGTAGTGAATAATTAAAGAGAAGAATGGTTGGGGTGACCAGTCTATAAAAATAAAAATAATTAATTATATTTATTTTTATTTTCTCCCAAGTTTCAACCTAAAGGTCAGGCCTTCATCAGTGCTAAGAAAAAAAAACAGATAACAAGAGGTATGAGAAACTATAAACATTAAAATAAAAAAAAAATTAATATGTAGGTAACAATTAATAGGCCGGCAACAATAAACCTACATATTATTGTTTACTTCCACTTACCCATATATGTAATATATAGTAAGGGTAAGTATTGCGATCGAGAACATTATTGAATCTGAGTATTCAACGGAAATAGACGTTTTGAGGTACCCTGAGTCGAAATGACCAAGTCCCGAAAAATGGTCTGTGTGTCTGTGTGGTTGTATGTTAGCAGTCTAGCTCATAAACGAAAAATCCTACGAAACTGATATTACGTATTTAAGATAGGTATATGCCTTAGTTGTGACAGCAACTTTTTCCTTAAAATCGACTAACCGGAAATGCCACTTTATATCAACGCTGAAACACATTTTACACATTTCCCAAAAACGGCTCTAACGATTTTGATTAAAGTCGGTGTATTATTGTATAATTAAGTGGTCTTTAATATCAATTAGGTCTTATCCCAATTTATGTCACTTTACAGGGCTTAAATGCGCAATGTTCATATACGACTTCCTCTAAAGTACCTTTAATATGGTTTATTTTAAAAAGTTAATCATTTCACATTATTCAAAGTAATTAAAAAATACTAAATATAACTTTTTAAAGAATTTGATAAGTTAATAAAAGAGAAAAAAAAATGCAGAAAAACCTGCGTTACTATAGATTGTAGCGCCTAAACGAATGTACCGATATCAATGAAACTTCGCTAAAGTCATTTTCTCGACACCCTTTAAATTTTTCTATATAACATACTTCAACGAAAAGAAGCTGGGAAAAAACTTACGAGGGATGGTAAAATTAAATTCCAAAAAACTCAAAAAGTATACACTTTCTTGGGGATATTGTTATGGTTTTTAAAAGTTTATGGAATTTCCAAAAAAAATCGTTAAGATCGGACAAGTAGGAGGAAAGATATGGTCTCTAGTTTGTTTCCCTAAAGAGGCGAAAATTTGGATAAATTTAAAATTTACTTTTTTAATTGTTGAGACTAAAAAAACCTTTTTTCTACAGATATTCAATAAAGTATCTTTCCTAAGAACGTTTTTCACAAGAAATAAGTACCTAAATTTATATCTTTATTCTCAGTTCTATATTTCAAAACTGCAATCACCACCTCCGGAATCAACTTACTCATTGTCTGCATAGATAACTTTTTCAACTAAAAATATCACTAAAATGACATCGCTTAAAAATATTGAAATTGGAATTAGTCATTTTGAAGTTTATAAAAGCAAAGAAAGTTGTGTGTTTTATAAAAGCAGATGGAGTGACTAGATTTTTATTGCTTGTCGTCGATATATTCAATAGACATTTAGTAATTATAATGGTCTTAATGACTTGTTATCTGTAAACTTTAAGCTTTAGCTCCGTTTAAAATGCACTTCAAAAAAATTTGTAATAGCTCAGAATTGCCAGAACATAATTTCTATTCATAGTAGATCGGTAAGTGAAAGTTGTGTGTTGCGCGCACCAGATTTTTTATTTTAATGTTTATAGTTTCTCATACCTCTTGTTATCTGTTTTTTTTCTTAGCACTGATGAAGGCCTGACCTTTAGATTGAAACTTAGGCAAAAGTAAAAATAAATATACCTATTTACTTTTTATTTTTGTAGACTGATCACCCCAAACATTCTTCTCTTCAATTATATAATTATTATATAAATGGTAATGTAATGTTACCACACACTGACAAGAAAATTAATTTTTTTTTCAGAATTATAAAATATAAGAAGGAACAACAGACGTTAAGTATAATTGGTTACTTATTATATTTTTGTTTTAATATAGTTGTACATTTTAGTAACAAATAAAAAAGTAAATTTAATTAAATAAAAAAAAATGTATAATAACAAATACACGCCCTTCGTACAAGATTACTGTATGAAGGAAAGAGGTGGAAAATAAAAAAAATACATATTATTTTTTACTTTTAAGTGTCTGAAAAATATTAACAAATATGTGAAGTAACCGGGATTTTTTCTCAATTACATAAACTTCTCTAGCTTGAAAAACAAAACGTGTTGTACTTATCACTAAACAAAAAATGAATTAATATCCGTGAAAAGACAATAGGAAGATTTTTTAAACCATACTCTTTTCTCTTCCTATAGAATCACTTTCTTCAAACGGGGGGCATAATCAGATTTCACACTGTATTTTTTTTTTTTTTTAAGAAATATGAGAATTTTACTTCTGTCTCCTATTACGGATTGCGAATTCAAGGACGTAATATTATAGAAGTATATGAATTAATTAAAGAAAAAATAATGAACAAATATTAAATCGGTATTGATATAATGAAAAAGTTAGATGATTGTTTCATTTTTTCTAAAAATAAATTGCTGTTAAATCAAATCGAACTCATTTCTGCTTGAGGTAAGTATAAGTGACACCTTCAAAAAGACATATACTGATAGATAGAGAGGGAGATAGATAGATAGATAAATTGCTGTTAAATCAAATCGAACTCATTTCTGCTTGAGGTAAGTATAAGTGACACCTTCAAAAAGACATATACTGATAGATAGAGAGGGAGATAGATAGATAGATAGATAGATAGATAGAGAGAGAGAGAGAGAGAGAGAGAGATAGAGAGAGAGGCAGAGAGAGAGAGAGAGAGAGAGAGAGAGAGAGAGAGAGAGATGGTTAGTGAGAGGGAGAGATGAGAGGGGGAATGCAATGTACCCGAGGACCCACATACCAGAGGACCAGTCCTCTATGTGGGTCGGAAGCCACCCTCGCCCTCCCCCCCGGGTTCAACGCACTCCTGCATCTGCATCGACCCCCTACCGTGTTAATATGCATATAATAATAATTATTCATAAAGTTATAAACAAAAAAATATAATAGTTGATAATTGTTGACTGCTAGAGAATATTGTTGGAGAGAAGTTAGTTGGAATTTGAAGTCATAGAAGTACAAAATAAAAATAAATAAATTATATATTTTTAAATATATAAATACATTTATATTAGTACCGAGGTTTCGGCGTAGTTTTCTAGGCTTCATCAGGGCTGCTCGCCCGAAGTAGAACGAACGAGTAAAAAATTATAAATACATCTATAAAGTCTGTAGGTACATATATACTTTAAAGAGTTTTCACTCTCGAAAGCTGAATTCACAAATAGATACTGCCTAGAGCATTATCCATTCTAGAATTACTCTCTGAATTTGTTCTCATACAGACACTAAACTTAGGTCTGCTATTCACACAATAAGCCAAAAAAAATAAAGAAGTACACGAACATCTACTCTACCTTTGGTAAATTCAATAACAAAAGTTTATTATTTTATCAATAATTTAATGTTATATAAATTATGGTTAAAATTGTTATTGTATTTTTTTGTAATTGTTAATAACAAATATATATCCTACTATACCATTCATGCCTAAAGTATCTTAAATTAGAAACTCCTTTTACAACAAGAAATTCCCTTGTTCATTTTGTATAGTTGCAATTGTTCGAGCAATTTGCTATGTTAGGTTTTAATTACGAATATATCGCCAGTGTATTGCAAAAAGTCACGAAGTGGATTTTCAACATTGGAAAACGTTCATGAATGTTTTTTTATCAATATAAAAATACCATAAATGCATGAATATGACAGAAACCCTTTTATCTACCATATATTGTTACATCAAATGCACAATTTCCTGATTTCGCAAAGGGAAAAGTCATTAAAGTCCTTAATTAATTGAGGATGTAAAAGTCACTTTATGACATTTTGCAATAAACCGGCGATAATCAATGTTAAGATAGAGTTAGATTCAGTAGGTTTCAGACTTCTTTGACGGTTACTAATGCAAGCTGAATTATCTTAGATAGATCTGAACTAATTAATCAAATAATAAACTACTGGTCAAGTAACACAACCAAAATAAAAAAAATAGTGATCCTGATTAAGCTAAATCTTGAAGTACTTATTTGTCAATTTCAATCAAAGTAATCAACAAAAACATGCTTATCGCATCAAAATAACCGAAAAAATAATAACAAAAAGACACTAGGAAAGGGAATAGCCGTTATAATACTACAAAGGAATAATTCATCAAATGATTTATTCAAAATAACTTAATAATCGAATTAATAATTAATCAAAATAACAAATTAAGAATCAAAATCAATTAAGAGAAGTTGGTCGTGTGATGCGGTCAAATAAATACTAAATTTAAAAAAAAATAGTCTACTATTTTTTAAAAGATTAGTATTTATTTGATCGCACCCCACGACAAACTCCTTTTTATATTATATCACGGTCACCAATCTCTACATCATTCAAAATAAATTAATAATAATCAATACCAAATTAATAATTTTTCACAATACGAGTATATCAAGAGTCTAAACGTTTAGTCAAATTTACATGAATATCCCATAGACCCCAATAAAAATTCGAATACTGAACACCTTAAAATATTGTATAGTTACAAATAATGTTTCGTTAATTTATTATTATTTTTTGTTTGTATGCATTCATTCCACCAATGGGTAGTTTCTCTTCATGTTATACATGTCATGTTACCTATGTCACATTTACTTGGTGTTTTTTCATGTAATACAGTTGTAAATGAATAAAGATGATTTTTCTATTTCTATTTCTAAATTTCATTAACATAAAAAAAAAGTTTTTTTTTAAGAATGGTAAACACTACTCACCATTACAATATTGTTTATGCAAGCGGCTAATAGGTACTATGACTCTTTGTAGATATCCCACATTCAATATGTTCAATGCACAGATCCTCACGAGACAGGAGCCGAATACGACACTAAAGAAGTAAGTGGACAGTAATAAATTCAACTACATTACTACGATATCCTGATCAGAACTGGACATGAGAGGAAGTGAGGAACCCGGTACTGGGTGACCAAGAGGTTAAGGGGTTAACAGGGACACTGCCCGGCATCTACCGCCCACAGCCCATTGAAGCTTAATTCGCCCACGTATCGCTGAATCCAGAAGAGATATTTCACATGAAAAGAAAAAAAAAATCGACCTACATTAAGTTGTTTCAAATCATTATTGTAGCAATAACATTCATTCATTTTATGTTTCATACAATAGCATGACAGAAGGAGAGCGAGAAAGAGAGAGAAAAATTCTTTATTGTCTCAGGACCTTAAGATGGTAAGCATATTCGATAGTCTAAATTCACTTAATCGTTCTGTTAAAAAAGGAATATTTATATCGAACTGAATGAAAAATGATTCATTTCATCCGATTTTATTGCCGAGATGCTTTTTCTTCTCCTCTTAAACTCACTAATGTTTAAGAGGAGAAGAAAACGCGTCAAAAAACATCGATTGAGCATATAAAATTTAGAAATTAAAACAGGTAACGGTACTGTTTCAATAAACATACAGTTATTGTTTTATAGAAACGTCTATACAACCAAATTGACTGAAAGGCGTTTTTCATCGAGTATTCCTTTTTTACAGAATGTTTAAGTGAAGTCAAAGATGCGTATGATCCTTAGGTCGTTTCTTGCAAAAGGAGAGAGAGAAAGAAAGTTGTTTGCAAATGTGTTGATATGCTAATTCATACAGCCTATTCATCAATCGTATATACAAATAGAAACAGAAGACAAACAAGAAACGTAGGTAAGGTTAGCTAGTAAGTATAACAAATGCCACATGCTGAGACTCTTTTCCTTTTTTATTCTATCCAAAGAATTGACAAGCAGAAGGGACCAGGTTAATATAGGTAGTGAAGAAGGATTCTCAGCGGATTCAGAATAAAGGATTCCGCCATGCTCTCTACATATTCCTTCATAGTCTTATTCCATTCCTGTCTTCGAAAAGAATTACTTATTATCACAGGGATTGTTTCCCTCAATCCGAACCAAAGCCCTTAATTGTAAGGTTTCCCTCACAAAATAGCTCTTAATATTTTTTTCGTGCATTGAACGTGTGCTTCTCTTTTTCAATCTGTGTCTCAAAGCCCTGATCATAAAGGTCCACTTCAAATATTTTCAGAGTCTCATTTCAGTCGTATTAATTGTTTAAATATCCACTGACCTTGATTAGCCTATTGTGTCTAGGCAAAAAAAAACTATAAGAAACATAAATACTTTGTCGTCTGCAAGAATTCAGCTATTCGTTTCTTTATATTATTGAACTGCCGCAGCGGTCGATAATGGGTATGTTCTCAGAGCATTTGATCAATATATGAGAATATAACAGGATCAATCCTATGTTCATAAAAGAAAATGATCCACGACAAACCACATAAATTTACGTATTTCTTCGTACATATTTGGTGAATTTTCTTATATTTAAAATATTTTTTCAGCAATATTATAACTTTAATAATGAACAAGAATGGCTTAATTATTAAATTGGGCAGAAATATATATTTAAAGGCGGACATGCCAAAGTTAGACTAAGCCCACGCAAAGTTGCCCATCAGTCTAGAAAATAACACAAAGCTATCCTGAATCAATCGACAGTTAAACGTTAACTGGCAGAACGTATATTTAGCCTCAGAATACTTAAATTGGGTAGGACTAAAATAGTGACTACACTATGATTGATTCTGCAACCAGCGTAATATTGGCCTACAACAGATAAGTGGATTTTGAATCAAGATATGAAGAATTCATTTATAAGTAATAATTAAAAGTATAGTAATTACGACAACACTACTATAATTACTAGAAAGTTATCGTTTCTGAATTAAATTTAAAAATTTTACTAAAACATTCGTATGTATAAATAAACATATCTTTACTTATATGACGTGTTTGTTAATATAGTATTACGGTAGTCTAGATAATAAAAACTTACTTGTATACCAATTAGATCACTTCACATACCTGAAACAAAAGAAAAATGTAATTAGTAAAACAAACAAAAAAACATTTAGGGCTAGTTAAAAAAAATATATATATAATCCCGATTCTGTTAAATAATAACCAATAAAACAGCCATTTATAGGTTTAAATATATTCCAGAACATTAATGAAAATTTAAGCACTTAAATTTTAGAGTTTACTATAAATTGGAAAGGCAACTTTCATATCGGTGGGCAACCTCACGGATGTAAATGTCAATTAAACTAAGAGTTGGAAAATGGTGAATCAACGCAAACATAAATATTATAAATGGGCATTCAATTTATATTTAATGTACCGAATATACAATAAACCAATGAATACTAAACCATTTTACTAGACTGAACTATAAAATTAGCACTTACGACATCTGTGAATTATCCATCTATATGTATTGTTAGGTAAACAAAATTATATTTATACCATTGATTAAACAGGTTAAATTTAAATCCAAACATCGCTGATTTGAATGTAAGATAAGGCAACATAGTCAATCAAAGCATCGTGGAAGAAAAGTACTAATTAGCATCTCCACGTCACTGCGTAACCACTGGGTAACATGAGAATGAACATAAAGAAGAATGGAAAACGGGAAATAATCAGATATCAACAGGGCTGCCAACAATCGCTCCATCAAGAAAGACGCTTTGATCCAAAAAGAACGGGGCTTGATTAACACTTGGACAATCCTTATAGCTCAGAGACGTCCATTCCAGGACATCCAATCAGCTTGGGTCGACTACCTAAGTGAATCCTGGAAGGACTGGTTACGCTCCACCGTGGGAGCACTTCCTTGCAGTTGTAAAACTATCACGTAACGAGCGAGCTAATTAGATAGTTAACACGCTCCTTTCATGCAAAGTGAACTGGCTAATCGATATGCTAGCAACAAGGCACAGAAAGTTAACATCAGGCTTACGTAAGGTAGTACACCTTAAAAATAAACTGTGACTATGATCTGAAAAAATCGGGACGAGTTTGACAATGAATCGTAAAAACAAATATAAGTATATAAAATAATAATTTAAATTTTCAAAAAGTCTAACTTGAAATCCTCACACTAGACTGAAACGAAAAGAAACCGCTCGACTTTTTCGACTACTGCAGCAATTACAAGACAAACGCTCTACGCTTTCAGTTAATTACAAAGGACTCATGTACATGTCTACAATAAGACCTATTTGGAGTTAAAGAGTCGAGATTAAGGACTCGACAAAGTAATAGAATTCCTAACATATCCAACCCTTACAATCCAAAATCCTTCGTAAAATCCTCAATGCACCTTACTTTGTCACTAATAAAATCATCCGTAACGAACTTAACGTTCCTTATGTATTCGATTCGACACAATCCAGATATCTATCCTTCCATAATAAACTTCAGAACCATCCGAATGCTGTCGTTTCTAACCTTGCTTCCTCTTCGATCTCTGATAAGTCTCCGAGGCAGCTGAAAATAAGATGGCCTCGAGATCTATTGTAAATAGATAGATAGACAAAGTCCCTTGAGAATAACAAAAAAGAATAAAAAAAAAAGATTACAACTGGCCTAAATAAAAGCAATAAATAAAAATTGTTAAATCTAAATTGAAATTTAATTAGGAGAGTTTAAATGTTCAAAAACATGAAACAATTTTACTTAAAATTGCCAATAAACTTACTTTAGTTTAATTAAGAATTTTAAATTTTGAAGATTTTTTTTATTTTTTATGAACCTAGTATGGATTTGATTTACCGGATAATAACCGCATTAATTTTAATGTTTTGAAATTTAGTAGAGTGATTTGAAAAAAAAAAATGAATAATAGAATAAATATTTTTTGAAGTCGACTGATAGTAAATTGGATAATTTCTTTAACACAAAAGTGATTTTTTTTAAAGAATTCACTAGAAAATCGTAGGCTTTAAACTTTCTTCAATAGTCCTTTATTTAAGGACAATTTTAAAAATATTAATTTCCAATAATCAAAACTAAGGGTTCAAGAAAATAACATACGAAAAAACTTCCTAGTTTTTAACTAACTTAATACGGTATAACAAGAAAACACTGATATTTCCAAGTTCCTCTACAAAGGTCACCCAAGACCGTTTTAGTTACACTCTAGGAACATTGACATCAAAAGGGAATAAGACTGTATATCATTCAAACATAGAGAATATTTTTCGACTTTAAAACAAGCAGAATTTACTAAATGATAATCCGATAGAAGAATAGAGCGGCACTGATAAGTTTTCCTCGACAAGAAGATTTTTTAAAAAAACATACAGATCAAACCTAAGATGATGAGCCATCTTTTATTCTAATATGAAAATTAACTTGCACTAATTGGAAGCATAAATAGACAAGGCAGAAAATGTCTTGGCATACACTGTAGGCCTCAATAAATAACAATAAGTGCCGCAGGAGCCAAGGAAGAGAGCAGCGGTATATTTCCAAGCCTCACTGCATGAGGATCTATGTTACGGCACAATATATATATTTATTTACCTACATTCTATTAGCGGCATCCCTTCCTGTTTACATACCGACGGATCCGATAATTGCACCCGATGTCCTCCATATCTTAGACTCAGTTCTTGGTCGTCTGCCAAAGGGATTAAGAGCGGCAGTCGACCATTTTACAATCGTTAGCGTGCCTCAGCTGTCAAACGGAAGACCGCTGAAGATGGGAGAATGGTTACATATCGCCGATGTACAGGGCACCGTGGGAGCAAAAATATGTTGCCGGCTACATGGATCTCTGGAATCCCAAGGACCATGTGAATAATTCAGCTGCAAAGGGTATGCGCTACGAGGACGTGGATTTTTTTAACGACCGCGGTTCCGGAAAATAAAACTAGAAGTCAAGGAGTCTACTGCAGTTAAATCGCGATATCTAGGATCTAACTCAGGTAGGGATTGTTTGAGATACGGCTTCTAAAATAATAAAACAGTTGGACTTCTCTTACATACAGCCTTCAACGTCTAATGCGTATCTTATCTTATGATTATTAACATAAAAATGAAATGAACAAGATATACTGAATTTATAAAGATGATTGAAAAATAGCTTATGGCGAGGCTATAGTAGTAGATTTCCTGATGAACTATCTACGTAAGAAAATCAAAGGGTCAGATTTTTTTAAATAAACATTAAAGGAATACCCAAAAATGACTAATGATAATATTTCATGATGACATAATGATGACCCCCTGTTAAACGTAAAAAAAAATTTTTTGAGGACAGGTTTACAGTTCGATAATGTTTGTCTGTGTAGGAATTCGTTATATTAAACTAAAAATTTAAACTGCCCCAGGCTGGTGGTTAAATGCCCAAAGGAGGCGGGCGGGGTGGCCGAACGTGCTAACGTGTGTGCACAGCACCGCCGTTGTCCGGCAAACTGGTCTATGAAACAATGGATTTAAAATAATCACGAGTTCGCGTTCCGGTTCCGAGGAAGTCTTATAAATCCCCGCCCACTACCCCTGGCTCGGAAAAACCCCCCTATAGCCTTAAAGGCGAGGAAGAGGAGACCCAAAAAAATTCCCAAGGGATAACCCGAGGCATAATTGGGAGTGCAGTGATAATACTTTTAAATCTAAGCATTACCGGATCTTAATTCAAAAGAAATACTTCAAAACAACTGATGTAATGGAAATATGTTTATCAGGGGCGGGGTGACGAGCGTTCCAGCGCGTGTACACAGCACCGCCGTTGCCAGGCGACCTGATATATGAGATAAATTGATTAAAAATAATTACAAGTTTGCGCCCCGGTGCCGAGAGGGTCTTTTAACTCTGGTATTAAACCACCTGGTCCAGGAAAACCCTCCTATAGCCTAATAGGCGAGGAAGGGGAGAACGAAAAATAACAAAAAACATTTTAATCGCCGGAGGAGTGGAGAGGGCTTATGTGTGATCGGTTATTGATATCATCTGTATTGAATCTTATTGTTCGTTACGGCTTTGTTAAATATATGCCTTTGCTGAAAAGATAGTAAATAAAGCTTTTCCAGAGACACCCAGGGCATAACACCAAAACTAGACGTTAGTGTTCCTTTAAAAAACATGTACAAATAAAACCTATCCGGGGTTTTGGATTCAATACTTTGTAAGGAAAGCCAGGACCAATCCACAACTGATAAAACACAATGAATAATTATCTGCCTCGGCCGCACTCGAACTCGGGTCGTAGAGAATCAGTCCCAGAGTTACCGACTATACTGATCCATTAAATTTGAGATATTATTAAAGAAATGATAACCTTGTTGGACAAAAAATGTGTACAATATTAAAGATTTTCAAAACCTTATCAATGAGTCATTTATCTGAACACAAAATGTTCTCACACTAAAAAACAAGCTAATTTAAATGTATTAGCTCTCAAATAAATAGGAATATTGTTAAACATTATTGATTTGAGGGAAACAAAAAAAAATTGAAAGAGAAGAAGGAATGTTTGATTCATTTCCATTCAAGAAGTAACGGAGTCAAATGCCAGTAGTTTTACAGCGACGGGGAGGAGATTTATGAGTTTTTTTTCATCACGAATTTGATCTCGAACCCGAAAGGAATTCTGGAATAGCCCGAGGGATTAAAGCGATCTCGGATCATCGGTGGGAAATATTCCAGGTTTCAAGTCCTTGAAGTTGAGGAAGTGTCGAAGTCATAGTTCCTTCAAGGTGCATTAAAGGAAATGAAGGAAGCGTATACAGGATTCATGTTTGCAACAGCCATGCAATGGAGCTTTAATGAACAGTAATGATGTCTCAGCAATAAAATCATTGCAAACAATTACACTTGGTTCGCAGAGTGTTTTCACTGCATTATGTATTCTTGAACTGAATTTAAGAATACATAATGCTATTTTACTTCCTGTTTAATACGTTTCAGCGATGTTAAAGAAAGATCAAAGACTCAAGATTTTCGATCATTAAGTAAAACGCAGAATATTTGGAATATTATATCGACAACGGCTATTTATGAAAGAATCAGAGAGCTTTGTAAGAAATATGTTTTATATAATATTGAGGTGATAAAAATGGAGAATGTGTTAAAAGGAATAATACAAAATAAGAGACTAAATATAGTATCTATCAGCAACTCCGTTTGGTAAAAGTATTGTTGATTTAGATTTTGACGGTGTTCAATGGACAGGCAAGCTGGTAAAAGTTGTTTTTATTTATTAAATAGTATTTAGAGATTTTATTAATAAAAAGAAATAAAAATATGTATATGGTATATCGGACTAAATTTAGACAACATAATCACTCCGGAATACACGTACAAAAATTAAGCAAAGCAATTGTTACATCAACATGTTCTACAGATACTCACTTAACGTACAAGAAAGCGTATTCATGTTTTACATGCCATTGTTTTTCAGCTATCATCACATTCGCTGTTTGTCATTGCCATTATTAAAGGTGTAAATAAAAAAAAATAATAATAAAAAAAAAATATATATATATTCATAGTTTTTCAAAAGTGAAAAGCACAGATCATTCAATAAATAAACATCAATACTCTATAAAATATCAAAAATAAATTACTGTCCCCGGAAAACTTAAATAAAAAAAACTATTTTTTTCTACTTAACACTTTTAGTAATAAATAATTTTCGGTTAGTTTTACGTACTATAATCAAATATATAACAACTTAAAACTAAATCAACAAATACATAAATAAAAAATACACTAATATTGTAAACTTTTTTTTCCTTTATTCATGAAATTTACAACTGTATACAAATAAATATACATCAAATAAATGTGATACATAGCAATACAATGACATGAAACGAATTTCAGAGAATCTACCCATTGGTAGCAGTCTAATAAAGCATCTAAATTAGGATAACACGAAACCATCTTCTTTTTAGACACCTTGAGGAGTTTTCATGGATCGAGGAAAGTTTAGAAACGAGAGGAACAAGAAGGTTCTGAAATATATTATGGAAGGATAGGTATCTGGGTTGGACCAATTTGGAAACATATGGAATATTAAGGTCGTTATGGATGATTTTATTTGTAACAAAGTAAGGAGCATTGAGAATTTTTTCGGAAAGGCTTTCGGATGGCAAGGAGAATTAAATAAAAAAAAACATTCCACAGTAAGAGATGTTCATGACATTATCGGTGACGACACTTAAAATATTCAAGAGGCGTAAAGAAAGCTCCAAGGCCGGTTTAGAAAGTCATTACAAAAGCATTGTTCTTCTTTTTTTCACTTTATCAAGATTATTCTCGTTCTTGGAATAAATTTTTGTTTTGTTGTCTTATTTTATCCATTTATTTGTGTTCGTTTTTTCTAATCGAAGATATTATTACGATGATTAAAAGAAAATCAACTATGAAACTCACGTCGAACTATCCAATAGAAAGTGAAGTTCAAACGTGCAATGCAGAACATGAAGATTGCAAAACTATTATTTTAAATTATTCATTATAATATATTATATTAAACAACGAATTGCGTACACACACAGATATATAATACAAAATTATTATAAATTATTAAAAAGAATGTATTTTTTTGTTTTATAACCAGAACACTAAATGGGTTTTGATACCCAGATTAAAATTACCAGTACATTCCCAGTTCTTCAAGGTTAATAAATGGTTAAATATCAGATCAGCAGAACCATATAATGAAAGTAAATTACAATTTACAGTAATTTCATGATTTTTTCTAACAACCGTGACGAATCAACAAAATCAGTACCCACTGCAATCCATTTTCAACTCGATCCAAATATGGAACTGCCCAAAGCAGTATAGTGACTCAGCAAATTATTACTCTCCTTATTAGAGATCTGTGACCCATTGCCATCTATTGTGCCAAATGGTGATTACTGTGTGGTTGGGTGGTTCTACAATTCAATATCAACTGGGAATGAAAGCGGAGACAAGATTTTCGTGGTAAGAAAAGAAAATTATGCTGCAGAAAGTTAAAAACTAATTATATAAACAGAAGCAAAACTGAGAAGGGTATTTGTACCAAAATGAACTGTACATACTGTTTAGACAACACCACCGAGGAAAAATGTACCAAAAGATCATGGGGATCTACGAATCTCTTGGTTTAAAAAAGCGATGGCCATTACACTCACAGAAATAGGTTAAAGTACTGATAAAATACCTTACAAAGAAAAAGGCAAATTTTAAATAATTTATTTTTCATATTCTGATGCGTCATCTAAAAGTATTGAAAATTAAATTTGAAATACAGAAATCCCATGCGCACTAACAGATTAACGAACTAAAACCGATAACAATTGGAAAACAGGCTTATGCTACTAGTATATTTCAATAATTATGATTAATATCCACATAAAAATTAAAATATAATATCCCAACTGCAGAATGAATATTTTTTAAACTACCCAAAGACGTACTGAAATTTTAGATAATCATTTTAATTATTAAAAAGTACTTTTGTATAGATACCCTTTTAAAACAGATTCGATAAAAAAATGAACTGAAATCTACACCAAGGCTGATCCCCACAAGGGATGCCATCAAAATTTCTAGAATATTGGTTCATAAAAAATTAAACAATTAAGCAACAATCGATTGTAATATAGGAAAATACCTACAACACATAATGTCAATATTATTGATTGCCTCTGATCAGTTCTAATCATTAAAATAGATGTTGCCAGTTGAGTGCCTTTTATTCTATTTATATATGAATTTGACAAGGTCCAGAGCTTTTTTCCCCTCAATCGGACCATCGAAAATTATAAACCCGGCATCATTGTTCATTTTATTTTTTAGTTATTTATTCACTGAAATATTAGATGCGCTATTGTATAATCTTCTATGCATTCCCGAGCTTAAAAAGATGAAAAAAAGTTAACTGACTATTAGATTGTATAACCACATTGTGCCAATATAATAAAAAGATTGCACAATCTTTTATGTAACGACCAAACGATATGCAAAGAATGAAATCAATTTTATGAATTACTTTCAAAAGCTCCAGTGTAATGATTTTTTCCTTGCAGAGTGTTTCTTTCTTTATTGAATAAAAAAAAAATATCATATATGTCTCAACAAGATGCTGAGGCTGTATTGAAGAGTTACGTTATTTTTTAATCCTCAAATATATATTTACAACTATTATCTTACATAATTAAAATGCAAAATGAACCGAACATAGAAACAACATTCGAAAATGAATAGGTCTTTTCAAAAGGGTAAACTGCTTCCATTCAACCGCACTAATTGCCTGCGATTCCTCTTTCACTTAGATGCCATACTCCATCAAGCTTCAATATGACAGCATGTTGTGGCAACACCGAGGAGGAAATATTCACCGAACATTACGACACGTGTACTCAACTTATAAGGCTCGCCATTGAATTCCATTCATATAGGAACTTTGCATATGAATACATAGTACTGATTATCAGTTTATGGGCGAAGGCATTGTCATTACCAAGACTGGAAAGTACCAATACATGTAGCAGCGCAAGTGATAAATTTTAATTATTATAATTTCTTTTTTCTTCGCATCCATTTACCAGTATGATTGTCGAGAAAAAAAACTTATCAGCAGCCAGTAACGGATCCAGGATTTAAATTAAGGGAAGGCATAGTTTTTACTTTTTTTTTTTTTTTAATATCTGTAATTATTGTGGAAGAAAATGAAAGAAGACACTGAATAATATAAATTGTAAGTGATCCCTGAATACATGTACATGTTTAAAAAAAAACTTTAATTTTGTAGTTTTCAAGATAAGAGTATATTTTTAAAAAACACATGTTTCGATAGTTGGAATATTTAGTTCAGATTACTCATAGATACAAATATAAAACAATAATATATATATATATATATATATATATATATATATATATATATATATAAATATATATATACATATATATATATATATATATATATATATATAAATATATATATACACAAATTTTGGGGAGATTATATGGATATGTATATGATACCAATACCAAAGCTTCCACCTTATGGATCTGCTAGTGTCAGTAGTGAAGTATATAGTTAGCTATATTTATATTAATTGGCACCTTTTGCTTAGGTTCATTTTAATACTAGTCAATAGTCACATTTCTGTAACCATATGAAGTAACTCAAATATTGTACACGTCTGAAATATTTGTCAGCAAATTATGTATATTCTACTAACAACAAATGTTACCCTCCCTTACCCTCTAACCTTGTTTACTTACCTTTTGCCATCTGAAAAAGGACAACTAGGAAATCCTCCCCTCCTGACCTTTTCACTTACCTACCAAACATGTGTCAGTACTTGAACAACCTGTGTTCAAACCACGGTTAGTAGGAGAAAATATTACAAATTTATATATATGGATTATATACTTTATTTTTTTTATTTTTAGTTTGTATAACTATTTTAATATGTGTATTACAATATTAGTTAAGATTCATGTGCCATCAATCACTATAGTTTATTATTTATAATTAGCGGTCGTATACTATTATATCTCTGATTGTAATTTAAAAAAAAACGTTTTCAGCCCTGAAGATGACCCACATGTTTGGGTTGGCAAAAATAAAAAATTTCTTTAAAAAAGACTGCGTCCTAAATATTTATCACCCATGATATATAGTTAGTATGAATCATTAGTAATTTTTTTTTTAATTTAATATTTTTAGAAGAAAGTATTTATCTATTTCACATTTAGACCAATCGAAATCAATGACAAAATTAAAGTTATTTAAAATATATTTCATAATTTATTTTCGCAGTATCATAATTACAAGTATATATGGTTTACTACAGGAATAATTATTACATTTTTTTTTCTTTTTGATCCACAGACACTGAAATATGATATCTAAAAATACAATTTTTGTAGAGTAATAAATATAAAAAGACCTAAAAAGAGGTAAAAATGGTTCTTCATAATGGAGAAATCCCATATGAAATCCTTGAGAGCGTACAGCAACACTGCACATATTCTGAACCACCTATTTTACTCAACTTGGAAAAAAAAAAAAAATTAAAACAGGCACTCTTTGAAGAAACGGAATACCGTTTATAATAAATAGGCTAGTTTGCAACGAGCTTGAAACTATTAACAAGTCAAACCCCATGTACCGGGAGCCTTCAAGACTTGCCAGATCAAAAGAAGCCAATTATACGGCCCGTATCAGAAATAAACAAAACGGTAAGAATAGATCGTGAATCACAGTGTACCGCTTAAATCAAAATAATATCTGTTATACGTTGGCTTATGGCCCAGACTACAGGCTGCGACTGTTTCACAAGTGCGATTAATTCGTTGGCGGCAAAGTCATATTTAAGTCTTGACTCATTTCTGCCAAGGCGCTATTCTTTTTTTATTCCATTCCTTTTGAAATTTAGTGCCAAAATACACGGATTTCTTAATCGCTCGAGTGTAACGCCCCCGAAATTCTAATACGCCTCCGCAGAATCTCGCTATATATCTTTCTTAAAATAATCCCTTTTAAATATACATATTTACGTATATATATATACAGATCATAAATTAAAAAATACTTAATATATTTATTCTATAAAATTATATAAAAAATTTATTTAACGAATTGAATTAAGTATCAGACCTGATTGGAGGCTAATTTCAACACCGCGGCAAACTAGATATAAACTTACGTCGTGAATACGATTAATCTCAAACTAGTCAGCTCCTAAACTAAACATAATACATTGGTTGCACAAAATATTATTATCGAAATCCCGGAAGCACCGTTAAATGTCGAACTAATCGAAGGAACCCCTAGTTGAGGAGGATAAAGATGTATTAATATATAAAATTTAATTTATCGTATACTTACGATTAACTATAATTTTATTTATTTTTTACATACTGTTCATTATGTTCTTATATTACTCTTAATTTATTTTTACTTATATTTTTTCATATTACTGTTAAATAATATTCTACTTATACAAATTTAAAAATTCATTTCATAATACTGTTATTTTTACTTATATATTTTATTCCTTCACATAATGTACTGTTATCGTACTTATCACACTTCACTTATTTATACTTATTACACGTATCATATATACGTTAGTTATATATTTTATTGTTATCATAAGTAGTACTTAGCCTTGTATGTCTTAGCAAATTTTCGAAAACCTAGAAAACCTTCGACTTAGTCCAAATGTGGGCACAATTTATATGTTTTCTTAAATTATTGCCCACACCAAAGAACGATTCTAATTATTTTTATTACTATTATTTATTTATCTCGTATGAAGAGAATGTCCCAGCTGACTGAGTTTTCTTGCAGACGTTTACAATCAATATGTTTTCAGTCCAATAGACAAAATTAATATTTTATATTTATATATAATACGAAACCACGCTTAAAAATACAATCGAATGAGTTAATTAAAGAAGAGTATAAGTTCTTAAATTTATGTCAACTATAAGACTGGATTAGAATTACAGGAGATTAAGCTAATTTTGCTATTTGTCCAGCAAGTGAATATTTTGTAAATCGGCGTTATTGATATATGTTTATATAATATGTATTACCAAAATACATAGTTTGCACTACAATGATGAATGTTAGTTGATTGGTATGAAGTAGTAGGCGTAAAACTAGTTGGTTATAAACGCCGTCAATTATGTTTACATAAATTTATTTATTTATGAAATGAAATAAATAAAACAAACAAAAAAATAGAAAAAAAAGAAAAGAGAAAGATAAGGTTTTAAATATTTAACAAAAAATCCTTCTTCAGAGAGAGAAGAAATGACTTAAATGACCAAATCTATGCAATACAGATTCGCATATCATTAAAGTAAACTTATAAAATAATAAGTTTTTGAAGAAAAAGAAAAATTGATTTATTCTACTGTCATTCTAAATATTTTATATATCCGATTGATATCATAGATACGTGGAAGGTGTAGTATTAGAAAATTGAAGAGTAATTCATTCATTAATTCTAAACATATGTAAAAAAAAAAAAGGCGAGTACAAATATTGAGAATTTTAAAATAAATACTTTTTTAAAGATAAAAACAAACAAAAAAACACTGAATTGCTCCATTACGAGGAATTCATCGTACTTTTAATAGGGTAAAGGGTCTCTTCAGCGACAATGGCAAATTTACTATTCCGCTTCCTCCCTTAAAATTAGGGGTGTGACGATGGGAACTTGGTCCTCTTCGGTCCTCTTGGTTTATTAAGCCATCCATGAGGAAAGAACCAGGTCAGGGGTGAACGAATCTTCGGGAATGGCCAGAGGCGATAATCGATCCTGAACTACTTTCGATTAATAACACTTCCCGATCCTGTTTGCCGACCAACAGTTAAGCCAACTTGCATAAAAGTCGTTATTAGGTCACAGAACTAATGGGAATTTTAGCTGATGAAAACAACACACAATATAACTTAATAACGGATATTGATTATATCGAACCATTATTATTAAAAATTATAAACTATTAATTTAAAAACAGCATTTGGATGAATTGGAAGTGAAAAGCTCGGCACTAATTTTCTTACTATACCTCTATAGATTTTTTGTTATAATTTACTATATTATTAATTTTTTTTAGAAAAAGAAAATCATGAATACGGGTTAGAACTCACATTTCGGCACCGTTTCCCAGCCGCATTACGGTTGGAGTTATAAATTTTCAGAGTGAAAAGCTTCAAAACAGAGAACTAGGTGAAAAACATGGTACAGGCACAGTTAGTGTAACTGTTTATGATCTACGATTTTTCTAATTATACTTTTGCTTGCACAGCTTTTAAGAAGAGGGGGGTTATAAAATGTTTGTAGAGGGAAGGAGTGATTTGTGCACCATCCACCTTGAGCGAGATGGGCACCTCTGGCCATGTGTAGGTTCCTTCTCAATGAAACTAAACTTATCCATAGCTAGCCCTCGTGTTTTTTTTAAAGTACCCTAATTGTATGTTTGATTTCATCTAGAAGGAGCTTTCATGCGGCCATGGTGCGGATTGGACGCGATGCGGCCGTGTGAGATCCCGATCTCAACAATTGGCGAAACGTTGTTAAATTAGTTATTTGCTCCTTGGGGAGCATACATTAATGTCCCAAAAATTATTTAATAACAGGGTTGTTTGAAAACATGACAATGGTTCAATTAATAATTTGAAATCATTTTGCATTCATTGTGCACAACCATATTAATTAAAATATTTTATTACTGGTTTAGTCACTAACTGAAAACATTACCATCGTTTTTTTGGACATTTGAACATTACTTTAAATCACATTTCAGCGAGCTAAAGTATACATTATCTGCAAAATAATTTGATTAAAATTGACGATAAAATTTTATCCTTAAATTGGAAACTGTAGGGACATTCAAACACTTCTTCTACGATGAATCATACACCTTCAACTTCACTTCCGATTTAATACAATAACAGACTTTCAGTTCAATATTCCCGTCCTTCCGCATTGATGCTAAATAACCAATCAAATATAGATCAGAAGACATTGATGGTATGGGTGTATTTACGGTGCCCGATGGCGTTGAACTTTCCAACGGCATTTGAGCAATATGTTTGTTCAACCGCAGATGGAATTGCCGAGTGTAGAAGGAAAATATTTCTCAAACCGCAGGCCCGTGTTGCAGGCCCGGATACATATTGAAATATTTATGCAATTCATCGAAAACTCTGGATGCATATCCAAGGGGTTAGGTGACTAATATCCTATAAAATGTTTAGAAAGTAAATCGGGGAAAATACGATGAACTAAAAAAAAAAAAAATCTTTAACTAAATTGAACATTCATTCCAAAGGATTAAATGGATGCATGTAAATCTGTTTTTAGAAGCAGTAGCAAAGATCAAAGATCAAAGAGCTACTGCGATACTTCCCCAACATCTTTAAATCCATTGAAGCATAGAATAGCAAGCATAGGAATGTTGCCCAAGCGGAAAAAGATATAATGTAAACGAGGTTAAGTTAACATAATATGCTTCCATAATCAGTTATTGTTATGAACTAGATAACAGTCTTACATAAGATCCGACAAGATGAATAAATATGAATAACATACATGTTTCAATCCGTATTTCCAAAGGGAAATCAATAGTTAGAATTTATTTCTTACGCTTTTACAATCAGTTCTTAAAAGTAAGAAGAACGCATAAACGGAATAATAACTTAAAATTACAGTATGGGATGAAAGATTATAATTATAACAACAATAAAGCTTTCGATACCGGTAACACCAATCGCTACATTATTCGATCCACCGGACGCTGTCCAAACCCAACCCGCCAGATAGATCAGTCTCAACACAATACTCCCACATAAACTTTGGTCTATCCCTTAGGCGCTTGCTTGCCAGTCGGCATAGCGTTTTTAAACGTTTTAGCAATACTTTACTAACTTAATGAAACAGGGCATTCATTATCTAAAATTATTTGAGGAAGGACATTTCCCACTAAGCTTATCTTATCTTTATCGAAAAGCAAACGAATCGTCAATTCAGATGCCTCATCCAACTGCTCATCAAATTTATAATGCAGAACAAATTTTGGAATAAAAACTAGGAAAATCGCCACTTATTAGATTTTGATTCTGAAGGTGGCTTTTTGTAAACTAAGCCAAACTCTCACAAACGGATTTACAAGAATTTAAATAAAACCCACAACCAACACACTTATTATAAATTAATTCTTCAAGAAAAACTAAAGACATTTGATAATTTTAATGTATGTTTATTTATTTTTGTATTATTTAATTATTTTGGTCTATTATATTTATTTATTTTCTTGAATGGGATATTATTATTTACTTACCCTTTTTTTCCTTTTTATATTTTTTTTATTAATATAGGGTATACATATTTATAATCTATATAAATAAAAATAAAAATAGAAAAAAATATAAAACGAAAGGAAGGAAATAATATTATCATTATCAATATTATTATTTATTTTATATTTAAAAATAATTTTATATATTTTTCAAAGGTTGGTCATTTAATTTTAACATACAAGCATACGTATTATTTTATGTACATTACATTTAACAAACGGTGATGATTTTTCTAGAACATCAAATAACCAACCAAACAATTTTATTGTAATTTCAGTATAAAGGGAAGTATTCTTGTTTCATCAAGAAATAAAGATATCAAAATAACGAATATTTATTCAAAACAAGTAAAGTAAATGATTTTCAATTAGGTTTAAAAAAAATTATAATGATACAAATAGCCTGTATATTTCGGACTCAAACGCTCCCTAATTATTAATTAAATAAATATATTTTCAAATAATAAGAAAAAGAAAGCACAGACCTAGTTTGTAATCTAGTATAAAGGCAGAATTAAATCATGTTTCTAAAAGCCACATTAGAATATGGACTACCTTCTTGAGGTGAAAGACTGGAGCAAAAACTGGCGACTCCAGTTGCAAATAGACTGGACATGGCCGAGTGACCAACTGGAGCAAACTCCAGACCAAGACTGCTATGTTGCATTCTCCAGTGGTTGGCAATTTGACTATAATAACAATCTAAAAAAAATAAGTATCAGGTAATTATATTAAGTGTTTATTATAAATTCATAAAAGAAAGGTTCCCTAAATTCCAACAAAGGAACGGATCAAAAAAAATAGGGGGCTTTATAAGGCACCATTATAAATACTATTACTAAATCGAATGAAGACAGAAATTTTGATGTAGGATTCGAACCATGGATCACGAAATATCTCCTGTGCCCCTTTTTATATCTACTAATATTCCTACAATGCTCAACAAAAATTTAAACAAATTTCAACGTCACCCAAATTTAAAACTTAAAAATCTACGTCTTAACAAATATAAATAGTTATATTAATTATATTTTATTTACATTTGATTATAAATCCTATCTAACTGTCACATCTAAGAGCATTTACATGCTTACATCTAACAAATTGTGACCCTTGCGACAGTAGCTCAGACTAAACCGAGCACGGCTGCCAAGTAAAGACGGTCTTGCGGTCAGTCGCCAAACCATAATTTGAAAATGATGACTCGACTTTTCAACATTTGTAAGTTAATTAATCAATCTAAATAATTAGAAACACGATAACGTTTAATTGGAAATTACTTCATTAAATGAAAATGTATGTTTGATAAATTAATATTGAATTTAAATTCATAGTAATAAAAATATTTAAAAAACAATGTAAAACAGTTATTTTTTAATCCTCTTTTTTTCATTCAGGGATTCGCTAATTAAAATCAAGAGCAGCTTTACAAAATATGATAAATAATTGCGACCATATAAACATAAAAAGGTTGAGATTATAATTTTATATATATCATATATATAAAACAGTAAATTATAATAAATAAAAAGAGCATATATATTTACAATTATCATTATGTTGGATCTCAACAGAACGGTAAATTCATAACTGATATAAATTATCCTTAGTGATATATCATTTTTAGTAAGCAACTCCAATCCTAATTATAATCTGTATGGGTTATTAATTTAATAGCATTTATAATAAGAACATTTAAAAAAAAATTTCTTAATTTCATTGTACGACCATTTATATGTATGTGTATGACATATATCCTATATGTATGACAATACCCTGATGTCGAATATAATTAATTCTTCGACATGCCTATTATGCCATTTTCTACCTAACAACAAATCTGCTAATTGTCACTACCATGACTGGTGAGGATAAAAAATTGAAGAAAAAAAAAACATTTGTAAGTAATTTTTTGAAACAATGATTAACGTTTTGTTTTATAAAAATATTATTTTCATGGGAAATTAAAGGTATAAAATATTTTAATTATCAGTCAATAGTCCGTCTTGCTATTAAATAACTCTTCTATTATCACCACATTCACTAATCGACACTCATCTGTGACAGGAGGAGAAATAAAAAATAAATGAATATAAAACCATTTGATAAATAAAATATATTTTTGTATATATATATATATATTTTTTTTTTTTTTTTTATGGAAATGTTAGTTAAATTTCTGGACTGATACCAAATTAATTACTTTCTCTGAGGTCTTATTAAATATATTTTATAATATGAGATTTTCTTAACAATCGTCGCCTTTTATAGAGAACTCTTAAATAAATATAAAATATTTTTAAAAAAATATATTAATTGGAGGACATAAGAAAACATACATGAAAAAATACACATTTAAATCTGAAAGGTAGTTTGAAAACCATACAATACAACTCAGCTAGTTTTAGAAAGTCGATTGCTTCGGAGAATAAAGTACTTTCTAATATTGCAATCGAATAGAGTGTTTCCAATTCTAAAAAGTATAAATCCAATTCGCTCGAATTGGAAACGAAAAAATAAATAACAAAATTCGTCACTGTTAATCATAATTATAGACTCCGAAAAACTTAAGATACTTCATTTCAGACAAGAAAGCAGTCTATCAATGATTAAAAGATAATTTTAAGTAAATATATATTGTCATAAGATAAATTATTAAGTCGAGTAAACGGGTCACCTATTATCCACCGTAAATGGACTTTCTAGTAACTTTACAACGATCTACTACAAGCCATTAATGAGGCGGAAAAGAGGGAAATAATTACAAGCAACAACAGAGTATTATGAAGGATATAACACTTTACTTCAACTACAAAACAACTATAAAGGAAGACGACATAGATTTATTCTTCTAATCTAGATCCATGTAATATCATGAGGTAAATAATAACTATAATTACAAAAAAAAAAAGGAAATAATGGACAACGAACACTAGTGTTGCCCAAAATCGGTCTTGGTCTTGCACTTTGCAAGACCAGAACTGGTGAAAAAAAATAGATTTTTTAAATAAAAATTAAGCCAAATTATTACTAATACTTGACACTCTTAGTAACTATATGTTAATAATTGGTATAACAAATATACTCTTTCATTTAACTCCTCTAATTTTTCATTCAGGCTTAGTTAGGTTTCTCCTATCTAAAAAAATACAGTAATATCTCTATAGCAATAAGCTAATAAGTGACTGCAAGACTGTTGCAGACTCTTGAGCAAGACCAAGACCAAGACCAAGACCAAGACTGAGTTTGCAAGACTTGTCTCGGTCTCGCATTTGGGCAACACTAACGACACAGACAATGTCGTACTTAATAATAACTTAAATAAGTAAAAAAATGAAACCACCAAGCATAAAATTTGAGAATGATATAAATTAAACAGTGTTTTTGTTATTAATTTTTGGAGGGAGGAGGGTTTTTTATTATATATCGCAGCTTAAGAAAGTTATAATTTTCTTTTTCGATTATATCTGTGGTACCTGTAAGAAGTCTGTTAAATGCAATTTTCATTGTGTATAATTGGATCAGTTATGAGGCTATTATAGAGAGGAACATTCCTTTATGAATTCAGAGTTGAAACTCGAAAATTGAACTTACGCCAGTGAAAATACCAAACTTCCAATTGCGTTATACTATAAATATCATCTTTGCGCTCAACACAATATGCACAGGTGCCACGGATAGAAATATAGTATTATATATTTCTATTAATAATTATTTTTTTATATCGCTAATTACCGGATTTATCAACCTTCAAGAAGTTGAGGAATTAGGAATAGAGAATAAATAATAAATGATATGTACGTAATACCCCTAATCATTATGTGCGTGTAGAAACAGGTCTAGAATCATTAGAAATAAGCGTTCTTAAAAGAATGATTCGCTGGTACCGAAAAGTAGACCTAATGGAAGATAACCGATTACCAAAACTTTGTTTTGTTTTTTTTAAAACATTCTTCTAACAATTTAATTAACGCAAAGTATAGTTGGTATTCACAATTGACAAATATGTTCAGAGCCATTGACTCGGTTGAATTATTGAACATTAAAAAAAAGAATTATTTGAAGAGGAATTAGAAACATTATTGAAAAATTAAAATGTAATAAATTTTCCAATATGAATCCATATTGAACTCAAAATTTAATGAAAAATTAAAATTACTAGCTTGACTAAGGGCGAATATTATCTGAAACTTGAACGGTTAATAAAAAAGCATCGAATGATTAGCCAATTAAGACTGTGTCAGCCGGAGAACTTAAAGCTTACTTCTTACGGCTTTCAAAATGGTTTTCTAGATAGAAGTGCAGTATGTCACATTTGTAATACACGTCAACCCAAAGATTTATACCGTTTTCTGTTGCATTCCCCTACATATGTAGCTTTTAGACGTAAGGGATTTAAACGAATATATTGATGGTAATTGTGACGATAAAGATCAAATAGTACAATTATTACATATAGAAAACAAACATAAATTCAATAAGTTGTTTAAAATTAAGAAACCTCTTTTTGTTCAAGAATAAATAGTTTCATCTATTCTTAATGTTAATTAAGTTTAAGGTTATATGTAAATATAATATTAGGACTAAGCATTATATTTTATTTGATGAAGAAAGATCGTTTTGTTTATATTTATATCAAACACACTAATTTTATTTGTATATCATATTATATTAGATATGGTTTTTACTTTTAATGTAGTTAATTAGGTATCATATTTATGTATATTCTTATAAATGTATGTGTATAAAACTTTGTATTGGTTCACCCGAAAATAAATTAAAAAATTATTAAATGATTATTTCTTAGTACATGAGATGTGCGGTTTAAGTGGCTGGAGGCTCCTCCATGCTGAAAGACATGTCTGTGTCCCTGAGGTAAAGTCCATAACAAAAAAAAAAAATTTCAATAACTCAAAGTTATGACTAATTGGCTCCCTGAACAAACATAAAAATGTGATATGTTGTACTTCACTTCCGCAGTACAGATTTAGTAACTAAGAAACAATTTTTAATCACTCAAAGTTATGGAACATTGGCTCCCCTGAAAAAATAGAAGAGGCAATTTTTACCTCCGGGGTATAGATATAAGAAGCAAGACAAATAAATCTTTTACTTCCTTGAAGCAACAGTTCAAGTAAATACTGTCATTTGTTGTTCATTATCTTACAGTTGGTTAAAGCAATATTACTTTCTAAAAAGTTTATTTGCATGTAGCGTTTTCAAATGAAATAGGCAGAACTACTACTAATTAAAATAATTACAACAATGAATAGGAACGGCGAATACGTTTTTGCATGTTGTAAAACTAAATACGTCAGAGTTTTAGTTAATTATTTCAGAGTATAATATTTAAGGCATTCCAGTGTTATTACTAAGATAAAGAACGGGATTACTACTGACTTTAAAGAGTTCCTAAATTCGACAAAAAAAATTGACCACTTTGTTGTCATCAGCGCTTCTACCATAAATTTAACGAAAAACAACAACAGACTGATTAATTATAAGTCTACATTAATAAAATTAAGTAAGTAAAGAGGGATCTGGATGAGAGATCTGCAATGGATTACGATTTTCTAAAAAAGTCAAACAATGTTTAAAAAAAAATAATGAAAGAAAAGTTGAAATGAAGAATTATCTTTATTCTGGGACCAAAAGCATTAACAATAAAAATAATGAGCATAAATGAAAGGTATGCTAAATTAAGTATTCTATAAAAATACTATATTTCATGTGAAATGATAAAATACGCTTTTCGGATATAGATAGACAAGGAATTCCAATAACCATGACGTACTAACAAAAACATACTAGTCAAAAGATATTGAAAGAAAGAATGAAGCATACATATTGATTGGAGTTCTGATGTAAGAGAAATGGATAGAGTAACGCATAGTAAGGAAGTCAGTAATAGAAGATTGATTGTTAATTAGGAATTGGGATAAGTAAGAACTAGTGTTGCCCAAATGCGAGATAGAGATGAGGTCTTGCAAACTCAGTCTTGTTCTAGGTCTTGGCATTACGCAAAACTCGCAACGGTCTTGCAGTTACCTATTAGCTTAGTACTATAGAGATATTACTGTATTTTTTAGATAAGATAAACCTAACTAAGCCCGAATGAAAAACTAGAAAAGTTAAATGCAAAATTATATTGGTTATTCCAATTCTTTACATATAGTATCAAAAATTGTCAAGCATTTGTAACTATTATGGCTTAATCTTTATTCAGAAAATCGATTTATTTTTACCTGTCCTGGTCTTGGTCTTGCAACAGTGCGGCGGTTTTAGTCTTAGTCTTGCAAAGTGTAAGACCAAGACCGATTTTGGGCAATACTAGTAAGAACCCAGAAAATGTGATCATCGGAGAGAATGATAAATCCACTTTTTAACTCGGTATAATACAACAGATAACGGCGGCTATTTCAGCCACTCATATCTCTATAGTTAAAAATATAGTGAAGATAATTATTAAATGTATCTGAGCGTGATTAAGTTATTTTTAGTATTAAAAATGCGATGGTATATAAAAATACAATTTGATTGTCGCACCTTACAAATTACAAATGTTTGAAAGTACATCCATCTGGGATATGGGTGCATCTAGGAACCCCTTTATGTCCATCGGTAAGTCTTCCATATATAATAGACAACCGTAATCATGTTCCCTAAGGTATGCGATATATATGAACCATGGAAGTATTGCCGTCGGAGTAGAAAAGAGAATAAAGCCCCTGTAATTTGGTATAATTTCCAGATGTCGTATATGGGTGAGTATAGAAGCCCAATGGTAAATTTTATAAAATGTTTTCTCTTAAAGTTTATCGATATGGCACAAAGTCTAATAGCTCTGGAGCCAGAACCCAGAAATCGACCTGACGCAGGTGAAGGATTGATTGTAAATTACGAAAATGTATATTATTCTGAGTAAAAAGAACAGAGCCGTTGTTTTCAAAAATACCAACGGATTTAAAGAATATTAGGCCAATCATTTGAGGATCAAAACGGGAAATCCATTGCGAAAAATGTGAGAAAAGTTTTAATATTTTTTACTTGTGTATATGGGTATAGACATGTAAAAAACAAAATTGCTAAGGCGGGCCAGATTTTTTGGATTTTTTTTTTGTTATTTTCACCTATAACTCCTGAAAGATGCACCAAAGCGAAAAATGTATTCTTTAATAAATTAAAGAAAGTTAAATTTAGAGTCAAACGAGTACATAAACTTTATAATTTGGTTACGCGGTAAGGGATAAGATCCGGTCAACCAACGCTGATTTTTACCAAATTTGTCAACAAATGAGACAAATTACTATTAATGGCCTTTTAACTTGGAAATGAGTTCCCTAAGAGAAAAATTCATAGAATGAAAGTTGTAGAGCCTCAAATTTTGCGTCAACTGAGTACTGACATTTTTATTGAAATGAAATGCTGCTAGGTATATCATGTAAATTATATGCCGGAACATACCATGAGCGATCTAATTTGCTTATTTACGCTACTTTTACGTGGCAGGTGTGAATTAGGAGTTTAAGATGAAAAAAAAAGAGAGTGTTAAGAGTACTCGTTTGAATGATAATCCCATAACTATTGACCTCCTTACTCACATACTAAAAGGACATTTCTTTTTTCCTCATTACACCTTTCAACTGCTTTTTTCATGAGAGTGACAATCAACAGATGTTTTGGGATTATACATAGTAATGGCACCACAGGCATGAGGAAGGATAGTGCTCAGCGGTATCTCTTTCTAATCTTTGCTTCCGTAAATCAGAGAAAGAGATCTCTCAATCAGCTCCTCTAAATATTAAAATGAAAAAAAAAAGCTTATAAGAACATACATTTAAAGTTATAGGGAATGAAAGCTGAGCTAAGTGTGCTGCTAAACAAAAAGACTGAAAGGGAGACAAGATAGAGGGCAGTAGAGCGTGTCCAAAGGCAATCTCTCCTAGGCCCTGGTCCATTCAGCGGATAATTAACCCACTGTGTGTGTAGGCCATGGTCTAGGTGTCTACTGGAGGAGGTACACCTTCTAATGGGGGTCCTTCCTGGAGTCGATTAAGGAATAAGGAGCGATAATAGGAAGTCTAAATCAGGAAGCAAACGGGAGTTGTAGGTGAAATTCATAAGAGCCAAAGCAAAAGTTCTTGAAACAAGAAAAATATTTTTAAAAATTTAAGTTTTTTTGTTCAAGAGAAGTCATCAACATTGTTAAAAGTTGATGCATTTTTTTCTATATTGGAATGAGGGAAAGAGGTCTGATCAGCAAAGGGTAAGCTGTGAGTCAAAACAGAATTACACACATTTGACTAAATACATAATTATTTTTAAAAAATAAATAAATGAAGACAAAATCAGAAAACTATAAGAAATATTCCGGAAACTTTAAGCTTTAAGTATCTTAATTAACAGCGAATAACCAGGACACGTTTCGACAATTCAGGCTTCATCGTGAGGATTGAAAAATGTTGAAACAAACGCAGACCTCAGGACAGCAAATTTTACACCGATACTCTAAAAAAAGACTAATCGAATAGAGTCACTGCATCACTCTAAGAAAGTTAAAACATACTGAAACAAAAGGATATTGCTGTTTCTATTATGTTCAATCATAAGTGAGTGTGCCATGTAATTTAGTCTAAACTTCCCATTTGCAACGAATTCAATCCTAATCAAAATGAAAAGCTTTGAAAAACGATTTCAAGAATTGTCATTAATTGGACTAGATAGTTAAAAAAGTCTTCAGGGATAAAATTTGATTGATCAATTATATATTTGTTTTAATTTAATTTCAGTAAAAAGTGTACATATTGAAATTATTATTGAAAATTTAACCCATCATTGTGAATTTCTTTATCCATCTTACTGCTATTAGTTGAATTCCGTTATTGATACCAGTCCTTTGTTTAAAAACCGAAATCTAGCCATATCCTCATTGTTTTTGAAAATATGGCCAAAATAAAGACTGGAAAAGACCATAATCATACGGTGCAAAGTGGGTGGTGCAAGACGCTAAAACACTCTATTTCTGGGAGTTTTTGTTCGGCTATTTGTGAACGATTGAAAGCCGCATTTTCTAACTGATATATTGCTTCATTCAGAGAGCTGAGCAGTTTTCTTTTAAAGCTCCACATACTCTTTCGAGTTGTTGATAGTAAAGCTCAGCGTAAATAGCCCTACCATCTGGCATCAGCAAACACAAACACATGCTAAAGACTGCTTTTCAAGTAGTAGTTCTTAAGAAGGCTAAGATTAAAAATGTTTTTCTCCGATATTTTCTGTGAATTTTATGAAACAGAATGAAAGAAAGAATACCACAATACTTTATTAACATCAGAATCGAATAAATATTAAAAAGGAGATAGAATTTAATGCCAGCAATGAATTAATACTAATGTCATTTGTAACAACCAAGTATACTTAGTTAAAACCGAAACAAATAGACTACAGAGATACATATTTATATCGTCGTCAAGAAACCTAGAGAACCGCATTTAATAAACCTTAAAGCATTTGACCTAGAAATAGATGACCACATTGCATAGAAGTAGTTTATTTAGCGGTCCAACAGAACAAAACCATGATTACAGAAATAATAGCGGACCAGCTAGAGGACAAGGTTTGTCACTGTCTCCATGTTACGGTATCAGCTTGTGGAACTGATGAGCGGTTAGGGAGACCTAGGAGGAATCATACCGGCGGAGAATGTTTCCTGTGCACTCGTGGAAGAAACGATGGACGTTTGACAAGCTTGTGCTATTTAACATTGAAGCCGCAACCGTGAAGTACAAGAGCTCCGTCCTAATGTCAACGATAACTATTTCTCAGAGAACAAAGCAAAAATTTTAGCATAAATTGTTTAACGTATAATCTTATCACTTAAGAAAAAAATGAGCATTGGGGAGGGAGAGAGAAATATAGGGAGGAAAGTATCACATAACTTTATTAATTTTTGTTTTTTCTTTCTGCCAATTAGTTGTCGTGGTTATACTTTGGAACGTTAAGTATTTTAATTAGGAAAATATGATTTAAAAAAAAGATATTTGTTTGCAATACCTCAGTGAAATACACCATAAATACTAAAATGTATTATCCCCAAATATCTGAGAATTATTTAGGTGTACTTACTATAGGACAGAATGTATCAAATGTATTTATATCCCTTGGCTGTTAAGAAAACACAATATATCTAAGAAAAATAATGAAATAGAAAAATAACGAATTTTTAGGCAGACCGCATAGTGGAGTTACACTCAGAGGCGACAAGAAAAAACACATGCACTTTAATAAATTATAATATATCGCCCGCATATAGAGCGATGTGTCAGAGAGCACTGCTACAATTGTAATAGCAGAGGGTTCAAATAAATTTCATTTCGTCACAAATATAAGTAATTTGTCTATAAAATAATTTTTACCTATTGAGTTTAAATATTTGAAATATTATTAACCAATAAAATGTTTGTTAGGAAGCAATTAGTAATTTTACATGCGAAATTAGAGGAAATTTCGTAGGAATTTTTAGGAAAGAGAGGAAACGTTTTTTTATAAAAAAAAACGACAATCAATGATATAGAAGTACGAAACACACTAGACAAAACGAATACGTATGGGTTAAAAACAAATATGCAAGAAAATAAAACTGTTAAAAATTCTAAGAATAATGGAAATGTACAATTACAATTTCATTTACCTGGGCTCATTCATTAACCTCAATTGAATTTTTTTTTCCTTTTTTTTTTTTTATTGAGTATTACAACAATCTGTCTCTTGGACATTGATTATAGTGAGGTAGGATAACATTCACACTATATGTACAAAAAATATAAAATAAATAGAAGTAAAATAATAATCAAAAGTACATACAAGAAATAAAATTGCATATACAAAAAAATAAAATAAAATAACCTAAAAATAAGAAAATTAAAACCAAGCAAAAAAAGACATGCATACCTACTATACATCAATTAAAAATAAATACATAAATTTTAAGAACGATGATATTTTAAATAGAATAATTGAAATTAGACCCCTTCTCTACTAATTTAGGTTCAATTTCGGCTAGAAGCTAATCATAAGTTGTAATAATTATTTGTAAATACGAATGACGATTTTGAGGATGTTAGCGCGCAATCGAAGGTATAAATGGGAAAACTCTTCAGTAAAATTCCGAGTATATACAATGGCATGAACATTAGTCTTCATATTTTTGTTTCGTTGAAAAGTATAAAATATTTTAAAGTATTGAAAGAATTTTCCGGAGGACAGAAGTGAACAAAAAAAAAATGTGAACTATTGCAGCGTTGCTCCACTATGCGATCGGCCTAAATATACTATCTCGCAACAATCCGTTATAATGACGCTAATGTCAAGAGTTTAAATATACGTGAGAAAACTTAGATAACTCTGAGAACGGAAATACAGGCGTTTATCAAAATACACAATCAAAATAATAAATTAGAGACGTATATGAGAACGTTATAATTACAGATAACGAATAAATTGAATGATTTAAATAGTAAAAATTGCTGGGAAAAAATTGGTAAAAACAATTACATATTTAAAAAAAAAATCAATAATCCGTTTCTAACTATGAAAGAAAGTAAGGAAAAAATAATATATATATATATACACATTCATGTAATGATATTACATCAACATTTCCTGAACGACCATTCCCAACCCAAAAAATTCCAGTCCCCATATCAGGCATAGACTTCAAGCCTGGAAGTTGGTAGCTCAAACCGTCGAAAGGCTGACATTGGACAAGCTGTTCTCGAAAACCTTCAGAAAGTAACCTTCATATTTAATTTGGGAAAACGTTCTTTCATAGTACCGTTACCGGATTATTAAATGTCATGCGTTAAAATTACTTTAATTAATTTCGATGATATACATTTTTAATTCAAAACGTTATGTCAAAAGGGCAAGCAACCTTTTAGAAATTAAATTAAATATAGATCGATTTAAGATACTAAAACAGGTATACATAATGCTTTCGCAACTGTACTGTAAAAATTAATTTTCTAAACGAAAATATCTCTCATTTATTAATTGAACATTTTTTATAATTTTCGTCGTAGGTTTTTGTAAATTTTATTATGCCGCATTCATTTTTTTGTACATTTGGCGAAAATTTTATTCGATTAATCGAATTTTCTTTCGTGAAGAAATTTCTATATTATAACATTGTATTTATTAAGTAAATGAATATTTCACAATTAATATTTCTCTGACATCCCAAACCAATCCAACACTGTCATCACCACCTACGCCGATGACACGTGTATCCTATCAGTTAATAACGATCCTTTAATTGCATCCCAAACTCTTCAATCACATATCACAAGCCTTGAAGAATGGTGTAAAAATTGGAGAATCAAAATAAATTCCAACAAATCCCATCAAATCACCTTTACCCTCCGTCGTAAACCTATGACCTCTTGTCCTACAGTATCCTTCAATAATACTCCACTTATTCCTGTTGAGCAAATCCGCTACTTAGGACTCCACCTTGACAAACGAATCACTTGGAACCCCCATACCAGACTGAAACGACTAGAAACCGCCCGACGTTTTCGACTACTGCAGCACTTACTAGACAAACGATCTAAGCTTTCAATCAATTATAAACGACTCGTATATATGACAATAATAAGACCTATTTGGACTTACGGAATTGAGCTTTGGGCTCCACTAAACCATCGAATTCCTCTCGTATCCAATCCTTACAATCCAAAATCCTTCGTAAAATCCTCAACGCTCTTTACTTTGTCAAAAATAAAATCATCCATAAAGACCTTAATGTTCCATATGTTTCCGATCTGGCCCAATCCAGATACCTTTCCTTCCATAATATATTCCATAATATACTGCAGAACCATCCGAATCCTCTCGTTTCAAACCTTGCTTCCTCCTCGATCCCTGATAACCCTCCGAGGCGTCTGAAAAGAAGATGGCCTCGAGATTTTCTAATATAGAACTTTAATTTGAGTTCTACAAATGGGTAGTTTCTCTTCATGTTGTACATGCCATGTTACCAAATTATCATTTACTTATTGTATTCTCTATGTAATACATTTGTAAATTCCATTAAAATAATAATAAAAAATATATATATTTCTAGTTTTTAGCAATAATACTTCAAATAAGAAAATCATGTTTCGTTCTTAATAAAGTAAAAGTAGTTAGTTGTAAATGAATGTATGCTTATAAGTAATCTTTTTATTTTGAATAGAAACGTAATATATAATAGTCTGTGGGCCAGACCCCCTTACCGTGCACCCCCCCCACATCCCTATAAATTGCATATCGTTGTGTTCCTTGTAACAATTTATTAAAAAAAAGCCAATGTTCCCACAAAAAAAAGTGAACGCACTGCCCCAAAATGGCGTCCAAAGATGGCGGATTGACGACTTTGACTTTAGTTAGTTTTTTGGTCACTGAGAATCAGCATTAAGCTTAATTTCCTCATAGTTGGTCTTTTATTAAAGCTGAATAGTTATAGAATAATAAAACATGAAGAAATATTAAAAAATAATTGGCTAAGGCTATGAAAAACACCAGTAAAGTCAATTTTTTTAACAAAAAAATTTTCAAGTTACAAATCAAGCGTCGTTTGTAATTAAACGGCCTACAATAACGCAAAACGTGCTGAAATAAACCATCTGGAGAATATATTTCTCTTTCTGAAACGCTGATTATTTTTTACAAATGTTTGAGTAGTTCCGTAAAAAATGCACTTATGCAGCAGAAAAGCGGTACTGGCGTGGGTGCCTACAGGCCTCTACCACACCATTCAGTGCCCATAAATGGCTTACTTATAGTGATATAATAACATTTTTGGTACATTATATTGGTTTTATTAACGAACAAACATTAATGCAATAATTTAATAGTAAGAAAAAAAATTATAATTAAAAAAAAAATTATTATTATTTTTTTAAATTTTAACCTCCTTTATTCTATACGTGGGTCGTTTAAGAATACCTCAATTGTAAAAATGGTATTATTATAATAATAAAACTTAATTAAAAAATATTTTGCTAAATATCTTGATTTTTTTTTATTTAACGTTTGCAATTTAACACTGTGTTTTGAATATTTACTGATTCTTAGAAGTAATTAAAATTTTTATATACTTCCCAGGAAATGAGTCATATTCATACCTTTTTTATAAACTAAAATAATATATACCTAATGTGAACTATATATAATGAATAGCTACCGGGTTGTTTAATAAAACTCATATATCACTAATTAAAAAATTAATTTTTATTTCCTCTATTTTGTGCAGAAGTTGGACTATATCATAAATAAATAGGAAATTTTAATATTGAATGAATTATTCTCTATGCACAAAGAAAGATATAAAGGGTGACCCTATAAGTTCTTCTATAAAAAAAAATTGATTGTTTGGATTTGATCTCAAAATGAGGAAAAACGTGAACTTAAACGAAAAAATTGGAAAAAAACATTAAGCGAACGAGAAAGGAAGTGCCAAAACCTCGGAATAGATAAAAAGGACCTGTATCCATTATATAGCTAAATGAATGTATAGTAGATAGATGAACAGAATATTTCAAGATGCTGCTAAAACGGGATCAATTGCAGTTTGTATGATATTAAGTGAACGATGTAGGTTTATTATGGTGACTTTATTTTCGATTGCTGAAGGTGCACATCGGGACTATATTAACTTTGAAGTAGGATATAGAGAGGTATATCGAGAAAGTTATAGCTCATAGCTTTCCTTCTGTTTAGTGGATTTTTAAAAGATTTTTTAAGGTATCTTATATTAGTTGTAGCTCGTTATTCTTCTCGTTATTCTTGAATTGTTCGGAATTTGTACCATATCATAAAAAAATAGGAAATTTTAATATTGAATGTATTATTCTCTCTGCACAAAGAAAGATGGAAAGTGCGAAACCGAACTGCTTTGACAGTTTTGCGAGTACATAGGCAACAAGCATATTAGAAAATAATATGAAAGGACTGTGGTTTTTACCTTTACAAGAAAGGAGGTACTAGGAAATGTAATACCCATCAAGACCCATTCCTGTTTAGTGTACCAAACAAATTATACACAAGAATCGTATAAGCTGGAATAAGAAATATTGTCGATTGCCAGAGTGATATGGATTGAGAAACTCAAGTTGCACAGTGGAAGAGAAGTTGAAAATTGGGACTGTCTTCACTTTAAGGAAGGTTATAGAGAAGTCCACATAAAAAGAAAAATAGCTCTCTATCTGCTCAGTGCCTCACACTTTGGATTATGCTAATATCTAACTGTCTTTCAGAAAAACTCGTTTTCCTTTTAGATCCCTTAAAAAATCTTTTGAAAATCCACTAAACAGAAGGAAAGCTATGAGCTATAACTTTCTCGATATACCTCTCTATATCCTACTTCAAAGTTAATATAGTCCCGATGTGCACCTTCAGCAATCGAAAATAAAGTCACCGTAATAAACCTACATCGTCCACTTAATATCATACAAACTGCAATTGATCCCGTTTTAGCAGCATCTTGAAATATTCTGTTCATCTATCTACTATACATTCATTTAGCTATATAATGGATACAGGTCCTTTTTATCTATTCCGAGGTTTTGGCACTTCCTTTCTCGTTCGCTTAATGTTTTTTTCCAATTTTTTCGTTTAAGTTCACGTTTTTCCTCATTTTGAGATCAAATCCAAACAATCAATTTTTTTTTATAGAAGAACTTATAGGGTCACCCTTTATATCTTTCTTTGTGCATAGAGAATAATTCATTCAATATTAAAATTTCCTATTTATTTATGATATAGTCCAACTTCTGCACAAAATAGAGGAAATAAAAATTAATTTTTTAATTAGTGATATATGAGTTTTATTAAACAACCCGGTAGCTATTCATTATATATAGTTCACATTAGGTATATATTATTTTAGTTTATAAAAAAGGTATGAATATGACTCATTTCCTGGGAAGTATATAAAAATTTTAATTACTTCTAAGAATCAGTAAATATTCAAAACACAGTGTTAAATTGCAAACGTTAAATAAAAAAAAAATCAAGATATTTAGCAAAATATTTTTTAATTAAGTTTTATTATTATAATAATACCATTTTTACAATTGAGGTATTCTTAAACGACCCACGTATAGAATAAAGGAGGTTAAAATTTAAAAAAATAATAATAATTTTTTTTTTAATTATAATTTTTTTTCTTACTATTAAATTATTGCATTAATGTTTGTTCGTTAATAAAACCAATATAATGTACCAAAAATGTTATTATATCACTATAAGTAAGCCATTTATGGGCACTGAATGGTGTGGTAGAGGCCTGTAGGCACCCACGCCAGTACCGCTTTTCTGCTGCATAAGTGCATTTTTTACGGAACTACTCAAACATTTGTAAAAAATAATCAGCGTTTCAGAAAGAGAAATATATTCTCCAGATGGTTTATTTCAGCACGTTTTGCGTTATTGTAGGCCGTTTAATTACAAACGACGCTTGATTTGTAACTTGAAAATTTTTTTGTTAAAAAAATTGACTTTACTGGTGTTTTTCATAGCCTTAGCCAATTATTTTTTAATATTTCTTCATGTTTTATTATTCTATAACTATTCAGCTTTAATAAAAGACCAACTATGAGGAAATTAAGCTTAATGCTGATTCTCAGTGACCAAAAAACTAACTAAAGTCAAAGTCGTCAATCCGCCATCTTTGGACGCCATTTTGGGGCAGTGCGTTCACTTTTTTTTGTGGGAACATTGGCTTTTTTTTAATAAATTGTTACAAGGAACACAGCGATATGCAATTTATAGGGATGTGGGGGGGGTGCACGGTAAGGGGGTCTGGCCCACCGTGTATAAGTACTTCTCTGAAAAATCATTTTCTATAATTAGATTCTTCTACGAATACAATTAGAATCGACATAAAATTTCAAGAATTATTTGCTTTTTCTTCAAAGTCAGTTAGTAAATTTATAGTATATTTAAATTTATTAAATTAGACCATTTTGGAGCCTGATGTGGATTAATTTTTGAACCACCCTAAAAAAATAAATAAATAAAATATGTTATAAAAAAATTTAATATTTAATAGTTGCCGTTGCATAGACTGTTGCATTATAAAGGAAGGAGATGGTCCGGGGTGGCGGACATAAATAGACTGAATAGTGGCAAAACTATTCTAAAAGAAACGTTGGCTTTTAATAAAATTATTTTTTCCACTATTCAACCTATTTATGACCGCCACCTCACCATCTCCTTCCTTTATAAAAAAATATATATTTTTTTATAACTTTTTCTATAAAAACAAACGTTTTCATTAAAAATATGTATGTAATGTTTTTGCAGTAAAATTAATAGGTAAGAAAAAATAAATTTATCTTGTTGAACCCCATTAGGAAAGTCGGTATTAGAAGTTAAAATAACTTTACAAGTAATTAAAAAAATCGTAAATATGAAAAACGTAAACAGTGTAATAATTCATTAATTTATTATTGTATGTGCTTACGGTTTAATATTATTTACCTTCTTTCACAATTTGGCAGTATATTATCGTACTTTTAAGGCATCTTTCAATGGGTTTTGCTGCATAGAATTTCGATCATTACTGATGATTAACAAAATTATCACATAGGAACTATGAATAGGCTTTTCTTATGTTGATAACAACGTTTATTATTTTTTCTCACAAAAGTATAATAGGATCAGCAAAGTTCGTTGTAAATAACTTATCATTTAAAATTAACTGATTTCACTCCTCCTAACATCATACCTTTCCGGTCCATTACAGCCCTGTCTGCACAGCATAATTTCGATGACAAAGTTATAGACCCCCCTTGTCACAATAGCCAGGAAGACTTCCTCGACAAAGGAGAGGAGGTGAGTTGGTTTTCGGGCATTGTTAGTGAAAGTTTCACAGCCCACTTAATCGTTTCCTGATCTCTATGGAAGGATTGGTTCTGGATATCCTGTCAGGATTCCTTTCCCCAATAATAATAATAAGAAATGGGATATATATATATATATATATATATATATATATATATATATATATATATATATATATATATATATATATATATATATATATATATATATATATATATATATATATATATATATATATCATCGACAAAGAGATAAAATGGTCAGATTCGACAGTTTCAAATAATTCTAATCCAGAAAAAGAAATCATCAGGGATTTAACATACTACATAAGAACTTGAAATTCTCCAAAACTAAAATTTTCTGAACACTAGCCGTATTGTGCAGAAAAACATATTTTAACAAATAAAATAATTTATATATTGATTTGTTCTCAGGGCCGTAGATGTTCCTCCACATTTCTGAGAATAATAAATAAAAAAAAAAGAAAACACGAGATGAATTATTATTTTACACTCAGATATCTTTTGTTTCAACCTTTTTTAGTGATAAGATATGATCCAAATCATTTCCTGAGGATAATTATTTCAGAAACAATTCTGTTATGTCCAACCTTGCATATGATTAACAGTTTAATAATATATTCACTTCCTCTTGCCCTTGAAGTTCTTGGATCGTAACGAGATATCCAGACGGAATCTGATGCTGAAGGAATATGAGGAGGTGTGTGATACCTTAAAAAAAACATTGATATACTATGGCCCAGTACACAACCTGGCGTTACGTAACTTAGAGCCAAGCCCTTTTTAACATATGAAATTTTTGGCAGGGATAATTCATGTGTTTTATTTATTTTTTTATACGTGACTGTCAAACAACGAAAAAGGCGTGTTTATGTACTATTCTGGTAATAATTGTTCTCTGTAACACCGACAAATATTCTAGTATGTTTCTATTATGGTTCTTACATAAGTAGACCATCTAACAAGATAAGAGTAACGGATGCTACATACCTGAAAAAATTCATGTTAGTTCGTAATAGAAAATAACACAGATAAAGACAAACCTGAAACAAAACAAAAAATCAAATTAATCTTCAAGTTTTATCGTAACAATTTACAGTATTATTAAGACAAATATTGATTTTTTTTCTTTAAAGGATTACATTAGATCTTAAACAATTAAAAAAAGGAGTACTGACAATTAGTACACACTTCTAATCCAAAATGTAAGCCATCAACTAAGTTCTAATTCAAACTGTACAACTTTCAACTTCTTACCTGATCTGACTACATCATGATTTAGGAGGAACAAGATGCTAATATCAACTTTTCGGATTTCTTCGACGAATGACTCCATTATAATGACACGGGTACGCGTTGTTTTTGAAAATAATAAAAGTTTAAATAATAAAAAACAAATATATGGCCTACAAAAATATTGGGCTGTTTGGCCTATGTAACCTTGTTATTTTGACAATTTGGGGATGTAGGTCCAACGGCCAAACGGCTCTATATTTTTTAAGGCCATCTTTTTTTCCGAATTTGTGTTTTAAGTTATCTTACAATTCAAGTGGAAAGCAAATGGATATTTACGATTTTTTAGTACCTAATTAAATAGACAAAGATTGCCGCCTCTAGATGGAAAACGCCCCAATTCCGAGAATTTTCGTAAATAAAATATTTGTAGGTTACGATGAGAAGCTATTTACAAAGTTTCAGTCGGATGTTAATAATTTGATACAAAGGAATAGTAATTTTGATTCACAATTTTATACTAGGTCTAAATAAAAGATAATGTAAAAGTGGGGAGTTTCAAACCATGTGATGGAGCCATTTTAACGAATTGAGACGTTACAAATGAATTTATAATTTTCGAATAACTCAAAAAGTAGAAAATTTCTGATTTTTTTTTTTTACATTATAATTATTTGAAAGTTTCCGAAATTCTCTACAAAACGTTTTTTTAAAAATGATCGAAACCGGACGATTTGGTGCAGAGTTATAGTGCACTGGACATTAAGTATTTGTTGTACTGAAAAGATTTCGTTGCATATCGGAATTTAAGATTTTGGGAATTGACCCTTTTTTTCCGGGAAATAGTATATAATGCATCAATCAGTAATTTTTTTTTTTTTATTTCAAAACATTTTATTTTTATAATTATTAATTTTAGTTGTACTTATACAAATGTGGGATTCAACACTTTTCGTTTATGTTTGTCAATGTACTCCAATTATATTAGTGTTTATCTTTGGATCAATTTTACACTAGATCAATGTATTGTAATCATATACAAATATTAGGTTTGTGCGAAGTATTCTCACGGGTCAGAGCAAGTAAAATAAATAAAAAAAGAATTTGTCAAGATATCTATATTTTTAAGTGAGATTCTGACTAACCAAAATTTTATAAATATATCGCTATTTTATCTTTCGTTTACAAATTGTTATTCCGGACTTAAAGGAATATGTTACTATTTAATCTACAAATTCAGTAGTAATTAGCATCGACTTAGTGCTTAAATGGATTGACATCTAGGATGATCTTAATTTTATATATATAGCCGATTTGGCCCAATCCAGATAATTCGAATAAGCTTCAGAACAAGCCGAATTCTCTCGTTAACCTGGCTTTCTCTTTGACCCCTGATAACCTTCCGAGACGTCTGAAAAGAATACTTCGAGACCTAATTTAGAGAACATTTATTTGAGTATTACCAATGGATGGTTCCACTATAAGTCGTTTCATATCATTATATTTCTCTGTTTAAATTTACTGGTTGCATTTTTATTTTATGACAGTAGTGAATTTTATGTATGAATACAAAATATCGAGTGAAACGTAAAAAATATTTTAAAAACAGAGAATAAAAGAAAATTTTAATAAGAACTTACTTTGAGAACCCGGTGATTCTTCATTACAAGAATTCCGAACTAAATTAAAATACTTAGAAAAAATTTATATATCCCAAAACCTCGACAGGATTATAAATTTTAAGACGGTTACCGAAAATTTAAATAATTTCCTTTCGTAAACAGCTTGAATCGTAAAACAACCAATATCAATATGGACGTCTTGGGGTTCATTACGAATAAAAGCGCCTGTAAATAAATTTTAAGGTTACATAATTTTAAATTTAATAATAAAACATACTTAAACGAATGACTGATAATTAAGATTATTAAAATCAAGATAATATAAAAATAATTTTAGAACCTGAAATTTTTAGATATTTATTAAATGGGAGTGGGGTAGCTCAGTGGTAGGAAGGGCGCTGAGCTTTCAATGCTCAAGAACCCAGGTTCAAATCCCGGCTAATGGCAGAAAAATTATATCTTTTGTTTCATTGGCCGTGGGGCGACCCTGGGTCGCGAGACCCTTTTGAGGAACACCAGTCTCTTTACAGTGGGTACCCTTAATTAAATAGCTAGAGAAAAATGTGACGGTTAAGCGTAATCTCGGTCAAATCACCTATTTTCACAACCGTTGACCAAGAAACAGCGCTTTCACTAAATAATATTGAACCCAAGACCCTTTCTGGATTGTAGTGGTACAGGTTCTTATATTTATTTAATATTTTAATGTTGGAAACTCCGACTGAAAGGATTTGTTCTAATTCCGTGTGTACCGGACAAGGTGTGTCAAGACTCGAGACGCTATACGCAAGAAGATTTTGTCTGAGTTATGTATATCTTGTAGCTGGTTAAAATAATTTTTAAAAATTGACTAGTGTCTACCAATAAGTCCTCTGATAGATTTTTTATGTGTACTTTACATAACGTATTAATATTTGATTATATCCCTGATAATAAAAATTTGGGTAATTTTAAAATAAATTATTTCATTCATTAGAGTATAAAGGCCTAATTCCTACATAAGAACTTCCTCAACAACATTTGGGCTGAGGTAGAGAGGTGTAGAAAGGAAAGCTAAACCGTCCCAATTATGAAGACAATCCAAACAATGACAATGGCTAAGAGGCATATTGTCCCGAACGACAATAGTTGGGCCATTATATCCTCCTTAGCCGGAATATATCGGCCGACATCTCTGTCACCATTGTCACCTTCCTCCGAAACCAACAATGGCTACTAACTTCTAGGCTAATTGCAAGGAGGCAATGCTCATCCCGCTCATTGTCCGAGAGCAGGGAGCGGTGTGCGATGGCATTCCACCTCGATGGCTGCTTATCTATTGTAATCCCTATGCATCGCTAATTACAGGGAGCTTTCTTCTCTTTGGAATTCCCCCGGATCCGATATCAATCAATGTCTTGCCAACCTAACAATATTATGAGATGAAAGCCTTCTCGACAACAATGTATGCAACTCTCTTTGTTCAACGGCCACAATAAGAATCCTCAGAGCGGAATGGTACAAATCCAGTTAATAAATCAAATTAATTATGAAATATAGTCCGTGGTATAGACCCACTTTTATAAATTATTAACTCATCGTAGGCTACAAATATTTTATTAATGAAAATTCTCGGAATCGGGACGTTTTTAATATGGATATAGGCAAACTTTGTCTATTTAATTAGGCTCTAAAAACTCATGAATATCCGTTTCCTTTCCACTCGAATCGTAATATGACATTATTACAAAATGGGGGGGGGGGGGGGGGGAGGGGGAGGGGTGAGTTAAAGGTGGCCTACAAAAATACTGGGCCTTTTGGCCTATATAACCTCGTTATTTTGACATTTTCAAGGTGGTGGTCACGTATGACCAATTAATAAAGAAATTTCTCGAATATAAGTACAATTTTTAAAAGAACTAGAAGTGCCTACTGAAGCCTCTTGACCTCACTTAAGTTATCATCTCTATTAGGTTACTAAACACTCAAACTATAAAGATTATTATTATTATCAATTTAAGTTTCATACGCCTATTAAGTTGCACTCAAAATAGTTGCGTTTCGGATCCAATTTTAATTCATTTTGCAGCAACGATTTAAGGCAAAATCTTGGAACAATAGAACTTCAATTGACAAGTTTTACGGTAATTAAAAAAAAAAAATTAAAGTTCCAAAAATGTATGTATGAATTACAAATAGTAAATAGTATTGGTATGTTTTTTCTTTACAAAAAAGCCGTTTTTTATGTCAATTGTGCTTAATTCATTGCCCTTGTTTGATATCAAGATTTATTTAAATATATACAATCGCCGATATTGGCAGTCAAAGATGAATGAATATAGCGACCGTGGTTAGGGTAACGACGATGTTTACCACTTCAAGATCATTATAAATGATATCCACTGTATATTTATTTCCATTTTCAAAAAATATTTAAATACCAAAAAAAAACAATTTTTTTTTTTAACATATTTATTGAGTGATATTACATTCTGTGGGTGTAATATTCATGCACTGAATATTCAGGTGTGTCCAACTCTACAAGGATAATATTGAGCCAAGAAATCTTCCATGGATCAGGATCTGCTGAGAAGAATGCTCCTAAGGAAAAACGCCCACAGACCTCGAGATCCGTGGAGACGACCTTCCAAGAATCGTCCGGAATTCCCGGTGATCTGCCTCAACCTTTCGGCGGCCATGCAAAGGTCATCCGAGCGATAACTTGCGAAACCGACGCGGTGAGGAGGGGCATTCCGTTCGGCTTTAGTCACAATGTTTGGGGTTGTTCGTGAGGTTTAAGGAATAGTCACGGTGTAGTTAATGGCCTGCGATTTCGTGTTAATGTCTTTCCACTTCCTTGTTGTAGCAGAAAGGGAAGAAAAGTTTACAAATATTAAACGATATTTGTCGGGTTCAACGATCGGCTGAAGGAAGCTTTTCCATAACTCAAGTAAAATAACATGGAATGCTCTTAAAGGGAGAAGCCTCAGACAAGAAATTATGAGAAGTACTATAACACGATAGCTACCAGCTAGTTAAAGAAAAATTCCCTGACTTTTCTCAGACATTTCCCTATTTAATGATACTTTTCCCCGACTTGTCTGGGGACACAAATATTAAAAGTGTATAATTTATAACTAAATTTATGTATTGTACATGAAAGACATATAAAATAAATAACGACGAAACCGGTTCTTCCCAATAGCCCGCTATCAGGATTAAGGCAGATTTTACTCAAAAAGACGTATAATTCGTTCAATTCGCATTCCATTTGATGAACCTCAAATTAATATTTTGTAAGGATGGATACAAAGAGTCTGCTCCCGACACGATACTGTTTTTTAAAAATTTGCTTTGAAGCTGCCAGCATTCTCTTTCAGTTAACCAAAGAATGAAATTAAGTTTAGCCAACAGTTCGTGAGAATTATCATATCTCTGACATATTCAACGGAGTGAAACGCAATTTTTTAAAAAGTTAATGCTCGATCTGACTCAACATTTTCAGATCGAAAAATGTTCTGATGGGTGTTTATCTATACATAGAATTACCATTAAGAAGTTCATTACTTTGTGAAAAAAAGAAATTAAAATATCCATAGATGTATGAATTACAAATAGTAAATAATATTGCTATGTTTTTCTTTTCAAAAAGGGAGTTTTTTAAGTCGATTTTGCTTAAATTGTATTCATTACTCTTATTTGATATCAATATTTATTTAAATATATATAATCACCGATACTGACAGTTAAAGATGAATGAATATAGCAGTGTTGCCCAAATGGGAGACCGAGACGAGTCTTGGTCTTGCAAACTCAGTCTTGGTCATGGTCTTGATCTTGCGCAAGAGACTAGCAACAGTCTTGCAATTGTTAGCTTATTGCTATGGAGATATTGCTGTAATTTTTTAGATAGGAGAAACCTAATTAAGCCTGAATGAAAAATTAGAGGAGTTAAATGCAAAAGTATATTGGTTATATCAATTATTTACACAAAATAACTAAGATTGTCAAGTATTAGTAACTATTTCGCCTTAATCATTATTTTTAAAAAATCGATTTTTTTTACCAGTCCTGGTCTTGGTCTTGCAACAGTCAGGCGGCCTTGGTTTTGGTCTTGCAAAGTGCAGGGCCAAGACCGATTTTTACGACGAAGTTTACCACTCCAACGTCATTATAAACGATGTCCACTGTATATTTATTTCCATTTTGAAAAATATTTACATACTAAAAAAATTCTTTGATTTTAACAAATGGCTTCTACCCTTTTTAAAATTCCCTGACTTTTCCCATTTTTCCAGGTCGGCGCCAACCTTAACAAGTCATGACTTATTAAATTCACAAATATAAATCATAACTAATTCTATTTGTAATTATTTGTAGGTATTTCATTAATATTCTTTATGTTGAATAAAGTATGAAGCTGAAAGGGTCTTATTCCATATCCAATGCATAAAACCAAAATAATGGTGATCTGAACTTTAAATTTTAACTTTACAGTTTACTTGTTAATTAAAAGTTGCAATTTCTAACCTTGAGGGCTTATTGTTATAATAATGTTTTGTAGTTATTTGAAACGAGAGCATAAAACTATAATAAAATAAATTTAAGAAATCATTAAGAATGATTTATTTCAAATATAAAATCAAATTTAAACCTATATAAGCCTACTGTGAGTACTGAGTAGCAAGTATTTTACTCAAATACTAACTTTTTTTGAGTACCAAAGAATTTAATTACTACTTACGTTGATGTCAAACGATTAACTGAAGCAGTGATTGGATTCCCAATAATGATTCAATTTGAGTAAAATACTTGGTACTCGGTAATCAGAATTGTATTTGCTCATCTCTGAGAGTTGTTATAATAACCCAAAATAAATTTAAAAAAAGAAAAATATACTACATTCTACCATAACCAGTATCCCATGCACACACACCCATAGGTTGGTTATTATTATCAGAATTGATGTAACATTATTTTAGAAATAAGGAATGAAACTCAAGTAATCTCAACTAGGAGTGGTTAAAACATTTATAATTTAATGAAAAAAATAAAACATATATAAAGAAATACAAAATTTTATCAAGAAAAACATAAGGAATAAGTTCCTCTCGATACTGATAAAAACATCCAAATGGATTGTTATAAAAAGAAATACCTAGTGGTTATGAACAAAGTGAAGACAACATTATTCAACACATCATAATCCAAAATAAGTACATTGGCAGACTATAACACACGGTGACGTAGCAAATGAAACAGATGATTTGGCATTTCGTAAATGTAATTACTTATAACTGGAATCGTACAAAAAAAATACAAAATTTTGTTTAGTATCACATCGATTCATAACAAAAATATAAAGCAATAATAGTACCATGAACGAAAATTAAATGAATTAAAAAATATTTCAGGAGTCAATTAATACTAGCGAAACGCCCCAAGTCATTGCCAGCCCCGATGTCAATCAAATCAAACATTAGAAATCGAATTATGGCCCATGACACAACCAAAGAACAAGAAAGTACACGTTTATTTTAAACGACAACTTCACTAATTACGGAGTGTGCGGAGGTTTTGGAAAAGTTTCTCTTTCACACACCTGTCAACAGTTACCAGAATCCTTTCGAACAACCGAAACAGTTATTCAACACACTCACAAGGACAAAAAGAAATAGATAGACCGAACAATCCAAACCATTTCCAAAACACCTGGGGGGAGAGGAAAGTTATGGAAACTATTTTTTGTCGTATTATCCCTAAAAGAAAGTACTATCGTACTATACCGAAAATCGTAGGAAGGAGATTGAGATGTATTACAAACCCGTTCAATTACCACAGAATCACAGACGGATCCACGAGAGGGGAGGGAGGAGGCTTTCGGGCTGAAGATCCCTCCAAAATGGTAAAGTATCCATATCTTATAAAAAAACTATTAAAACATTATCTCTAAAAGTATTATTATTCGTGTAATTGCATTTAATAGTACTTCAAGAATCACTTAAAAAAACATTTCATATAGGTAGTTTGTTCCTTTGTTTTTCTTCGAAAGTAATAATCTTTATCTAAGCGTTCGGGCTGAAGCCCACTCATCAAAAAATAAAAAATAAAATCCTGAATCCCATAGTGCACAGAATGGTAAAGTTTGTGGGATGTCTGATAAATACACATATTTCACACACGTTTCATAACTGCTACCGATATCCTTTGGAACAAATAAACCGAAATTCAATGAGGTTGCATTCAAAGAAGAACGTTAACATGGAATTGAAAGTATGTTTCAGTCAAATTTCGAGAATACCAAATATTTTTTCGCGACTTTTGCGCTACTTTATTGACATCCGAATTGAGAAAATTATCAAAAGATTGAAAATTTGTATGTGAATGGAATTAAGTAGTGAAATTTGAGGTCTTTACTTTTTTCCCTTAATGAGGTTATCACAATAAATTAAATTCGTGAACTAATAATACAATTATTGAAATTTAATCAATAAACGATTTTTTTTTTAAAAACCCAAATTCTCATACCAGACTGAAACGACAAGAAACCGCTCGACGTTTCAGACTACTCCAACACTTACTAGACAAACGCTCTAAACTTCCCATTAATTACAAAAGACTCATATACTTGACTATAATAAGACCTATTTGGACTTACGGAGTTGAGCTATGGGGCTCCACTAAACCATCGAATTCCTCTCGCATCCAATCCTTACAATCCAAAATCCTTCGTAAAATCCTCAATGCTCCTTACTTTGTCACTAATAAAATAATCCATAAAGACCTCAATGTTCCATAAGTTTCCGATTAGGCCAAATCCAGATACCTATCCTTCCATAATAAACTTCATAACCATCCGAATCCTCTTGTTTCTAACCTTGCTTCCTCTTAGATTCCTGATAACCCTCCGAGGCGTCTGAAAAGAAGATGGCCTCGTGATCTTCTCATGTAGACAAATTATTAGAGTGCTACCAGTGGGTAGTTTCTCAACAAGCGTGTTTCATGTGATAATATTTCTCTGTACACGTTTACTTGATGTATTCATACTAATACAGTTGTAAATATCATAATAAAAGTTAAAAAAAAAAACATATAAACAAACAAGTCTTATTATATTAGCAATAAAATATCTCTTTACTATTAAGTTGTATTTTATATGTGTATTATATGAGGCGTCGGCATTTATTGACATTTTCAAACCCACAATCATATAAACAGTGAAAAAAAATCTTTATATAGAATACTACTCAATGGCAGTAATTGTAATTTCATTAAAACATATTTAGTTATTGAGGGAAGTTAGTCAACTGTTCTACATATCATAGGTGATCATTAGTCAGGAAGCAGTCATTTTAAGATTTTTATTTTGCCGTTTCAACCCAAGCATGTGGGTTGAACGTCAACATCGGAGACATAATACATGAAAACAAATAATAGTTGGTAATGATAAACAGTGATGGACATTTAATTAATAAAGTATAAAAAATATATATAATGAACTTATAAAACGTAATATTTAATATTACTAACCATGTTACCAGTACCAAAGGTGTTCAAGTACTGATGGTTCCTAGGTAAGTGCGAGGATTTTCTTAGATATTTAAAATTAAAATTAAAAACCTACTAAGGGGCAAAAAAAAGTCAGAGGGTTCCGGTAATATTATTGCTTATGAGATACCATTCTGTGGATAAAGAGAAAATTAAATGATTTAAAAATGACAATAAATGCTTAGAGATTTTCTTTTTCTACTCCCAGGAATTTATTTACTATACAAAATACAATATATAAATACATAAAGAAATATATATACAAAAATTTCTAATTTCCATTTATTACCCAAGGGCATTTTAAGGTAATAAATAAAATTAGAGAATTTTTTTTTTTCTAACCCTCCAAAATGTTTATTTAATCAATTTACATATATAGTACTTACATAGCAATACAATATATACAAGAAACAAATTCCTTACATTGCCCGAGAGCATTTTAAGGATTGGGGATAGCTAAGGGTAACATATGTGCCTTATATTTTTATTAGATAAAATAAAATCTCATAGTATAGATATAGAGATATTTTATTAATAATATAATAGCTGTGAGAGTGTATGTGGTATTTTAAAAAACTAATCTTACATTGAATTAATCATAATAATTATTTTAAAGTCATACAAGAAATGAATAACTTAAAAAAGGTTGTTTATCGTAATATTCCATCACAAGCCCTCGAGACGAAATTGTTTACAATCCTAATTGTTTTTATAACCCTAACCAATATCTTCAACCTCAATCCGATACAAAATGCTAATATCGATTGGAAAGATAACCTCAGTTTTCCTCAATATCGGAGTCGGGTCTGATTTCACCCATCGGTCAGGTATGAAGATAAGTGAGAGCTGGAGTCTTCAATTTACAAGAAATGACATGGTCCGAGGAGGTCTTGAGAGAATTTCGCCGATTCCGGGAGCATCTTCAATTTTAATGGATTTCTTTCGAGTCAAACCGGTGCCATTTCCATAAAAAATGCAATTTAAATACTATTGGCGAATTTAAATTCACCTTTATACCAGTCCGGAATGGAAATGGAAATGGAAAAAAATAAAATAATATGACTTTCTCTATTCTCTTTCTTTTTTTTTTTTTTTTTTTTTTTGGGGGGGGATCAAAATAAATTAACATAAAAATGCAAAAACTGCATGCACATTGTTGTTTATTTATTTTTTTATTTTATTGAGTATTAATACAGTCAGCCACACTGAAGGGCAGTGTTACTAGGGCTATAGTATTCATTCACACAATATGTACAGAAGAAAGGAAAATAAACAAAAATAACCAAGTAATAAAATAATAATAATAATAATAAATATGTATAAAGATAAAGTAATATACAAGATAAGTAAAATAACAGATTAAAATTGTATGATAATAAAATAAATGAAACGCATTCACACCTATGTCGTTTATTAGTGAATTAAATGATATGATAGTACGCCAATTATCAAAAACAATAAATTATTATACTAGGTGTCCCGTAAGTAGAGGAAAATTTTTATAATAGTGATAGCTAACCACAAGAGCTACAAAAAAGTTCATATAAACTATTGGACAATTTGTAGCAGAAAAGTAAGAAATCCAAGTTTTTTGCTTTCTAAGTGTCATGGCTTTTTTTATTAAGAAACTATAACTAAAGACATATTTAATTTAAGTAATTTTCAATTGCTTTACTGTAAACCAGACGAAATTTACTTCAAATTACAAAAAAAAAATAGTGTTTGTAATTTTTAAAACCATTTAAAGAAGAATTTTTAGCGGCTAAACTAAGTTTTATTTTTGTCTATAAAAATGTATTTGCGCCTGTCAACTTGTTGACAATCAGCAAATGTGATGGCGGCACATGAAATAATGACATGACAGGCATGGGGAAGGAAAGCACTCAGCAGTACCTCTTCCCAAACTTGTTCCAATTACTTAGGTTGTTTAAAGAAGGAGATCTCTCATCCAACGTCGATTGAGTCTCCTCCTCATGTTCTGAGGTATGTCAGCTGTGGCCATGTCTCTTATTAGTATGTTATTATTTCCGTTTAAATTAGTGTAAAATCGTCGATAAAGGGTCGTTATATGTAGGTCAACTGTTGGAAGGTGGAGGTCAGTATGTGAAGTTTTGATAGTCACGTACCAAGGTGCTTTTGTAATGAGTCGCAATAATTTTGATTGGAACGTTTGAAGTTTTTGTAGGTGGGGCTTTTTAGCGATACCGTATATTTGTGATGAATACGTCCATATGGGTTTAAGTAAGTATGTAAGTAAGTATGTAAGTATGTATATGTATTCAGTTTCTGTTTTAGTTTTAGTTTTAAACAATCAAATTCCTCTCGTATCTAATCCCTACAATCCAAAATCCTTCGTAAAATCCTTAATGCTCCCTACTTTGTCACAAATAAAATCATCCATAATGACCTTAATGTACCATATTTTTTCCGATTTAGCTCAATCCAGATACCAGTCCTTTCATAATAAACTTCTGAACCATCCGAACCCTCTCGTTTCCAAACTAGCTTCCTCTTCTATTCCTGATAACCCTCCGAGGCGTCTGAAAAGAAGATGGCCTCGGGACCTTCAAATACTACCAATACCAATGGGTAGTTTCTCTTCATGTGGTACATGTCATATTACTTGTTCATATTTACTTGTTGTATTTATTATTAATTACAGTTGTACATTTCGATAATAAAAAAAAAAATAAAAAAGTTTTAGTTTTGAAGATTTAGAAAAGAGAGAGTGAAGTAGTTTGAGTCGTTTGTTAAGTGTCTTACGTTTCATTTTAACATGCGGACCCCATGTCATCCTTCTGTCGAAAGTGAGTCCAAGGTAAAGTACAGTGTCCGTTTGAGGACTTTGATAGTTGTCAATATAAACTGGAGGACATGTGTTTTTTCGAAGAGTAAATGTTGTATGTTTGGATTTGTCATGATTAAGTCGAATTTTCCATAGTGTGAACCTAAGTTAAATTCTGTTTCTAATAGTCATAAATTATTCCCGATTTTTTTTTCTATTTTTTTTTTTTTTTTTTTTTTAATCATTATCCAACATACTACATATACCCCACTTTCAGAAAAACTTCCCCGATTAATTGGTTTCTGGTCCATATAAATTAAGTTGAGGTTTATTATGCAAAAATTTGAGATTCAACTCAAGTAAACAAAATTAAATGATTTTTTATCATATCACCTAAAAGTACCCACCCGTGTTTTCAACAAAAATGACTGCAATTCACTGTTGAAAAACTTTTATTTCTTCTTTTTACATAATCTGGGATGTATTATAATAAACATTATTTACTAAATAAACTTTTAAAAAAAAAAAAAAAAATAATGATTTTTCATGAAAAGTGGTCATGAAACTGTTTTTCCCCCCAGACCTCTACCATAGGAATGGATCCGCATTTTTAAGCGACGCAATTAATATTTCTAGGTCTAAAATTTGCGTTTCAATGAAAATAATCAAAGCAATCAGCAGGTTTCCTTATTTTAAAGGAATAATATGCCCTCTTTTTAAATACTAATGATTACTCGGAAAATATTCAGGATACAAATAATTTTTGGCTCTAAAAAAAAAAAAAATATTCTATTTTTTCTGAAATTTTGTAAAATAAATAGTTGCTAACAAAAAACAACAAAATGTTCTTTAAAGGCTACCTTTAATAAAAAATATTATACAATTAAAAAAAATAAAATTAATTGGTTCTGTTAAACTTATATAAATTGATTTCAGTCGTTTTGAAACTTGCTACTCGAGTCTTAGTCAAGTTTTCCCCTGTCCAATTAAAGCTATTATGTTTCATACAAGATAAATGAAAATAATTTCTTGAGTAAAAACGTCAGCTGTTTCAAAATCGAGAGAAACTCAAACTTTCTTATGTACAAGGTCTTAAGAGGAAGAAAAAAAAAGTATGTTGGCTAACAATATTTGTTATTTCAATACAAACAGGACAACCACACCACAGCACCAAATCTAACCGCTTAGTTAGATTGCCTTGTTTAAGGCAAGTCGATTTCTTCACAATTTGGTCGTCTTACAGCTTTCACGGTAAGCATCGAAACATCGAATTTTGAAACTCATTGACAACTTCGGTCGAATCTGACCAGTAGTTTAACATATCAGGAATGAAGTAATCAGGAAAGTGTGCCTTACCGGTTTTCACAACATTAAAAAGTTACTTTAACTATACTTCAAATAAATATTGTTTCAACATAAAAAATTGATTTTTTTTTTTTTTTTTTGCTTAATTTTGTTATTTTCTTCAGGGTTTGCTTATTCTTTGTATATACATTTTTTTTTTCAATTACAACTATAATTATTCTTGAGAAGATTTCCTTTTTTATTTTTTTTTGGTTGATTATATATTATTATTTCAATTACTCTATAAATTGTTAAAAAGTTTATTAAGTTAGTTTTTGGTCAGATATGTATTTTTTTTTATATTTTTTTTTGTGTGTTAATTATTGTTATCCGTTGTTATTCCTTGTCCCAGAATAAAGTTTATTTTCCTGTCTATCTATAAACCAATATGATAAAATACACAGTAACTGGTAGGAAACTCGGATGATTCAAGTATTACAGATACGAAATACAAGATAATATAAAATCAAGGTTTAAAGAATGCTCTTAGTTTTCTCGTATTTTGCAGAAATCTAAAACTACAAATTTACGAGACTATTAATCATTCTTATTTTCTATGAGAATGCGTAACGACAATGTCTTAAGGTCTTTAAAAATATATTTTTACATAGAATATTTGCACCAAAGAAACATAAATAAAATTGAGAATTTTAAAGGCTGCACAATGCAGAATTTCTGGCCTCGAACCCAGTAAATATAATTGGAGTAATATTATTGCGATAGACGTGAAATGTTGCTTTGGTGACAAAATAAATTTAAAAAAATATATTTTCACTTTAAAGATGTATACAACGAGACGTAAGCGGGAGGATTGTCTTAAAGTTGAATTTGTAAATTTTAAATTTTATGAGGGATTAGTGAGGTAATATAAGGATCGTTCGTTTATGGTTTTGGACTTTTTAATCTACTAACACTTTCTGTTTATTCCGATTGTGGATGTAGTCTGAATTTTCATGAACAGAAAGTCCCTTAAACGTTCGAAAAAAATCTAATCTATGGAATATTGGGAACTCGGAATTTGGGAATTAGGAGAGCATAGCCATGGATTAAGGCATTTCAATTGAAAATATTAAATTCTAAAGAGTGACAACTCATTTCACCAAATGAACAGAAAATTTCTTTTGCTAATTTCAAGAAGCTATAAATGGAATATAAAATGTTTGTTCAATAATAACATGTTGATGCTAATTTCATCGCTGAATAGACCGTGCCCTTGAGGATAAATGAACGGGGCGGAAAAGAAGTTTGGCCGCCTATTGAGATGAACCCATCCTGGATTTGTTTTTATTAAAAGGAGAAGACCGTAGCTAATCTTCTGGTTTTCACCAATGATGTAGAGAAAGTGTATCTAGCAAGAGGAAAGCAAAGGATGGCAGCCAGGACAACCCTTAGGTCACCATCGCTTCTATTTTCGAGAACCCAAACAAAACATATAAGGAGAATAACGAACAATATTTATAGCTAAAAGATAGCATCATACTAGATTTAAATTTACTTACAAGGATATAAATAACAAAACTTAACGAACCTTAAGGTTCGAAGCTAATAACGGTTATAATGTTTGCATGTCACCCTCAACTGAACACAAATCTTACCAAACACAATACTCTTACCTACGTTTCAGAAGACCAAAGGGATACTAAGACGCTCAATAACCTCTGGACTCCTATGCGAATGTACACGGCAATCGTATGTTAGTATAGTGACAGCTCAAGATCAAGATTGTCACAGAGAATGTATCCAAGCACTGTTGCGAAGTTTTTAAAACCATATTTTATACGTTAGCAATGATTGCGCTAGTTTTACATAAAAAGGAAGAAATATAAGAAGTACCAACACTAATTAGATCTCGAATAATACTTCACCAGCATTATACACAGCCTGATAACATTCTCCCATAGCTAAGCACTTGAAATTATATAAAAATGAGCAAAAAACAATATTTACCAAGAGTCTAAATACTAAGTGTATTTACCGTTTCCTCTTCACACCCTCAGCCTTCCTCTTATTCCAATACTCTCACATCCTCCTGGACTGTTCCTCTCGCTCTTATTTAGTCCATTTTCTTCCTCGCCTCTCCTTCCCACCTACAAGAACCCCAATCCCTTTCAGTTTTTCCTTAAAAAACTCTCTATCCGAGCAATCTTTATCCGTGATTTTTAGCCTGTCTAGTTCACGTTTTATTTGTTTTACATATCCCCCATACTTTTATAGCTGCAAACTTTGTCAAAAATGTTCTTGTTCAGTCTTTCCCTATTCATCCTGACAATGTGCCCGTAGAACTTCAGTCTTGTGGTCCTGACGATTGTGTCTAAATCTTCCAAATTTCTGTATATTTCTTTATTTTAACCTGTATCCCTCTTGCGTTACTTTGGATCCGTGAATCCTCTTCAGAATCTTCCTCTCAATCTTCAGGATTTTCTCTAGGCTCGTAAGGTTGACTGTTTCCATACCATATAATATTACAGATCTTGATACTGTACAGTAATGCCTTATTTTTGCATTTGAGGACAAATTTTTCTTGTTTTAAACATTCCTGATGGCGAAGTTCCAGTTTGGTTATTCTTCCTTCGATTCGATATTTTTATTTATTATATGCAGAGTAAATTATTTGATGAAAAATTAAAATATGTAACAATATAAATTATACAACATCAAAGTAAAGAAGAAAACGAAAAGGGTTCATGAGACAAGGACGAAAAGAGGAAGTTAAAAGTTTGCCACCTTATTGGCATTGCTTGAAGATAGAAAATAGCTTAATGAATATTTTAAAATATTTGAGAATTGTTTCAATATAGTGCTGAAACAATTGAATAAGCGGTTAGGAATACATTTAAGTTATTTAGTCTGATTGAAGTACCCATTTCAAAGAGTCAGTCATTGTAGGTCAAGAAGATTTTTCAGGACGAAGTAACCTATCAAAAAAGGTTTTTAGAACATCATTAGAAAAACAATAAATTGTGTCACTAATAGATTCAAGAACATTTCTGTAATATTTTGACAAGTAATAAGCTAAGCTCTGTAGTCTCAAACAAATACCGAATACCAAAAACGCTCATTTCATACGGTTTTACCTCCTGGCCCATTAACTTAGCGGTTTGAAAAATACTCGGAGAGACAAGAGGCAGTACACTGAGAAGAGGTATCGACCTATAATTTGAGCTTCACATCCAGCCTCCCACTCAGACCGAATTATCATTTCTTACGCCTACTACGAGGCAAGCGACCCTTAGCATTCCTCGGAGGACAGACCTAATGGTAGGGTCGTGATCTACGCCACGGGCCTGCCAGTTGCGTAGGCCCTTCGGCCGGGGTTGGGGACCCCTTGGGGACGGGGATCATGCTGCGGTAAACGGTAACTAGACCAGTAGCGCAATTAGCTATAATAGTGCATTAATTGGCAGGCTCAGCTGAGAGAGGAATTCCTCCGCCCTAACGGGTTCCTGCCTTTACGCAACCCAAAGGGGGTCGACTACCCGCTATATCGCTGACCCCATGTCCCTCTACTTGCACTTTTGCGTCTGTAACAAGAAAAAGGGGAGGGGGATTGCATGACAACGTTCGGGCGTTCGGTCATTTCAAAGGTAATTTTTTCATAAATACATCATGAAGGCAGAGCATTGAAATCCTGGTTCTGTTCATCAAGTAATCATTATGGATAAATGAAATCAATAAATAAATATTATTTTTCGTAAGGAGTACCACAATAAGGAAATTTTATTATTATTATTTTTTTGGTTAAAAACTTTTCATTAACTTGTATTTCATCAAATAAAAATTTCAAAATTTTAATTCCTACCTTTATTGCCACAATAACAATTTATTTTAGTTTTTAAGGAAAAATTTCTACAATTTAATTCCACGATTCATGATTAAATGATGAATTCATAATAAAATTAGTGTAAACATAATCACTCTAACAAAAAAGATAATCATTATTGATTAGGAAAAATAAGTACAACTTGAAGTTTTGAAGCGAATTAGTGATAAACCGATATATGCAAACTTTTAACGCTTATAGTGAAAAATTCCACTTTTTCGTATTATGTCGCTGTTCTCCCCAAGCGAGAAAAATACTGACGTCATATGTGTATATATATATATATATAACGCCGTTCTATATTATCAACTGACGTTTAAGATATTGAATAATAACAACAGAATTATATTCAATTTATGCGCCACCACGTTTTTAACGGATATACGAGTAGATTCAGTAAATGCATCACATCCCATGATTCAAAAGTATACGCAGATATGTGGATATTGACGTTTTCCTTATATGTACATGTTTTTACGGTTGATGCAATTTCACTTTTTTATGCTTTCAATTTGTCTCTAGTCTCCTATGAAATGAATAAATCCAATAAATAAATGTAATAAGCATTCTTAAAGTGATATTTTAATATATATGTTATTGTTTTTGATATTTTTTTTTTTTCGTTTTCTACTTTGTTTTGATTTGAGTTTGTTCGGTTCTGATGTTTAAGGCACAAACTATCAGGGATATCAGCGCCTAATCCATAAAATATTACCGCTGCTGCCAGTTCATATAATAATATATTTCAATTCGTAAAATATTAAACAACGATTTGTAAATTATTTGTGTCAAATATATCAATATAAATGAGGATATAAATGAAGAGGAAGGTGGAATAATAATAATAATAAAAACATGAATAACAAAATATTCCGATTTAAATAACAATGATTCCTAATCAAATCGTTTTCCTCATTCATTAATTTTACACTAGCAGGAAAAGGCATTACTTTATGTACTCTTTCCCTATCCTTCCTAAAGACTATCGTAACCTTTTGCAGTCTTCCAATTTCGCTTAATTTAAGACTATAGAAGAAACATTTTTAGGAATGTGGACTGTTGCAGGATACCTTCTTGGTGGTCCGTCTACTAAGATGTGATGGAGGTGATTAAGACTTTAATGGCCAACTATGAGCGGGGTGAAGACCACTTCTTCTCTGCGTACACGGCAACGAAAATATCTTCAAGTTTTGATTTATCAATTCGTCCTTAAGAATGATTAATTATAACAAGGATAGCTGATAAAGAATCATTTAAGCCGGAATGTAATAACATACCCGATAACGAACTCTGAGCATATATACGGATATAGAAGTGTTGGTATTACCATCCAACCGAAAAGACGGGATTTATCAGTAGCGATATCGAGGACTGCGGTATGACCTTCAGAACAGAGGCTGAACTAACCCAGATCTGAGTTGCTGGCTAACGGGAACTACCGCATAGCTACACGGACCCTACAACTCCTCTCCTTGCCACTAGGGTAACTGTTTGCTGATCAATTCTATATAAAATTTTATAACCCATCGATTTAAAAAAAAATATTACAAAAATCCAAACAAAAGAACAAAAAGCAAAAGATATAGAAATACTTGAGAATACAAATATTGACTAATATATATATATATATATATATATATATATATTATATATATTTAAATAAATATATATATATATATATATATATTTTAAACACAGTTACTTATGGAGGGTCTTGGGTAAGTACTTTATATACTGCTGCAATGAGATCACGTTGAGATGTCCGAGATCACGCTCAACCGTTAGGTTGTCCCACTTAATTATTTAATTAAGAGTACCAACTTTATAGATTTTGGGTGTGCCCCAGTAGGGTCTCTTGACCCTTGAGTTGATCCATAGCTAATGCAAGAGGTTAAATAATTACCTGCCGTAGCCGTATTCGAAGGCGAGGCCTAGATCACAGTTCGCTGAGCTACGACACTCTCAGGATATTATAAAGAAACGATATATTTTGCGTTGAAGATAATAATAATATGATTACAGTACTATGATTTTTTTTTCTCAATTTAAACCATATTTGGTCCGCAACTCTATGTGAGGTGAGCTTCAAAATATTGAGGTGTTCCTCATTGTACTTGAGCATTTATTTATTTATTTTCTTTTTTTTTTTCTTTCCACCACAGAACAAGAATCTCCAACACAGATATAAATTCAGATTACATTTTGGAATTTTTAATTAACTGTATGTTAACTTACATGCATACATCAGTTACTGTTCAGTCATTATTTAAAAAAAAAATAGAAATTATACTTATATACTACATTATAAGTACTGTATTAAATTTCAGTATATATGTATTTTTTAAATTAAGTTTTTGATAGGATTAAAATCTGATCTGAAATATATAATTTAAATCATACAGAACGTATATAAGTTTGCGTTCGCATTTCTTCAATAATAATTTAAAAAGTTCATATTTAGCTAAAATATAGCATGGCATTTGGATACTAGAGGAAAAGAGAGAATCAACCTTGGGGTCAATGCGTATTACTTCCAAACACGATACTGCACCAAGCTTATTTATTTATTTATTCCAGTTATTAAAATATATAGAGAATGTGATGGCCGAGCACGTTGGGAAGTGAGCTTCACAGTGCAGGGTTCTGAACGTTGTGGATTCGATTCTCTTTGGGTCAGAAAATATGTATTTGTCGGCGGTCCTTGACCACTCAAGTGAGTATACGGCGGCAATCTCAAGATAGCCATCGGGAGTTGCCAAAAAGTCCCACGTGCCGGACTAGCTCCCCATCAGTAAATAGTACAAGTATCAGTAATAAAATATTGAATTATTGAAGGAAATTAGACGACTGTTCAGCATATCATGGATGATTGATAATCAGGACTCAGTCAGTTTTAAAGATTTTAATTGCCAACGTTTCAAACAAAACTTGGTCATCATTAGGGCATGTTATCAGCATTGAAGGTATTCAACACAAAAATCGTGTACTTGAAAACAGATTGCGTCCTGAATATTTATTAACTACAGCAATAAAATACATTTTAATCTAAATATTTTTACTAAGGGGCAACAGGATAAAAGAAAATACAAAAACATATTTCTGGGATGGAAGTTTTATTAGTATACGCTAATAAAAATAATATGAGCCTTTCGGTTGACAGAATGACTAACTCCGATATCAACATTTTTTATTATTAATTTTAGTGATATTTTTAGTGAGGAAATTTATACCTTTATTCAAAATTCTATATTTCAATACTGCAATTACCTACTCTGGAATTAACTAACTGTCTCCTACTAAAAATACCACGAAAATGACGTTGCTCAAAAATATTGAAATAGGAGTTAGCTATTCTGTCAACTGAAAGCGACGTATATTCAATGGTATGAACTAGTCGTTGGCAGCCACTGACGTATTTTCATCCCCACAAGTTTTCTTTAACGCTAATTATATTTACAAATATACATACGTAAGATAAATCCGGGATTTTTTGTGTTTCCCTTTTATAACTCAATCTTAAGCGAAAAATATGAATTGAAAATTCATGCAAGAACCTAATAAACGCAAAACTATAATTTATAATATTCTAGTCAATAGTAATTGTGTATGATTAAATGACCCCAAAACTTAAGGACTTCACGGCCCAACAAGTCCAGGCAGTTAGCCTCATTATACAGACAAGGGACCGAATCGAAAAGCTAAGATTGCAAAATGCTACTTTATTCTAAACAATTTCTGCGAAGGGAAGAAAACTGGAATAATTGTGCCCCTTTCTAATCGATCTGGGGCAGGAATAATGGAGCAGAACTGACAAAATAAACACCTTTCTGCCTCGTATCATTTCTCTCCTCCCTCCTCCGCTTAATTTGCATACAATAATAATGGGACTGCCCGTTGTGGGCAAGCAAAAAGAGGGAAGTCATTAGTATAATTGTAATATCTTCCTCTTCCTTTAAATTAGATAAGGTTTATAACGATTCGATGAAAGCAATTCTAAGCACTTCGAAGACTCTGAGAATCAAGAAAACTGTACACTTAAAAGAAGTCAGTCAGCGGGTCGTCGATTTCAACTAATTTTTTTTGGTCGACTCCTTATCGAAAAATATTAAACACTCATTTGTTCCAACGGACACTGGTTTTATATAACTTTTTTTAAATATATTATGTTATTTCTTTTTGTCTTTGTTTTGTCCGTATTTTCAGGTTATTGTATACCAATATATCTACTTTGTTTGCAGATTAAGAAAAATATATTGCTGATAGTTTTAAATATAGTATACCATAAATAATAAAAATGAAAAGGAGCTTCGAGTAAATTAACGTTGTGTTTGGAGAATACTCTGAGAGAGTTATGAATGCTTTAATTGACGGTTGGAAAAAAAAAATCCTCAAACTAAATTGATCACTTAGGTTTGCATTTTTTTTATTTCTATAAAAATTCATATTTAAGAGTTTTAAAGAACACTAACGAAACTAACTTGCTTTTTATTCAAAACAATTTCTTCAGCTTACTTATCCAAAAGCGTCTTAACACTATGAGTTTCTTTATGGGTCATTCAATTGTATCAGTAATATTTTTTTCTTAACTCCTCACAAAAGACGAAATAGATCGGCATGTAATAACCTGAAAATTCGGACAAAGCAAAGCAAAAAATAATTAACATTAATTTTTTTTATCATCTAAAAATTTTGTTTATTGTTTCCTTAGGCCGACTGGAGCGAATGGCGGGGCATGTGTTTAATATTTTCAATGAAAAGACAAGAAACCGCTCGAGGTTTCCGATTAGTTCAGAACTTACTAGACAAACGCTCTAAACTTCCAATTAATTAGAAAATACTCATATACATGACTATAACAAGCCCTATTTGGACTTACGGAGTTGAGCTATGGGGCTCCACTAATCCATCGAATTCCTCTAGCACCGAATCATTACAATCTAAAATCCTTCGTAAAATCCTCATTGCTCTCCTACTTTGTTACAAATAAAACCGTCCACAATGACCTTAATTGTTTCTTATGTTTCAGATCTAGCCCAATCCAGATACCTATCCTTCCATAGTAAACTTCAGAACCATCCTAATCCTCTCATTTCTAACCTTACTTCCTCCTCGATTCCTGATAAGCATCCTAGGCGTCTGAAAAGAAGATGGCCCAGTGATCTCCTAACGTAGATATATCATTAGAGTGCTACCGTTGGGTAGTTTCTCAACAAGTCTTTTCACGTCAGTAGATCCATATGTTCAAATTTACTAAATATATTTCTTTAATACAGTTGTAAATATCATTAATAAATAAATAGAAAAAAACCTTTTCAGAGTATTATAGTTATATAATAGGTTTGTTTGTCTATATTTATATATTTCTTTTTGTGATAGAACCCTTATTTGATCGCACCATGACAGGTTTTACTTCAAAGTGTCAATGTTAACATTATTTTCAAAATTAATAAAAGTAACATTTAAATAAATTCAGTAAGTGATTTTATAAAACCGATTTTATTTATTTTCATAATAATTTTTTTTTATTAATAATGATATTGGATAATTGTTGACTAGAAGATATATAGAAAAAAAGTTGGAAGAATTTTCTATAGTTTTTCTCAGTTTTCATAAGGAGATATCTAGCAGGATAAAAATCTATACAATTGATAAAAAAAAGGATTAATCGTCAATACAGAATTTTAAAAAATATTTATTTTAGAAGTATAATTGGATATAATAAATAGAGATGAAGATTATGAGGAAGCACCGGACATTTCCTTTAGCATGAGTCTCTTCCTGAATCAACGAACCATCAACAAGGCCTTATAGCATCGCATAATCGATTGGTGGAGATGAGCAGAATACTATCGATTAGTAAAGGTGTAATTAACAGAGATTACAGTTAGTTATGTTAATTCGCCGAGCTAGTATAATTAGCGACCTCTGCGCTGCAATTACCTTCAACCCGTCATTTGGGAAATGTGACTGTACGTGCTTAAGAAAGCTACTTGGGGAATATTTTTTATCGGTCGCTAATGCCAAGGCATCTTCTCTGTGGCTACGTTATTAGGCTAATGGTCTTCAATTATTCTTCAAAAGAAAATTAACAAATTATAACATCATGAGGAAATTTTCAAACGCATACATAGGGTACATAAAATGTGGAGAGACAATACCATCAAATGCAACGAAAGGAACGAATAAGTTTAAATAAAGTATTAATCCAACTAAATAATAATTTTTAAAAATTGCACCACCACAATTATCAACCGCCAGGTATCTTTCTCCAAAATGTTGATTTATACACGAAAATCTAAGTTAAGTCTTCCGGACAATTAACGCTACCAAATGTACAATTTTATAAAGATAAATAACATAAAGTTAAAAAAAAATCTCGAAATATTAGAAATTCCCCTCCATTCTAATTTAGCTATTTTTTGTATTCAAAATTCACAATATTTATAAGCAATAATAATTAAATAATGAATTTTTCTTAAAATATTATTTTTTTTTTAAATCCATAAATATTAAGTAGCATTAGAATATAATTTCAAGAATCTACATATTAATTTTCCTGGATTTAAGTGCAGGTTTTGCTCTATAATACATAAGTTTTTTTTTCTTAAAGCCTCTCCTAAATTACCGCAAATAAATATATTAAAATACAGCAAAATAAGTTTCTATTTGATGTCTAAATATGTTACCTGAAGTGAAAGAAAGATTTATTTCCAACCCAAAAATGATTCATAAAAGATGATGTACGAACCTGTAACAGACAAAAACTATATATTAAATTGATGTACTGTTTACTTACAACATATTTTTAATAAAAATAAAACGTCTTTAAAAACTATATTTTTATTTGTAATATACTTGAAAGATCTATAATTGTTTTTATTATTAATGTTTATTGACATTGGAGATAGTTATTATCCTAATTAACGAGTTATCAAAAATATTTTGTCAAAAAATGGCTGTAATTAAAAATGTCTTAAATTAAATATATATAGTAAATGACAAATAAAAGAGAATTACATTTTTGTTTTTAATTATTTATTTATTTATTTATTAAAGGGTAATGGCTCTACCCCGAAGGATCATTGGTATTTCAAATATTTCTACACTCGATGGTAAAACGTCATTTCTATTAAGAATTTTGAAAGAGATCTCACACCAATTTCTGAGTCTTCTAGGATTTTTCTTTTCTACAAAAGCATTAGAATATTTAAATTACCGCAAATCGTTCGTCACTGCACTTGCTTACTCAAGGGACAGTCAACCTATTGTGCACCCTAACATTTTGTTATTTTTCTAGTGGAATTAGATTTAAATCGTATCAGTTTGAACTGCCTATGATGCTAGTGAGCATTTTTTTAATACATATTTTTTTTGTTTTTTTCAATTTCGATAGCTAACGTTGCAGTAATAGATATGGCCTGAGTTCTACTTGCATTCTCAAAAAAGGAAATTAAAATTAACTACAGCAGCTTAAACATAACATTTTGGCGATATACATTAATATATTATATATTAAGTATTATATATAATATTAATTGATTTATTATATTGTTTTCTATTTTTCAATAGTGATTTCTTATACTATTGTAAGTTGATATGTTTGTTTCTCCCAGATCACAAACGTACCAACCTAAAAAAAAAAAATAAAAAAAAAGGATTGGCAGCTCTCTAGTAACACCCAAGGATCAGAGTCCTATCTAACATCTTCCCAAGGTTTCACTTTTCCGTCTGAGAGGCGATCGGTTAGAGTAGCGAACCATGGCAGGATGTGCCGCGACGGTTGAAGCCGATGGAGCGACAAGGCACGGGTAAGGAAATGAAGAGATAGAATCTCTAGCGTTACTGTCACCAGAACAAAATCGACATCCCTTAAAGAAAGAAATCGATTTAAATAAAAATTCCAGGTTCCCGCAGTGTTCGGTTGGAAACAAGCCAAATGTAAACTGGCATATATGCCAAGATTTTCACTTTTTCATTTACATATATTTAATCAATTCTTCCTCCATGATTTCTGTCTATATTAGACTTAAAATATAATATCGATTGTATTATGTCGTGTAGCGTTCTCAGGATTCAAGAACATTCCAGTAATTCGCTATCATTGCAAGACAACGGGAAAGTTTAATAACAATAATATATATATACAGGACTAAAGACTCTTTAGGGGATTTTAAGCACAGTAATGTGACATCAACGGGATAAGACCTGAGTGATATTAAAGACCATTTGAGAAAATTGTAAAAATGTGTTTCACCGTTGATATAAAGTTGTACTTCCGGTTAGCTGATTTTTACTAAAAAGTTGTTGTAACATCTGAAGTATATACAAACATTAAATATGAAATTTAACTTTCGTAAGACTTTTCGTTTTTGAGCTAGACTGTTCACATACATACACGCATATACAGACCATTTTTTGAGACTTTGTTATTTGGACTCAGGTGACCTCAAAACATGTATTTCCGTTGAAAACTCAAAGTCGAAAATTTTCACGATCGCAATACTGTCCCTTACTATATATTTCATATATAGGTAAGTGGAATTAAAAAAGGCTGTACCACTGAATATTGCATGAACTTTGCGGAATATTGTTATTTGTAACCGACTAATACACTAAGCGAATTATTCGCACATGCCAGCTAGTATTACTTATTTTAATAATATACAGATCAGAAAAAATATAATAGTATATTGTTATTGTTACCTCTATTTTTTTTCTATTACTGTTTAACTGTACCATTTACAGTAGGGATATAAGTTATCACAACGTTCGTCCTAATAGTAAAAAACACTTTTGCTCCTTTGGAAGCTAGTAGAGGAGGGAAGACTGATTGAGTTATGTGCTGATCAAAGGTAAATCATAGCGAGCCCTTTCATAGAGTGCCTGGCTCTTCAATAAGATGTACGTGAGCCGTGGTCGGCACCATTGTCCAACCTCCTCTTCTTTGTTCATCTCCGAAATCACTGGTCCGCTGTCTGTCTTTATTCCTCCAGCTATAATGGATACTGGACAAGTCCTCGCTCAGGTATGATAATCGGGGAGGCGTCCCTCACGGCTGTGTCAAGCTCTTCCGTCACCGAGTCGGTGGAAGGTTCCAGAAGCTTATCATGACCAATTGGTTTGGGAATCGGTCGGATTACATACAACTATTTAAAATATATTTTTAAATGTAAATCAATGATATATGTTAATTTAAAAAGCTTATAAGAAAAATATGTCCGACAGCAGTCCGCCCATTTGAGATGAAGTAAGGTTCTATCACTGGAGATTGGTACGATAAATGTTAATAGTCATCAGCATATAGACTTCAATGATCTCATTTTCCTCAAGAGTTAATAAGCATCAGTCAGTAGTTACTTTGCATTGTTTGAATATATATTTAGAATATAATATGGATGAAGTTGAAATGTCATCAGGTTTTTGACCAATGAAGGAAGGCATGAGTGTCCAAAGGTTCATTTAACATTCGTCATATTGTAACGCTGGTGAAATTTAGTAGATGCTTGGATGTGGACATCCCTCGACCCCGCTCTCCAAAACACACAAAAAATAATATTCAAATCAGATTTAATTTATTTTCTTATATAATGAATTAAATTAATATATTTCGTGTATTTAATTTTATTATTGCTTATTCTTCTGAGTATTTTATTTTTAAATTAACTGTTTGCTTTGGTAAATGCTTACCACTTATAATAGGACAATTCACCTATTATTGAATATCTCCATTTAAATAAATTTCAAGTACAATTCTCCGCGCATCTAATTAAATGCCTGAATGCCCAATGTTCATATACGTCTTCCTCTAAAGTACCTTTAATATGGTTTGTTTTATAATAATTAACTATTCCTTATTATTAAGAGTTACGAAAAAATGCTAAATATAACTTTTGAAAGAATTTGATAATTGAATTAACGTAAAAATAAAATAAAAATGCTTACCCAAGTCGAAAATGGATCACCGGGAAATACTAACCAGAAGGTATAAGTATAATATATCGTTGCAGAATTTTAGAAAAATAATATCCAACATAGAAAGTAGTAGAAGTTAATGGAGAGTGGCTGAAAAATTAAAAATAATAGTTTTTGAAAGATAATATTATTTAACGTAAATCACATGTTTTCAAGAAAATTAACTGAAATTTACTAAGTAAATATGAACATTTAAAATATATTTAAGTTTAAAAACAGTATTTAAATTTAACCAAATCAAGTCAATAACATTGTTTATAAAACTATTTCATTGAACTTGTGTGAAAGAAGAAGTGAAACATGAAAATATTTCATGGACATGTTTAAACCCTTAAATTAATATTTTATAGGTTTTCTTGTCTTAATTGTGTAAGGACAATATTTTTTGGGGCTAATGAGAAATGGTTGCAGATGAAATTTAATTAATTTTAGTATTTCGCCATCGGCAGAAAGATACGCAACATTATCTGTGTATTTTGTTATATTACTTTATACATAACTACTTAATTAATACATAGCCCACTATCTATGTATTCATCCTGGATTAGTTACTGATCTTAAAGAGCTGAAAAAATCGTGGCAAGATGATACCTCGTCGGTCAATCTTACCTATCTTTCGAGTCTTCTTCTGAATGGTTCCCTCTTCGACAAACTGCAGTCCATTTTTTTTTGTTCATATTGATTTCTTCCATCAGAATATAAAGATTTGATCTTCTAATGCGAGTGGTTGGCAATGTATTGCTTAGAGTTGTAAACCTACAATAACAAATTCGATTCCCGGAGCAAATTGGTGCTGTTTTTTTTAATATATTTTTCTGTAGGTTTAGTACATCAACGATTTTAGTCTTCTATTTAAGGCTAAAATTACTGTTAACTATGAACACACGCCAAGCTTATTTCGTACTAGAGAGTGACCTAGTCTCCTGCAGAGAAATAATGAACGATAATGATTTTTTCAAATTATTGGCTCATCAAGCTAAGATCCTCGGACTAATGCATTAGCATAATGGAGGTACTAGAATTTCGAGATTTAATATGTAAATGTTTAACCGAATTTGAAACCCCGGGCTCACAATTCTTATAGATAACCGACAATTTGACTCTCACAGCACCGCCCTGACCCGGATACTCCGGCAAACAAGAACTCTGGATGGACACAGATCGGCCAGGTGGGAGGTACCGTTAGAACCTCCTACAATTACCATAAAAGAGCTGGGTCCCGAGGAACACGTCTCGGGTGACACCATCTAACTCTTCGGAAACCGTAGGTATAGATACATATATATTTCAGTCAGAGAAACAGAATAACGTACTCTGGGGATTCAGAACATTCTTCGTATAATAAAGAAAACTATACAGAACTATATAAAAGGTACAGAAACTTCTTCATGGCTCCATTTTAGTTAATAATCGTATAACCTTGAAATTAAATATTGTTATGTTTTTCGTAAAACAAAAAATAATTTTTTCCTATCTAGAGTTTAGGTTTAATTAATTTAAAAAAAAAGTTTTTCAAGAGGTTGAGGAAGAACCTAACACATCCACCAGCATAGAACTTCAAATGGAAGTTCTGATCAAAAAAGAAAAAAAAGAAACCCACATATAACAGAAAAACATCTAACAATAATGAATGAAAACAATTAAATAATTCCAGTCATAAATAACTACTTTATATTAGTAAACATAACATTTATAAATAATAAAATATTAAAGAACAAATAAACTAATTATAATCAGAAAATGTATAAATCAAAGATAATAGTAGAAAAAACGTAATAATTATTGAATACTTAATAGTTGACCACTTTGGAGGTCTTCAGAACTACAGGACTCAGTTCTAAGTGAAACTCCTTACTGAACACACTTCCCTGAAGAAGACCTGCAAAGTCGTGTCGAAACGTTGGATTTTAATAAAATAGTTTTGTCACTATTTAGTCTAATTATGACCGCCATCCCGGACCATCTCCTTTCTTTAATAATTATTGTATTATTTTTCAATTATTTTTCTGTATAATTTATTTTATTAACTGTACATAGAGTGTGAATGTGATCTGTGAACACTATTATAAATGTCCTTGAGACAGACTGTAATATTTTTCAATAAATAAGATTTAAAAAAAAATTAATAATTATTGTATCAATTATCAATATATTTGTATTAGATGAATAAGACTGGTACGCAAGATCTTTGGCGGATTGTAAATAGTGTGTATAGATATTTCAGTGTAATATTACTTCATTTAACTTTAAGTTTACTTTTTTTTTTTTTATTGAATACACTTTTTGATAATCAGTTTGCTTTTGTTTTATTTTACTTATTTATATTTTTTGTATGTAAGTTATGAACGAACTGACAGATTGTTATATTACGCAATAAAATGCAACAAAAAAAATTAATCAATTTTTTCGAAAATGGTTGTGAGGTGGTTTGATGAAATCTGTTTCGTAAATGAAATTTACCACTATTATTATTGTCATCATTTATTTTTTCCATTTTGAATATTGGACCGTTTTACAATTAGAAATAGTACAATTCTCCAAGAATAAAAATTAAGAAAATTTCAACCTAAAACTTACAGTATGAATGTAGGTATGTAAAATAAATTCAATCCACAGAAATAATAATATATTAAAGAACAAACAAAGGACATGAAACCTAGAGGGAGAAGAGACCCTAAGGAAACCAAATGAATAAACCAGGAAGGAAGCTAGGGGAGGCAAAAAGAGAAAAAAATCCGGATGTGAACATAAAAACCAGCAACGGAGAGGAGTGGAACTGTACGTTCAAGATTCTTCAGCAGGCTACCATGAAAACGTAGAAAGTCAGTTCGCCAGCAACCACTATGTGTAATAACCGTAAGTTATTATACAACTTACATATAATAATACGTAACGCTTATGTAATACACTCAGGCTATCAGAGCTAATTCTAAAGATTCTTAGAAGTCCGGGAAATTTAAGAGATGAAATGATTTTGATTTTTCTTGTCTAGTCGATGCCAATAGAAGTCAAGTAGAAATCAGCTTTTCCGTCCTAGGCAGGACTGAATTTTCAACACGTTAACTTAATACGATAGTGAGATATTTCATGTTTGTTAAATTGGTAACTTTCATTAGTTGTTTACTCTGTTAATCACCTCTGATTATTCGTCATGTTTATTAAGTTAACTACTCGATAACGATTCTATTTTGGCTATGATCGAAAATAAATTTATGTTACTTATTTAATTGAACTTGTAAATTGAATAATTTAATTCTGTAAATACTAAAACTATTCTGTGAAAAAATTACATAATTTTGTTTTTATTTTACTTTTCTACAGTCAGCTGATTCGGAGAGATAGTTAAGCGAGGTTCTGCTGATAAGCGTTTCGATTTAGTAAATGAATTTTCCATTCAAGGAGAAAAAATAGAGAGAAATTAGAAAAAAAAAATGAAGGCTACAAGCTAATTTTCCACGTTTTTTGAAATATGTACGTAAATATAAGGAATATAATTTTTGTAGTAAGAGGTGTATGTTTTTAGTTTTTTAGGCGTAATTTGTCTATTTACTTCATAGCTCAAAGTACCGTTAGAGCCAAATACAGAAACGCTAAGTTAGATGTATATTTTGAAAAATTAATTTTCTATATATCCTCAAAACATACAAATTTTTGTTAGCTAAAATAAAGATTCTATTCAAGATAGCATAAGAGAAAAAATATATATAACATTAATTTAAATATTTTAGATTAAAAGGTGATGTCTTAAATGATATAAATTTGAAAGATAATTTTCAAAAATAAGGTTTTTAATAATTTAAACATTTCATAAGAAAAATTATGCGTGAGCTTTAAAAAATGTTCAAATTAGTACCACATAAGAGTCAAAGCGTTCTTTTATTGTAAATACAAAAAAATAGACAATAGAGAACGAAACACAAAAATTAAATAATAAATATTATTTAGAAAGTATATGTAAGAATTGCGTTGAGTGATCAAATTTTTTTTTCATAATAAGTTTAAAGAGAGATGTTACCGCCACAAAATGTTACTCATTAAAATTATATGTATAATACGTAATAAACAAAACATATTAAAAAAGGAAGTATACTTAGTCCTTAAATATAGACATATAAAACACAATATGGTGTTTAAGAAAATAGGAAAAAATATATAACGATCTATTTATATTCGTAAGAATTTGTAGTCATTGGTAAAAATTCCATAAATAATTGGTCCCAGATAAAAGGAAAAGAACAAAATATTAAAAGGACGAGTTAAAATTACGAAAACAAAACTAATAAAAAAAAAAACTGAACGTTTTCTTTACTCTGTGTTGTAATATGAAAGTTTAAAAATGTTATGCATTTAATCATGTTATTTTTTTTTTTACCATCTCTCTTTACAATTTCTTTTCGGACATTTAGTTTATTTAGTTATATAACTTGATTAGAAGAATCTATTCCTTGTTTATGTTCTTCGAAAAAATGTTTACAGTTTTCCCAGAATATGTTCTAGTATCAATAAGATTGGACGGTGTAGAACTTTTATACAACACCAAAGTATTAATCTTACAAAGGAAGCAGATGGTCCGGGGTGGTGGTCATAAATAGAACGGACAAGATACAAAAAAATAGAGAATTGTGGCAGTTACATAATATTTAGACAAAAATTATAAACAATGTGAAAAAGCGTTCCAGCCCTGAAGTGGACCTGCAAAGTCGGGTCGAAACGTCGGCTTTTAATAAAATAGTTTTACCACTATTTAGTCTATTTATGACCGCCACCCCAGACCATCTCCTTCCTTTATAATGCAACGGTCAACTATTAAATATTCAATATTAATATTGAAAAAGTCCAATTTGCCACTTTAGAGAATGGAGTAAGACTCTTAACTTCCAATTTTAGTTATGAGTCTACCAACAAAGAAAAATATTTATTGTTTCATCAGCTGATGAAACAACGATGATCGAACTTAGTGTCCGAATGTCCTCCTAGACCTAATCAGCATCAGTTGAGTAGATATCTGGTTTATCTACTTCCATTTGACGATGGGATAAACATGGATGTGCATTTACAAAATAAATTAGCAATTTGATTCCTACCAGAGAGAGGAAAGCAGATTTAGTTGGAGTTGGAATATCCAATCAGTAATGTCCTAGACATAATAGAACGGCAACTCCCCACCATAACTGTTCGCTAACCGAAGTTAAATAAAAGAATAAACAAGAAGCGGTCACTGACTGGGCCAGTCGGCCGTGACTTCCTCTCCGGAAGCTGCAACTGCCACAGCGATGTCGTCCGATGTTGGCCGCGAAGTCCTCTGTTGCACATGGATGGCAACATAAGTTTCTACCATTCAGTAAAATCAGAGAACAATTAAAACATAATATGATCGTTAAAATGAATCAGAAGGTCCACAATTCTACATTGGTTGATTTGTCGGATCCTTGTTGTTGTAGTTATTTTAAGGATACGGTGTTGTATCATTTAAAAATGATATCACATAAATGGATCATGAAGTCAAGACCTCTCAAATAAAAAACGAATAACTAGACACCGTTCGCTAATCAGACATCGGGTCTGAAAAAAATTAAAACACATAGTAGAAGAGAAGATTGGGTGGAGTGTTCAGTCAATAAAAAACAATGTGTAAATTAAATAATTTATTGAAGAGAAGGATGGTTGGTGTGATCAGTCAAAATTAAATAGTAAAAATAATAATTTTATTGGTCTTGTTACCCTTATTATTATTTATTTCTTGTTTCGCTGTTACTGTTATTATTCTACCTACTTTATTTTACTTTAATGCTCACTCTATCTAGTTCATTTTACGTTAAGTTTTACTACCTAAATTTTTAGTCCATAAATTTCACTTTTTTAATTTTAATTCTTTATTCCTTCCGAGGCGTCTGAAAAGAAGATGGCCTCGAGATCTCCTTTTGTAAATACATTTTTAGAGTGTTACCAGTAGGTAGTTTCGCAACAAGTGATTTCAGGTTATTATATTCTTTTGTTCACATTTACTGAATGTATTTTTACTTGTAATACAGTTGTAAATATCATCAATAAAAAAATATAAAAAATTCTTTATTATTCAATGTTTATTGTTTCTTATACCTATTGGTATGTGGTTCTTTTCTTAGCAGTGATGAATCTCTAAACTTCGGGCTGAAACGTCGGCGAATGTGAAAATAAATACAATTTTTTTTTTTTATATTTCATTTTGACTGATCACCCCAACCATCCTTATCTTCAATTATTCACTACAGTCTGAAGAATTTATTGAAAGCGACAGAATTTTAGTTAATCTTTTATCATTTAGGAAGAGACGAGAATATATAAAATTAAAAAAAAGACCATCTAAAAATAAAACTAATACACATCAAAAAAATGCTCTTCCTTCTGTTTTGAGCTCGTTACAGGATGTTTTAGTTGAAGGATAAAATGGAAGGCCAGGATATACATAAAAAAATTAGCACATAAAATCAACTTCAGCTTCATGCTTCACACTCCATCTGTCTATCACACCCAGTAGCGGATACGATAGATGTTAGACAGACCTTGATAGATGATAAATGATAGATAGACCTAGCTGAACCTAGGCGATACCAATGAAATTTTTTACCACAGAGTTAAAAATAGATTAGATATATTCATCTTCCATTAGCGCTAGTCCAATTAGTCATATCAAGCTGCAACAACCATTTATTCAATAAGAAAAATACAAATATTCTGTGTCTTTAAAATGGACAATAGGAGGAACTAAAAAAAAAAAAAAAAAAAAAAAAAAAAAAAAAAAAAAAAAAAAAAAAAAAAAAAAAAAATCTGGTTAGATCGTCAGCAATGAGTAGGAGTAATGAATGATACATAGTAGAATGGCAGTAATATGCAGAGTTTGAAATCGATAACTATTTTTTTGACAAAATCATTTAATAATTATCATATTTGACTTTTAATTTAAAAATCATGTCTGATTTATGAATCAAATTTTAGTTCGATCTTTGATGTATACTTATTCGATTAAAAATAATGATGACTCACTGAGCGATATGGATTCACATAAATAATAATGATTATTTAGTGATTAAAAAAAATTTGATCGAAAATAAAATTAAATTTTACATACAAATTAAATTAAATATTAATATGTATGTATACATACAATGTACTCATTTTTTTAGTTTTATATTTCTGAAATCACTTTAATATATATTTATATATATAAAATATATATATATATATATTTTTTTTTCTTTTTTCTGTTGTTATTACAGACTTTGTAGATCTATTGTCGCCTTAACAAGCCTGCTCCATCTCTGCCTGTCTTGGGCTATTTCTTTCCATTTATCTTCACGCAGCTCTATTGTATCTTTGCTGATTTCATCTGCTTTTTGGTCTTCCATGTATTCCGTCTTAACCTCTGTGCTTTCATATCATATTTATGGGATATTGATTGAACAGTTTCTGTAAGCAGTTCTTTATTGGTCTTTCTTCTCCATGTGTTAGTACTCTCATTCCAGATCGCACGGCTTATCGTGCGGTGAATTTTTCATTCAAATCTATCAACACTCTTTTCTAAGGTGCTGTTGAATAACAACAATTATTGTTCATTGTCAAAATTTCGTTAAAAAATAATGATCAGGATATGATTTTTAGCACTTATGATCAACAATAAAAATCGCTCCAAATCAAAATTTTCAAATGAATTTTAAAAATTTCAGAAGAAAAGTTTTGATCAGTTTTTATTTTTATTGTTTTTAATCATCGATTTCAAACCTTGGTAATAAGCATAGGAATATATGAAATCATTCCCATTTCTATCTAATTAGCCTTATTTTTGTCTGTTAATATAAAACGAACTATCTTTCATCTGCCTTTATGTTATGTTTTCAGTCTTTATGAAGCTTTGGTTGTCGAAATTGACAGATAATACACTGAACTCCAGCCATAATTGAATTCAATAAAATAATTTACTTAATATTTAATACTTGTCAAGTTCAGATCTTAAAACATATTTTACATATTTTAAAATGCCTTAAATTAAGGGCTGAGAACTAAGCACGTGCAGCTAAAGTCTTCCCTTCAAAAAAGAAAGTAGAGGAAAGTACTGCCTCCCGACGGACTATTGTCTCAGGCACCAAGCACTAATTGGTGAGCACGGTGGGAACGAGTTCGCACGGTGTCTCATATGACTACTACCTTATTTGGAAGAAAGTTTCCCACTCGGTGAAGATGTCGGGTGAAAATTAGAAAACCATCGAAATTTTTCCTGTTCTCTCACTGAGTTATTAATGGCCTCGGAAGAAGTCATTCGATGGTTTTTAGCAGGAAGGGGTCATGGAGACGTGGATATATTAATTTAAAGAAAGGTAGATACAGTGAAAATATCTTATTTATTTATTTATAAATGTTTTGGGCTCTTCAACCAACTTGTGGGCGGGGTGGTCGAATGGGCTAACGCGTGTGCACAGAACCGCCGTTGCTCGGCAACCTGATATATCAATCAAATGATATAAAATAGTCACGAATTCGCGTCCCGTACTCACCCGTCGTGCGCACCAAAAAAAAAAAAAGTGCCTAGGGAGTCTGCCCACACTCTCTGGCCCGGGAAAACCCCGTATAGCTTTAAAGGCGAGAAAGGGGAGGACAAAAAAAAAAAAAAAATTCTTCAACCACCTGGGTCATTTTTGGCTTATTTTACAATTGGATCAACTACTACATAGAAATACCTAACAAAACTACAGCTAACAAATAGAATTTAAAGTTTAGAAAGTTAAAAATAGTTACAGTTGAATATGAAGGTATAATTGAATTAAAGTAATAAAAATTGAAAGTTAAAGATTACAAGAAGATAAGTCAACAAAGACAATTTCATTATAGGTTAATGATTTTAAGAATAAGAGCTAAAAATAATAATTAATATTAAAATAAGAGAACAGTATACATATTAAAATTACAAGAAAAGTTGACAAAAACCATTAAAATTAAATATTAAAGATAAAAAGAAAAATAAGTTAGCGAAGACATTATAAATGATTTCATGAAAAATTAATTTTAAAAGCAAAAAAAGTACAATTTAATTATTAAAAACTGCAAGAAAAGTAGAAAACAAAAACCCCATTAAAATTAAAGATTAAAAGAAGAAAAATTAACAGGTATATTTACAATTATAAGAAGAACAAACAAAGTTAAAAAACTCAACAGGTATATTTACAATTATAAGATGTGATTAAATTTTGTAAAATATGTTGATTTTCTTAAAAAACAATATTAAATTTTTAATAGCATTGGGGACCTTTTGGAGTGATTCTTCAAGGTTATTTCTGAAAAGATTTAGGTCCCTAAGAGATTCGAAAGCATAACACTCGGTTAAGATGCTCGGCTCAGTGTGAGAGGTACACTCTCTTCCCCCAGGAAGTACATTGAGTAGTATAGTCTTTCCTCATTAAATACTCGTGGGTAAGCCTAGTATGGCCGATCCTTAGCCGAGTCAGTACCACTTCTTCCCTTCTGGTCAGCAGGATATTTGGAGTGACTCTCCGGATGTATGACTCCACAACCCTTAGCTTATTGTGTATTGGGGATGACCAAGTTCTTTGCCAAGCCAACCGTGATTTTTCTATCATTAAAGAGACAACTTCAGAAGGTTGAGTAGTGATGATAGTTGGCACTCTTCGATAGCTCTCTTGGCTATGCTATCTGTAAATATCTTGTAACAGACTTTAGAGTTTTCAGAGAAAATAATGTATGAAGTTTTGCCCTTCACAGGGGGTTTTCTTCTTAAAGTTAGAAATAAGAATCAAAAGAGTTAGCCCTTTTCTGGTGGATGAAATATTCCCAAAGTCGCGAAAAACTATCACTTCCATCTCCACTTTTGGCATTTTGGAGTTATTCAGTTTTGCAGTATTGGAGTTATTATTTCCGTCCGACCATTGGATTCGAAGTTAAATGAGAAAAACTGAAAAAGAGTGTATATCCACAAATAGTTTTTCCATAACCCCAGTTTCATAGGTATGTCAGTAATATATTATGTTAAATTTCCTTTTGCTGTATCTCAGATACAGTTTAAGGTTATTCTGATCAATAATGTATTTTGTTTTAATCATTATTTTTTCTCTGTCAATAAGGGAGGTGGAACTCACCTCTACAGCTCATTACACAGAGTACTTTTTCCTACATAATATATACCTAATAATATTTACTTTGATAAGCACTGTTAGACATTCAACTGGCTACTAATAACATATTTTTTATGTATATACATCTGTCAGTGAGCCTCCTTTTTCTGGATTACGAAAAAGCATTTGACTCCCTAAAAACCGATTCTATCATAAATATGCTGAAAAAGAGAAACATTAGTTCAAGAATATGCAAGATACTGGAAGATATGTATTCGAGATCCAATGCAGAATACAAATCAGGAAATACAACAGTAAAAATAAAAATTAGAAAAGGTGTACGACAAGGTGATACCCTTTCTCCTAAAATATTTATATCAGTTCTCCATGATTTGATGCAAACTATGAATTGGCAGAACAAAGGAATGAAAATTTTTGGAGAGTGGCTGAACCATTTAGAGTTTGCTGATGATCAAGTCCTAATAGGTAAAAATATAGAAGAAATCCTAACGATGGCAAACCAATTAATAAAGGCTGGAGATAACATAGGACTGAAAATAAATTATAAAAAATGCAATTATATGTCAGTGGACGTTGAGGGAGATATAAAAATAGGCGAACAGAAGACCAGAACAGAAGACCAGAAGAGTTGCCACAAATTGAGGATAACCGTCAGAGGAATGGAGCGATATCTTCTGGGGATAACTCGAAGGGATAGAAAAACAAACAAATGGATCAGAGCTAAGACTGACCTTCCAGATATTGTGGAAAAAGTGCTCATCAGGAAGTGGACCTGGACCGGACATGTAATCAGGAGTAATGAATTAACATGGACCAGACAGTTTATGGATTGGTATCCAAGAGAGCACGTGAGGAAGAGAGGACGCCCACCAACCGACTGGGACAAGGAGATGAAGAAGACCTGTGAGGGAGCAGCCTGGAAGAGAGTAGCATTAGAGAGGAAAGAATGGAAAAGGATGGAACAGGTTCATTACCTAGTGTGGTTACAAGAAAGTTAAATATAAAAAAAAAAAAAGAAGAAAGAAATCGAACTCAAAACCTCAACTAAGTTGATTTTGTACATATTTTTTACTATTTTTCTTCATAGATATTGTAAAATATAGAAATAAAAGAGAAAGTAAACATATCTATCCATTTTGTAGCTGGAATCCGATACTAAATAAGTTTAATTAATTTTTGAAAGGCAGTTCACCTAATCAAAAAATAAACAGGAGTTAGATCCAATCAACGAGGCATGTAATGTTTTAAATACAACAGAAATTTTGGGGCTTGACCAGTTTATAATCGAATTTAATTCAAGTGAGAACATCAGAATTTATCACATACTTCCAGATTTCCATACAAAGAGAACATTGATAAACATGATCGGTACATATATGTCAAGTTGATTGAAGATTTAATACATCTAAGTAATTTGATTTAACAGATAAGTGGAAGGAATCTGATTGCAAACACTTGCACGAACATATGAAGCTAAACCATGAATAGTGCAAACAGCGGCCACATAAACCAGTTAAGACATTGAGTGACAAGCACCCCGAGCTGAATTAAGCATGAACTATTGCCTCAACAGACCTATTTACCAAGAAGTGATTGCTATGAAAAATAATTCACTCAAACTCTATGTTCCACAAAAATAATTGAGAGGAATCTCAGCTAGTAAATCATATAATTATAAATTATTAAGTTCGAGTCCGGCTTAAGAAAACAAATAATATGAAGACCTTTATTAATGCTAAGGTTGTTGCGTTTCAAAACTCGATTTATCAAGAATTTGCTGTAGATAGTCAAACACAATATTTTATTAAATACATATTGCGTGAAAGGAAAATAATACCATCAAGCTTTTACAAAAATGAGCAAAAATAGGAAAATTGCTATAAATGCACAAGTTGCATAAGCATTTTGCATTTCCACTTGCGTAATCCCTTTCTTAGACTGGGATATTCCCATCGTTAAAATGGCATTAAATGTACCACAAATACAAGTACTACCATTCAATAATTTAAAAAAAAAATAAAGAACAAGAATATCAAGATCTCACATTAAAAAATTGAATATCCAGGGAAACAAGGGACGTAGCAAGAAAAGGAGGTGAGAGGAGTAGGGTCACTTTCCTAGCGCCGTCGAGGGACTATTAGCACCTAGAAAGTGGAAACATCCCCAAGTAGATAATGGACCTAGCAAAAGGGAGGAAGTTGCGCAACTGATGATTACTTACGTACGCACATCCATCATAACCGTATCAGCCATCTCGTCATCAACTGCTTTAGAAATAGATTTGGCGTAATCAGGACGAGCGAGGAAAACAGGAAAATGGAGCTGTGACATGTCGCCATTCTATTAAGGAAAAACATGTAATTATGCGGACATTAATTTATTTTAGTTACCAAGTTCAGTGTAAATGAACCAAATTGCTGAAACACTTACATAAATAATTTAATTTTATAAATTTTATTTTAAATTCAGAAAGTTGGTAAGGGATAAGTTCATTGGAATAAAAACACACTAATATGTCGGACTTATATTTACCATGTATTTATTATGTACTTATTTTTTCCACTCTGTGAATCTACCCATATGTTGGCAAATAGACCTTTCAACATCTACAATGTAATACTTATTATTTTTTTTTAATTCGCGATGTTGTTTAAGCAGTATGAAATGATATTCAATACTTCTATTTATTAATTCTATGAATCAAAATGAAACCAATAATATGTAGATTTAATACGTAGTAAAAGTATATACAATTTTCATTTATATAAAAATAATGAAGAAATGGAAAATTGATGGAATCCTCTAACCTGCCTGGTTTCGAAAACTTTTTTTTTACCAAGTTTTGAAAACAAATCTGACAAATTATCCTTAAGTTGAGTTTGTATCACAAAACATAGGTTATTCTTTCTTCCCAATGACATAAAGGGGCAGTCAAAATTTCTCTATTTTTAAGGGAAGAATGCATTTCGTTCACTGACACTATTTTATGGTATTTTTTTTAATGACAATGGAAAAGCGACTAAAATTCTCAAAACGGAAAACTGTAAAAGATATCAAAAGAATCGAGGAGGAATTAAAAATTCCAATAAATATTTTTTTATTGAAAGGAATGCCAAATTTTAGGACTCTGTAAAACATGTAAACAAATCCATTGTTGAATCACCTAGTAACTCCTGGACCACCTCAACAATAGAAAAAAACATACTTTAAGTGTATATTTATTGTCTATAAGTAAGTCTTCTTCTTTTCTTTTTTTTTAATTTACTTATCTCCAAGTTATTATATTTTTATTTATTTTATACACTTTGTTATTATTATTGGTTGTTATTTTGCTTCTGTTTATTTAATTTTTTTTTATTTTGTAATTTGCACTTAAGGAAGGATTTTTTTAAATAGTTTCTTAAAGATATGCTGACTAAAATATTATATTCCTCCTCGAGGGAAATTCTACCATTGTTAAATTAAAATATACCCTGCCAGGGCAAGTATCCAACATCAGAATGTTCCTAAATATAATAACAGTTATAATCTTATCATTAAATGACAAAATAAAAACAAATATGGATAATAAATGGGGAAATATTTAGGAACATTAGAAAATGGAATATTCCTAAATATGGGACAGAGCCCTGAAAGAGGTAAAAATGATTTAAAAAAGAATTTACTCCGGGAGGAAGATAAAAAGACTTTCACATACCTATAAAAATTAATATTTTCTGTATATACAGTGTGAATGTTACCTTACTATGACCATTGTCCGTGTGACATAATGTTATATTATTCAATGTGATAATTATTTCAACGCACACAAAAAAAGTCAAAGAACAAGCCCGTCGAGGAAATAGCCTGAAATAATTATGACATTATAGATCTTAAAATATACAAAATCTGCAGAAAAGGAGAATTTCAATAGCTTGTGTAACAAGTCAAAAAACATAAATAAAGGTCCATGAAATGAAACAACAATTAATTACTGACATATTGATAACATTATTTCAAAAATGAAAACGAAAACTTATAGAATTCTCTACGAAAATTGTGACAAAATCGAAGTTTTATGAACATGTTTACAAAGCGCCCACTGAACTAATTTTGTTTACATTTACCTTATCATAACCCCAATACCTATACCAGACTAAATTTAATCATAATGATGGAAAAAGAATATTAGCAACGATAACAGCTAGCCCCTCATAAATAAAACTAAAATTTAGATAAGTCCAGATCTAGATAATATGACTTTATTGATGATGATAGATCGACTGAGCTATATATAATGGATGATAAATTATCAAAAATCCATTTTAATCATACATATAATACACTCTATTTTTTTCATAACCAATTAAAAAATATATTCTCAGAATATAACTATGTACTGTGGAAATACATGGCTAGTATTTTTCCCGCGGTATTATAGAAGATTGTCGTAATCGATATTTCAAGGTCAGAATAGTCCACAAACATGTTACCTAACATCACAGTCCTGTGGGAATGTTTTCGTATTAAAAAAGAAAAAAAAAAGGCAATACAAAACATATACTTACTTCTCACAGTAACTCTTTCAAATTGAAATATGTTATCTTTCTGAATTGTCTAAAAGATGTTGTATAGACTGCACAACTCCTTTTACAAGTACGAAGTCTCCTTGGTTTGAGTAATGTAAAAACGCGTCTAAAATAGTTTTTTTTTTTTTTTTTTTTTTTTTTTTACAATTTTTAGGCTTAAACTGAACTATTATTTTCAGTTTCATTTGTGCATCATTTCCGAAGTACCGCGTATGAGTATCAAAGGAGGCTTGAACAACTCGGACAAGCGGGTCAAACTGACGAACTTGAGCGTAACTACTGGTCGCAATTTGGGTATAAGCGTTAAAAAAAAATTGATAAAAATAAATAATAGAATAAAACAGACATAAGTCAACAGAAGAATGACATGGGGCCCACATATCAACAAAAAATGAAATACGTTAAACCTCAGACTTCGACTATTACACTTATTTCTTTCAAGACGATCAAAATTAAAATTAAAACAGAAACTGAACACCTACATTTATCCCAAATAGATATCTTATATGGACGTATGCTTCTATAATATACGGAACAGCCAAAACGACGCACATACGGAAACTGCAAACCTTTCAGTCAAAAATTGTTAGGACTATAACTAAAGCTCCATGGTACGTCACAAACACAATATAAAGATTTAAACATGCCAAAAGTTAACGACCACATACGGGTACACAACAAAAAAATTTAAAATAACTTACATGGACATAATAACACAAATATACAAGAAATGGCCTCGATTAGCATACCTGAAAACACGCTTTGGAGGCTCAAAAGAAGCTGGATGAGGGATCTCCTCACATAAAAATATACTGAATTCAAGTCAAGAAGAGATGCGGCTGGGCACTCCTTTCCCTCACGCCGATCAAACCACTATTAGTATTTTCCTAACAGCAGACTCGCTAATTGTGAATACTTCTGACAGTTGTGGGTGAAAAAAAAAAAAAAAAACGTTATTGTTACACTTTGATTCAGTAAAATTAACATTTGGGTCTTAAGAGATGAGATAGTGGTTTGTAATTTTTATATTAATAAATTTTCCGTTTTTAAATTTTATTTTCAAATTTCAGGTTACTAAGCTGAGAGTACCTAAAAAAGGAAAAACGAAAGGAACTAATGAATTTGGTGGTTTTTCAAATAAACAATTACTCCAGTAACGATATTCCTGTAGTGAAATTTTATCGTATACATTACAGAAACTTCTTAATTTGGAAATAATAAAAGACATATTTGAAATGTACACCAAATTTTCAAGTGCTCTCCAGAACACAGAAAAAGTCGTTTCATTCACGACTTACGTTCTACTTTCATAATTATACTTATTCGAATTCAACCATCACGTCAAAGCAGCATTAGAAAACAATGTAAAAGATAATTTACCCATTTATTGAAAGACGTAATGTCTACGTTACGTGACAAGTTGAAACAGATAAAAGAGGTATTCGCCGACTTCTGGGTAATTTATTGGACCGAACAGACTTCTTATCTGAAGATGAGATTCTGATTGTGAAGATATTTTTGGAATATTGAGGTAAGTATATGTTAACGGATTCTACTAATCATTGGGTTTTATTTCCTACTTGGGACAACTTAATCATTCTCATTATGTCCAATTAAATGATACTTATCCAGTAAGCGATAACGTGACAGAATTATCGCTGTATACAATGTTCATGTCCGCAACCATGAATTAATATTAGAACCCTTTTTTGTTCTGTACTATTTTCTTTTAAATTTATCCAACAAGACCTTTCAGAAGTTATAAAACCTTTTATTTTTAATCTCTACAGACTTAACGCAAAGCAAGAAGACTTTCCATAGTCCTTTTTGAAAAGTTTGAAAACAAGAGCAAAGCTCCTACATTTATTTTATGACTTTTCAGAAGAGAACCAACTCAGACCATCAAATGGACCAACATCATCACAATTTATATAATAGATGGAAAGTAAAACATTAAGACGCCTAGAAAGTTAGCCGAACCACAAGTGAGTTCTGGCAACGGTGCGGGTACTATAAAGGTAACAACCAGGAAGATTTGCGGTGAGGTGATGATCCACCAGCCAATATCCAATGCAACCTCATCTTCGAATCCCAGCTCCTCCAAGTGGATTTGAATAAGTAAATGTTGCGGATAAGTAGCGCGACATAGTGGTACCGAGAGATTCAAGAGGATCTCATACTGGAAATACCAAAGGAAGGAAATGGTAGATGCTCTAAAATGCTAAAAAAAAAAATGAGGTAAAAAGAAAGAAGAATATTTTGAGCGACCGCAGGTATGAGCAGTAGTCGTTATTAGCGGTGCGGTTTCGATTCCGTTTGACAGAGCACGAATCGCTTCGACGCAATAGCACAGAGTAACCAAAATGTGTAAAAATATTAAACAAAATAACAAATATTTAGGACAAGCTTGGTCTAGAACTGAGAATAACTCCTCACCCACGACCTATCCTTATTTATATAATTTATTGGTTTGTTCCAATTGTCTAATCATGATTGTTACCTCAACAGTATAAGACTGATTTTTATTAATCAAGCAGAGTATTAGATCAAATTCTTAATGACCTTAATAAGATTGGATAGTATTATTTTATCGTTACCTAGGTCTACTATACTAATAAACATAAATAATAAAAGATAATTTCAAAATAAAAAATATTTGCATTAAGTTACATTAAAATAATTAAATTATTAGAAGAATCAATGGGATTATTGTTGATTAGAAAAAATTACAAGACAACATTTATGAAAACGTTACGTATTTATTCTGTGTAACTAACTATATGTTTCCCAACATAAAATCATAGGACATTTAACAAGTGATTCTATGAGACAACAATGTTCCCTGACTGAAGAAATAAATTTGTAAAAAAGTTTTTTGGTTTAAATGCGAGCTATAAATTGAATTAAAAAAAAAAAACTAGACGCTGAAGGATTAGTGACTTCGGATGTTGTGGAGTGAAAATGATGGAAGTTTGGTAGCATTGTTTTAGGACCATACGCTTGAAAAATGAAAAGATTAAGAGTGGCAAACAAAAGACGAAAAATTAACACCCTTCATAAAAAAATAATTAGAAAAATAAATAATATTTTTGAACAAAAATGCATACATATAAATATATTCATGCATACAAACATAATTCTACCATACCGAAATAGAATGTCTACCGAAGAAGAAGAAAAATCATTTAAATTAAAAAGCATTTAAAAAAAAAAACATAGGAATAAAAAATGAGTCTTTCAGTTGACAGAATGACTAACTCTAATTTTGACAGTTCTGATAATTAATTTTATTGATATTTCTAGTGAGAAAATGTAATGAAATCACACAGTTAGAAATCAATTTATTCACTATCTATACAGATTTTATAAATTTTTCAACTAGAAATATCACCAAAATGACTTTACCTATTATATTTGATGCCTCCAAGCTAACAACAATTCTTCAACACTTTTCCCGGACGTGATACCACGTTTTATATATTTTATCATGTTTACTTTTATTATAGGGCACTGGGTCATGTGACAATGCAGACGAGCCACATGACCGTTTATCTGCATTATTTGATAAACAATAATTAACCTTTTAACTCTTATCTAATCAAAATGCTAAGGAGCTCTTCTCGATTAAACAGAGCAAACTAATTTAAACAATAAGAAAGGCATGCAATTCATAAAATGCAATTTAATACACAATAATATATTAAATATAAATTTAGGCGTTTGATGGGGTATGGTTAACAGAGTTCAAATTTCTAATATATGTCATATTATTCCCAAGGCTTTTGTTTTTTTTCTGACAAATGTTTTTCTGTCCTACATAATTCATGAAGAAATTCATAAGGCCTTTTAGCAGGAGTTATTATTAATAGATACAATATTAACTAGAACGTTATTACTATCAAAAATATAATATAACATAGGACTTATTAACAGGTTTTTGCACCTAATTGCGTCAAGTTTCAAATTCTAACAAATTATTGAAAGAAGTTTATCGAATGTTCTATTTCTCATGGGTGATAAATATCCAGGACGCATTCAACAAACCGTGTTTCGAGCAATGAAGTACTTGAATACCTCAGTGATCGGAACATGGTTAGTAAAACCCTGATGATGACCCACAAGTTTGGATTGAATCATCGGCACCAATAAAAATTTTATAATGACTGCATCCTGGATATTTATCACCCATAAAATTCTAACAAAGTTTCACTAGGAATTTATAAACTCAATATGAGTACACGATATTCATTACATTATAAATAAAAGAACTAAGAAAAGTAAGATTTCATCACACAAAGATCATAAAACGTCATTCCTCTCCTCTTCTTTTTGTACAAAAATACAAAATACAGGTAACCAAGGCAATATGTTCTTGGAGTAAGTTTCGCTAAAAGGAAGTCATAGTGTCCAAATAATATCAGGAAAAAATGCTGAAAGTCAAAACAAGGACAAAAGACTGGAGAATAAATCTTTACTTCCATATCGGAAGATATAAATAATAAAATTTTAAAGGAGGACATTTAACCGTCTTTATAAAATAGGTATATTTAAACAAAGTAAATAGTAACATCTATGTTTCAAGTGCAGCCTAATTGCAGAATACGAGGAGTAGACTGGAAGAAAGAAGAAATTGTGGAAGGAGAGGGTGGCAATCTTGTTTTTCCCCGACGCCAGTTTACCTACACCTCTGTAACAAGGGGCACGTCGAAAGAGGAACAGAAAAGATAATTAGACTGTGGTAAACGAGTGTATAAAAGTATTACGCAATTAATAATTTTTGAGTCCAGAGTGCTAGTTCGAATCTCGAATTTGTCGCTCTAGCTAGTATAGTATGAAATATTTTTTTTTTTTTAATAAATAATTAAATTAATTTGCCAAAAAAACACGATGACTTTAATTCAATAAATAGTCATGTTAAAATGAGACTACTTAAATAATGTAGCAGGAAGAATTAAAAAAAAAAAAAAAAAAAAAAAGGAGTTTTAAAAGCCAAATAATAAAAAAAAAAATTCAGTGATGAATCGTCGGCACCAATAAAAAAAATTGATAATGACTGTATCCTGGATATTTATCACCCATAAAATTCTAACAAAGTTTCACTAGGAATTTATAAACTCAATATGAGTACACGATATTCATTACATCATAAATAAAAGAACTAAGAAAAGCAAGATTTCATCACACAAAGATCATAAAACGTCATTCTTCTCCTCTTCTTTTTGTACAAAAATACAAAATACAGGTAACCAAGGCAATATGTTCTTGGAGTAAGTTTCGATAAAAGGAAGTCATAGTGTCCAAATAATATCAGGAAAAAATGCTTAAAGTCAAAACAAGGGCAAAAGACTGGAGAATGAATCTTTACTTCTATACCGGAAGATATAAATAATATAAATAGATATAAATAATTTTGGCAAATCCTACCATTAATTAGACATTTAAATGAGCTCAAAACCTATTTTAAGTCACCCCAAAGAGGGATGCCTTTAAAGCAGGACATTTAACCGTCTTAAAATAGGTATATTTAAACAAAGTAAATAGTAACATCTATGTTTCAAGTGCAGCCTAAGTGCAGAATACGAGGAGGAGTAGACTGGAACAAAGAAGAAATTGTGGAAGGAGAGGGTGGCAATCTTGTTTCCCCCCGACGCCAGTTTACCTACACCTCTGTAACAAGGGGCATGTCGAAAGAGGAACAGAAAAGATAATTAGGCTGTGGTAAACGAGTGCATAAAAGCGTTACGCAATTAATCATTTTTGAGTCCAGAGTGCTAGTTCGAATCTCGAATTTGTCACTCTAGCTAGTACCGTATGAAATAATTTGTTTTTAAAAATAAATAATTAAATTAATTTGCCAAAAAAACACGATGACTTTAATTCAATAAAGAGTCATGTTAAAATGAGACTACTTAAATAATGTAGCAGGAAGAATTAAAAAAAAAAAAAAAAAAAAAAAGGAGTTTTAAAAGCCAAATAATAAAAAAAAATTCAGTGATGATTTTCTATCTTATCTTCTTTACTCTTTTAGGGCTTTGTGCACGAAACATTTTATATCAAACAATAGTTTTTTTTTTTTTACAAACAACCACTAGTGGATTGAGGATTTAATTTTTAGTGAGGGAGGCTTCACCCTAAAGCTTTTTTTTCATATATATATATAAAGATAATCGCTTCGGAAAAAAAGAATAATTGAGAACAAAAATGATACTTCAAGAGATAATTTTTAACTTCTTTAGGCGCGTTTTGCACTTTTTTTGTGGAGAGTGAATTAGAATGATCCGTCGAATTTCCGAAGTGCTAACGTTAGGGTAAATTCATCTAATTAAAATATTTTTACATATGGATTAAAATATCTCACAAATTAAAAATGACCCTGCATACTGCATGAAGCGAGGAAATTGTTCAGCATTTCATCCTCGTTGTAATAGGCTATTATTCGAAATTGTATCTTAACGCGACGCCGTGTTAGGGGGCGAAAAGGAAAAAATAGTGTCGATAACCGAGGTATAACGTGTTTTATTGAAGATCTGGATTAAAATATCTCAGAAACTAATAATCGGACCTGCATACTGTAAGCGAGGGAAATTTTCAGCATTTCATCCTCTTTATAATGAAGTATTATTTATAATTTATATTTTATATTATTAATATCGCCTTGTTATTGTTTTCACTTGCATAGCGTGGTCTAAAGCACATACCTTAGTTTTTAAAATATTTTTTTCCCATTATTTCATACAAATACTGCGATAAATAACACCATATATGAATAAAACATTTAGCTCCTGATTGATAAACATCCATTGTTCATCGCCGAAAAGAACCAGTAAGTGGCGATAGGAAGGTCATTCAGGACGTCACAAAGCGTTACCGAACGATCAGAGGAAACTGCACAACCTTCATGCTATCCTTTTGTTGTTTTTCAACATTTCAAAAATGTCCAATTATATATATTTTATTACAGCCATATAGCAAAAGAACTTCCATTATTGGTATCAATAGCAACAGAGAAAAGACATTAGCACTTTTAAATATTAATACATATTCTGATATATTTCTGACACTTCACACAGGGTTCAAGGTGCCTCAAGGACCACATATAATGACTAGATTTTCTTCTTGGCAAGAATGTTCTTCCAAAGGGCGAGATGGCCAAGGGTGTTTTAATTTATAACCTAAAGACATACAAGAACATGTCAGCTACCTGTGTTTTTCTACACAATGAGTTTTGGTAAGCCATAGAACAGTCAACGATTTCACAGAGTTGACAAGAGTGACGATGATTCCGATAAAAATACTAGAATAGAAAAAAGGAAGGAAAAAAAAAAAGTCAGTCGATATCACGAGAGGAATGGGAGTAAAGAAAGGGTGAAAGATTTAGCAGCAGAAAGAGGTCACTTTGCGGGACAGTTTGACAGCTCCTGAAGCCGCAGTATATCTGACGTGAAAGGTCTCGGGCTCCTGCGGCCTTGCATCCGAGGATACCCCTTACTACATATATATATATATATATATATATATATATATATATATATATATATTAATAACATTGTCAAATTATTCCACAAATTGAGTGCAAAATGTGCAACACTAAATAAAAGGAAACACTTAATCATGTATTATTTAAATGCCCAATTTATAGTAGTTTAAGAGTGAGAATTTACCAGGGTATGGAAAATCTTGATGGGATAGAAATATTTAAGCCAACCTGTGCAGTTGGTATGAGAAAATTATATTTTTTTATCTCAAGTATATCAAATTATAGAGAGAATGTGTAGATGTGTAGAGTACGAATTGGTCACTGCCTGTTTACTCACAGGTACCTTCTCAAAGGACTAGAACCACCCACGTTCCAAAACTGTGACAATAAACCGCAGTTATTAAAATATCTATTAGTAGAGTGCCACGAGTTCAACATTCGGCAAAAATTGAAACTACCAATAACAATGAAAGAAATATTAAGAGACAAGGAAGATGAAGTCACCATTCTATTCCGATACTAAATAGAGACAAAATATTACAATAGAGTATAGAAAACTAGCCGCCAATGACCCTCTAGGGTAGAGGCGATTACAAATAAAAAAATAAACAAAATTATAGAGAATTGGTGGGGTAATCTTGAATATTGGCCTCTGCATATTATGGCAAAAATTCCATATTGTACATCGGCATGTAATCTGGCCGGATATTTTTCTTGTCTGTTCGCTTAGGTAAAGGGGTAATCTTTTAATTTAATTTTAAACCATAATTTAATATTAATATTTTTTTTAAATTTGTATTTATTGTTTTATGTGTATTTATTTATGTATATTGTTGACAATTTTAGATTTTATATTAATTTCATAATTGAAACTATTTTAACTGTCCGACCTTTACTGAATATGATTTTTAACATATGCTCAAGAGTGTAGTAATGTCTGTTATGTAGTATAAAAAGGAATTTGTATTTCTATAAGGATAATAATGTTAGTTATTTTGTAATAGACTCCATCTGTATAGGGCTCTTCCCTCAAAGCAAATAAAGATTGATTGATTGATAATTAGTATTAGCCGTTAGCAACGAAGACAGCCTTTCTGACAAAGATACTATAATTTAGTAATTTTTTTTTCATGATATCTTGAGTTGTTGTGCAGTATTATCTGTTTGCTAAAAAATTCCTTTTAGCATAGAGAATCCATGAGTCATGTAAACAAATGTTTACCACAGAAGGACGAGTGCATTGCTTGGTTTTTTATTGGCTGATAAGAGAATAAGATAAGGATACAAAATAGTGGTGATGAAGTTCAACTGCGTTGAGGTATAAAAAAAAAAAAAATAGAAAGTGGGCGAGAATATCGTTTTGCCTCCCAAATATTTTCGAACAACAAAAATAAAAGTTAATAACAATTAATCTACACGAATGAATAACATGTGTAAAATAAAATCAGTTAAGAAAATATAAAAAGTCGACTAGACTTGCTGAGCTAAGGGCTAGAAGTGGGTACGCAAGTAATTTAACAACGCTTTATGTTTCCATTATTGAATTTTAAGTTCATATTTAAAGATAATTATATGGAGTAACATATAATAGAATTTTATGATTCATTCACATGTAACCTTCCATTTTTAAATGGATTTTATAGCATTTCCCTTGGCAAATTTGAAGTATCGGAGAATTGAGACTCTATCTTATTTTCTCAAACCTTTAAATAAAGATAAAAATATATAATATATTTCATTGCTTTGTAACTGCATAACATATTTTCAAAAATATTTATATAAATTTTTCCTCTCCTTGAAATGAAATTATTAGTATATGTGTAATATACACTTAAATAATATATGTCATGATCTTTCTTTTAACTGCAACGATTGCATTTGAAGTCAATTAATTATATTTTCATTAAGTTTGAGCCATAGTTTTCTGCAATGGTGCAATCACAATATATTGTTCGTGTCATCCCATCAAAAATAATAGAAACGTAAAACAAAATCTTCCATGTGAAAATATACATACATTTATTTCTACATTTAAACATAATTATTTAATTGGGAATAAGGTCACTTATGAATTATTCAATAACCTACTAAATGTCCATTGTTTCTGTATTTATTCGACGTTTCTATCCCGTTTTTTTTTAAGTACTCTTGATTATTTTAGTAGCTTAATATATATGCCCGTGGACGATACTGAGACTGTCAGTGTGTTCCTGGCCTGAGGTATCGAAGCTCTATTTTAAAATTTTGAAGAGGATCCCATTGTTAACTTTAAAAAAAAACCGGGATCGAAACTTCGAATAAACACAGAAGCAACGAACATTTAGTAGTTTATTGAATAATTAATAAGTAACCTTATTCCCAATTAAATAACTATGTTTAAATTGGTAGCTTGATGTGATAAGGTGTCAATTTGTGTTTATGCCAATTATTTTGTATTATTGTGTTCTATTATTAGTTTAAGTGTTTATATTTGTGTTGTTTATCGTTTTTGTCGTTATTATTTATAGTTTTCGTTAGTTTACAGTTATGATTTATTGTTTTTAATTGGATTTTTGTGATAAGAAGAACCTTGTAGGTTAGGTAATCAAGTGGTTATCAACGAAGTGTTTAACGCCTAAAGTATAGAATACTACAGACAATTCGGGAAATACTGTAAACGGGCTTCAGGTAAGACTGTATATTCGTTTATATAAATAGATTGTGCAATAACATTTTTCCCACCGTATCAAATTTATTTAGGTTAATTGAATATTGAAATATTATTATATTTCAAATAATCGACGTATGATGGATAGTAAAAGTTCCAAAATGGAAGAAGTGTCTATCGAAGGAAGTACAAACCAGGATCATCGGTCGTCGGCCAAACGACCAAGAAACAGATCGACTGACACCGACGAGGAAACGGAAGAAGGGAGTAAAAGGAGCTTCTTGCATGAGGCAAGAAGCATTCAAAGCAACCTAAAAACGTTCCTCAAGAATTTTGACAAAAAAATGAATAACACAACGAGGAATTATATTAATGATAAAATCGGAAAATTAGTTGGTATTATTGAGGATACTTACAATACAGCCAAGGAACTTAGAGATCAATACAAAGAAGATAGAATCACAACACTTGTCCAAAAAGTGGTTAAACAAACATTGGAATCTCCATATGTACTTGAACTCATCAGTAGCCAAATTTTGGAAAAACCGAAAACAAGGCTACCGGAGGAAGATAAGCCAATCCAGCATCCGCCTGCAGCCATAGCCGGAACTTCCAAGGAAGCAAACAATGTTTATTCTTGTAATCTAGACCAGACGGAAAACAAAACCTTCGAAGTCGTTCAAAGCAAAAGAAGCAAGAGGAAATCTAAATTGCAGCAAAGAAGAAAAGACGAAATTCAGGATCAAGAAAATAAAGATGAGACTCCAGTGCTTGGAAACATCCCTAAAAAAGATAAGCCAAGGACGATGGCAGATATCGTAAAATCACTGCCTATGAAGCCGACCCAGACAACAAAACCAACATATCTTACAATTAGTGGATCGGGTAAAAGCCCAGCAGATATTATAAATGGACTTCCGTCACCTAATGACATAGGTGTAAATGCATCTATTGTTCGGGCAACTAAAGCAGGCTCAGTTTTGGTCCGCATAGAGGACAGCTCTCATGCAACCAGAGTGATAGGATGGCAGGGCCTGCGGGAGAACGGGTTACAGGCAAAGTTAGCGCTGAGGAAAAAGCCTAAGATGGAGGTGAGGGGTGTACCCCACTCCTGGGGCGCAGATGAACTTTCAAAATTTCTTTGGGAAAGAATACCCGAGAAGTCGGTCCCAACACCATTGATTAATGACGACATCCGACCTCTTTTTTCCTCTACTGCTAAAAACGGTTTTACTAAGAATTGGGTGCTGGAGGTGCATCCAATGGTTCGGTTCCAGTTTTTAGACATAGGTAGTTTGAATGGAGGGTGGTGGTCTTTATCATTTAAGGACTACCTCGACGCCCCTCGGTGCACAAAGTGCCAGGGCTACGACCACACAAAGGCCACATGCACGGCAGATGCTGTTGTATGTATTTGGTGTTCGAATAGTGGTCATATGATAAGTGATTGTCCAAAGAAAAAGGCAGTGGCTGACCCGACTTGTATTAACTGTGTGCGGGCGAACACCCATCCCAGCCAAATGAAGCACAAGTCGGGAAGCCGGGAGTGCCCTGTGCACTTAACGTGGTGCAAGGAGGTGGCTAAAAGGACATATTATGATTAAGATCAACATCCTCCAGTTAAACATGGGCCGGCGAAGAGTTGTGGCAGATGAGCTTCGTGGTCTTTCCCAACGATATGATATCATGGCGGTCCAGGAACCGACCTGCCGTGGGAACGTGGTCACAGGTTTTGGTCTCACGTCGAAAGTTATAGCTCTAGGCAGTGGAGAGAGGAGGCCTAGGGCTGCTATTGTGATAAACAATCCTAACCTCGACGTGATGGATCTGAGGCAATACTCTATGGCAGATAGTGTGGCATGTTATGTTAGGTGGGGTAATGTATCTTTTACCCTGGTTTCGGCCTATCTTCCTAACGGAAGAGATATTGAAGAAGACATATCTGCCATGGAAGATATCACAGCTCACTCTAGAAATGTGATTATTTGCTCAGACACCAACTCCTGGAACACGGTCTGGGGATCCAATCGAACAGACAGAAGAGGTGCTAAACTCAACGAGTTTATTTCTAGAGGCCAGCTAGTCGTCATAAACGATGTCTCTGCCCCATCTACGTTCTCTGGAGGTATGGGTGAGAGCTGGATTGACGTCACGCTGGCCTCGCCGACACTTATAGGGCACATTGTCGATTGGACTACCAGATCTGAAACGAGTTCCGACCACAAAGTATTGGCATTCAGCCTGGTTCAGTACTCAGAAGGTTCTCACGGTATCAACACTGGCTACATAACCCGCAGAAATGACTGGACTGCTTTCCGTTGCATGTTGGAGGGAGAACTCGCCGATGAAGATTGGGAAGTAGCAGAATCGGAGATCACAGATAACCTGGACTACAGGGTATCCCTGGTCACCAATGCTATCCTCGATGCCGCTGAAAACTCCCTCCAACATCGGAAAGCGAGAACTCGAGCAGTTCCATGGTGGACGCCCGCCTTAACAACAATAAAGAGAGAGCTCTACAAGGCACGGCGGTCGTACCAGAAGTGCAGATGTGACGAGAGGCGCGCTGCACTTCGCAACGAGTATAAGTCCAAAGCCAAAGTATACCGAAGAGAGGAACGTTCACGAAAGCGTAGGTCCTGGGATGAATTTATTGCAGAAGAATCCTCGAAGAATCCTTGGGGTATCCCATACAGAGTCGCTATGGGTAAGTTCAACCCTCCGCAGACAATAGCAGCTCTTAAGTATGGAGATGCGCAGGCAACCACCTTCGAGGAAGCGGCTAACATCTTCATAAAGGCGACATACCCCAGAGATGATCCATCCCAGGACAATGAGGAGGAAGCTTTCGTGCGACGTTCTACGTTATACCCTCCTGGCACGGACTTATGCCCACCGTGGGACATACATGATCTACGTATTGCCGTGGAAAAGCAGAGAACAGGACGTGCTCCAGGACTCGATTCAATAGATGCGGCGATCTTGAAGAACAGTATCCCCTACATTGATGAGCGATTATTGAGGATTTTCAATGATTGCCTGGATCGGGGATACTTTCCAAAAATGTGGAAGATCGCCGATTTGAGACTCCTCTACAAGGGAGGAGGCAGGGATAAGCAGCTCCCAAAGTCATATAGACCTATATGTCTCCTCCCTATAATGAGCAAGGTCCTGGAGAATCTTATCTTAACCAGCCTACGACCAGTTCTCGCAAGGGCTAGCCATCCGCGGCAATACGGTAGTACCAAGGGAAAGGGAACCGCTGATGCCCTGCTTCGAGTACAAGCGGACGTTGAACAGAAGGCTGAGCGGTATGTCATGTTGCTGCTTTTTGACATATCCTCCGCCTTCGATAGTGTCTGGTGGCCGCGAGCACTTCAGCAGCTACAGAAGTACGATGCCCCCAGCAATCTATACGCCCTCATAAGTAGTTATCTCCAGGACAGATTTGTTAAGGTCAGAGGTAGCTCTTATGAAACTGAAGCTTCCATAGAGAGGGGATGCCCTCAGGGATCAGTCCTTGGTCCGACTCTATGGAAGCTAGTGTTTGATGAGTTGCTGGGTGTGCTCGAAAATGAGCGGTTCCCTGCTACGGCTTACGTCGATGACTTGGCGGCAGTAGTAGCGTCAAACAGCAGAGCCGGAATAAAGCTACAAGCAGAGCGGTGCGCCAATCTGGTCGGGCAATGGTGTGAGGGGATGAAGTTACGAATGGCCGCATCAAAGACCCAGGCGATCCTGCTGAAGGGAAAGACGGATAGGGCACACCCTATAAATCTGTGTATACAGGGAACGAGAATACGTCCAAGTGAGGTGGTCACCTACCTTGGCATAAGGTTTGGAAGAGGATTTAATATGACCCCTCATTTGGACTACTTAGGAAGTAGGGTGGCCCTAGCCTTGAATGGACTTAGTCGCCTAGGGGGTGCATTTTGGGGCCTCAGATACCCAGCTACGAGGATCATTTACGATGGAATGATAGTGGGTATTCTGAGATACGCCTCTCCTGCGTGGTCTCAGAATCTCTCACACCGTCAGAAACGCAGATTGGCGACAATTCAACGTACGGCTCTGTTGCGAGTCACAAAATCATACCGAAGTGTGTCTCACGAGGCGGTGCAGATCTTAGCAGGAGGGGTACCTCTCGACCTTCTCCTGCGAGAAGACTCGCTAATATTTAAGTTAAAAAGAGAAGGCTCAGCAGGTCTTCCGGAGAATATCCGGGTGAGGATTGCAGAAGACCCAAGAAAATGGAAGAGGATTATCCGGGAGGACACCATAGATGAGTGGAATCGGCGGTGGGTAACAACCTTGAAAGGAGCAACCTTAAGAAAATATTTCCCCACCGTCCGAAGTCGCTTGAAAGCTAAGTGGGTTCTCCCGGACTACTGGGTCTCTCAATTCCTTACTGGGCATGGGGGTTTCCGCTTTAAGTTACATGGTTTTGGAAAAGACATAGATCCCCTATGCCCCACTTGCGGAGTACCGGAGACGGCTGAGCATATTATCGTCAACTGCACCGCCTTTGATGGACTAAGGGCCGAAATGATCAGAAAAATGGGAATCTATGGCCTCACGGAGGATGAATTTCCCGAGTTAGTGACGGAGCAGAACTACCCGTATTACAAAGATTTTGTGTACGGGTGGAAAGCTGCTCTGGGACCCTCTCACTTCAATCTAGGAAGAGAACCTGCTAATAGAAGGCCACCAGACTAATATATTGAAAATAATGGAAAAAAAGAAGATATTTGAAAAACAAAACAAAATTGAAAATTAATTTGTTGTTTAATAGCAGGAATGGCATGCACGTGTGTGATATGCCATCCCTGCAAAATCCCGTGTAGCCGAAAGGCAAGGAAGGGAGGCATAAATAAATAAATAATAAATAACTATGTTTAAATTTAATATTCAAAGGTCTATTAAAGAAAAGTTGTAAAAAAAACATACATTTATTTCTACATAACATAATTCAACGAAAAGAAGTGGGGAAAAAGTTACGAGGTATGGTATAATTAGATTCCGAATAACTAAAAAAGTAAATACTTTCTTGTTGATATTGTAATAAGATGTTTCAAAGGTATTTAAATTTCCTAAAAAATTAATAAAGTTTTATCGAAATCAGAGTACTATTTGTAAAGATATCGCGATTTTTAAATATTTTTAAAAGTTGACGAAATTTCCTAATAAACAAAAAAAAATCGTTTAAATCGGACAATTCGGAGCATAGATATAGTCTCCAGACTTTTTTTTTTTTTTTACTTTACTACTAGAGTGCCCCCAATATGAAAAAAAAAGAGACAAAAATTAAAGCTTTCGACGACATTGAAAGATTTTTTGGGAGACAAGGAGGAATATGTCATCATTCTCTTTCAATATTTATTAGAAACAAATCACTATAACAGAATATAAAAATTAAGAATGACCCTCTAGGGTAGAGGCAAATACAAATAAAATAAAAAGTTAAAAATTAAAAAAGAAATCTATAAAAAGTATTATATTACATCGTTTTTATTATTTTTGATCATGTTAATTGTCACTCATGATTTTTGTACGTAACATTAACTTCCGAGACTTTTTTGGGGGAGGAGGGGAGAGATAGTTCATCCTCTATCTTGACTAAATTGGAAAGTCTGCGTCTATGGTGACATGAGGATTTAAAAACACATTTTCCACCCACATTACATTTTTCGACCTAATATCAAATTGAAAACTCTATTATTGAGCCGTGATATTCACTTGAATGGATCCGTCAACAAGGAACCGGTGCATGAGGTTAACAACGCCGTAGAAATATAATACGTGACGGGATGACACGAACAATACATTGTTATTGCAACATTGCAGGAAACTAAGGCTCAAAATTTTTGAAAATATAATTAATTTTCAAATGCAATCGTTGCAGTTAAAAGAACGATCATGACATATATTATTTAAGAGTACACAGATTAATAATTCCATTTCAAGGAGAGGAAAAATGCATACAATTAACCCAGATAGTAATGATCAATTACACAAGCATTTACCTTGAATCGATTCTAGATGGCTTTCTACGGTGGACGGAATTAGAATACAAGACACAGTACTGTAACGAAGGAAATATGCGACTGGTTTTCCCCAGACTGATCTAATATTTTTAGATAATTGTTGACCTTAGGAACAAACCATGCTTGTGTCAATACGGTAAACGATTTCGCGAGGACGTTTTTTCCTGTTGCATGCCAGATAAATTAATTTTTGAAAAACAACTGTTTTTAAAGCCTCTAAATTGATTCTTCAATTTGAATTACCCGCTTCATCGACATATTGAAAATAAATTTTCTTCTCAAAAGAATTATCAACGATGTAAGTTTTCATTTCAATTTTCAAATACTCCTAAACTTAAGTACTTGAAAAAGAAACGATGAAGTCACACAAAAAAGATTTGAGGAATCGTTTAGTTCTGTGATTCTCTAGTTTAAAACATACCAGTCATTCTGACTTTTTTTCACTATGGTTAACAAAATTTTTCACAATTCAGATATATGTAATTTATTACAGGATTTGTAAAAAAAAAAAATTAATATTATATAAATGTTTTTAATAACCCAGGAAACAGAAAATATAGACTTACAGAAAAGATATTACCTGAATACATCGATTTTCTTATAAAAATCATTAATTGTTCTTATCAGTTAGGCAATGATATTATTTTATTCACCAACCGTGGGATTCGCGAGACTGAAATAAACTTCAATTTCTATTCGAGTTGTATTTAATATAATTTCATTTTGCATAATAAAAAACAAATAAATCTTTCCTTGAAGAACAATATAAAAAATATCAACCAAAAGCTAAACAAAAATGTGCCATAGCAAATAATAAAGGTCATGTATTCGCGTGGTCTCTATGGCCGTTCCGTAAAAAAAAAAATAATAAAAACAAATAAATAAATAAATAAAAAAGGAAAAGAACATTGTTACTTTTAATAAGAAAGGTCGTATGAAATAATTTTACAAGTTCATTCTATTTGGTTAAAGGTGACATTTTGTAATCTGCAACTGCAAATAGTAGTCTGCTACAATGGAAAATATCATAGAGAAATAAAATATGAAATTATACTAATAAATCAGTTTTTATGCTCTTCTGTAAAAAAACGTTAATATCAATTTTCTTGAACTCAATTTTAGCCTATAGAAGTAAAGATTTTTTTTTCTTTTACTTAGATTTTTATGGTAATAATATAAGTAAACAACAATTTTACAAAAAAATTGAAGCAGGATAGCTGGGTTCGAGTTTGACAGTCGGCTTTGGCAGGTAATTATTTATTCTAATAAATCAGGCGTGACTCGACCTTTGTCTCGGGAGACTTTAGGACACACCCTTAAGTAAGCATTCCTAATTAAACAAATGATTAAGGAGAAAAAAAAATATGGTTGAGCGTGAATACGGTCAAATCATATGATTGCCACTACCAGTGACCAAGAAACAATACTTCCATACTAAGAACAGAATCCAAAAGGGTTGTTGTGGTAAATCTTTTACAATGTTTACGGTAAAATAACTAAATTTACTAAAATAACTTATACTAAAATAACAGTTTATAAACAGAGTAAACAAGTAAATGCTTATTATTAAATTTTTCGAACAAAAAATTTCCAATTTCCAAAAATTCAAACAATTTCCTATCCGAAAAGCCGATTTGAAATTCACGGACTTATCTTAAATTTCCAGGACTTTATAGCTCCGAGGAAATACATAAATAATTATACTGTATGGAGATAAGTTGTAATGTAAGGAAAAATATACACATAAGTGAATGACTAACTGTCGACCTGAGAAGAAACAATGAAAAAAAAGAGACACTTAAATTTTGTTCTAGATATTAACAGAAACAAAATTCGAAAATAGAAAATGTATTGCGGAAGTCGTAAGAAAAGATTTAAAGCTAAATTAACTAACCAATGACCAGTAAAAAAAGAATTGATGATGGTACTAAACTGAGCAGAAATAGTTCCTGTCCAACACTACACCGCAAACAAAGAGTTTCAGGTTTCAATGTGTCCTTAGGCAACGGGGAAATATTTATTTAATTTTTTTATGCAAACTTTATAGCGGATGAAAAAAACATAGACGGAGAATGAAACTTAAAAATTCTAATACCTGCGGGGAGGAAGCACAAAAAAATCTTAATATAGAAAAATATGCGTGTTTCAGGATAAAAAAAATCTAGGGAAATAATACAATATGGTATATCCAAAATAAAACGGATTAGGCCAAATAATAAAAAAAACTAAGGTGTGTGCATTAGACCACACAATAGAAATGAAAACTTTAACAAGGCAAGATTAATAACATGAAATATAAATTATAAATAACAGCTCATTATAAAGAGGATGAAATTCTGAACATTTCCCTTGCTTACAGTATGCAGGTCTGATTCTTAGTTTCAGAGATATTTTGATCCATATCTTCAAGAAAATTTGTTATCCTTTGTTTTTCGGCACTATTTTTCCCTTTTCGCCTCTCTAACACGGCGTCACGTAAGATACAATTTTAATATAATAATAGCTCATTAGAAAGAGTAGGAAATGATTAACATTTCCCTTCATAACAATATGGAGGTCCGATTTTTGGTTTTTGAGATATTTTAATCCAGATACAAAAACAAACAATTTAATTAGTCGACTCCTACCGACTTTACACGAGCGTTACACATAGGAGATCTGATGACTCAATGTATTCACTCTGCACAAAATAAGTGCACAACTCAACTAAAGAAGTTGTCACTTCAAAAATATAATCATAATTAAATTTATCTAAACTGTTTTGTCATGAAAACGATTCAAATTTCTAATGCTTTAATTATGTAATTGTTATTTTTGTTATTCTAATAAACGAATGGTTTCAATTCAATCCTAGACCAAAAGTAACAGCCACATAGATTTCGAACACTCGGTCGGATATTACAAAGGAGGCACGGGCGGATTTATAGGAGGCGAGGGGGAGGGGGCTTTCTAGCTGAAGCCTCCCCCCCCAAAAAAATGGTAAAATATAACCATGTTTTATCGATTAAAATATTAAAAAACTATCTCATAAAGTATTATTGTTCGTGTAATTACATTTAAAAGGTCTTTAGGAATCACTTAAACACCATTTCATGTAGGTAGTTAGTTTCTTTCTCTTTTTCCAAAGTAATTATCGTAATTTTTATGAAAAAAAAAATCTTTCGGGCTGAAGCCCCCCCAAAATTAAATTTTGGATCCGCTAGTGCTAGGAGGGATATCAGATTAACAGAATGCTATTGTGGTTCAATGCCAAGAACACCCGACACACCGACGGAAGATGATACCATCCGCGGTGGGACAAAAAATCCCAGGAGGATAGGATGGTACTACAATTACAGGTAAGCTATATCTGAGCAAAGTAGCGGTCCGAGGTACTGCTTCGGCCCTTTCGAAAACCTTTGTGGCTATATAATTGGTCACGTTAGGGATAAAATAAAATTTAAATTTTTTTATTTTATAACATAAAAATGAAATAATGTAATTAATTAAAATAAATTTTAAATTTTTTTTTTAAATGTATAATTTAAAAATTCTACTCTAATCCAAATTTTATTAACAACCTTGACAAAGATTGATTTACAGAATATTTTTGGATTAAACAGATTAATAAGAGTTGTTCCAGCTAAGAATACCTGCCTTCTTATATGATAGAGAATAATGTATAAATTAGAATAAATTTTAAAAATGTTTTAAAATCATATACTGACTCCTTTACTATAATAACCTTATATAAATCATAGTGATTTATCAATTCTGACAATATATATATATATATATATATATATATATATATATATATATATATATTAATCATAAATGTTTAGGTATTGTACGTCTGTGGGCACATTTATAATCTGTATGAACGCAAGAACAAAATAAATAACAAATTTTCCCTTTCACCCAACATTTAGGCATATATACACCATACGATGATTCTAGTTAAGGCTAACACATAAATAAATTAATTTATATCGAAACATAATATAATATCCATAAATACCTTCTATTTAGTTGGGAAACTGTTTCTGAGATTAAAGCACATACCTAGAAAAAATAAATAAATTAATAGTCTAATAACCTGAATAATAAGTGTTCACAAATAACAATGTAACATTGTTTTAAATATATAAATAGAATAGTAAAGTCACAAACATGCCTTTTATAAATACCATATTAATAGACCCTAAGAAAATTAAAATACTATGATTGTATGTGGAGACTATAAACCAATCAGAAATCTGGTATAGTCATATTTTAAGAAATATTATTGCAATAGTGAAATAATGCAATCATTTCAGTTTCGTATCCCTTTAAAATATAATTAAAAACTAGGATTTTACTAGGTTATTTTATCTTTTCGTTTATGTATTCTTCCTATTTTAGGCAATTATTCAAACCACGGCTATCAAACCGTTGGCCCTCAACGAAGAAGAACACATTTAGACTCGCAAGCTATAGATGATGGTGTTAATTTTTTTCCGATCAATAATTCTGTGATCTGTGAAAAGTGCGTTAAGTGCAATTTTGTGAATTTTTAGAACCAGAAAGGTAATTTTTCTCCCCTTCTTTGTGTCTAATGGACTAAGATATGCGGCTATTAGAAATGAAAATTCCGTAGTGAACCGTGGGTTGAAACTCGAAAATTGCACGTGCACCCGCGAAAATTCCAAATTTTCAATTCCATTTTTCTATAAATATGATTTTAGTCCAGTCATGTTCGAAAAGGGGGTGTAGAAGGAAAATACGGGGACACAGTTTTTGACTTTAGTACATTGTTTAGACTAGTAGGCAGGGTAACTAAAAGTCCCTACTCCCAGGTGATGCTCATCTAGGAGTGGGGACTTTTAGTATGTTTACCTCCTTACTAATACAAAAAATGTCGAAAATTTAAAAATTGTTTCCCCGCCATTTCCTTCTATAATCATTTCTGTAACACACTATACACAGATGCCACAGAAATAAATGTAATGCTCATAGGTCAGGACAATTTTTCAAACAAAATAAAAGGTTCCTATATAAAGTCCCTTTTCTCATTTAAGTTTTATAAAACTATTAATAAGTTACTTTGGTTTTAAGTAATGAAGTTATTAAAGTTCAAGATTTTTATATCTGTTCCCCGGATGTAAAGAACACCATATCCATTTTTATTTTGACATTTGCCGACGGTCCGACCTGAAGTTCAGGCCTTCATCAGGGCCATATATTTTATATTTGGTTATATTTTATAGAACCATATATTTTAATACTTATGTCACCTTTTTCGATTATGTTTGCTTCATCATTCTACACTTTGTAACGGTTATTATTATTTACCTCTTACTTCTTACTATTGTAATTTTTCTACCCACTTCATTTTACTTTAATTTTTTTTTTACCTATTTATGTTTTCTAATACCTTGTTATCTGGTTCTTTTCTTTGCCCTGATGAAGGCCTGAACTTCAGGTCGAAACGTCGGTAAATGTCAAAATAAATATTATTATTTATTTTTGCCTTCTTATTTCTGATTGATCACCCCAACCATTCTTCTCTTCATTATTAACGACAGTCAACCATTAACCCACAATTACATATCCATTTTTGTACTTTTTTAGGAGAGCCAATGCTCCATAACTTTGAGCTATTATAATTTGTTTCTTAGTTACTAAATTATTTAATTCAAAAATGGACATGGTGTTCCCTTTACTTCCCGGGCACAGATATAAGAATTATTTTAATAATAATAAATAAAAGGCTTAGCGAACCCGAAGGTTCGATGCCGACACCACCAATCGCTTATTACACACCTCCCTCCACCGTTCGCCGTCCAAACCCAGTCCCTTCAGATCGGCTTTAATGCAATCTTCCCACCTTCGCTTCGGTCTACCCCTCGGACGCTTACCATTCGGCACAGCAAATATTAACCGATAAATAAATAAGAATTATTTTACACGACAAATATTATTTGCGTTACGGATACAGTTTTAATTCCTATTTCGGTGATAACTTGCTTTGACAAGTTATAAGTCCCACTCCCCCAACCAATAAAAAAAAAAAAAAAAATAGCAAACTAAAATGTAAAAAAAAATGTATATTAATTATTCTTTTTTTTTTTTTTTTTATAAAACTGAGGAACAAGGATGAGAGACAGGGAGGCAGTCAACCGAGAGCCTCATATAATAACAGGTCTATAACTAGTAATTACCTAACAGGACCTGGCTCAGTATTTAGACAGAGCCAACCAACGCCGGAGAATGCGGCCTCAACGGTTCGAGGAAGCCATCCTGGATATTACGGTAAGTAAGACATTTAGCGCAAGGTGATCCCGGTACTTCTTCTACCTAGTTGCCCCTGTGCGGATAATTGTCCAATAATTAGCAGAAGCCATCGTCAGCCTTGGCATTTCCAGGGCAGCAAAGAGTGAACGGTACTCCTTACTTTCCAGTAATCCTCGAAGGGGTGAGCTCATTTTTTAGATATATCTTAGGAGGATATCGAAAGCAGATCGGAATCAACAGAACCCAACTAAAATGCATGGATTTACATACATTTAAAAATAATCCAACTTTTAAGAATAAAAAAAGAATGTTTTGTTGTTTTTTTTTTTAAATATTTATTTTAAAAGCCAAATATAGTCAAACTGGTATACCCCAAGTAGAACTAACATTAGCATATTCCTTCTTCCTAATTTATAATCGATATGAGCGAAACATATTTATTCCTACATACAATAGCAGTATTCGTGCAGCCCGTGCTCAGTATTGTTAAACTCTTAAATGTGTTAAAGTCGAGAAACCTATTTAAGAAATTTGTGTTAAATATAGCCGTTCGATTTTAACGCAGTTTGGGGTCCAGTAAAGTGAGGATAATTTTATAAATCCACGGAGGAGGTTATAATGAGGTTTTGATGTCGTCTTTAGTTCTTTGTACAACACCTATCTACCAATACAAGTCTGTAAAATATCACAAACAATTGGACAGAAATGGGATACTGCCATGGAGAAAAGACAGCATGGTTTGAATTTCATTTAATATAAAATTAATATAACGAAGACTAAAAAAGCATTGGCCAAGATATTTTCTGCTGACAATTTAAATAACTATCAAGAAAAAGAAGAAAAAATAAAAGATGACACATCTCATTGATGCATTATAACGCAAATGCAAATACACTGTAAAATACAATAAAATAAAACTGTAGTATAAGACGCAGCTATACTTGAACTTATACTAATCCATTATTGTACTCGCTCAAAAACAATTTCATTGGTGTAGAAAAGCTTTGGTTTGTAGTTCTCCCCTTCAATAATTGAATAGAAGTAAATATAGTCAGATTATAGAAACCATCCTTGAATATTATTTTATTTATTAAAAAATGTGTTTCTATATTATTCGAAATACCCAAGAGATCATAATGTTATTCTCCTATTTTTATTTTGTTAATTGATTTTTAGTTCTTTGAAGACTATCATAATTGGTATTATTTTGATTTTTTATTTTAAAATTTAAAACAAAACTTGATTAGTATCATTAGCGTATGATATAACGCGTATTAGAGTATTCATTTAGGGAGGAGGAGGCTTCAGTCCGAAATCTTTTTTTTTTTTCATATAACGATAATTACTTTGGAAGATAAAAAAAAAAAAAACTAACTATACGAAATGGTGTTCTTATGATTCTTGAAGTCCTATTAAATGTAATTACAAGAACAACAATACTTTTAGAGATATTTTTTTAAATGTTTTTTCTTAAGACATGGTAATACTTTACTATTTTGGAAGATTTCAACCCGAAATTCCTTCTCCCCTTCCCTACCGTGGATCGGCCTGCTATAAGTATCGCATAGCAACCATATCACCTTTTGGCAATAATCAGGATTTTTGAAAAAAAAAAAAACAGGATATTTCTGAGATTTGAAACACAGAGCCCAGTATCTAATGAACTATACCATACTATCTTCAAAACACAATTTATCACGTTTTGATTAGCAGATTTTTGATACCCTTTGAGTTTTGAATCCTCACAACTTTTTTCAATGACTTTTATTAAAGTTATAGGAATTTTATGATCGAAATTGGGATTCGCCACTTCTTCATGTAATTCCCTTTCGTTTCATAACTAATTCATCAAAATCCTATCAAAAGCTAGAGATCTATATCTATATCGAATAGATGTACACCACCGTATTATAGACAGTGTAGATATCGGAAGTGATTCACCTATGAAGATCAACAAACAGATATGTATACATCGGTTTCAAAAATATCACGGCTCAAAAGACCAAACACTTGAAATCCATTATGTAAGAGTACAATGGAAATGCGTTATAGGCCATTATCCATTTTTATCAGCATCGAACGTCCTTGCTCGGCCTTGCTTATCAGTCAATTGTTCCCCACAGCATATCTCCCTACAGCAGTCATTAATTGCCAAATGCAGATAACGGAGTTAATACCTTCATCCGCTGTGATGGACTAGATTATTAAAGAATAGGATAATTATTAGGTGAGGTCCATTTGAAAGAGTTCCATTATTCTTGATCCAACAACAAAAATAATGAATTTAGAGAACTACTGAAAGATTTCATAATAAAATTGATGTCTCTCAGATATTACTTGATAATTAAACAGGCAACGATCAAACATGTCATAAAGTTCATATAAATGCAGACTAGATAAAGCTCACATCAAGTCTGAAAAAGTCACAAAAAATCAGTCCAAGACGGTTCAGCACATACCGGATCATAAAATAGCAGGAGGAGGGAGGAGGAAGATTCCTCATGATAGTAGTTGACATGAGGGAATGGTTAGTCAAATACGTTTTATTCTTGCCGTCCATCTATTCAAGTATATATACACTATGTTCATCGTGTGAACATAGATTTTCAATATAAGTGTTTCCTTTATATTTTACAAAACAGTTAAACATATTCTATCCAATATTATCTTCCTTTCCATATCATTCATAGAATATAAAACTCTTTCTCGATTTTGTATTACCTGGACTTTACCAGGCATTTTTGTTTGTTAATCAGGTTTTGGACTGTTAATTTTTGAATTTTTTTTTTTTTTAAACTGCCCCACCAATCTCAATGATTGTGCAAATCATGCCAATCAAAGGTTGATTAGCACACTTCAAGATTTTTATTTTGAGGTTCTCTTAAGATAACATATTATTTTAAAAGTAAAACGTATCTTCTGCAGATATAATGAAGCATGGCGTAACACTAATAAGCAGAAACTTACTTAGTAGTATTAATATAGACTTGAGAGGGAGGCTTTAAACTAAAATATATTCCGATAATATACAAAGATATTTACGGCAACCATATTAAAAGTGGATACAACAAAATCTGAATGAGGACATCGGGCGCCATTTATTAGGAGAAGGAGGATTGTTTCAATTAAAATAATTTTAATTTTATTAATTTATGGCTTATCATTTCTTTTAAAATGTGATGAATAAATGAAGAAAATATGAGAGGAATGAAGTTGTTTACCAGATGAGAAGCGTAATATAGCCTGGAAGAGGTGATTCTATGAAGAAGGAAAGCTGGTAGGCTAGCGGTAAAGTGGGAGAGGGCAGCGAGGAAAAGCCGCTGTGTCGAATTTTCCTTTTACCTTTACCTAATTAAAGTGTGATGATGTGTCCCTGTCATGGTGAGATGCTCGTTCAAGAGCGGGCGTTCAACCCAGCTCCTTGTCCGCGCCTTCCCTCCGATACAATTGTCGCTTCCATCTTCCTGCTCCAGGGGAAAAGCAAATATTTGCTGGCTTAGAAGGAAGTTCTAAAAAATGCGATTGTACTAAAAAAAACAGTAACCGATATGAAGTTCGTGTTACTGTTATTTAACAATACTTAACCGACATATCATCTCAAATTTTAACAACCAAATGACCAGATAACTAATCAATAATATTTTAATTCTAAATATATATAATTAGATCAGTTATATCATCATATCATTTTCTTTTTCTGTATCCTAACAATATATATATATATTGTTTGTTCTCCACATAACTTTTATATTTGTTTTTGCCTAATCATATACATATTTTTTTATTCATTTATTTATTAATTATATTTTCTCATTTTTTTGTTCAATTTTGTACTGCTCACTCATCTGATACTGTTATTTATTTTATTTAATCATCTATTTTTGAATTTTCTCTTTGTAATATATTTTAAGTACCATTCCTTTTAAATATCTTTAGCCAATACATATTGTAATAAGCTATATATATATATATATGTTTGAAGAACAACGTAATGCATATAATATGCTTTTGCATGGTGTATGCACATTTCTAAGAAACGTACGCCTCTGCTGTAGAGTTACAACAGAAGAGAAAAAAACGTATATATATATATATATATATATATATATATATATATATATATATAATTTTAAACTATGTTTATAAGTTCCAGTCATTATTAATTAAATTTTGATTTTCTTCTTTGTTTTTTCTATGTTGTGCAAGTTGATTAATTTGTCTTTAGTGCTTAGTTATCAACCTTTTTATTAATTAATGTATGTATTTTTTGTTTCTAAATACATCCGGTAACTACGTACAGTATGGATAGTATTATTGATATATTTTTTTTTAAAGATCAGATACTTTTCATTATTCGTTTTTTTAAAATAAATTGCCATTTAAATCGCCCACACATCAAAATAAAAAGAAACACTTGAAGTAAGAGACAATAATGGTCCGTGGTACAGACTACTTTTTATCGAATCATTAACCGCCTGAAACTTCGTAAATATTTACATCTCATCGATACCTAAAATCTATTTTATTTACAAAAACTCTTGGAATTGGGGCGTTTTTAATCTGGATGGGGGCTAACTTTGTCTATTTAATTAGGTACTAAAAACTCGTAAATATACACATTTGCTTTTTACTTGGATCGTAAGATAATTTGATCACAAAGTTGAGAAAAAACGTGGCTATAAAAATATGGAGCCATTTGTTTTCAAAATAACGAGGTTATATAGGACAAACGGCCCAATATTTTTGTAGGCCTTCTTTGTTATCGATTTTTTGATAAATATATCTTATGATCCAAGTAGATAGCAAATGGGTATTAACGGGTTTTTAGTACTTAAATAAACCAAGTTGGCCCCCCTCAAATTGAAAATTCCCCAATTCTAAGAGTTTTCGTATATAAAATAGTTGTAGATGACAATGAGATGAAACTATTTATGAAGTTTCAGGCGGATGCTAATAATTCGATAAAAAGGGGTATGTACCACGGACTATAAGCGAACACATACCATAAAGAATATGATATCTTGACATTTAATAAATAAAGAGTTTTCTAGTTATAACTACTCAACTACATATCGAGAGTTTTGTGTAACGTCCACACCTTCAATAGATTACCAAGGTTAATAATGTGCGTTTTATAGTAGGAAATGCAATATCTAGTATTTCTTACAATTGTGAGCTGAGTGTTGAACTACATGCCCTAATAAAGTTTATTAGGTTATTACAAAAGTTATAAAACTGATGTCGAGTAAAACATAATTACATTTGTGTTAGTCCAATTTACTATGGCAGTAAACCAGACACTTATGAATTATACAGGTATAGACAAAGAACTTAAAAGAGACTAGTGGTGTAAATAAAAAAAAAAAAATATTTATCAACAATTCCATAAATTATCTTGATATGTTATCTTGAGCCTTGATATTATCGAATTAAATAAATATCGATACTGTGTGTAGTTACAGAATATATTGAAAAATTAAAAATACAATAAATTAATAAAAAAAAATTCATTACTAAGCACTAGAGGAAAATTAATCAACTTGCACAACATAAAAAAAGAAAATCAAAATTGAATTAATAATGACTGTAACTTATAAACGTCAAATTTATATATATAAATAGCAAAAATTATTAAATTAGTAAAAATGTTGATAAGAAATAATATTGAAATATTGTGCCGTCTCTGATCTGACAAAGCGTTTAATATTGACAACTTTTCGTTAGATCAATTATCGTTAGAAATGAAAAAGAAAACATATATATATATATCACGAAATCCATACCAGAAACTCACTTGAAAATACAATAGATATTAATCTATATGAGATATTCCATAAACCAACGGATGATATTTCTTTTTTTAAATTATCAGTATAAAAATATCAACCCATGAGCGATGAAAGTTCAGATAACCAAATCGCAAATATCAGATAAATTATGATTTTATTAATTTAACAAAAAATTGTTATTTTTTTTATTTTCAAAAAATTACATAGTGAGCACTCTAAAACACCATTGGACGATGACAATCATTCAGTTCCCGGATGAAATCCATCGGAAACGACCACACACATGAAGTTTCTCCCAATTAGCTTCCACATGAATATTTCCACAATGGCTAGTTCATTGGCCCCTCAGCTGGATTGCTTATCTCCATCTCTTAGCGGCAGGTAATTGCAGGGGATTCAATAATGATCAAAGTATCTTTCATAGATCAATTTAACTCTATTAAAATTATTTCAAAGGGAGCTCGTAATCGAAAAATGATTTCTCTAAAACAGTTTTTAGTAACGAGCTTGCTATCTTCGAGAACAACAGTTCAAACGTTCACATTGATAACAGATATCCACCTACCATTATATTTTCTATCTTAGGGTTTGAATCAGGGGTGCCCGGAAGATTTTAAGGCGCAACTTGTCAATATTCTTGTTAGAGGCATATTATGACCATATTATATTATATGACCTGCTTTTGAATTTTTGAGAGGGGCATATTGCGACAGAGTAATGAAAAATTTTAAAACAGGAGACAAAAGAAAAGAGGGCAAATAGATGAAGTGTAATTGTATACGACCTACGATTTTTATTATTTTTTATTTTATTATTATTTATGAAATTTACAACTTTACATTTAATATATAATCAACAAATGTGATACAGATAAATAAATGGCATGATAAGGCTTGTAGAGAATCTACTCATTGGTAGCACTCGGAAGATTATCAGGGATCGAGGAGGAAGCAAGGTTAGAAACGAGACGATTAGGATGGTTCTGCAGTTTGTTATGGAAGGATAGGTATCTGGATTGGGCCAAATCGGAAACATAGGGAACATTAAGGTCATTATGGATTATTTTATTTGTTACAAAGTAAGGAGCATTAAGGATTTTAAGAAGGATTTTGGATGGTAAGGTTGGTTACGAAAGGAATTCGATGGTATAGTGGAGACTCAAAGCACAACTCAGTAAGTCCAAATAGGTCTTATTATAGTCATGTATATGAAAGGTTAGAGCGTTTGTCTAGTAAGTGCTGACGTAGTCGAAAACATCGAGTGGTTTCTTGTCGTTTCAGTCTGGTATGAGAATTCCAAGTTTGACGCTTGCCCAAGAGAAGTCCTAGGTGTCGGATTTGCTCAACAGGGATAAGTGGGGTATTATTAAAGGATACTGTAGGACAGGAAGTCATAGGTTTACGACGAAGAGTAGAGGTAATTTGATGGGATTTATTTTAATTCTCTAGTTTTGACACCATTCTTCAAGGTTTGAGATGTGAGATTGAAGGATTTGGGATGCAATTGTTGGGTCGTTATGAACTGTTAGGACACATGTGCCATCGGCAAAGGTTGTAATAACGGTGTTTGGCTGGATTGGGATGTCAGCTGTATAGAATGTGTAAAGAATAGGACCTAGGATACTACCTTGAGGAACTCTAGCGAACTGGGAAAAGATGGATGAATAGGCAGTTTTTATTATTATAATTCTACTACTTCTTGCACTATTTTTAAGAAGAGCAATAAAATATCTTGGGAGAAGGTTAGAGGTTCATACACCATCGACCTTGATGAGAGGGGCCATGGGTACCTCTGGTTTGAATTAAAGGGAACATTATTATCTGACCTAACTATTAACTGAAGTACAAGTGCAAGTACTAGAATAGGGAATTATACAAAAACACCAACACCCAAATATAAACATAAGAGAACAAAACAAATTCTACTCTAAAATATTCTATATTTTATTTTATTACAAATAATATTGTTTTTGTTTCTTCAATAAATGTTTTAGTTTTAACATATTGCATATTTATAAAAATATATTGAAAAAGGGTACAGAATCACAGCAATTGTAAATTTGTAGCTGGAAAATATTAAAAAATAAATCATGTAAAAAAAAAATCCTTAAATGAAATGCTGACTAACAAAGAACAGCTTTGTTTGCAAGATACAAGTTAAAGAAAGACATATAAAAAAAAAATAGAAGAAATAAGTAATCAGTATAGCGATATTTTATCATTTTCATGGTATCATTTAAGCATCTCCTTAATCTAGCTCCTATTCATAGTTTTCTAGGTAACTATTTCTCGGAACCTCAACAGGCATACACGCGGATGGGAGAACCAGGATGGTCGCATCGGGCGCTGCGGCTAAAAGAGCAAGCACCACGAATGAAGGACAAAAATATAATGAATAATCTTATAAACAGTGATAATTCTACCCGCTTGCCATATTCCCATGTATTCCTCTCTATCTTTGTTTAATCTTCATACACGAAAAGTTGTCAAGTAGAAGTTATTGTTTCTAATCTCATTTCCATTTAATGTTACAAAAATTAATACAAACTGGCTAAAAATATGAAATTTATCGGTCATTGGCTTTACCAGTAAATGTACATCTAGATATATAAGTATAATTGCTCCCGATCGATTTGGAAGTTTGTGAGGGGAGCGCCTGATATAATTTCGCCCTAGGCGCCTACAATCAAGAAAACGGCCCTCAAACCGAGCCCGTTACGATGTTCAAATCATATGCTATAATATGTAAAGAGTTAATATTGATTACCCATAATATGTGTTATAAGTAATATAAGTCAGTGACATTATATTTAGTAGCAACCGTGACCAGCGTGTTAGCATCAACAGTCTTTGTAAATGTGTAAATTTCTTTGTTAGTTTAAGTTTCGAATTTTCACAAAAAAAGGGATTATTATAGCCTGGTTCACTGATTTATATCTTGTGTTTCAACTTGACAACGGGCCTTACAGAGAGATTAATTATATATTACATAGATCAGTAAGATATGTAAATATAAACAATTAGCTCAGGTAAATCCTCATTACAAGAACGTTAATCAAACTAATTACGGTCTCTTAAATAAGCATTGCATATTATCTCAAATATTAACAACCTAATGACCAGATAATTAGGCATTAATTTTTTATTTCATAATATACATATATAACAAGATCATCATGATATATAAATATATTTTATTACCAACTTCTATATTCTTGCTTTAAATATTCCTATTCGCTGTGAATCCCAGCAACCGTAATTTTTATCAGTATATTCAATATAATGACTTTTAAGTCTTTTTGGTCTCGTCACAATTTTGATAGAAAGAGACTAAAAATATTTTATTAATTTTTCTCTAAATCAACTAATAAACACATCTGGTTATTCCTCACAAGTACATGGCATAACTAAAAAATACTAAGGTACAAAATATCTAGTGAAAAAATTAGCACACATGGCTAGTATTCTTCACAAATATCATAATAACTTACATATAAATATTGACAGAGAAACTCAAACTAACTACAGAGGAACTATTGAAATTCCTTCCATTACGAAGGGATAAAACGTGCTGGATGAGAAATCTGCGGTTAGTTGATATATTCAAACACAGGAAAAGTTATACTACTGGGAATAATACGTTGAGTTTGATAATAGTACTGGGTTTAGCCCTAGTGACGCGGTTGAGAGAGGAGTGCAGGAAACTCCTGGAGTCATACTTTTCCCTCCACAGTTGGAGGGACAAGTCTGGTTTGGAGTTCTCTCTTAATATTGTATATAGGTGTGTATGTGTTCTTTTTATTTATTCATTTTTAGGCTATTTTATTCTTATTTATTGTATATATATTATTTTTCTGTATAATTTATTTTATTTATTGTACATAGAGTGTGATCTGTGAACTCTATTATAAATGTCCTAGAGACAGATTGTGATATTTTTCAATAAATAAATTTAAAAAATAAAATAAAAAATAATTAAAAATAAATAAACGATTGCTAAATCGTTTTCCTGTAAGGTAAAAAACAAATCTCAGGTATGACAAGTGTTTATATGACAGGTTTCACAGGTTTATATGACAAGATGTGAATCAAAAATTATAAAATAAAAAAATATTATTGAATATTTGGAAAACGAATGAATTACGAATGAAACATAAATTATATTAAAAAAAAATTTAAAAAACAAAGCCAACAATAATGGCAGAGGTATGATGTAGCTAAGCTGGAAGTGTAATGTAGATATGCTGTAATGTAATGTAGATAGGCTCTTGCCTAAGCATTATCTTAAAATTTCGATAAAAGCTATGGTGTTATTTTATCACTATCGACTGATCACAAAAAGTTATTCGTCGGAAATTTTTTCCTTCTCTTGATGAAGGTAATTTAGTAACCATAAAAAATAATTCTCTCAGAAGATCAGAATATGTTGCGGTTCCATGTTTTAACCGTATCTGATCATGGGATACGTCGCACGCGTCTGTTATCCCTCAGTGGTTTGGAATCTTGATACCGGAGATTTTACATAAATGTTAAGAGACATCTAATTTGCATTATATGACATGCGTCATTGACCTCGAGTTCGCGGCGGTGGACAAATAGATCGCTCGACGGAAGCCAAAGAGGTGATTGCGCAGTTCCCATGGCTTCGCCGCCGTCAGTTAATTGCCTGTTAATAACAAGAAGGGACGAGGCAGGCTGAGGAATGTGCATAGATAATACCAGCTCGAATGGAGGCCATCCCGGGGAGAGGATTTGCATTTAAAATAAAGCGGTTGCACAACGTGACTGTAAAATGGCGAACAGTAGTGCTGACCTCAAACTGACTGGATGCAATGGTGTGGATGGGGGCAGTCAGTAAGGATACACCCGGTGGTAGGGGACCTGGTGTGAGTTTCAGGCGTCAAGATGTTAATTTTTTTTTTTAATTTTAATGATTGTTTCTCGAATCAAGACAAGTTGATACATTGTATGAGTCTGGGGGGCGGGGTGGCCGAATAGGCTAAAGCGTGTGCACAGCACCGCTAGTTGCCTGGCAACTCGATAACAGAGATTTCAGATGATATAAAAAGTACGAGTTCGCGTCCCGGTGCCGGAGGGGATTTTAAATTCCCCGCCCTCACCCCCCGGCCCGGGAAAATCCCGTATAGTCTAAAAGGCGAGGTAGGGAAGAGAAAAAAAAAAAACATTGTATGAGTCTAAGCTGACTTCCATTCCCAATTAAACGGAACAATATTTCTATGGTTCATTATTTTTAAAAGTTATATTTCTGTGCTCTGCAGGATCAAGGACACCAAGCCCATTTTTTTAATTAAATGATTTAGTAACTAAGAATAAATTTTAATAGCTCAAAGCTATGCAAAATTGGTTCATTCTGAACAAATATAAAAATCGAACTGGAGTTCTTAACCTCCATAACAAGAACACATTTTATGTTATCACGTCAAGGTTAACAAAATAAACTCATACAAGCCATGACAGCAATAAATATGTCCGAAAAAATTAACTAGATTACTGAATTACTTAAAAATCAAGAAACTTACAATTTCAGCGAAGGTATTGCAGGACTAAATAATTTCCTTTCATCAAACCTTTGTGGTATTTTTTTTTTTTTTTTAATTTTGATTCATAATCACTTCAAAAAACTGACAAGAGAAATTTAACTTGTTTTTTTTTCCTATTTAATATTTTAGATATATCTAAAAAATAACTGGGTATACATTTTTATTTAAACTTAAATTTGTAGTATATGTGTAGCTATGTTTTTTTTTGTTGATCTTATATTATTCTATACTGATGATACCTGGATTGAAGAAACGTAAATCCTGAATTACTTGCTGATATTTGAGAGAAAGTTTTCTTTTGATATCTACCAAAGATTATTTTGAATTTTGATCTCATTAATTAATGAAAATAATTTAATCCTTGTGACTCCATAATTTAATTGATTATGGTTGATTGATTATTGATTGATTATAATTAAATTATTATTTGCTGAGCTGCCTAGAAGAGAAGCAGTTGCCTGCTTCCGCCTGGCCACTTTTCACGACTATCTGCAGAGTCATCTCTACAAGATAGGCGTCGCTGAGGATCCTAGTTGTAACTTGTGTCATCTAGGAACAATGGATGCAGACCATCTAGACGCATGTCCTGCCTTGAGGGACATAAGCGACAAAACATTTTCAAATATACATATCAGAAAATCTAAATTATACTGGGCAGCAAGATGTCGGATGGCCAAATGACCAACGAATGGCATAAGAAAAAAAAAAAATAAAATAAATGAATAAAAAAAATAATTTAATTGATACCATTATTTTTGGATGTATTAATGACACACAAAGACTTTTTTTAAATCCAACAAAATAGCATTTATTGGTATGAGAAGCTTGACAATAAGCCCGAACCTTGGAATCGACAATGGCATCATTGAGAAGTAGCAGACGATGGACTGCCAATAGTGGGCAACAGTGAGCCCGCACCCATAGCCAACAACGATCCGGGTGCATTGGGATGCGCAGCGCAGTGCGACCTTGCGCGCAGTGACAGCCTCGACAACAATTCCCTCCCTAACGACTTCCTCCCGACCTTTGCATCCTGCCGCACCTGCGATCCTTTCACAACGCAGCTATTTGTCCACTGTAGGTGCGACCTTTTGCTTGGGGGATAATCCTTTGGGGGAACAGGATTCCGTGCGATTTCAGAAAACTTGTCATACTACCATATCCGTATTTAACAACCTATAATAACGGATATTGCAAATGATCTTACTTTGTACCAAGCGTACCTTCTGGAGAATGTCGATCGCTTAAGGAAACGACTTGTCAGATGGTATACAGTAATCGCATTAACTGCGAAAGTATCATGTTTTATGCATTCAAGTGACTAAACAGTCTTAGTCACTATTATGTAATCGTTGTGTCAAGGTTCGATTTGAGGTTATGACTGAGCTTAATAGGCCACACACAGAGCTTAAATAATCCTAACATTGAGAAATTGTACGGATTTAAGTAATTTTCCAGGTAATGATTGTATGATTTTTCAGGCAGAAGGCAAGTATAATATCCAAAAAATAAGTGATCAAGAATAAGATTAGTGCTCGCTACTGTCAACTGAAAAGATCCACCCATCGTTTAGTTCTAGTAGCTTCAATACAAAACCACAGATGAAAACAAATTGGAAAAATAACACTATGGCTAAAAAAACAAAACAATAAATATATGATTTCCCCTTTTTATCAGATTACTCATTTTCATAAAAATGTGCGACTAAAAGTGTTGTTTAAAATAGTTAATTAATTAAAAATTAAATAGGACATTTTTCTATATCGCAAAAGATATAAAACAATTGCTGCTAACCTGAGTGAATAAAAATTTATTTTTGTTTTTATATTTTAAAATATTCATCGGTTTTTCATTTAGAGAAAAAATTCTATTCAAATACCATTTTTGGTAGAATTTTTATTCTAAAACATCAGACAATTCTTTTATTAGTAAAATGCATACAATTAAATTAAGGCAAACCAAATAAATAACAATTTGTTTTTGTTAAGAATATATATTTTATTTTATGTATGCTTTATAAAAAATTCTGTTTTTAAAAAAAAAACAATGTCACAAAAAATGACATGCAAAAGAGAAGTTTTCTGTTTAAATAAAAGATAACCTTTTTTTTTTTATTATAAAATCAAATATTTAATTTTAAACTTAGCTGGTAAAAATTAATAAAATGATATGTTTGGTGATGAACAAATAAGGCAAAAATTTTATAATTACATCAAATGTGATTTAACAAAATGTTGTGGTTATTCATAAAAAGATCTTTTGAAAAAGTCATATTTATATTTTATTAATTAACTAAAGATCTTAAAATATCCTATATAATTTGATTAAAAAAAAAAAAAAAAATATTTGAAAAAAAATTTGAAAGCTTTCAGATTTTCCAAGGACATTAACTTTGACTTTAAACAAAATACCTGCAATATCGATTGATTTCCTTCTGTTTAAATCCGGTAATTTTTTTTTTTTTTTTTTGTGTGTGTGAACGAAAGACACGTGCATCATTAAAATTAAACACCACTTTCATAATCCCATTTATATTGGTCTTTATTTCATTTTCTTTTTTTTTTTTTTTTTGAACAAATGTATATACATATGAGAAGCCTCATATCAACAAAGCAAGACAGCTGTCATTTTCAGAAAGTGGAAAAAAGCCAAATTTGGTTCAAAATGTACTGATGATGTTCAAGTTGAATCAGGAAAAAAAAAAACAAATCAGCATTGGTTTAAATTGAAGCTATTGTACAAACGAAAATAGGGGTTTTCTCAACGTTTTAAAAGTATTGTACAGCAGTAATAATACAAAAAAATGTTCTTTAAAATGCAATACTCTGTTTTTTCTTTTAGAAAATAAATGATCAAAGGTTATTATAAAGTGAATTATGAACGATCTCTTGTCTTTTCTTATAAATTCACACTATTCGATAAAACCTAGGATAAATATAATAAAGATAATTGATAACTACGTGACAGCTAATCTTAGGAAATAAAGGAAACAATACAGATCTGTTACACTTCACCAGACCACTAAAATCCTCGCAAGTTCTCTAAGTAGGTAACTGTTATGGAGAACCAGAGTTTGGGTCAAATTTAGAATAATATTGACTATGATTGACGAAAATCCACCTGCATTAAATTTTGGTCATGAGTGAGGGACTGATTGTATTATGAAAGAACAACCTTGGTATCATAAATCTGTTCAATAAATCAACCATTATTGGGGTAAAATATTCATAAAAATAATCATTGATCATGTGGTGCTAAACAATCCACCTTATATTATGGTTCTTCTAAAAATATTTCTCCTCCCCACCAGGAATAACGAAGAAATACGAAAGCAGACGAGGAACTGATCCAACTGGGATGTGGCGTGCCGAAGAGCATACCCGTTATAGCCCTTGGCATATCGTAGCCTACGTTCTCTCCTAACTGTGCCTTCCTCCAGTCTTCCCCCCTCCTGTCACATATATCATAACATACCATTAGTGCTTACTTATAATTTACAACGTTTCAGGTCCTCGTTAAGAGATAAAACACGCTAAATCTAAGACCATTCAGGCAACAATACATGCAAAAAGAATACAGCTACATTCCAACTTGTAAAGACCTATACAAACATGGCTATTAAAATTATAAGAATCTTTCTAAGCTTTATTAGGCTTGCAGACGTTTCGTCCCAAGCATGTGGATCATCGCCAGGGCAAGGGTCACTTAATTTTCTTAATTTTTAGTAACCATAGATCTGATGACGACACCAATAAACCATACAAAAGACTGAAAATTTTGATTATTTGTCATCTTCATTACAACTTCCAAGTTTAAAAAGGATTGCTACCTTGACGGGAAACTCATTTTTATTTATTTTAGAGTTAAATATGAGGTATTACATAACAATTTATTATTGAATTAATGATTTTAAAATATTTAAGCTAGTTTTATTCTCAATGTTTGTAAAAAGAGAATAAAATTATCTTAAATCTGAAATCAAAACCAAAGGAATTCTACGCATCATTTTTAATAAAAGAAAAATTATAAAAATAAATTGGAATTACTAAATTCTCGTATAAACTTAATGATCATAAATATGAATTAGGTAGAAAATAATGTATAATTGATCAAAAACTGAAATTACAGCAATGATAATACATATTTAAAGGCATTGTTAGAAGTAATAAAAAAGAAATATTGACCAAGGTTGAAAACAAATGTTCGGAAATAAATAAGTAATGTGTATACATACATATTTAATGTGTTAAAGCATTTAGAAAAATTAATATTTAAAAATGAAGTCGGAGCAGATAACAGGCATGTATGAAAATCACATCCAATTCACATATTAGATTAGTAGGAAAATCTGGTGTGTCCACTCACACGACTTTACTACCTATTTCAGAAAAGTATTTATATCTCTACATTTGTCCATCAATAAACAAAAAAAAATTAATTAGATTTATTTTCCTGAAAATCGATCAAAGAAAAGATTTGAGTACGATTTATTTGATAAACTAAAGCAATGTAAACCGGCTTAAGGTAGATCAGTGTAAAAATTGTATTATAAATTTTACTATAGAATATACACTTAGCGAGTTAGGCCCCAAAACATTTTTCTTTTCTTATAACTTTGTTCCTGAATTTTCTCGGGAATTTAGTGCATGTACGAAAATTGAAAGGACAGTCATTAGAACACTATAGGGAAGTTTCATCAAAAACGTTAGAGCCGTTTTCGCGCAACAGTCTATAGAACATGTTTTTTCTTGACACAACAATTTGTGTCACAGGCATCAGTAGTCAAAACCCTACAAAATAAAAAAAGAAGCAACAAAACCGATTCACTAGTTCCAGAGAAAATCTTGGCACAGACAGACAGACTCATCGCTAAAAGTGTGTTTTATGAACTCAGGAGGCTCTAAAACGTATAGATACGTCTAAAACCGCACATTGGAAATTTGACCCGATCGTAATACTTTTCTTACCTAGTATAGGTAGGAAAGTAAAAATATGTAGTAAGTAATTAAGTTTTTTCAATCTAAAAAAAACAAAGAACTCAATTCGAATCAATTGACACTTGTTTCTTGACAAAACAGCAAATATATAAATAAAAGAAAATTGATAAGAAAACGTTGGATCAATGAAATCATCAAAAAAATCTTTATGATAATACTTATTTAAATTTTCATTAGGATCCTTTTATGTATGAAGAAAGAAAACCTACTGACAGGCAAAGTTTTTGAAAATAAACAAATCGATAAAAAAAAATAAAAAGTTAAAATAAACAGTAATCTTTTATTGTTCGCAGAAAGAAACGCGAAATCGAAAGGTGAATAAAAGTGAAACTATCACAGAATAAATGAAAAAAAAAGACCCAAAAGGCAGGCAAGCTTTGAGAATCTCTTTATAAAATCCTTTCAAACCATCGATAAGGAACTTGGTTGGTTGTTTTCATATTTAGGCGCAAAACATCTAGATCATCAGCGCCTTATCCATAAAATATTACAATTAAGATATTTGGCTGGTACGTTTAATGGAGCGAAAAATAAAAATAAATATATAAGTAAAAATAATAAATAAAAAATATATACATATAAAAATAAATAAAAGAGTATATATATATATATATATATATATATATATATATATATATATATAAAGGAAAATAAATTAAATTTAAAAAAAGATAAATAAAAATTATTATTATAGCTGTTTCATTAAATTTACCCTTGTTAAAAATGTTATTATTTTGTCAGTTGTATTACTGTCGTTTCCTAAGGCTAGTTATTAATATATATTGTGATATTTCTAAATAATTTAATTTACGACTATAAAACAGACAATCTTGGAAAATGTGAGTTATGGACAGGGCACTATTGCAATACTGGCATCTAGGTGGTGAAACTGTACTGATGAGGTGGAGGTGGGTCAGTCTTGAGTGTCCTATCCTAATCCGATCCTCTGCGAATACTGGGACTAGAAGAACTCCAAGATCTGACATCTTTCTTTATTAGTTTCGGTTTTCTTGGAGCACTCCTGTCCCATACGTTCTGACATTCCTTCTGGATACTCTCTTTAAGCGGCCGTGTGAGATCTGATAGAGTTAGCAGGGTCCTACCACGACCTGGGAGCGAGAGTGCTTCTTTTGCTGCTTTATCCCCCATTTCATTGCTTTTTATACCAGCATGTCAAGGTACCCATATGTAGTTAATTGATTTCCCGTTATCAGTCATAAATGTTTCTATTTCAAGTATTCGTTGAATTCCTGAATGTTTGGAATACATGTTTGCTAAATTCTTTAGAGCACATAAGGAATCTGAAGAAAAAATTACAGTTTTGTATGGCAATGCAGATGAATACTCTAATGAACTTTATGCTCCATATGTTTCCGATTTGGCCCAAATCAGATAGGTTTCTTACCATTATAAACTTCAGAACCATACGAAAACCCTCATTTCAAATGTTGCTTGCTCTTCGATCTCTGATAACACTCCGAGGCGACTGAAACGAAGATGGCCTCGTGATCTTCTAATGTAAAAATCTTATTAGAGTACTACGAGCAGGTAGTTTCTCTACAAGTCTTTTGATGGCATGTGTCTCTTTTCACATTTACTCGATGTATATTTATTTTGATGCAGTTGTAAATTTCGTGAATGAAAAGAAAATATTTTTTTGTTATTCATTGGATTTTTTTAGTAAGTTATAAATTATTAAAAAGATGGATTGAACCAAATTATTGATAATTTGTCATTTATTCATAAAATAGAATAAATGCAAATTTTAAAAAATCCTTTAATTAGTACATGATCAAGATCTGTGGAAAGGGAAACGTGGTAAGCATTAAAATCCCCACTTATGGATCTCCAAATCAGACCGGGTAAAACAGAGACTATATTCATCAGAGTTGCAATTATTAAAACGGTTTCTATTAATTAGAAGCAACGGCTAGTTGGTTGAGCCGTGTAATCTAGGATCAGTTTGGAGGCAGTACTCACTATTAGCTACACAGTGTACCTATTCTGTATGTATCGTTATATTTACATAAATAAAAAAAAGTTTACTATTCGAAATTCGAAAATGGATATTTGACTTCATGAAATAAAATTAGGTGTATAACTAATATTAATCGATTACTCCAGGTTGATTGCTAAAATAATTAAGAAAAAAATAACAATAAATTCTATATTAATTTAAATTATAAACTTGAGGAATTTCCTAGCCATTTTCAAAGTAAACATTTTTTATGAATTAAAAGTTGTTTTTTTTTTTTAAACTATTTTGCAATATAGAACAAAATGTCTTATTATATTTTTAAATCTTATTTAAAAGTTCAAATATTTAATTACAAAATTCCAAGATTATCGAAAGACAATTTATATCTTACCTCACCGAAACCTGTTGGTTGGCAATTTCCTATAACGAATAATACAGGAATGCCACGAATTAATACCCTATTCATTCCGATGTATTTTAATTAATGGAAAAATGTCACTATCATGGTTGGAGTAAGACTTAATGATTTATAAGTAAAGTAATGCCTATAACTTGAAAACATTTGAAAATAACAAAATGCCACTCCTTTTCTTAATGAATCGCATGATCTTTCTAATTTCATTGCGGAGAGATAAATGGTAATAATGTCAGATTAAAAGTATGTTAATTATTTATTCTTTCTAAAGTATAGAAAGATTCGATTCCCTATTATATGTATTGTGTCACTGGGCATGAAAAATAACAGCAAAATAGGATATTAGATTACTTATTACTTATACATGTACTATTGCTAGTAAAATATCTTTTTATAACTTTTATTTCTGAAATTTCTAGGCTATGCCTTTTTTTTCCACCTGAAGATCATCATCAAAATGATGACTTAATCATTGCATTTGATGAAGAAGTAAGGAATTTATGGAGTACCGAAAGAAAAATATTTTTGACAAAATAATATATAATATATAAAAACAGGGCGATACTTTGCTGGTCTCCACAGAAACCAATTCATGTTTTATTGCCTTTTAAAATAATAAAAAACTGTACAACTCCGAGAATATTATAATTGTAAATTATAAGGATAAATAAATTGTCTAATAGAGCTTGGTATACTTTAAGGTATAATTCGGTATAGAGCTCGGTACTCTTTAAGAGTATAAACCGAAAATAAAATTTAAAAAATCTTATTGCACATAATTCTTATCGATTGCAATAGAGATTTGTTTATCGTTTTATAGAAAACTTAGGAATATTTCAAATAATCATGGGTACAATCAACCATAAATTGCATACTTTTCAGTTATATGTAAATAAAGCTTTTTTTTTTTTTTTCAGAACTTTTTACTAACATTTCTTGGACTGGTGCCTATTTATCTCATCTGAAAAACAATATAATCATCTAACATTTGTTTTGATGGAGAATTGACGAAGATATTGGCGTAGTGATAAATAGTAGACAAAGATAACGGCTGGTTGTACTGCAGCATATGATTAAATACTTCTAATCACTTTCAAGGGATATTAATTCATGTACTTATATAAGATTTAATCCTACAAAAGATTTACACGAACTCCGCTCACAAGATAATTAACGGTTGGATGTGAGGGGACTTGGTACGAGGACATTGTAGGGTAACAGAAACAGCCAAGACAGGCACGAACAGCCGTCGATTACATGGAACCTTTCACAACAGCTGCTAGACAACATAGTTCCTCGGGGACCAATGGGAGGACGAACTGGACGTAACAGGAAGTAGGAAGTAGTTCCTTACCGGTAGTGTAGCAGCTCTTTAAGGGGGCTCCAGGAACAGGCCGAGACAATGACGGCCCCAAAACAGATCCAATTCAACAATGGCTGGAAATCCGTAGAGTAAAAGTTACCTATATTTCTCGTTTCATTGTATTTATAACCAGATTTTGGTTTTTTTATTTTCAATAATAAACGTTTATAATCGATCAAGAAAAACTAATGTTAACCCTCCTCAAAATTTGGGGTATCACGTTTCAATATATGTCAATGCCTCAGAACATCCTTGAATGATCCTAGAAACTCCGCCCCATCCGCTCTTTCCATTAAAGAAGGCTGCCAAAAAACCTGTGCTGCTCATATTAAGCTTGTAACATCAAACCGGATGTAAGGATTTTAACAAAACTTGCCTGAAACATTTTCCTCGAAGCCCTTTAAATGAATGTAAATAACATAACATACTTCCCCAAAAAGAACCTGGAAAACAGTTGCAATAAGTTGTGTACTTTTTGATAATTTTCAATTGAAAGTTTGCGGTATTTCTTTAAAAAAACAAAAAATTATTGAAATCGAACGATTTGGTGATATAGTCACGTGATCTTCTGCATAGATGATCTCGTTCCTATTTTTACTTTCCTACCTATACTAGATAAGGAAAGTATTGCATCGGATCGAATTTCCGATATGCGGTTTTCGACGGATCTATACGTTTCAGAGCCCTCTGAGTCCGAAAAACACATTTTAGCCATTGGTCTGTCTATCTGTCTGTCCGTCTGCACCAAAATTTTCTGGGGAACTACAGAACCGATTTCGTTGCTTCTTTTTTTATTTTGTAAGGTTTTGACTACTAATGCCTGTGGCAGCCTGTCGTTTGAAAGGTAATCACATTCTCTACAAAGCCATATAAAAATCGTTCATTTTGGAGAACTATTAACGTAGTTACAACTATTCAATTTCCAATGTAAGATTACGAGTTCATATCCTAGTTTGAGAAAGAGGTGAATGAGAGAATAAAGATGACTAAGTGAAAGTAAGAAAACCTGTTGCTCGTATCACACAATTTTCACAATTTCCTCTACTTTTGACAGAAATTATTGTTGGAAAATACTAAGCTATGGCAAAAAGTTTTTGATCAGCAATATAAGTGAGCATTGAGATTTTTTGATCTACATTTAGACGGTTTACATTGCTTAAGTTTATCAAATAAATCGTACTCAAATCTTTTCTTTGATCAATTGCGAGGAAAGTAAATCTAGTTCAATTCTTTTTTTTTCTCCATGAACATATGTAAACATATAAAAACTTTTCTGAAATAGGTAGGAAAGTCGTGTGAGTGGACACACCAGATATTTTTTTCTAGGCATTTGACTATTGATCAAAATAAATTAATCAAAATTAGTTTTTGTTTCCAAATTTATTGAACGTTTCGAGGATAACTTAGTCCCTCTGCTCAGCAACATATTATTCTCCTAAGAAATTGGGTGTCACAAAATTCAGGAAGATTTTTTCAATAGAATAAAATGTAAAATAAAATCTTATTGTACTGAATTTTGTGAATTAATCAATTTCTTTGAAGAATTGTATATTGCTGAAGAGTGACGAAGTTTTCCTCGAAACGTTAAATAAATTTGCAATCAAAGACTAATTTCGATTAATTTATTTTGACCAAAAAGCAAATGAACCACTGTAACAAGAATAAATGTTAATGTTAAATAGACCTACATTATGAAAAAAAATGTTTTCTTTTATTACTGGAACCGTTTTAGATCAAATGAAGCAATCGAGATTAAAAAAAAAATGGAAACAATTATTCTTATGCAGGCCAATATTATCAAATGCATTTTATTTATTTTACCCGAAATATTAAGGAAAGTCGTGCGACATTTGATACATAACTCTTGTAAATAATAAATAAGCGTGCAAAAACATCGTACTTGTCTATTTATCATTAAACGAGCGGAGGACCCTCAACTCTAAAAACCTTAACAAGACCTTAAGTGGGTAGGAGGAGATATCTTTCCAAAATCATTACAACGCACCTTCAAATACCGCAGGTAGAAAAAGGTTAAGGTAATTCAGTGTATCGTTCCGTTAGTACGTTGGTCCGAATATGACACTGAGACTCATGTTTTCTTTTGTTTCAGAGGGATCGGAAAAAAAAGAAGAAGAAAAAAATATATATATTTGTCTGCTCATTTTTCATCAAAAATTGAATTATTTTTATTTCATGTGGGCGATTTAACAGGAATGTGGTAGAATGTTGGACGAACGTGGACTTTTATTCCAATTTCCATGATGTCCGGCTAACGAAGATACAAGAACCTAATAAAAACAGACGCATAAAAAACGAGACGGTCATTTAAAATACGATACCAACCTGGAGAAGAGCAGAGGATGGACCGTTAGGGAATGCAGCATTATTAGCCCGTTCTTGCGGCTGAAGATTCCTCCAAGATCAGATAATGTATCGGGGGCGACACAGTTTCGGACATAACTGGATACATGGAGGATATCGGAAACAGAACTCTCGGTTATCCGGGCTAACAGGGATTTTCATGGTAGGCCTTATTGGAAGCATGTACCGCTACGGGTCTTCAAAAGGATGCCGCTCCATCCTCTGTGTGTGGAGAGAGAGAGAGAGCTCTCCAAGAAGGTAGCTATGAATCTGCGGAACTCTACGGTTAGTTTTTAAACGCTATGAAATATTTTTAATGAATAAACACACAAGACGTAATAATAGTTTTACTATATTTGAAATTACTATAATTTAGTATTGCGAGTGTATTTTTTTTTTTTAAACTCGATTCTTCAACTCACACCTGTCAGAAGTTCCGACAATCAGCGAGTGTGATGTCAAGATGTAGAAGATTGGTCTTGGACTAGGCGTGAGGGAGAGGAGTACCCAGCGGCGTCCTTCCTGTCTTGAGTGTAATATTTATAGTTAGTGGAGAAGATCCCTCATCCAGCTTCTTTTAAGCCTCCTTCGAGTACTATCGGGCACGTTAGTTGTGGCCATGTCACGAATCAATGAGTTTGTATGTCGGTGTAAGTTATTATGAAATCTTTTGTAGTATGTTCGTATGTGGTCGTTAACTGTTGGCATTTGTAAGTCTTTATGTAGAGTAATGTAACTGACGTACCAGAGAGCTTTGGTGATAGTCCTCAAAGTTTTAGATTGAAAAGTCTGTAATTTACGTATGTGAGTCTTTTTGGCTGTCCGTGATCTGTGAAGCGTAGGTCCAAATAGGCTTAGGTAGGTAAGTATACGTATTCAATATCTGTCCAAGTTTTAATTTCGAATTTCTTGCAAGGAGTGAGTACAATAGTCGTTTTATAAATAGATAAAAATTACTGAGAGGAACAATCAGTTTTACTTTCATAATGAGGGTTGTAAATGCTTCCAACCATTTATAAAATGTATTGATAATATTAATATAAATAAGCAAATACTTATCGAGAAATAAAAAATGGATGTCGGGTTACAATTGGAACATTTCATCCCTACAACCTTATGCCTCCAAAATGAAGGTAAAGTATAAAACAGCCCATCAACGGTTATTTGGAAGACACCTTTCTTTCAGTATGCGATTGTAAGTGATAATTCCGGAATTATTAGTAGAGAAAAAAAAAATCACAAGGTCACATGAAAAATAACCGTTGATGGGTTATTTTATAATTTAACTTCATTTTAGAGACATAACACTGTGTGGTTGAATTGGTTCAATTTTTTTGATAATTTTTCTTTTTTGAGAATTCATCACTTTATTTTATTTCCTGCCCTTCGTCACCTTTTAGGCTATAAGGGATTTTCCAGAGTTAAAAGCCCCCTCCCGGGATACCGGGACGCGAACTCGTGATTATTTTATCAAATTATCTTTGATACAGGTTGCTCGGCCATCCTGCCTCCCTGAGAATTCATCACTACTTCACAAATTCTTAAGAAACTAGGGCGAAAACGCCATTCTTCAATTTTAATAATTAAAATATACATAACATATGAATAATCCCACTTATTTTGGTTCTACGTTCAACGTTTCAGACCTTAGACCATTTTCAGGGGAAGAAAATTTTAATAAACAAAACCACCATTACAACCTTATTACATTTGCCCATTAGTTATTTAATAATCCATTTTATCTTTATATTGATATTTTAATATAAAAATAAAATCATATGGGCTAAATTTACCTTGTCATAATACGTTTATTATCTATTACTAGTAATATAATTAATGAGCAGGTGTAATAAGGCTATTATGGTTATTTTGTTTTTAAAGGTTTCTTACCTAGAAAATGGTCTAGAAATATTGGATGTAGAGTAAAAACTAAGTAGGCCTGTACGAATCTAAGTGTGTTTTTATTATTAGAAATAAAGCGAAGTCTTCACCAATAATATTTAAATATATCCATTAATGATTTTTCAATTATTTAAGCATAGGTAATGACCGAAATATTTTTATAGAATTCTCTGACTAAAGATTTTTCAGATAATTTTTAGAAAAATTCTAGGTCGTTGAAATAGTTGTGATAGAACATGATACATATATTTATGTACATACAAATGTAACATATTTCCTTTATCGGCATAGGAACTATTTCTTACAAATAGTTTTACGAATATAACTAGAAAAAAATTCTCATTTTATTTACTTTTTTTTATATTTGTTATATTAATCTGTTAATGTTAAGGATAATTAACTGTCGAATGTTTTAATATGTTTTGATGAATGTTTCAAAACATGTTTTGAAAATAAGTAGACAACCCCAAAACGTCAACTATTTGTAAAAATAAAAATGTAAAATTTAATTTTATTAAATTACAGACAAAAAAAAAACAACAACCAATTATTGAAGAAAAATCAGTGATCACATTTATTTATTTTCGCAATACATTCGGCGTGTCATATGTATAATTAATTTTTACAATTTACAATTATGGTCTCCTAATAAATATTTAATACTGATATATTCTTCACTTTTTACTAGATGTTAAGTAGTTATTATTCATCTATTACTATCCTATAAAATTTTTAAATAATCAAATACTTGAAAATTAAATTATAGCAAGCTTATTAATTAAATTGGTTCATTTTCAAAATCAGCCAAAGTAGATTTTCCAAATTTGTATTTATTTATTTTTAATTTACAGTTTTTTGGTATCTATAATTAAATAAAAACTTGAAAAACGGACTTGGGTGGTTTTGCAACAGAACGTCCAATTAACAGTTAAATTAGAAATTATGGTGTGGTATTTTTAATCTAAAGCGGATTTACTCTGTTCAAACGTAACTGTACTAAACTATAAAATAAATAAATTTTTGAAAAAAGACGTCAAGGTTAAACTATTAAATCGACAAACATGTTTAGGAAACACCCACTCCTAACCTAGACTTGAACAAACAAAACAAACTAGACGCTTAAAACGCCCACAATAAGATGCAATTTTCCACTTTAGTGAATGGGATAAACTTTGAATTTACAGCTAAGTGTTAACCAATTTAGGAGTTATGGTCGTGTCGGCTAACAGCAAAAGTAAATAAGGTCCCGAAAATTCTAGGATGTTAAAATTATATTACAGTGTAAATCAAACTCCACAACAATTAACCTATTAATTTTAATTATTTATCTCGAATGTTCTGTGTAAATTATAGGTTATGCCACAAATATCTAATGTAATAAGCGGTCCTGTATCTAATGTAATAACCTTTCATGCTACCTATAAGTACCTACTATATTTAAAACAAAAGTAGGTATTATTAATTGATTTTTTTTTTTATATTTCATGAGAAACATGAATTACTGAAGACATTTCTTAGTTATTTATTTCAAACTTGCTTGGTTCAGAATAAAAAAAAAATCTACAAGAAATTAAAATGTTGATAGAAGAATTATGGGTAATTTAATTATATATATATATATATATATATATATATATATTATTTTTATCATAATGGGTATAATACAGATAAACTTAATAATAAAGGTACTTAAGTTCAATATCTATTTTATACTAAATAATAAATTACTAATCGGTTTAAAACTGAATTCTTTATTCAGTATTAATATATCAGTCTAATACCTAAATTATTTTATGAATTATTGAAAGAAGCTAGTCGACTATTCTACATATCATGGGTGATAAATATTTAAGACGTAGTCATTATATATTTTTTTTATTTGTGCCGACGTTTCAACCCGGGTCATCATCAGGGCGGGTTCGAGCACTGATGATGACCCACATGTTTGGGTTGAAACGTCGGCACAAATAAAAAAAATTAATTAATTAATAAATGCGTCCTGAATATTTATGACCCTAAATTATTTTATACTATATAAATCAAATAAATTTAATGTTTTGCCATAGAATCTTGTATTTCTTTGTTTCTTAATTGTTCTTATAACGTTAATTTCAAGATAATATATTTTTAAAAATAAAAAAATTAAAGATTGAACTAGCGGACTATATTTATTAATGCTTGTATTTTATTTTATTTGTATACAGTATTTTAACGAGAAAATAATGAATAATTACTTATATATGAATACAGAGTCATTTTCAAAAAATAAGTTCATGGATTATGCTGGAATTTAGTAGTGATCTAAAGAACGAATAATTCAATTATTTTTCATTCATTGCATCAAGGAGATTAATTTAAAATTGGTATACCAAACTTTTAGAAGACAAGTGTAATTATTTAAAAATACTATATCGTGAAAAAGATTTAACCAATCTAAGAAGAAATCATTCGCAATCGTGTTTGAAAATGTTACTACTGACCATTCATACATTTGAGATGGTTTGATATAACATACAAATCATATAGGAAGCCTTTTTTAGAAATTTAATAAACATGAAGCAGTGATTCGAAAGCGTCCAGAGGATGAACATACTCATCAGGCAGCACCCAGCTGAAAAAATAACAAGACTAGACGAGTTCCTTCCGTGTGTATAATATTCTTCTCGTGTTTGAATTGGATAATTTTATACTTGCTTTACATAATCGCTGTCTAAAAAATAAATAATATTGATACAGATTAATAACTATAACTAAGGGCAAACACTTTCATATCCATTGAATAGAGGTTTGAGAGAAGATCTGTGTTCGACTGCAAGAAAAAGAGTCGATTCTCTGAAATTTATAGCGAGGTGGATAGCAAAGTAGGTAGAGTAACTCAGATACATCGCAAAGCAAAAGGCATAAATACAAAGCATCGATATTAAAAAAAAATTAAGAAATTAAGCTTGATTAGTTACCTTAAACAGTTGCGGAAAATTTGAGTGGGTTTTAAGTGGAAGACATTCTTAAGCAATCAATTATTCACAAACCTGAAACAAAGATAATAATTGTTAGAACGTACGAATACAATGGTAACAGAATAATCTATGATACATAAATATAAATAATTTAATATATGACTGGATATACAGTCCAGAAAAGGATTGAATACCGTTCAAGGTAGAAAAACGTTTTTATGAGGACGTTTACCATATGGTATTGGAGAAGACCAAGAACGTTTACGTAATATCACTAGAGGACGCATATAGGGAGAGAGAGAGAGTGATAGGAGGTGATTGGTCTGAAGACGTCTGGTATTCGACGAAACGTCTATAAATAGTAATATCAACTCCTTTGAAAAACAGTAAAAACAGGAACTGATCACAGTGCCCGAAAAGGTTCAAGAGGTTCTGAAATATATTTATTATTATTTTTTTTTCAGTTAGTTACTGATCTAAAAGACAATACTGAAACCTATTTGGATTTACGGACTAGAACTGTGGGGAACAGCAAATTTTTTTAATATCAAACGCATCCAATCCTTCCAGTCAAAAGTCCTTCGCACAATAGTCGATGCTCCTTTCTTGAAATTCTCCTAATTTCACCAAAACCCTACGTATCATCCAAATCCTCTTGCACAATCCATATCAAGCACCACCCATCCCTATAATCCTCCAAGAAGGTTGAAACGGCAGTGGCCCCGCGACCTTTTGTAGATTGTATATATTGGAGTTCTGGCAATGGTCAGATTCTCCACTCAAGACATGAGTGTATGTGGCTGAAGTGCTCTCGATCAATCTCCGCTGGCTATAGTACCAGTGATACGGTTGAGAGAGTAGGGCATGTTTCCATCGCCTGATTGTAAATAGTGTATATAGGTATTCATGTGTTTTTTGTTCAGTTTTAATTTTCTTATTTTCAGGTTATTTTATTTTATTTATTAGATATACTTTTTATTATTATTTTGCTTCTATTTATTTTATATTTTTTTGAACATATAGTGTGAATGTTATCCTACCTCACTATAAATAATGTCCAAGTGACAGATTGTTGAAATACTCAATAAATAATTTTTTTTTTAAATTTAACTCAGAACTTTTTAAAGATGCCCAGTCCTACATTTCTATAGATTCTGGATTCGGCATCATCAGTAACCAAAAAAAAAAAAAAAAAAAAAAAAACAGTTCTATCACATTTAACGCACTCCCAAACACTCCCAAAACAGTCCGCACCTACGCAGATCCAAACACTAGGGTTCAAGGAAAAGGATAAATCGATTAAGATAAAAAATCAAACTTCCTAGATAAAACGCTAATCACCTAATATATTTGTTTTTTCATAGCCCCTTATTTATTTTTTGATGTGTGGTGATCTAATTATTCTCCTTATACTGCATATTTTGCATTTTAAGGAGGTTTATATCCTCATAATAATTCCTTGTCTATTATTATACTTTCTAATTTCTAATAGGGCTCACCCTTATTTTTGTGCTGAACTTACACTAAAATAAATTAACTTTGAAACAACTTTGCCAACATTGCGATGGTCGAGAAGATTTAAGTTGGTTGAATACTTGTTGAATATAATAAAGTTGGTTGAATACTTCTCACTGATTGATAAAATTTGGAATTCTTTTCATTTATGAAATCATTTACTTTGGGTATTTTTAATTCCTCTTTAACTACCAACGTTTTCCTTACCGGCAGTTCCTCGAAATTCCATTTTGAAATTATTGTAGCCGTTTTTCTGTGGACTTTGTTATAAATGAGAACAAGGGTCTGCCATAAAGTAGTGTTGGTCGTATTATTATTTCATAGATTAAAACCTTTAGACAAGTTGAAATGCTTGTGGAATATAACAGATGTGTTAGTTTGTAAGTTTTCTTTTTGAAGTTTTTATTTTTTTTTCACAAATGAGTTAGTTTTTTTTTTTTTTAATGGTAGTTTCTTCTTTCCTTTTTGGAAGGAAAAACCATGTCCTTTGTTTTATCGGGATTTAGCTCGATATTAGATTTACACAAATCAACTATTTTTTGAGATACATATTGTGCGTTTTTCATGGCCTTCTTAGCGTTTAAACTGCTGCTTGTGATAGCAACATCATTGGCAAAAGTTGTTGCTATCGCGTTTCGGTGTTTGGTTCCTACTATTTTTCCTGTGTGGACAGAAAACAGTGGCTTGTGGAATTCCAAACGTAAGGTTTATGGGACAGGAAATTCGTTCGGCAACTTTTACTGATAATGATCGCTGACACAAAAATGAAGCAATTATCGATTGCAACAGTTCCGGAAAACCCAGGTCGATAATTTGTTGGCATAGTAAGTAGTACATGAGTCATATTATGTAAAATGATATAACAATAATATTAATAACATAACGTAAAGGGGTAATAACAATAACATCCCATAAGGTTCCGTTCAATCAAAAACGAATAAAATATTTCTAGAATGAACGTTAATGATTTGGTTAGTAAAACACTAACGAAATACTGATAGTAGGGAGAAATTATAAAATATGACTTGTGGACGATAAATTTTAAATTCAAATGAAGGCCGGATGTTGACATTCTGCTAACAGCCACTCCAGGGCCCGTTAATTTGTTTACAATTTCAATGGCCGATTGAAAAGAGAAAAGCCCTCGAAGAAGGCAGCTGTTCGGATAACGGGACCCAAACGTGGCCACTCATCTGTTAGCAACAGTAAAATATCACCAGAATTATAATGCCAAGAATGAGAAGAATGAGGGGGGTCAGACGTCAAGGTGGCCAAGTAATAAAACGTAAATATTTATTTATTTCCTTTTAAAGCATTTTTAGTATTTTAATAAAAAAGGTTTTTTTTTTTTCAAAAACTGATATTCTGTTTAAAATCTGAAAATAATCAGTACTGATATCTGAGTTCCTAGACTATTCGGGGCCGGGGAAAATTAATGACTGAGGCTCCCTTAAAAAAATATATAAATGATTTTTTTTTTTAAATAGTTGTAAAGTTATCGTCCAATTGAAACAAAAGCATGTAATGTATTTGCAATAAAGTTATCATTTAGTTAAAAAATAAAATAAAATAAAAATAGCACTATTGTTGGGTCCCCTCATTAAGTGAGTCCAGGGCAGACAGACCGCCTACACTCTTGGTACACTAATAATATAACAAACAGTAATAATCAAAATAATAAATTTCAAGTTTTAAAAAATACGAAGACTATTAGCCAATTTGAAAGATACCTTCAACGACACGATCGCTTACTCCAAATCGGTGCGACATGTTTGTATGCCCAGGAATGTCCAAGCGACATTTCATTTTTCGTCAAGGTTGTCCGACAGATTTCGTGAAGGATTTTACAAGTCTCTTTCACAATCAGACATTCACTCCGTTAAAATGCTCGTTTAGGTGTCTGTTTTTTTCATGAGCTTCTAATGGAAAAAACAACATTATTTTGTCTTATAAAGATTGCATAACGAAAACCATAGCTCAAAATATAATGGTTCAGTACTAAATTTAAAAAAAAAATTGAGCTTATAAACAGGAGTATTAAGATTTTTACTAAAATATTTATTTAAAAAAAAAAATTGTTTTTTAAGACTTACTTTATTGCAATATATTGAACATAAAAATACAGGTACATATGATCTATGTTATAATATCATTTCCCTGAATTAATTAAAATAAATTAATAATAACAGGTCAATTAAGAATTAGTTTCCAAAAATTGAAAACTGATATTAAGAAACAATAAAACAGAAGAAAACCTTATTTTATTTTAAAATCATGTGTTAGAAATTTAATTTAATGAAATTACATTTAAAACTGAAATTATTATTTTGAGTATAATATGAGTCGCTTGGTTCTATAGTGAAGCCTATTTATTTTGTTTTTAATTAGGATAATATACTTTTTGAATATAATTTAGCTGTTATTGTCCTTCTGACATTGTTTTTTTTTTTTTTTTTTTTTTTGTAGTATGAATGTGAGCTTACCTTCCTATAACCATTGTCCAAGTGACAGAATGTTATATTATTCAATAAATAAATAATAAAAAAAGATCAGGATAAGTAGAGATCCCTTTCTATGTAAATGCACAAAGTAAATCTAAATTTTTCCTTTCAAAAGGGAACCTAAGTATTTAAAAACGTGATGTAAAAGTTCCTCTCAAAAACCAGCCTTCTTTTTTCAAAGAAAGTAGTGATTTTTATTTTTAAGTATTAAGAAATATCTCTATAGTATTAAAAAGTATTTATTATTTATTTAAATAAATATCATCAAAAGATTTTTTAATATTTTCGATCTAATGAAAATTAAAAATAAATAATTTTTACTGTATCATTATTGTCAACCAAAAATTTAAAATAATATAGTAAAATTTTAATTATTTAATTCCAAAAGTTGCCCCATTTTTGTGTTCCAATGAACTTTAATTACTATTAAAATATTCAATGATCTTCGGGAAATGTGTGCTACAAATAAAGAAGCCTTTAATTTAATTTTTGAAAAATGTTTGTTTTGAAATTTCGGTTGGAACAGAAAAAAATAGTTTTTCACGCTTCTTGAAAATTTGTCAATCATGATTTGAAATAAACTTTGGAAATAAACGCATATAAAAGGACAGTGAAAACTACTTGTTCAATTTAGGCGTGCGTTTTTACAGAACGGTTGGTCGCTGAACCAAGTTAATCTTGTCATAAATTTTACCTTAGGTACTGTAGTAATTGACAGGTAATTTACTAATTTATTTAAGTTATTTTATTTTTATTTTTTTAATGAAATAACACATATCAATACATCAGAATTTTCTTTTATATTTCTTAGCACAAAAGCAAATATGTTACCTCAATGGAGGAAAAATTAAATAAGTAAAAATAATAACGGTACTTGTGAGCTACGCGGCCTCTATGGACTGCTATCTGCAGTTATCTTGTTATTTAAAATGATGTTATTGTTATTTATGTTTCTTATTATTAAATTAATATATTATTATTTCTTATTAATGTATATATATATATATATATATATATATATATATATATATATATATATATATGTCAGGCAAAAATTTCTTATTATACGAGAGTCTAATGTCATATGAAGATAGGGATATAGTAATAGTTTTAACGGTTCTTGAAATACGTTTCTCCATTTCTAAGAATAAGTGAATGAGCACACCTAATAAAGAAAATAAAAGGTTGAAAAAAAAAACATTAAAAACACTTAGCCGTTGAGGGAGAGTGTATTTCTGTCCTTCTTAAGATAAAATAGAAAGTAATGGAACAAGGTTAATATCTAATTAGAAACAAGAGATTCAAGGATTCGCCGCTGAGTAGAATAGGGTGACGTGGAGTCTCTGCTATTCGAATCATGCAAAACATAGGCTTACAACTGAAGAGAATGGATCGATTAGCATGGGAAAATGACGGAGGGAAATACAACAAAAGAAGGAAAAACAATGACAGATATTTTTAAAGTTTTCTTCATACTGGTGTATCGGCCATGATGACGTTTTAACATGGCAGTTTCTGTTAGCATTGTGTAAAACAACTTTCTATACATGTTAAATTTATGTAGACAAATATATATATTCGATGGCTATCTTTTATTTATTTTCAAAAAAAAGGAGCTTCAAGGTATCAAAATGGATGAACATAATAAAAATTGCACTAAAATTAAGTATTAGGTGTACAGATATAGAACGTTTAAAAATATTAACCCTAATTAATATAAATGTTAATGGCTTTAAATAAAATGGCTCGGCATTAAAATTAATTGCTATGTTCATTTCGAAATACTTTAATACAGTTTAATAGTAAAACAATTATATAAAATTAAACAACCCTTTTTTAAAACGATATCTAAATAGGATTATTTTTTTTGTTTAAATTAAAATTTATAACAAAATGTGAAAATACTTTTTTTTTTTATATTAAGTATTATATGTAAGTGGGCGTGTAAGTATGCGTTTATACCCAAAAATGTAAAATTAAAATAGGTTTATTTTCATGTGATTGCACTTACACTAAAAAATACATAGCAACCTACAAAACAGTAACGTTGAGCCAAAAACGTCTTGGTTAAAAACAACATAAGAAAACAAATATTCGGTTAATATGCACGTTTGAAAAAAAAAAAGTGTTTTGTTGAATTGAAACCTCAAAAATAATTTTTTTAAATTATATCTGAATTATTAGTGTTAGCGACTATCACCACCAATGATTTGGAAAAATTATATTTTCATACTACCTAATGACGACCTCGAATTTGTTCAAATTTCCGTTCAAAATTAAATTAATTTTTAAAAAATATATCAGAAACTTCATTTATTTATTTTAAAACTAAAACGACTTTTAATATATTGCTTTATTTAATTGAATATCCCTGATTTAAAACTATTAGAGAACCAGTTAATGATTGTGATGATTTAATGTCATTCTATGGAATGTAATAAAAATTGCTAAAGCTAATAGATCCTCACAAATCCCATTAATTGTTTTTAATTAACGTTAATTTTTATCATCAACGATTATATAAAATTTTAAATGGACACTTGACCAATGGGCCAGCAGTTAAATAAGAGACGTGGCTGAAATTGCCCTTAATATCAGAAAAAGAGTAAAAAGGCACTGGTTGAGAGATCTCTTTCCTTTAAGGAGCAGTAATTCAGTAAAGGCAGAGGTGTCTCCTTCCCCTCACTATGCCTAATATTTCCGATACAGTCAGCTCATTTAATAATTTTATGCTTTCTTCATTTTTTTTAAAATTTCTGAACATCTAGAGATACTCAAATTGCTGGGGGAAAAAAATCCTTCAAAAACTCCTATTCCACCACCTACTACACATTCAAACTTTCGCAAGCTTGTCAGAATATTTCGGTTATGTAATTACTATTACATACAATTAATTTATTTTTTCTTAATTTTTTTTTGTATATATTTGCATTGTATCTACATGTCAGACTGATGTGCATATTATTTTTTAACTCTGCTATTATTCAAAGGAAACTTAAGTTCCAGAATAAAATTATTTTCCTAGCATAATTGATAAATTGTATAAAATAGTAGATAAAATGATTTTATCTACTAAAATTTCATTATCAAACAGTTTTTGATATTTCCTTAAATATATCGTTCTCTGAAATGATTGATTTATGGTCAATTATGGTGAACACACCAGTTATGGACAGGGAGCCCACTGATAAATAGGTTGGACTTTAAATGTAAATAATAAGCTTCCTTACTGATTTAAAGGTTCTAGAACAATGCCCTCTATTGATAACTGTATGAACAAAGTCCCCAAAAGAAAATTTACAATGCCTATCATTGTTGTTTCTACAGTGCTATTGAAATAAGTGTGTTTCATACCTACCTATTAAAAATTTTGCTAAGAGTAAGTTGAACATTTATGATATCTTTTTAGTTAAATAAAAAATTAGAATTTTTCTGAGGTATGTTCATTACTGGAACAATTGAATTTCGGGGTGTTCACACTGCAAAAAGGTGTTGTTTTTTTTTAATGGAGATTATACCTGTATAACTGAATATTTTTTTCAATTTTAAAGAATTAAATATAAAAATGAGATTCTATAGATTCAAAATGTCGGACGGAGAAGTTTATAACTATAATAATTCTTTCGCTACGTCCACCACTGGTGCGCTTACCCTAATTAAAGGGCTTAAAACATTGTTGAGAATTATTTTAAAGAAATAATTTTAAGAATAAGAATATTGAGTGCGTAGGAGTAGAAAAGGAGAAATTTGCATAGTAGCTAACATGTGAACAGGCAGGGCTGGGTTCTCACCGCAGCAATAATGGTGTGAACCGCAAGCTGAAACAATGGGAGTTGGAGAGCTTCAGAATCATTTTACGGCTAGAGAATGGCCGAAAGGGTCCCGAGAATAGTTTTCTTTCACTTAATAATAGAAACGTTTGAGTTTTAATTGTTCCATTGAACCGGGGACTAAGCGCAGAATGGAATTAGCAGACGTGGATAATCAGGTAATATAATGAATCAGAGAACGGAAAGTTGAACAAAAATAGAATTCGTGAACAATAGCCAATGAGCGATCTTTACTTAATGAATTTTAACGGAAAACAAAAAGTTTAAACTCTAGCAATTTGAAAGCATAAAGTAGAATAAAACCATGTCAAACGAAGAAAATTGCAATACTGTATTTATTCAGCAAACCACAGTAGAAAATATTAAATTTTAACTGATTACCAATAAAGTTTACATATATTGAGTATATTGAATGAACATTCTTTATAAATAATAATCAATGGAATATACCGAAAAACATCTGCCTCAACTGAAAAAAAAAAAAATTAAAGAAAATAAAATGTATCAATTATATTATGAAAGAAACTATAAGAAACTCCAAGAAAGAAACTATAAGAAACTCCAGTGTTTCAACTGCCTCCCGCAGTGCTACATCCTACATCCTTCTTCTTACCACAGAAAACCTAAGAAACGTTGGCTAATAAACGTCCTTACTAATTATGAACCAAAGAACATTTTAGTGTAGAAAAATAAATACATTTTATTTTACTTATTGAATATTGTAAAAGGTTCAGATTTTTTTTTTTTTTAAGTAGCAGTAATTCACTCGAGCAATGGCTTAAACATTTGTGATCCTAGGAGTTATATTAATTCCAGATTCGAAAATCCAGAATATTGCAACTCGATTACGCTTTTGGCAGACTAACCAAATTGGACCATTCATGTTTCAGACTCAATCAAATACATTGGGAAGTAGCCAAGAACGGAACAAACCTGAGCAGCCCTGAATAAGGAAGATCAAAAGTCAAGGAACGGAGAACCTAATTGAATCCTAGCCAAGATAGGCATCGAGGCAAGTTTTTTTTTTTCACTTCTGCTTCGTAAGATTCGTCATATAACAATGGGCCTATTGCATCCTCCATTCCCAGACCGTTGAACGAAAGAGAAAGTATGGGAGCCAAGGAAATTTTGAAAAAGTAATTGAAATATTCAAAGCAATTTTTTATTCAAACTCTGAGTGCAGATTACATGCAGTTACTTTAAAAAATAATGTTTTTTTAAAACTTTTTTTAGGAATACCAGAAGCTACCCACAATACTCATCGATGAAAATGAATATTTACAGAATATTCAATGTTCCTCCAAGTAAGGAGGGAAAATCAGGACTCCAGGAGATCCCTGTGCTACTCTCCCAACCGAGTCACTGCGACTAAATTTAGTAGATTGACCGAGAGCTTTAGCCAATCTAATAATTAATTATCTTTTTTCGATAATCTGCGGTGTTCCTTTAAAATTTTCTTTAAATGAAATTGTAAAAATTATTTAATAAATTGGTAAGATGGCTTAGAAAATAATTGCTTCTATGTACATTGAACATTATTCGTTTTCATCATAAGTCAATAAAATATATGAAATCATATTTTTTCAAGTATCAAGTACTACTTAAAAATATTGCATCCATACATTCCTTCCTTTCAATCTATTCCTGTAATCATATAGAAATTCGAATTATCAGAAAATAATTATCTTCAATATAAGTAGGCCATGAAAAAATTGACAGTTCAGAAAGGGGAATTTTAAAACTTTGTTTAACACTCTGAAGTATAATGAATGTTAAACAAAGTTTTAAAAGTCCACTTTCTGAACTCTCAATTTTTCATGGCCAACTTATATTGAAGATAATTATTTTCTGATAATTCGAATTCCTATATGATTACAGGAATAGAATTTAAATTTATATTATTTTTCATTTTTATGTTCGATATATATATATACACACACAGTATTTCGTAGTCATATTATATTTTTGTCAAATAAAATTCAAATAAAGTTTATTTTATCTTTTCTAGATTTTTCGATAAAAGAGTCTATTATCTCATATACTGAAAAATTACGAAAATTTTAAATAAGTCGAAAGTTGAATATAATCTGGATAAAATTGGTCATACAAGACTATTTATATAATAACTTAAGAAGAAGGTAATTTAATATTTTATTTTTATTGTTTAAACCGCTTATCACTTTCTATCTTTTTCGCCTATATTTAATTTTTTTTTCTATTTTGCTTGAATAGTTTTTAATATTTAATATAATACAATTTATTTAGTTTTATAAATTGCATAAAACCATAGAAAATGTTATGCATATATTATTTTTAATATACTATTGATCTAAAGAACATAATTAAAATTATTCATAATTAATTACAAATCATTCATACCGGTATATCAAAGGATAATTTACCTACACAATATTATTTAATAACTTATGCTTTAAGATACGGTTAGGGAAGCATTAGAGGACAGGATAGAGAAAGAGATGAGAGATAAACATAAGCCTCTCCTCTATATAGGGCCCATCCTAACTGTACTTAATAGCCCTTCGGTACTTCAAAACCTAGATAAGACACAATCTGGGCTCCGATAGAAATAATAAAAAAAATCCTACACAGTAGCCTATTATTACACACAGATGCCTTGTAATGACCCTCTCTCATGCCACTGGTTTCAATATAACACTGAACAGTGTCCTATAATAAATGGTGAGATGACATATATCTTGTAGATCCCATCTGATTTTATATCTGGCATCTAAAATTTAGATACTATCCTACTCCAACGGATGTGGGACTTATCTGAAACTACTTAGGTTAGTTTTTTCATTCGAGACGACTGTGTATATATAGATTATAAAATAAATAGAAGTATTAAAAATCAGAAAAAAAAATAACATATTGACTGTAGATAATATGGTTGGGAATTTAGTTAGGAACTGCAGTCAAAGTAAAAAAAACAATAATTAAGGTAAACGTACCAGTAATAGACGCTTTAAGAGAAATTTTTAACATTAATGTCAACCACAACTTTAGTTCTGACGGTGGATCTTTGGAATTGGGTTTAATTGAAAGCAAATTTAGTCTTGTAATAATTTCAATTTTCCTAAATAGTCAATTACAGTATTATTCGTGAAGAACCTTAGAAATTCTGACAGCGTATTTTGCAGCAGTAATAGACGCGTAGGGTTTCGGGTCAACAGGTTTTTTATAAAATTAAAAAAATAAATAAATAAATTCTTCAAAGTTTTAAAGGAGGAAATACCCAACTACAGATAAATGAATCGAAATTTCAAACTTATATCATAAATAACAGTGATAAGGAAACATCCCTAAAACAAAGACCCAGCCTTGCTCTATGAAATAATCAACTTAAAAAATCCACCAATCGGCTATTGGGGGGTGATACCACATGAGATTCTGGCATCACCCTCTTAAGTGTTCTAGCTTCAAATTTAATTCTATTTGCACTCTCTTTTGGACATATAAAGTTTATTGATGAGTTAAAAACTGTCTATTAATGGTACAGTGTCTAATGCAGATATGGTATCTATACAGGTGATACCTAACCACCCCTAACCACCCTAACTATTAAACTTTTTTCAATAAAAATCCGAAAGGGAATACGGACATGAAAACTAAAAACGCACAAAATAATGCATAAAGACGCATAATAAATATAGTAATTGATAGAATTTAAAATTGTGGAAATGAAAAAATAATTTTATTCTGGGACTGAAGTCCCCTAAGAATAATAATAACATGACACAAAACATTAGTGCATTAGTTTTGTTTGACAAAATTCAAAGAGGTCATTTGAGTGTTAATTTCAATTTCTATCGTAATCATGCCTGAACAATAGCAAACACATTAACACTAGTACATTTTATATGGTTTACATGTAAACAAAGAGAAGGTAAATAAATAAATAAAATAAAATCAAATGAAACTTGTCGATTAATGGTTAGTGAGCGGTTGTAATTACAGACTCCAATAACTATTACATAGGTAGGGAAGTTTGAAAATGAAATATGTGGTGGAATAAGAGTTGTTTAAGGAGAAATTTAAGGATGAGGATTGCCGTATGGTGATAGGAAAATAATTCCAGGAGCTAGCTGTAGTTGAAGGATGTAGATCTATGAGAAGGGATATATAAATCAATAGGTTGAGATCTGGTATTAAGATAAGTGGATAGAGTATGAGGAGTTCCATGATATAGGGAGGATTTTTGGTTCTTAGGACCTGAAAAAGGAAACCAACAAGAAGGGATTGTCAACGGGAGGAAGGATAGAGAAACTTCAACTCGGTATACCAGTGGTAAATATGAGAACGTCTGGGAATTCCAAAGATGAATCTTATAAAACAGTTCATAAGCCTCTTCAATTGAGAACTGTTTGAATTTAATTAAAATATACACGACTACGAAAAACTTAGGAATCGTACTTAAATGGTATTTTTAACAGCGTACACATTATTTTTGAAAATTTTAATGCATTTGTTGATTAAATTATATAATAAAGACAACATAAAGTCGGAATAAAACTTCAACTAGTTGGTCCGTGCGAATAATTGGCGAAAATTATGTTTAATGAAGAAATGGCTAAATAATATGGAAATAAGTAGATCTTATGTATTATGTAAGTAAGGAATTAATATTTTTTTCTTGGCGATTACAATATTTCATTTAACATAAGAGATAAATATTTGTACAAATTGCTTTGCTAGAATCTATTTTTAAACGCTGACTTAAAAGATAATAAAGGTAATGAAGACAAAATAAATCCTCGATCGATTTTTTAAATTATTAAAAAAAATGTAACAACAAACATATGCCTTTAAGAAGTAAAAATTCAATCAGCCAAGAAAAAATGTGTAGTAGAATAGTAAATGCAATATCTTTAAAGAGGAAGAAAGTATTAAGTATATGAAAATGAATGGACTGTATCTTTGTTAATAATTGTCCAATACTTACGATTTTTTTGTCAAGGAAATTTGCTACAATCAAGGAAAAATGCATACTTTTTGAGTTATTCGCAAATAAAATTTATTTTCCTTCATAACTTTCCTCCCAGAAATTTCGGAGGGATAGGACTATTTTTCGCACGTGAAGGAGGAGAATATCACAAAATGAGTGGTCAATCATTAGATTTGATGAAGACTTGACGATGTTATGGCAAACCGACAAAAAAAAAAACCTTTTAGAAATAATATATAGGATAAGAGCCCAACGGTTACAGATGTTTTTAATAAATATAATATATCAGGCCATCATCAATCGGTTAGGAGGTGTAAAAAAGGAGCTGTCCTAGGATAGACATGTTAGATTTAAAATTCAGTTCCGGACAACTCCGTTTTTGCACCACCAAATCAACTGATGTTTGCCTGAAAATTAAAAAAAAATATCGAATGGTGAATTTGGTTTATACCGGTCTCGGAAATCTCTAGCAAACTCTTTACCTCGGCGTTAGCCACTAATAAACTTGACAAATCTTTCTAAATCAGTACAGCATGTTTCCATTCTTCCAGCCATCCTAAGCAGTAGGAGACCCTAGTCAGCGAGTGGTGTGCTAGATAAGCGGATGGACAGTACGCAGGGAAAGGAATGGTTTGGTAGCACCTGGAAGCTTTCTCTGCAATTTCCACAATCCCAACGGCAAACCCTAATGCCTCTATCATATCGGGTTTAGCCCAGGCTGCCTTATGCAACCATAACCCTTGGGTCGGGCGGCACACCACAAATGGTTCTTACTCCTGCCTTTCTACACCTTTCCAACAATAATAATTCCAGGTAATAAAATCCGTGACGGCAGTATTCCGTTCAAGGTATTTGTTAATTAATCAAATAGATTTAAAGAACTTTCATTAATCACTAAACCCAAACTGTGTTTTACCTCAAGTAGAGGAAGGAAAACTATTTATTTCAAATAACAGTTAAAACTCTTATATCAGTTTAATTAGAGATTGTGAGGTGTATAAAGTATAAGTGAGTTTCAATACGACCAGTGACTATCATCAAACTGCCAAGCGCATGTTCAGTGCGATTATTCCTTAAAGGGAGCATGTATGTATGTACAAGGTATATGAGTATGTACAAGGATGCCTAGAAGGGGGTTTTATGGCGCAAAATTAATATTGGGGGGCACTTTTTGAAGGAGTTTTCAATTTTTGAGAGGGGCAGAATAGGACGTGGTTATGAATTTTTAAAATGAAAAGTTTCAAATCAAATAACTAAGCTACTCATACTGTAAATGCAATGAGAAATGTAGATCTGAACTCTAATGTTCCAACGTATCTTTAAAAGTTTCTTACTTTTAGAAAAAAGGGTTCAAAGGTTAAAAACAACCTTCTAATTAAAAATTCTTCTAAATAAAGAATTCTAATTAAAAATTCGTTTCTAGCCTCAAGATCTTATAATTTTTAATAAAATCGTCATTGACGGTAATCTACCATCAGCAGATATCAAAACGAATGAACGAGGTTGAAAGAAACAGGGTTCCTATCTTTTACAGAATGTTTGGAAATATCTCTTATAAGATAAGAATCCAACTGCCTCAAGACAAGTATGACAACCTTGACCCGATGCTGTCCCAATTTTTGGGACTTGGTCCTTATAAGTCGACGGTTTGGTCCCATAAGGACGCCACCTGCCTCATTGGGACACCGCCTCCGTTGGCGACATCACGTTCCAACGTTGGTCATTAATCAATTTTGTAATGGGTTTTCAACTATTATATAACGAGTATAGATCAAGCACGAAAGGGACAACACTTGCACTTTTAACCTATGGAATGTGAGTCCGGATTTATCTAATTTGAACCTATGAGTAAAAATTACTATAAGAAAAATTCTTTAAATTCAGTATTTCTTTCTTCCATACATGAACAAAACAAACGCTGCGAGCAAGGACGAAAAACAAGACGATGTTTATGACTATTCCATGGAATAGAAACATTCCTAAACAATGATTGAACGAAAAAATCGTCGGCACCATGTAATGAATGTGAATTTGTCCAATGTAAACTTTTGATAATGATTATTCGTTACTACGACATGTAAATATCTAAAAAAAATCTATAAATTTGTAATTCTAATTAATGGTAATTTATACAACAATTGAGTTTTAAATATTTAATTTTGCTAAATACTTTAGATAAATACATTATTTAATGTAATTTTTTATACAGGCAAAGAATGGCTTATATCTTTTGAACGTGTAAAAAAAATTTCTGTAATTATCTCCTTAAATGCATCGAAATATTACAAATCATATTATATTCTAAAAATTGTTAACTAAATGCAAATTTTGGTTTCACAGAGGAGAAGTTCATTTTATTATGGTAGTATAGTCGACTTATTGTAAAAAGTAAGTAAGTACAGTTTTGATACAATCAGGTAAAGTGCATCAAAATTACAAAAAAAAAATTGTAATAAAAAAAAATAAATAAATGAAAATACTTTAGTTTTAAGTGTTAAAACAGAAATTTACGAATTTTATTATTCATATATTATTTTTAAAAATTTAAAGATTTAACGAAGAGAAGAATAGTTGGGGTGTTCAGTCAAAAAAGGAAGGCAAAAAATAAATTATAATATTTATTTTTTACATATGCCGACGTTTCGACCAGAAGTTCAGGCCTTCATCAGGGCTTTCTCCTTAAGTGTCAAGGGGAGAATGTCCTGATGAAAGCCTGAACTTCAGGTCGAAACGTCGGCAAATGTAAAAAATAAATCTTATAATTTATTTTTTGCCTTCCTTTTTTGATTGAACACCCCAACTATTCTTCTCTTCATTATCCACGACAATCAACCAATTACCAATTATTAAAGATTTAACAGTTTTTAAAAATAAAAATACTCTTTTAACTCCTGATTATAACATTTATTTTGCTTATAAAACCATAACTTTTTTGTTTTTAACTAAATCGTGTAATTATTGTGTCGTTTTCAGAAATATATATATATATATATATATTCTTTCTTCCTCACATAAAACATAACAATGAAGCAGGAGAAAAGTATTTTATCTTCAGTAAAAACAGAAATCTGAAAATATAAAAAATATAAAATTTTCAAAAGTAATAAAAGAAATATTTCGAATTGAGAATCCCTTGATTTATTGTTATCTTGATAGCTAAAAGCACAATCGAAAGTTATTAAGGTTAGAAAATAATCTCGATAAAAATAAAAATTTACATTATTATGTATACAAATATCATAAATACAAGAATGTTCAATGATTTTCCAATACCAGTCAGGTATTGAGCAATAGTTGCGTAAGTCGATTTCTTACGACTATACGTTCTTTAGCTTGGAATCTCGCTCAGTTCCATATCTGCAGTGAGTAAAGCTCTCTGGTTATGAATAATAAACAAGGTTGTTAATTACGTTCACTGTTATATAATAATGTATTACCGCAACGCATTCAAGAAAAATACGCTATTTTCCCATGAGAATACCCATTCAGGGAACAGGACACGAAGAGATAATATCATTAGATAACAATAAATATACAATTAACTTTCTTAAATATATGTTATAGCAAAAGAGAAGGCTGAGACTTTGAAAAAACAAAATAAATAAAAAATGACGACGTGATGTTTCAAGGGCGTCCTGGGTAGACAAGAGATGTCAATCATTAAGTAACGAATTAGAACGCGGTTTTAATTGGCCACATCATCACTTCGGGTCATGCTAGGAACAAATATGCTTCAATGAAAAAAATTAATAATATTTATATATATACATATAAACAGGGTTTTTCTGGGTTAAGTGGCCAAACTGCAAAAATGACCTAAAGACCTCAACACAAGAAAAAAGTTACCTCTTTTCCAAGATATGTCCGCAAACGCTTTTTTAAGGAGATATTCACACCTAAAGATTTTCGTTGTTATTATTATATTATTGTTATTAATTATTTACGTTATATGAAATAAATAAAACCTATTTATTTGTTCTAACTACTTTATTAATTAAATGTAAACATTAGCATTCATATTAAATGTTGTTAAAAGTTATTTCCTAGGGCATTAAGACAGGCTGGGCATCTTTCTGTAACATCAGCAGTGGAAGAACGGCACTGGATATGTGTTATTGTTTCACAAGATTCAATTATCCTTCTTCGTAAACAATTAAGGTCATTGACTTGGTCAATCATATCCCATATCCCAATCAATGGATTGGCCGTGCAGAACCAGTGGCTAGGCCTGCGCGCTCTCCAGACATGACACCACTGATTTTTTTTGTTTCAGGGTGACATTAAACAAAAAGTCTATGGAAGTCCAGCCAATGACCTTAATTCCTTACGAAGAAGGATAATTGAATCTTGTGAAACAATAACACATATCCAGTGCCGTTCTCCCACAGCTGATGAAGAATGATACCGAGCTCCTTAATGCTCAAGGAAATCACTTTGAACAACATTTGATATTGATGTTAATGTTTACATTTAATTAATAAAGTAGTTAGAACAAATAAATAGGTTTTATTTATTTCATATAACGTATATAATTCATAACAACGAAAATCTTTAGGTGTGAACATACCTACGGAGAAATTGTTTTTGTTTGTTTTGAAGTCCTTAGTTAATTTTTGCAGTTTTGCTACTTAACTCTGAAACACCGTTTATATATATATGTATCAAAAACTGTTTATCTAGCGTAGTCATAACATTTCATTTCTAAAAAAAAAAACTTGGTATGGTCAAAAATGGTAAGCTTATGATTGTAAAAATTATTTTTAAAAAATTATATGTGTGTGTGTGTGTGTGTGTGTGTGTGTGTGTGTGTGTGGTGTGTGTGTGTGTGTGTGTGTGTGTGTGTGTGTGTGTGTGCATGCTTGCGTCTGTATGTATATTCCAGGTCATGTAGACCTGTAAAAAAGTAAAATAATTTTAAAACGATGACATGAGGAAACAATACTAAATTCGAAGGAAATGAAATTTGGTATTTCCTTATTTTGCTTGATACCCAATCGAGATATTAAGAGGACAGCAACATTTGATGTGGAGTGTGTTTCTTCGGAAATTCTAAAATGAAATAATTAGTCAGATTCAACTTAGTACAGACCCTATATGAAAACTCGTGTGGTAATATTTTTAAATAACTGAAACTTCATATTTATCTAGGATGAAAGAAAATTGTTAGGAATCTCAGTCACGATAATATTTAGTGGGTTAGACGACGTTTCGACCTAAACATGTGGGTCATCATTAGGGCTATCGTTCGGATATCGAGACAAGAACAGAAGTACAAAAACTTTAAAAGTTCTCTTTTCTCTACATAAGAACGATAGCCCTGATGATAAACCACATGTTTCCAAAACGTCGCCTAACCCAATAAATATTATCCTGAATGAAATTCCTGACAATTTCGTTTCATCCTCATAACATTTTTTAAAATTATATACCATATTTTTTTACGTTGGGGCATGTGTTTTCAATGTAGTATTACAAAAAAGAAACTGGTTGAAATCGGTGAACCACAGTAGATTGATGAAGACATACAAATATTACTTTTGGGGAATTTTTTTTTTTTTATTCATTGATATTTACAACTGTATTATAAAAAAAAAAATACAACTAGTAAATGTGCACACAGTAATAATAAAATCACATGAAAACGCTTGTTGAGAAACTACCCATTGGTAGCACTCTAATAATATATTTACATCAGTAGATCACGAGACCATCTTCTTTTAAGACGCCTCGGAGGGTTATCAGGGATCGAGGAGGAAGCAAGGTTTGAAACGAGAGGGTTCCAATAGTTCTGGAGTTATGGAAGGATAGGTATCTGGATTGAGCCCAATCGGAAACATATGGAACATTAAGGTCTTTATGGATGACTTTATTTGTGACAAAGTAAGGAGCGTTGAGGATTTTGGATTGTGAGGACTGGATACGAGAGGAATTCGATGGTTTCTTTTCGGAAATTTAAAACTGCAAGGAGGGAATACCCGTTTACAGGGAGCAAATATAAAATAGCTCTAACGAACGGGATATCGTAACGGGTTTTTAACACTTTTAAAAATTGCAATAACAGGTAAATGCTCCAACAGAAGAACTGGAAACGCCTGCCAGTCTCATTCAGCAATGAAAAAGTTGCAGTTCCACTTCATTTAAAGAAATTTACTGGAGAGTATGCAGCAATTTCAGCTCATTAGCAACAAGGCCGCGGCGCAGCCTATCAGCGAACGGCTAGCCCACTCCAGGAGCTGGAGAAGTGGGTCGTGGTCCCGGATTCCAATCTCGGCAGTGAAGCCACAAAATCACAACTAACGGAAATTTATGTAAAAGGAGAGGAATACAAGGCTGAAAGGATCTTAATTATTACGCATCTGGTATCAAAAACTTAAAAATAAATAACAAAATCAGCCAATTTAGGATTCTGGGTGGATTAATTGATAAGGAATCACTGTTTCTTGATCTGAGGTTAAACAGAATAGGGATGTGGTCATCAACCACGCTCAAGGTCCAAGAAATATTATGTTGTCTGGAAATTAACGCAGACTTACGGTTTAATAAAATATAAATAAATGATAAAAAACAATTTTTACTAATCGAAACACGCTTTATAACTCTCAACACATTTCTCCCAACGTTTTGGTAAATTTTCCATTATCACTATAATATTGATAATTGGAATAATAAATTATCACCAATAAAATGTTTACCTTTCAAAAAGTGGTCCAGATATTTAAAGAAAATGTTAGTCGAGTAGAGTAGTAGAGGAGAGTAGGGCGGAAAAGGTTTGTTTCTGTTCCGGTAAAAATGAGCAGTGGAAACATCTCAACGGAGATTTCTTGGGTGTTGTTGATGAGAAACACACGTTTCAAGCTGATTCCCAAAGTCCACCATGTTTGTTTCTAGGAAAATACACAAATGTATAGTCACCCCATTTCGTGTGTTTTGTGTTTTCAGTTGTTTTAGTTTCTGGTAATTTTGATAAGCTTAAATGCGGTTTAAAATACCTGTAAACGACTACCCAATCACGGTTTTGATAATTCAGGCATAAGGACAGAAAAAACAAAATCACATATATGCATAAAACACATAGTAAAATAAAAAAACACTGACTAGTATCAGCTGTTTCGATATAAACTTTATCAGTTATTGCTACCTCCCATTCCCATCAGTATGTTTTTTAAAGTCTTGGAGAGTTATCTTCGAGTATGATACCTAATTTACTTATTTTAGTATATAGCCTTTAATTTTGTTTTAATTTAGTTAAATTTTGTTTTACATACATCTCAATAATTGTATTTGAACATACGTCTCATACATATATGGTTCTGCAAAAAAGACTCACTTACAAAAACTACAATCTTCTCAGTTCAAAATTTTACGACGAATGATACCCAGCTCCCAGCTTAATAAAGACTTACGACAACCAATTATCGATCAACCCACACGTACTCTTTACTCGCAATTTCATGTTAAACTAAAAGGACACTACAACCGACTTATAACCGAAAGTGCCCATTAGGAGGAGACTGAATAGCAGCTGGACGAGAGATCAGCTTCCTTGATTTAAGAAAGTAAGCAAAGACCAGAAATAGGGGACATGAAGGAATGAAGAGAAAAAAAAAATAACATAAAATAATTTTATTTACACTTAGGTTTTATTTAATTTAAAAACAATTTGTACCATTACAATCTTGTACACATTCAATTCTTCTATTTTTGCGTTTCTTGTTTTCTATCGATGTAGCTAATCTGCACCATACTTATTTTTTTATTTGAAACTGAAAATAGATATTCTATTTAAACCAACACCTCACCGAGACTAAAGGAAGGGGAGACAACCTGCACTAACAATCTCCAAAAAAGGAATACAACTTTTTCGACTAAAGAAATGTGCGAAGAAAGTAGGGAGTGAAGACTTAACACAGAGAGGCCTCCAAAGGAGAAAAGATCAAAACAAGCAGGCAATCAAGGATACCTATCGATGACTTACAAACTACGAAAAGATTTTATATATCGAGTGAAACGGAGAAGGGTCGAATGTATGAAGAATAGCAGCAGGATGATGTCAAACGGAACAAAAATACTACAGCATATTACACAGCATTTCACGATCCGGAGAGAAAATTCATAAACTTTGGCTGAACTACAAGACATCGTCATTAACACATGACAAATGACTAAATAACTAACATTAAATTTAACTTAAGATGATCCATCAAATCATGGCTGGAATGGGATAAAGGAAAGTAACCATATGTTCCGTTTTTTTTTTCTTTTTATATATGTCGAAAAAGTTTTACGTTTTCCCATGAGATGCAGAATACTTAAAACCTCCCCTTATATTTCTCTGCTATATATATATTGTTACTTCCCTATACCACAAGGGAGAAGTAATTTATTTACTGTGGCTTTTAGATCACTTAAAACTGTCTACCATAAACGTTGATATTCCTGTTTTCTTTAATGGGTCAATAATTTAAAAAAAAATTAATTACTCTTTCCTCACTTCCTCATTTTTTTTTAGCTCTAGCTCTCAGAGACTTACGTGGGGGAAGTAACGATGATATGTGTGTTGGACCTTGTTCGATGACACAAATACGAACCGAGAAAAATCACAAGTTCTTTAAAAGGGCAAGGAAGAAGGCCAGCAAGTAATCTTTTTTGAAATAAGTGAAAGCTATATTCGATCTGGCATTGCACGACTCCAGCTTTCAATCTTTCATTTCTTAAAATATCTGAAATTACTACTAGAAAGCGCATGCAACTATATTCATAAATCCTCAGCATATAAAGCATAATTATTTCTGTTTTGTGAAGAACTAACTATTTATTTCAATTTTTCTTTTCATTAATTGAATGAATGACTTATAAATAGCGAACACCTTAAACATATTTATGATAACAATCAATATGAATAAATTTATAATATATTAAAAATATGAATGTGGAGGACAAATATGTTAAGAAAATGTTCGAGATTAACATCATGAAATAAAGAGAAAACTACTTCTTAAGAATGAACATATTTGAATAAGTTGATGAAATAAAGTTTTTAGCAACCTTGTGATTAATAGAATCAGGCTCCAGTTGGATATAAATGGATTCGAATTTTTTAAAATTTTTATTTTCCAACCGTCCTCACTACCTATGCTGATGTGTGTTGTCTGTCAATAATGAAAAACTATTGCATCACAAACCCTGCAGTCACACATTTCAGGCATTGAAAAATGGTGTGCAAATTGGAAAATTAAAATCAATCCAAACAAATCCCAATAAATTACTTTTACCCTTCGACGTAAACCTACAACATCCTGTCCCACTGCATCCTTTCACAATATTCCACTGATCCCTGTCGAACAGATCCGTTACCTAGGACTCCTTCTTGTCAAACGCCTTACCTGGAATCCTCAAACTAGACTTAAAAGACAAGAAATTGCCAACAGATTCCGACTACTACAACACTTACTAGACAAACGCTCTAAACTTCCAATATTCTACAAAAAAACTCATTTACACTACCACCATCAGGCCCATTTAGACATACGGCATAGAGCTTTGGGGCTGTACAAAAACATCAAATTCTTCCTGTATCCAATCCTTACAATCTAAAATCCTCCGTAAAATCTTAAATGCTCCTTATTATGTAACAACATTCCTCTTGTAGAAGACCTGGTCCGAACTAAATATACCTCTTTTCATTTCAAACTCTTTGGCCACCCCAATCCTCTAGTTTGCAGCCTTTCATCCAACACAATTCCTGACAATCCTCCGAGGCTTCTGAAAAGAAAATAGCCAAGGAACCTCCTAAATTAATATATCTTTGAAGTGTTACCAATGGGTAGCTTCTTCACAAGTACCTTCATATAATATATTCCTATAGCAAATTTACTGGTTGCATATATGTTAACAGTTGTAAATTTCAAAATATATTCAATAAATAAATTCAAAATAATAAAAAAATAAAATAAAATTTTTTATTTTATTTTCATAGTTTGTTACTCTGTTCAGAATGAAAGGGTCATCAAAACCAAAAAATATTGGAAAGGAATACATTTATGTACCGGGAGAATAATTTGAAAATAATTAAGTAATCTTAAAATTATTTTTGGTTTCAGAGATACTAAGCATTTGTAGCTGAGCATGTTAAAGGATAGCCCGTATTTTTTTCTTTTTTGATTACACCCTCCTTCGTTATTTTTGGCATACTAGAGGATTGTTCAACGAGTACAACCAAACCTATGCTAACCAGAGTGGGAAAACCGAGATTCATTCCGTGAGGTCAAAAAAAAAATTCCCGTCGCTGCTAGACTCGAGAATGATAAAATGGACAACGCTATAGGATGCTTGGCCTAAAAATTACGCGATTAATTATTCATGAGTCTACCATTGCGCAGGTTCGAATCTAGTCATGGCAGGGGTGAACTTTTTATTTCGTGGAGTACACACAAATTTTCTACTGAGGTTAAAATAGTATTTGGTAGTATCTCTAGAACAACCCTTCGTATATTAGAAATGGCCAGGCAGAGGGTGAAGTGAAAAAAAAAAGTGAAAGAAAGAAAGAATTACAATTGGAAGTTCAACAACAAAAACGATAGGATATTCAGTTTAATCTAAAGGTATTTTAATTATTGTCTGTTTTTAAAACAAAAGTTTGTTTTTATTATTATTATTTTTTTTTTTTTATGATATGGACCTATCTTGAAACATAATGGAGGGAATTGAGATTATTCTACAAAAGAAATTGTAGTAGTTTTTTTAACCTATTTGGTAATAGTAAACATTTAAAATAAACACGATGTAAAGCTTTCGATTCACCAAGGATCAAGGAAGGAACAACGATTCCCTTTGTTTCTGCCAGGAGAGAAAAATAGAAAGAGACAAAAAATTGATGAGGCTTTCCAGTTTATTGTCATCTTGAGTACGACTTTTTCTAAATAATGTCATTCCAGCTTTTTACAAAGGAAACGGTGGCTCCCTTTCCTGGAGTCTCCAGTTTCAATTTCGTTACACAATTGTGGCCTTTGGGGAGGAGAATGGCAAAGAGCATTCGAGAGAATAATGCGAAGAACTATAAAGAACAGAAAGAACTGACACTTCCTCTTCTTGACAAAATTCTTGGAACAAGCTGTTGCATAATCGGGTGGACTAATGACAATAGAGGCCTATTACCATACATAAATCTCAAAGACATTAGTAAACATAATGTCGCATAGGAAGACCTCATGAACCTAACGCGGGATGGTGACCGCATGGGCCTAGTGTGATTTCTAAATTACAGGAAGAGCAACGACCAATTGGATAACGCGGGATGCAACCGGGAACTGGAAATTACTAACAAATTGTTGCACTAACGATGGTTGCAAAACATCCGGTGTTTGACTTTCGAGGGCATACACTGAAATATCACAATAACATTAAGTTTCCCTCTCTCTCTTCTTCCCCTCACCCCCTTCCCCTCCAAAAACAGTAATGATAATAAAATGAAATATGAAGTAGAGAATTAATATAAATCGAATTGTTGAGCTATTTGACATATGAATTTTCCAACGCCTTATATGATTGCAGAAGTCTTGATGCTTCAATTTTTATTTACCAATAATTATTTTTTTAATTTTTGTTATTTAATATTACTTCTTTCGATTCATAAGATGGCACTCAGGATCATTATTTCATAGTTTTTTTTTATAAATAATAATTTTAATATTGTAATAGCATAATGTTAATTACATCAGGAGGAAAATAAAAATAGGTTTTTCGATTACATAGATTTTTCCACATTTCTTGTTACATGTATGTTCCATAAATAATAATTAATAAAGTAAAGAATATTATGATTGTTTAAAAAGATCTCTTATTAACAAACAATTTTGAAAAAAATAATCATTAAAAGAAATTATTCACTTCATATACAAATAACAAAATTGAAATACTACGAAAGAAAAACTTAAAGCATCAGTACTTAAGCAATATAACAATTATTTAAAAGAGGCATATTTTAAATAGAATTTAAATAAAATTAAAATATTTATGGAAAAGTTACAAGGTTAGTAAATGATAATTTGCACATTATTTGCTACGCTGTAGAAAACATTGTTTATACTATATATTGTTGTTGTAAGTCTCAAAATAAGCGTTTATACACACTTTCGTTTTACCTTTTCCCATAACTTAAACAGGCATTTATGGTCAGCCAGTCAACTTGACAAAACTTTTGCAAGTATTTATTTAATCGAATAGCAAATTATTTTAACCTGATGAGCTACAACCGTTCGGAAAAATAAACGGTTAGATAACATCCGGACCAATTCTAACAATGGAGGAATAGTCTTTTAATTTTTTCCACAAAACATACATAACTCGTGACGGATATGATGCAATATTCACAACAAATAATTTAATAACTATTAAATTTAACCAATCTTATATTAGATTTCAAGCATTTAAGTCACAGATCTCCAAACTTTTTTGGCCCGCGGGAATTGAGACCTCATTTAAGTCCCGTGGGTCATGTTTTGCGATTAAAAAAAAGTTTGTTCTGTAAAAGACACTTCAGTAATGAAATGAGCTCTATAAGAGAAACAATTCATGTAATAAATGTTGTAGTAACATTGTGTTTGAATAAATAATAATAAAGCTTAAGGTTAAACCCGAAGGTTCGATGCCGATACTACTAATCGATGTCCACATTTTCGGACGCATGGAAGTTGGTACAACGCATATTAACTTTTTAGGACCTCTTTCATTACTAAGCCCAACTATTTTACATGCCCATTTTATTCGCCTGAACTTAATCATCACAATTAGATTAACCGGATAGTTAGAAAAAGTGAATAATCAATTAAAATTCATATTATGGGTGATAAATATTCAGGACGCAGTCATTATAAATAAAAGATCTGCAACACATTCGAATATTTTCCGCCTCCTGAAACAATAGTCTATAATCATTAAAAATTTGTTTTTCATTTTTCCCATTTCCCCGTCAACTTACATAGGTAACTACTCCTACGTTTATAATATACATATATATATATATATATATATATATATATATATATATATATACATATATATATATAATGTATATATATATATATATATTAAAAATATGTAATCCTTAATGTAACACATATTTCTATTATGTTTAATATTGTTATTTTTAAAATATTGTCCTACGTATCAATTAAATCCATTACAATTGTCTTTATTATTAATATTATTTGGCTAATCATTGAACCTTCGATCAAACTATGTTATATTTATGTTGATTGACACCTCTTGCGTATGTTAATTTCATTACTAGCCAATAGTCACTATTCTATAACCATAAGAGACAATGTAAATGTTGCATAAATCTTGAATATTTAGTCAGCAAATTATTTACATTCTACAAACTTAAATGTTACCTCCCTCCTTCTCCCTCTGACTATGTTTACCTGCCTTTTGCTATCTGAAAAAGGACAACTGGGAAATCCTCCCACGACCCTTTCACTTACCTACCAAATGTGTCAGTACTTGAATATCTTCAGTGCTCGAACCACGATTAGAAAGAGAAAATATTACAATTTTTATAAATGGATTATATACATTATTGTTAGTTTGTATAACTTTCTACATATTTCATCAATCACAATAGTTTATTACCAACCATTATCGGTCGTATAATATATCTCTGATTGTATTTAAAAATTTTCAGCTTGATGATGACCCACCTGTTTGGGTTGAAAGGTCGTCACTAGTAAAAACTTAATAATGACTGCGTCCTGAATATTTATCACCCACGATATGTAGAACAATCAACTAACATAAAAAGTCGACTTCAATAAATTTCATAGTTTTTAAAATTTTATCAAGTAATCAAAGAGAATTTCGTTTGTAGTAGTTTGGAGACCCCTCATCAAGACATCAATAAAACACTTTTAATTCGTGGAAACCATTAAGAAAAGTTTGTTTATTTATTTTTTTTAATGTAAGTGGAACAAATATGACAATTTTTTATGAAATTTGAATGAGCAGGTATGAAACAACCCTCACTAGGAGATAATGTCCTCATTTCCATAATCTAGGTTCCTGAGCAAACACCACATCCCTAGACGCCGTAAACAATACTCCAACACCAAACATTCCGGTAATCCAAGCGGACATTTTTATAACTGTTATCTGTGTCATGAAACCGGGGTTATAAAGATAACAAGGCAATCCAACTCTGTAATTGCCCAATGACTTAAAGGAATTCTGTGAAGCAACGGTCATATTTTGGTTAGCTAACGCTTGTCTCCTCCTTGAGTGACAAGTCGTCTCGACATTTAATTTCTGAATATTCTATAAAAATAATAAAGAAAAAATGTTTTTAGGAATTTTGAAATGAGTATTGTGATTTACTACTTTGCTGAAGTAAAAAATAGAAATAAAATAAAAGAACCTGTACCACAGCAATCCGCAGAGGTTCTTGAATTCAGCACTTTGTAAGGAAGTTCTATTTCTTAGTGAACGAATCTAGTCAGATTTTTTCCATTCTATTAATTATTTAATTAATTGAGGCCACTTTATATAGCCCAATATTTTCCATGGCTTATCTAAAAGAATATCCCGCTAATTTTTTATGAGGTATGATAAACGTAATTATTTATTAATAACTTAAATTAATACTATTTTTATAAGGTGTTATCGAGTATAAAAAGTTATAAACAGCGCAATACTATAAGGGGACAGACACATGAACCTCAAGAACAGCTACGAGAATATTCGGATCGATCAAATAAGATTAACAGGACTCTGGGCAAGGCTATGCCATGGTCAATATTTTGTCTACGAAGTGGAAGAAAAATCCTTATCAAAATAATAAACAAAGCTGGAATCCCAAGAAGAAAAACGAAAGGACGGCCGAAACTTCGGAGGAAGAACCTATTCAATAAAGATGCACAATATATAATATATAACAAGGCACTGAATCTGACAGGCGATCTCTCTTGATCAATAATGAGAAAAATTCATTGAGCAACACCATTCCCTAGTATTATATCGTGGGAATGAACAATTTGTAATGAAAGATTGAAAAATAATAATACTTCTAGGACATGAACTTACAAAATGTTGGTGAATACTGCAGAAAATATGTTTGTTTTTATATGAATGATCCGATCTCTTGTAACCACAAAACAGGCTTACAACTGCCAAAACATTTACAAGTGGGTTAGGGCAGATGTAGCTTATCGTGAGTCACCGATAGAGTAAACCAACACTGATATCGGTTTTCTAGAAGTTTGATTCATAATTTAAATAAATTTAATTCCTAGTAGAGTGGTATAAAAAAAAATCAACTACATACACGCGTACGGGTCGTTACTCCGTGGTACACACCCCTATATATCAAATTATTAACATCCACAGAAAACTTTGTGAATAATTGGGAAAACTTCTCGGAATTGGTGAGTTTTCAATCTGAATATCGGTGAACTTTGTTAATTTAATTACTTACTAAGACTCATGAACACTCAATTGCTTTCTTAAGTCGTAAGATAATTAGATAATAAATTCTAGAAAAAAAGGTGGCCTACAAAAATATTAGGCCGTTTGCCGTGACCTTCATATCCAACAAAATGTCATATAAGCCGAACTGCCCAATATTTTTGTAGGCCTTTTATTTCCGATTTTTGACCAAATTATCTTATGGAAGGGAAATTGGTATTTATGAGTTTTTAGTACCTCATCATTAATTAGTATAATGAGAAAACGCATCATTTCTGAGAATTTAAGTCATTCCCGAAGTTTTAGTCGGATGTTCATAATTTGATGAAAAGAAGTCTATATGACAGACTAAGTCTTTAAAGGGGCATCCTAAAAATCGACGTTTTCATTAGATCTTATTCCTCATTTATATGTATATTGTTAATTTTATTAAAATATATTAAAAACATGAAAGACAGGAGGTAAGCATGGGTGTTAAAATGATTTGAAATTTTACCTTGAAATAAAAATTCATCAAGATGTCCACACAACCATAAGTGTTATAGTTGTTGATGACAGATTACAAAACTATAGTCTGTTAATTGTAGCTGTATCTCGAATTGTTTATTATATTATGGTATCATTACTAAATATTTGATTCTTAAAGTGAAAATAAACTAATATCACACAACTTGATTATTAATTTTAATCGAGGAAGGCGGGTCGGATATACCATAACTCATAACATCTCAAATTTTAACTTCAGCATACTTTTTTTATTAATATCCCCCTCTCATCCCTTTTAGACTATACGGAGTTTTCCCGAGCCAGGGGAGAGAGTGCAGAGGATTAATGGCAGAGTTAAAAAGTCCTCCGGGCACCGGAACGCGAATTCGTAATCAATTGACCATATAGAATTAGTTAATCAACAAATAACAGGAAATGTAAATGTACAGAACATTTACTAAATAAGGATAAGTTTAAACCACTGATACCAACAACAATAACAAAAAAACCTTGGAGAATCGAAGATTCGATAAGTATAGTGACAACAATCACGGTCAACTCTATCAAAATCCACAAGTTAAGCCGAAGTACAATCCTTCAATCTATTTCTCGATTTATCTCTCGGATGTTTATTTGTGGGTTTAGTACAAATTAACTAATAACAGTTTCGTTTACTATAAAATCCAAAAACATTTCCATTTCAAATTTCACGGAATATCACTTCAATTATAAAATTGCTCAATAAATGTATTTGTATTATAACGTGGGTAGAGGTAATGCAAATATATAATAAAATAGATAGTGAGAATTCATTCAGAATAATAAATTATTTTCTTAAGTAGCAATTTTTTTTCTTCTAGTTTGTCAATACTCAAGTTTAATTCACTTTTCTTTTTTGTTAATATTTAATTTATTTTGATTATATTTATTTTTAAAGTTTAGCTAAAACAAGAAGTTTTTCATATATTAATTTATTTACTTGCTAACGTTTCGGAGCTGTATCACCATCATCAGAGCCTCCTCAATATCACAATGAAGTATATCAAAACTAATATGATATTTTATATCTTTTTCCATGACACAACAATAAAAAAAATATTTTAATTTGTAAAAGCAAGGTCTGTAGACATGTTTTTGTTCTGAGCTAAGTTTATTTTATCTGCATTAATCAATTTTATGAAAAATTAAGTTTATAATTGTAAAATCAATTCCAACTTCTGCAGACTAAGACCAAGACCAAGCCCACCTAACTGTTGCAAGACCAAGACCAAGATTGAGTTTGCAAGACCAAGACTCGTCTCGGTCTCGCATTTGGGCAACACTATATATACCTGAAACGTGTAAGCAAGTAAATCATTAGAAGATTTTATTTTCGCTAAACCAAATAAGAAAAATTGCTGCTTGACTTCCTACAAAATTTTAAAAGCATTCCAATTAAAAAAGATTAGAGGAGAGATTGTTATAATGTTATTTTGAAATAATAAATATATTTAAATACTATATTAGTACTTCAAACTGGAATATGTACCCGAAACGTGAAACGTGTAACAAGTAAATTAAGTAAAATATTGAAACATCTTATTTTTGCTAAACCATCCAAGAATTTTTTTTTACAAAATAAAAAACTAATAAAACAAATTAGAGAAAAGATTCTTATAGTGTTATTTTTAAATAATAAATATATTTTAGATTTATTATAATAATTATATAATGATTACAGCTGAAATATAAAAAAAAAAATTAGAAAACGCAGACCAGCTAACTTGAAGAAAATAATATGAGTTAATTTTCAAAAAATAAATCATTGAAAAAGTACAGAAAAAAATGTATATGCATTAATTTTTTATTCTAATTTGACACATTTCGACTTATCAGTTTTTAAATTAAAAAAAAAATCAGGATATTGCCTTATTATGACTAAGGAAAGGAGATTAACCAGTTGTACCCTATACTCTTTTTTATGGATCTAATTTATTTTTCATGAGTTAGAAAGTACATTCCTCAAGCATCTACCCAGTTTTACCTGTCCTCCGATATAATAATTGCGCCTATATTTCGTATTTTTTCCTTTTTCTTTTTTCTTTATATACAACTTATTACTCTTGGCATACTAAAAGATTTCTTACTACTTCAGGCCGTTCAGACACCATCTTTTAGCAATGACCCACGCCCTGGCACAACTCCGTCCCTATTGTGCTTCACTAATCGTGGGGATGTGCTCATCGCACCTGCCGGAGTTAGCTCTTCTTGCTTTCTCTATTAGCCACAATCTCCGGGCGAGTGAAAGGGTTTTATCTTCTAATGACGCTAGGCAAAACTGGCAAAAAATGACATCGGGTAGTTATTAAGAAATTTCCCTCTCTAAAAGCATTCTCAAAAATACGGTACAAGATAATTTTTTCTGTCTGACTTATTTTTTAATTTTGCAATACAAGTATATACAAACCAAAACAACAGAATAAAAGTAATAATAATAAAAACTTGGCCCGACTATAAATAAAGGAAATGTGAAGGTCTCGTCGATATTCTTATGAAGCGTTATGGTAAAGCCCTATTTGTTTACCTGAACTCGGCGAGGTCACTTATAAATCCGAGTTCAATATACAAAATCAAATGTGTGGAGAGCGGTGATGGAGGAAGCGGTGTTTGGACAATGTATGCATTGAGGAAATGGCAGCCATTGTTTGGCAGGAAATCTTTTATACCCCGCCGGCAGTTGTTTGCGGCTCCGACTCCCATAACAAACGCTCGAGCCAATATTCACGGAACCTTTAACAGATCCGACAGAGTGCAATCTGCTTACATTTCCCGGAATATAGTCAAAACAATGGCCGACCAGATATAAACTTTAAAATGAGGTCAAAGGAAAATCACAGAAATATGGGTTAGCTGGCCTTTTATCCATCCAGATTAGATTAGATTATAAGTTTAAATTAATATTATTAATTATCTAAATTCAATTAAATTGTGCCACTATACATAACATGCATTCTCGATGGGCACCAGTGCTGTAACTACGTCATTTGGGACAGAGGGCAGGGAAAATATTTCTCCAAGTAATTGTGGCTCGGGCGAGTTTATTTGACCAAAAACTATTTATTTCAAGTGGAAAAAGTGATACTTTGTCACAATATTAATGCTTATTGTTTTTAATGTTCAGTTGAATACATTCCCAACTGAATATAAATATAAGATTATGATAAGACGTTATAGCTATTAGTGCAGTAGTAGTGTCAGAATTTAATTTTGATTTTTTTTTAACAGTAATTACTCTGAAATAAAAAAAAAAGAAACTATTTAAAATGATTTTGAAGTGGAGCTGTAAGCCCAGTTCTAAAAATAAAAAAATTAATTAGTGGGACAATAATACCGTTTCTAGATGTTTTTAAATTTTTCTTGATATGTGCTTATATTTAGTAGCTACACATGCATTATAATTCAAAAAGAGTACATATTGCGATTGTTTAAGTATTTAGTTTTGATCACCCACAAAAACAAATATGGAACTATATATATATTAGATGCGGCTTTGGTCGATAGAGCAATCTATAGCCCTACGAGTGTAAATATATTTAAATTTTGTAGATATATAGTTTTATATTCTATCTTTAGAATCGTTAATAAATTGTTACTATGTATTAATCGTATTAATACGTTTGTTTCATATTGTTATAAGTTGCATCGGTGAACAGTATTATTTTGAAATTTAAAAATCAAGAGATTTGTCATACTCAAATTATTAAGTATGGTGGTAGATGTAAAATTTTATAGTGTTTTTTTTTTTGCAAGCAAAACTGCGAGTAAGTTTCTAGTTCTAGTTTCACACTAAAATTGCTTTTATGTAAAGATAAAAAATGCACAGAATTTGAACTTAATATAAGCTATAGAACAGAAAATATTTTCTATACAAAATAAATTATTGTTTTTATGATTATTTTATATAAAACTCATATAAATACTTACATGGAGCAAAACAGCATTATATAGCAAAACAGACTAAGAAAATAAAATCAGCCAGGTACCTGAAATAAAATAAATTAATTTAATAAATATGAAATTAACGCAATATAATTTCAATTAAGATAAATAAAACACAAAACTATATTAATTAACTATTCCGACAAAGTCGATTATGACCGAATCCAATTTCAGATAATTATTTTATCAAATCAAGAATATTTCAAAAAACTAAAATACATTTAAAGAATTAAAGTAACAAATTCATTGCAAATAAAATACAAATCAGGCATAAACAAATACGTATGTTCTTTAGAACAATAATTAAATGCTAAGTAACTAAATTTAAATTAATGCGGTCTTAAGTTATTAACAAAGAATTTATAAATATCTATAATTCAAAGAAATATTCAAGAATTAGAGGTACACAAAAAGGCGGAAAAACAACTTTTTTTAAGAGAATGTCAGCTCATTGAATAAATATTCATTCTTTGCAATGCAAATATTTGATACAAGTGATATAAATAGTAAGAGTACAAGGAATGTCGCCATTATTTACAACACATCGTCTGGCAGGAGTTTTACTGCTGTAAAACATTTCTATAAAGTTCTTTTCCTTTAAAAGATTTTATTTAAGAAGGTTTGTGAACATTCAAATGTGTGATGTTTGTACATAACTTTAAATTTTAGATAATTTGAAAGAGTTTTTTTAGACCGAAACGCATTAGGAGTTAATGATCTCCAAGCGGACATATTTTATTTTTGTAGGTGGGAAGTTAGGGGTTCGGTACGTTGCTGAATAATTCGGAATTCGGATGAAATAATAGCGATCCATTTTAATATATTACGGAAGCAGTTTGTATTTTAAAAATACATGAACTGAATCCAGCGACTTTAAACATATTCTTGATCGACCTACTGACGACGAAGAAGGAAAATTAAGGATCATCCTAGACACTAGTCGCAACGCTACTCGGAAACCGTTTCTTCAATCCAATTTGGAATAATGAGAGCTATATACCGTACAAGGCATACTAGTGGCTATTTTTCTTTCCGCGTTTAGGTTAGGTAATAGTCCTATTAAATCCCTTAAATGGGTTGGACAATGGAAAAAAAGAATGCCATTACTGTGACATCTGAAGAGGTTGGTTAACAAAGGCATTAAACTGGTATGTTATAGTTTAACCTGAAGAAATACGGCTGCGTATTATAATTGTAAAGATATAATATAATTAAAAACGATAAAATCTAAAACTAACTAGTAGCAATTAATACATAATGGATCTTAAGTCAGTACGTACTGTTTTTTTTTTTGTTTTTTTTCATAAATAGTTAAAATGAGGATATCTTAAAATTACATTATTCTTTACATATATTTTTTGTATCGATATTAAAATATCATTAGCGAAACCGATGATTAAAAAATGTCGACAAAGCTTCCTCACTATTTATCACGTAAACATGACAATATTTTCGGATTATATATTTATTTTTTAATACATTAGCAATTCTTTAATTATTTATTTGTTATTATTAATAATTAAAACGTAAATTATCTTTACAGGTTTCAGTTATAATTAATACAATTTTCAATTAATTTTGTTTTATGTAGCACAATTTAATTATTTCGCTCAAGTTATTAGTGATAAGTATTTTTAATAAAGAATATCATTAATTTGATAGGTTCTTAGTCATTTATTTAATATTGATCTACTGGTGTCCTTTTCATTTATTTTATTTTTTTATGTAGACGCTAATTAAACAGTTAAATAGAGCTATTTGATTTTTTCTATTTTTTATTTTCCAATTATATAATAAATTGATACTTTTTTTATAAGCAATTTATAATTATTTAATAGTTGTTATTAATTAAGTAAACACTCAAAACTTCAATTCAATGTTAATACTGTCCAGTTCTCTAATTTCAAAAGGTCAAAAATGTGGAGGCATCATATATCGAAATAACGATATATAATTTGGAAAAAAAATCGATACATATACAATACATTTGTGTACGTGCACAATATAGATTTCTTTCCATATATTTGTTAATATATCGATGTTAATGTATTGATATATTTTTTTTTATATTCACGTTCCTACTTCTTATTTATTTCTTTTTTATTTATTCACGATATTAACAACTGTATTAAAGAAATACATCTAGTAAATTTGTATCAATAATAATGATATGAAAACAAACACTTGTTGAGGAAGTTCACAACTAATAATATGTCTACATTAGGAGGTCACGTGAAGAAAAGCAAGGTTAGAAATGAGGGGCTGTGATGATTCTGAAATTTACTATGGAAGGGTAGGTATCCGGATTGGGCCAAATAGGAAACATATGGAACATTAAGGTCGTTATGGATTTTATTTGTAACAAAGTAAGGAGCATTGAGAATTTTACGACGGTTTTCTGATTGGATAGGAAAGAAATTTGATCGTTTAGTGGAGCCCCATAGCTCAACTCCGTAAGTCCAAATAGGCCTTATTATATTCATGTATATGAATCTTTTGTAATTAATTGGAAGTTTAGAGCGCTTGTCTAGTAAGTTCAGAAGTAGTAGTCAGAAACGTCGAGCGGTTTCTTGTTTCAATCTAGTATAAGGATTCCAACCTTAATGTTTGTCCAGGCGCAGGGCAATCTAAAATTAAATTTCAATTAAGTAAGCTCCTGTCTAGAAAATTTCAAGTAACGGAAACTTGAAATTTTTCTGATCAGTCGCCGGGACAATAATAGAAAGAAGCGAATATCGAAATTCCTGGATTCTAAAAATTCTAGATGTTTCTTCAGATTTGTTGCCTAGATATGAAAACCTAAAATGAGGCAATAACAGAAGATCCCAGTATATGATTCAAAACGAAATATCATGACCAAGACCTCAGGATACTCTAGAAAAGAAAGAGAACACCTAAATATAAATAAAAAATAGAAGTGAATTTGGCGAGATAAAATTTACCGCTCAAGACCTTGGGTTCGTAAGTAGAGAAACCTTCCCATTTATAATTTTTTTTTTTTTTTTGGAAAGTTTCATGTTAAAAAGTATCAGCTACAGAGCTTGGTGGAAAGTATTATTCTCGATTCACAGAGAATCCTTCTATCCTTCGATTTTTATTCTCGTTTTTTAATGCTACGAACTGAATCACTCAATAAGACTTCCTTTAGGAACCATTTCATAAGCGGAGGCCATAAAATAAAAATTTCACAATTAATTAAAATTAATGTGTCTTAAAGAATGTTAGGTTATGTATTAGTGTGAATAAATAATTTATAAATAACCGGAATGGTGACCAAGGAGCTGACCCACATATCGTAGGTGTGCCTTATGTAACTGAGTATACTCGTAAATCACAGTTACATAAAAGACCTATCGTCGGGTCTAGTGTTTGTTTTTCATTTATATGTTTATCAAGAAATATTATTTCCTTTTATAAGTTAACATAATAAGGATTATATAATATCGAGAGAGTGCAAAAAATAATGAATCAAAATAAGAGAAAAAATATTTTTGATAAGTTAGCTCTTCTTCAATAAGAGCTCAATGGTGTTTTAATTACAATTATCCCATTTTAAATGTTATTCTATAAAATGTAAACACACATATTTGCTATTTATAAATTCAATGGGACAGAGGGATCTAACTTACAACCATCATCCCTCCTAAAATCAAATATATTTCCTAAGCTAATTCATATTAAATAATACTTGAATTTTATTTCCTTCAACAAGTCTATAATTCAGTTTTTTATTAATTGGCTCAAATTAAGTATTCTCGTACGCTTTGTAATTCCCAAAAAGAAGCGAGTACCTCCCTCCAGATTCGCGCCTCCCGGAAATATTCCCCGTAAAACCTATATGTCTGTATATGAGCTATAAAACATAATGCTCACAGTTCATTTTTAATCAACTACTATAATACAGTTAAAAATTAATTTACTCCTATAAGAATTTATTGTTGCGAGTTGTGGTACTTATTCAAACAGATAACTGTATTATAAAATGAGTTGGGACGAATTTACGCCCCAGCAAGGCACTGAAACCCTCAACTGAACACAAGGCGACTCCCAAACTTGCTCTACCCCTGCTAGGCAAATAAAGTAAAGGAACCCAGCCGAGAAGGGAGTTTCAGACGAGTTGATATAAGACTGCACGCAGTGAGACGGATCGAAACAGCCAAAGAAACAATAGGAGCTGTGAGATAATAGGCAAAAGGTGGAAACATCCGCACAATAGGAACCAATAGCTCGTTAACACAACTATCTTTGCTTGATGTTCTACAAAGGAATGAGATTTGGTTTCTTTTCACGTAACAATGGATGTTCAAACTTACAAATTCAACATACTTCAAATCCTTAATTACCATAATAACAATTTATTTTAGTATTTTATGGAAATCAACATTTAACTTTCGATTCACATTTAACTGATAAAAAAATATAGATTTATTCTTTTTTTAACAAAAAAATGTAGGTAGTATTAACTAAGAGGTGTTTTACACGGTCAAGTTTTCCTAACAAAAGGCTTTGTCCTAGACATTGTGGTTAATTATTTTGCTTTTCAACCACCAGGGGAGATCTTAAAGACACGTTCGAAAACAGGATACGAAAAAGCTTGGTTAGCAAAATTTTCAGCTAGATGTACCAGGAATAAAACCTGAACTTGCAACCTATTTAGAGTATGAAACAAATTTTAAAAATGAATAAATTGCATTTCATACCACTCCAAGAATGGGCTATCTCGTAAATAATAGAAAATATTTAAATAAGAGATAGTAAATCGCAAAACCAACATAAAAATAATAGTATTTCTTGAACACAAGGAGCGCTACTACAGTTTGATCAAAAATTTCCAACACGGATCATATTGGTCCCACGATCAAAGGAAACCTTTTCACACAGTTAAGTTTCTTTTCCAAACCTTTGTATTAGAGATTGTAGTTAATTACTTCTGTTTTCAACCACATTGGGAAATCATTGCAGATCATAAAGATACATTTAAAAGATTAAGTCTATCGAACGAACTCAGGATTATAGTTAACATATTTTTCAGAAAGTTGTGCCAGGAAAGTAACGTGAACTTGCGACTTTACTTCGAGTATGGTTTATTTTATTTTATTTTATTTTTTTCTTCCCTACCTCGCCTTTGAGGCTATACGGGATTTTTACGGGGGGTGAGGGCGGGGAATTTAAAATCCCCTCCGGCACCGGGACGCGAACTCGTACTTTTTATATCATCTCAAATCTCTGTTATCCGGTTGCCAGGCAACTAGCGGTGCTGTGCACACGCTTTAGCCTATTCGGCCACCCCGCCCCCATGGTTTGTTATTCGTGTTAAAAAATGAATATACTAATCAATAACAAATAAGAAAAATTCCAGGATACGCAGCATGTTTTGAAGAATAGTATCATGAACCCACAAGAAGCACTAATATAGTTTGGTCAAATTGGTCAAACACGGACCAAATTGTTCCCACGACCAACGAAACCTTTTTACATAGTTAGGTTCCTGTACCAAAGAGAGTTCATCGAAGAAATTTGTCCGTGTAAATGGCCTTAAGAAAATTTGGCAAACTTCAAACACTTCTCCAGTGAAATTTTACTTTTTCGTATTGTAGCACTTTTCTTCCTTGTCAACAATATACAAATATCCAAGATGGACGTTTGTTTTACAAACAAAAACAATTTGTATCACAAAAGAATCCTCAAATTTTTATTTATGTTTTAGGAAGTTGTAGGATGAAGTTATAAAAACATCCGGCCAACAAGTGGTATTATAAAGGCATATATCGTGTATTGTGTGTTTTTATATATTTTCATTCACCGCTCATGATAGACCTTGAATAACTGCAAAGCATGGCGAAACGAGCTTCCCAAGGCCAGCTAAGAAATTAAAATCGCTCAATTCTGTGCGTTTCGTAATTGTTTAAATCATAAAACACTGAGTGACATTTTTAACTCGGGTTGTAATAATTAGCTTTTTTATGCTGCAATCAGTCAGAAAAAATGCAATCCCGCAACTATACCATTTGTAAAAAGTAATTTCATCTTTATAGTTTTAATAAATTGAGTTGATTTAGAATCAAATTGATTTTTAACGCTTCAATAAAAATTTCTTTAATTGCTATCTGACGTAGGAAATTCAGATTCGTTCTTAGATCAAATTTTCTAAAGGTGAATTGAGCCATTGCGCCATTCATGTACCTTCACCATCGTGCATAAGGCAAATGCCACAGAGGTATAAGGATGAACGGAACAATCGGGAACGACAAAGGTCAAGATTAGCAGAATCCAAACAAATCTCTTCCATCAGGCATGTTGATATGAGATGTACCGTTTGCCGCAGCGAAATTCCAACTACGCGACAACTCCGACGCTTTTGAAACGTTTCTTTTTTTTCCCCCTTTTAAATTAGATGCCTTTCACGGCTACCCCTTGCACCAGCAAATACCAGAGCAATTAAAGCTTGACACATGCTCGGGCCAGTTTTAGCGCGGACTGCATTCCTCATGTCGATTAGGGTCGAGGTTGAGAGCGGGAGATATATTGTGCGAGTGAGCTTGTGCAATCGGATAGGCTTGAGAAATAGGAATAATGGTTTGGCTAGAAACGTTAAGTATCCAACGTAGGTATTGCATTGTCAATATACCCCATGTGAGTTACAATGAAGTTCGTACTTCGAGCGGTCTTCTTTGAACGAGAAATAATCTCTTTCCACTCCGGGGAGATGGGATAGTATAGTAACAATATATGAACTGATATTACCTCATTATGTTCAAGTTAATATTGTAATAAAATACAAAAAAATAACTACTCAATATGATAAACTCAAACCAATCTTACAACAAATGTTCTCTCTACGATTACTGAAAAAAAAATAAGAGCGGAAATTTCAGAAGATAGGATTAACAAGACAAAAACAAGTCAGAAGTATCTTGAAAATGTATGATCCGTTCGAAATAACAAAAATTAATTGATAAGTACACGGGATGGGCTGGAAGGTTTTTTCTATATTTCTAATATTAGAGCATATATCTTAATATTAATACTTCCATTTTGAGGATAAGATCGTTTTATCTAATGCAAAATCACTTTCTCTTGAACCTTGTAGTTCTAATTTTATAACCATTGCTACTACCCATTAACTTAGACTGGACATATCCCATGGTAATGTTCTCCAGAAAAGAGGACGAATAAAGTCCCCTTAGCCACGAGAATGGGAGGTGAAGGGACGGTTTTCTCCAGCCGCTGGAACACAGACCATGTTCGAAGGGAGAGGAGAAACCGCTCCTGAAGGCACTGTGCCACCAGTGAAAGGGACGCTCTCTTGTCCCGGAGTGCTGTGTCCTATCTTTTAGGGAGGAGCGATATTCCAGTAAGGATAGGCAAAGTGGAGTCGGGAAGTGTTGGGAGATCAGAATGTACTCTAACAACGAGTTAAAATATCTAGCTTTCACTAGAGAAAATAACACCAGCGATAACTGTCAGTTACCGACTAGATTCAAGGAAGAGTTTAATACGTTTTCTAAAAGCGAAACCATACTGTAATAGCACAACTATTGCAAAGATATATAATAAACAAATTAAAGCTTATTGTCGATTTGTCTGGTTAACATACAGGCAGGCGTTCCAATAGCAAAACGTACCCAGGTAATACAAAATTTATCAGCCTCTCAACCCCCCTCCCTTCCAATTATTGGCGGGCTTCTATACATCGTAAAATCATATAAAACATTTTAAATAGAAGACAGCTGTGAAATTATAAATATATAAAATAATAAATAATCACACTATGTTAAAAATAACACTCGATATAACAATCACGTCATAGATTTCACTATACAAGGTTTAACTAGTTACTTAGAAAGCAACGACAACTAAATAAATCTGTATCCAGTACCTAAGTATGTTTTTAATAACGACTTTTACGTTGTAATCCAGGCTATTCTTCAACATCATCTAATAGGACCAAAAAGTGAAACGAAAAAAAAATCAATAGATGAGAGAACCTAGCTTTTTCGAAGGACCGAGAAAAAAAAAGCTTCTATATAACAAACTACTATAGCCATTCGTTTCTTCTTAGGTTACTCATCATCTCTGAAGAAATGGGAATGACTAGACTTAATGCAAGCCTACCATAACGAAGATAATTTGTTGAACGATGCATTCTGCTCCTTCATAACTTTAGAAATTATAACGGAAGTTTTTAATGGTGTTCTAGTATGGGGGAATCCAAAAATAAGATAATGGTTGAATTAAACAGAGACGTAAAATGTTCCGAAAATAAAGCCAATTCAGACAAGAGTTGATTTTTATAGATTGTTGATATTGTGTATTTATTATTCATCATACGAATCTTCTTCGTAAGATATCAGCAGTTAAAAAAATTAAGGATGAAAAAAGTATTTCGAGCAAAAGTATAACACTTAACAACATAGTGAATAGTTTACTAAAAAAATAGAGCATGGTCCTAAATAATTTTTGAGTTAGCATGAAAGAATATCAGCTAAAGAAAAAGCAAATACAAAATAACATACTGCTAACCACAATTACTTATTACCCCCACATAAAAAAAAAGTTAGCTGTTAACTTAAACATTCATGTTTTAAAATTTTATATTTTCTGTTTAAACTTGAGTAAAAAAGGAATCAAACTTTTACGAAAGCAAAAATAAAATTAATGAAAAACTGTATCACAACAACTTATTGACCAACAATTTCTGTGTGAATTCGCCATCATAATATTCAATATTATTTTATCACAATATTTATTACAAAAGCTGGGATCCCAATGAATCTTATAAGCAGATTACTTCTAAAAAAAACTATTATTATATTTCATAATGTTTTATTTAGTTCTTTTTATTATAGTCAGTGGCACAGACCCCTTTTTATCAAATTATTAACATCTGCCTGAAACTTCGTAAATAGTTTCATCTCATCTCAATCTACAACTATTTTATTTACAAAAACTCTTGGAATTGGGGCGTTTTCAATCTGGAGGGGGGCAAACTTTGTCTATTTAATTAGGTACTAAAACTCGTAAATACCCATTTGCTTTCTATTGGGATCGTAAGATAAATTGATCACAAAATCGATAAAAAAATGGCCTAAAAAAATATTGTGCCGTTTGTCCTGTATAAACTGCTTATTTTGAAAACTTGGGGGTGTAAGTCATGTCAAACGGCTCAATATTTTTGAAGACCACCTTTTTTCTCGACTTTGTGATCAAATTATCTTACGATCCAAGTAGAAAGCAAATGAGTATTTACGAGTTTTTAGTAGCTAATTAAATAGATAAAGTTCGCCTCCCCTCCAGATTGAAAACGCCCCAATTCCAATAGTTTTCGTAAATGAAATAGTTGTATGTTACGATGAGATAAAACTATTTACCAAGAAATAAACTATTAATCCATTTCTTTAAAAGATTATTCTACTTTCTCAACTGCACTATTCCCCTCCCCCTCTTCATTGTTCCGTTAAGACGATTTATCTGATTCTTACACACGCGTCACGGTCACGATGTAAGTGGTTACTTTCGATTATTTACGAGAAAAGCTCATTACCGTTTTATGCATTGTCGTATTAGATCGACATTTATCTCGAATAAAATCGATTTTATAGCAATTACCATATATTCTACTGGTCGTATTTTATATATCTGTCTTGACTATTATTGTTCTAGAACTCTAATTGCCCGATGGAAAGAGAATACCTGGAACGGAAACTTCTTCACAATAAATGAGCATATTTTCTAAGTTTAAAGGTTTAACGTTAAAGTTTATCGGAAAAAAACATATTTTTATCAAAGGTATTAGAAATTATTTACTAATATATTTGAAATTTAATTTTAATATCAGGTATGAATATTTTTATGTTTTTAATTTACTTATATTTATGTTATTTTATTTTTTTATTGTATATAGTTTTTATTTATTATTATTTAGTTATTATTTTACTTTTGTTAATTTTGTTTCTTTTTTGTGTATACGGTGTGAATGTGTTCATTTATCAATATAATTATTGTCCCTGTGACAGAATATTATATGTATAAATAAATAGATTTAAAAAAAAAAATTAATGTAAAAACTTAGATGAACAGAGACGCTTATAGGAATTGGTATGAAAGGAAGTAAAAAGATAAAAAAAAAATGAGAACATAGAATAAAGTAGGGTATGAAATTATTGAGTCTACGAAGAAGAATATGAAGGGAAGAAGAACCACAGACTAGGACTACCCATGGGATTCTGAAAATAGAGAAACAACCTAGTTTTATTTAAACAAGATAATGGATGCAACTTTAGTTTGTAGACAAACTTTTGATGAGCTTAAACAAGACAATTAGAGAAAATAATACTGTTCAAAAAATATAGCATGAGGACAACAAACCGGAGGTTATCGAACATGGTGCCAGAAGCTGAGCGTCCTTTAGACGAGAGTTGAGCTCTTGTTGGAAAGACCAATCGATGTAAGGAGGAAACGAGGAAAAAGGAGACGAAAAACCAAATGAGATAAGTGAGGGAAGATACACTCCATCAATGAGAACTTCAATGGAACACAAAACAAGAGGAAGATCGGCATAGGTGAAGAGAGGTTTAAAGACTTCCTCCTCACACTGTAGAAGTGGTTCAAGGAGAATTAAATAATGATGATGAAAGAATGACATAGCAACAGAAGAGATGCAGAAGTGAACAAAATTAAATTATTATAGTAATAAAATTATAAAAAAAAGTAATAATGGAGATAAAATTAGAAATCAGTATGTTGAATATTGTTGAACTTTAATGAATTCCATAATAATATGGCAAGAGGTCATAGGTATAAAAAGGATAAAAAGAAATAAGTAATGAGAAAAATTACAGATAATAGATATGAAATTAGTTATGAAGATAATTGGAAAATAGAAAAAGAGTTAAATGAGAGAAAACTAAGGAGAATGTTTTCTAATTATCAATTTTCTAATTACTCCTTTCAATTTATTGTATCCATATTTAAATATCGTTTCTCTTTATAATTCCTTAATATAATTCATTACTGAATCATGGCTCATTTCATCTCTATTATTATTGTTATTATTTATCAACCTCCTTCTTATTTCTGTCATATTTTCACCTTATTTTATCTTGATCTTTAACTACTACATTTTTAGGACAATTTAACATAGTCACAGGAACCATTTTCACCACCATGACCAACAAATAGAAATACTTTTTTAAATAATTATAACATATCAAGAGTTGAATATGAATAATTTCTAAATATATATATATATATATATATATATATATATATATATATATATATATACATATATGCTAAAATACCGCCAGCAACAACAAACCTTTGTAATACAACAGAATAAGAACATGTTTGTTTTGGTAAGAGTTTTGGTGAAAAAACAATAATCAATATTTCAGAATTGGTGGAAAATTAATTTTGTGATTTTGAAAAACTAGTTATATTCAAAATCGCAAACATTATTTTTTATTTCAGTATTTTATCGGTAAAAGAAAAACGGTTATGAGGCAATTTTATAGGCGAACAATTTAATAATATATATAAATTTAAAAAAATAAATAAAAGAAAAGGAAACATTGCTTTATTTAAACTCAATGATGAACTCCGAAAAAAAGAAACTACAATACAACCCACCATATTGATCGATCCATGACAATGTTTATATGATACTGTATTTATATATTAATCAGGCACTTTATATTGTCAGGTTCAGCTTTCTGTTTTATTAACAGAAACACAAAGCTTATTTTAATAATTTAATATATTTTTATTTTGTAATTCTTTATAGTTTTCTTAAAAGTGTATACTGGTCTATCAGTGCAAGTGTTTTGCCATAGTGTTAATAGTTTTGTATATAGTTTCGTTTGTTTTGTATATAGAATGTTTACCTTATATTTTCTTCACATTATTTCTATTTATATTGATTTTATTTTGGCCAGATCATTTAATCTTTTAATTTTGTTCTATTTTGTTATTATCAAGGGACTGTTTCCCAAAATAAAGTTATTTTCTATATATCTTATATTTAAGTCAATTGAGTAATATTTATTCTATAACATATTAAAAAACATATCCTAAAACCTAACTCAGTTAATGATATCCAGATTCCAACTAATAAAATATAATAAATTAAACAGAAATATAAATATTATATATGATTCGATTTATTAAGTTATCCTTATAAATACACTAACTAGGGCATGGACTTTACTCGGAAATTATTCTGTACTTCACGTCTCTGAAACGACTTTTACTTAATCCTGAAATTGAGGTAAAAACTATTAATAAGGCAAATATAATTTAAGTTCTCAGAGATGAAGAACAAAAAAAAAAAAAGATTTCTCAGTAAACGACATTCTTGGACTAGAGGTTTAGACATTTCACAAAAAATGGGAAATCCAATTATCCATCTTAACTAGCAGCGACATTAGACCAAACGTTTTTTCATCATCTCGTTTTACCGAAATGAGATGGACAAAACATCAAAAACAAGAAACAAAACACAAGCATAGAGAAACAATCAATTAAATGTTCGTTTTCCCATACTTTGGTAAATGTCTCAAATGAACCTTTACGTACATGTTTTACTCTAAATATATAAATAAATGTTTTCTTGCCTCTAAAAATTGCATAATTTTCACAATTTTAAGGAGTCGAAGTAGAAGAAATTATTATTGTGACCTAATTTTAACACCTCAAGAATATTTACAAATTGAGAGTACCAGCGTTGAGCAAAGCTATATTTACGTTCGAAAGTCAATATAAAGTGTCAAATATAATCTTATCTAATTCATAATGGTATGTCCAACAGGCGATTTCTGAAGTTAACTTACAACATACGCCATAAGTTTCATATAAAATCAGATTTCTGATTGTATAAGATAAAATACAAAAGTGAGAACGGGTTTGCTGACGATAAGCAAACTAATTACTGAGCAGAGCTTACCCAACGGGAAAGCCGCGATCTCTACTAGAGCCAAGCCGCAGACTGAGTGGGAGTAGTCGGGTGGTTCCCGGAGGAAAATCGATACGACATTTCAAGATCAGCATCTAGGTCCAGACCTCTCCCAACAGACCACACCTTGAACCCACTGATGCTGTATGGGATCCCTTTCTTCTCCGTATTCTCCAGTGATTCTGTTACAGAATAAAACCAAACCAAGCAATCTCGGCAAGAACTTTGGAATAGAACGTGTACTGAACTAAATCCAAACCTCTCCCAACATGCCACACCTTGAACGCAGAATGTTCAATTCATAATGGTATTTCAATGGTATGTTCAATTCTGTTACAGAATAAAACCAAACCAAGCTATCTCGGAAAGAGAACGTGGACCAATCTAGATCCAAACCTCCCCTAACATACTATACCTTGAACCCACTGATGCTGTATGGGCTCCTGCTTTTCTCCGTATTCTGTGATCTATTAACAAAAACGATACCAGACTATCTTGGAAAGAAACTTGGTATACAATACCTATCAATTTGGGGTAGTTTTTTATCAATATCTTTCCTGAAATAACCATATTTCTCAAATTATTCAAAAATCTCTTGTTATCTATTTCCATTTCAAATCCATAAACTCCTTATTGCTTCCTTAATATTCCCTCGCTTCGACTATTGCTGAACGGTGTATGGGGGCGTCTCCGAGGATTTCGAGGCGAAACTAAAACGTTTCATAAATTGCCTTGTACAATTCATCTCTGGAATCCCAAGGGACGCCTCTACTTCCCGTTATTATGATGAGCTGAAGTGGCTTTATCCTTCCTACCGACGTAGTATTTCCTAGCATTCTTCCTCTTCTAAGCCATCCAACCCCGCGGTCCATCGTACATCTAGGAGCTCCTTCAATTCAAATCCTCTGTCCATTCTCGCAAAACCCGTTCCCGGTCCTCAGATTTGTATACAAGATACAACCGAGCTTTCGACAAATCTTTCATTATTCGATCCACATCTCTTTGGAATTCTAACCCATCCGACATCCGTCGCTCCAATACCTTCTCCATCTTTAAATCCCACCTGTTCAATCACCTCTTATCCATTTATTTAAATGAAGATTAAAGGTAAATATTATTCTTTCCTTTTATTTATTCATTATATAAATCAGTTTATTTTGTAATAATAGTGTGAGGCTCCAAAGCCAAGGTTTTTATTCCTGTACATTATAGAATAAATAAAGCATTATTATTACCCTCAAACAGTTCCTGTGATTCTATGCTCCTAAAAACGTGACAGCTTCTAGTTTCCATTCTTATTTTTCCCACTTCCATTATGACTGCCTTGTATACGGTGGACTTCCTTGTTTTATTCCATGTTGTGTTGTAGAATTCTTGATTGTTTTATTGGATTCATCTTTGGAGTCCTTAAGTGCTTCCATGTCATCGGTAAGTATACCAAGTTGAAGTGGCTCTATACAGTTTTTCTAGGTGTATTCCTTCTCCAAATCTTTACAACCATAAAACCTACTTACCGTCTTGATTTGATTATTCTTTGTTCTTTTAGCCATTCTCTAAACACAAGATCTATATTGCTTCTCATAAAACTGCTGCCTTAAAAAAATCTTTATAATGCCTGTTACCTCCTGTTGGGATTCTTTGCCCACCTACATACGCAAAACCTCTTCTTCAAATTCTTTTAAGCACCAATTATTCATCTATCTCCTCAGCAATCAATCTTCCGAATATATATAAGTGTAATGCAAATTTTCGTATTTAAGTGTTGTCAGCCTCAATTTACTGTTATTTCACAATAATGTAAACATGGGTATATTTATTTAACTAAAATGTTATTATTTTATTTATTCTCATCCTTTATATTGATTCTAAGGCTATATCTCTTTGAAATTTAATTATTTCTTGTCATTTTGAAACTTGTATTGTTTGTTGTTATAATTCTGAGACAACTAAATGTCCTAAAATAAAATTTATTTTTGTTCTTCTTCAAACAATATAGGCCCAAATCTCCCCCAACATACCACAACTTGAACCCAATGATGTAGAGTATGGGATCCTTCTTCTCCCCAATTCTCAAGTGATTTTGTAATAGACTGTAATCAAACCAGGATAGAACATTGGTAGGCAACGTATGGGGTTTCACGAAAGCCGATCCTTTGAGCTGAGAAACCAAGACCTCAGTTGAATCATGTTGGGGTCGGTCGTTAACGGTTCAAGCAATTAGACATAATTTGTACTAATTAAATTCTAACTGTGGTCAGACTGATACCCAAGAACTTGTAAGATGAATATAAATTATTAAGAAATTTAAAATTTAAAACTCTGTAAAATTGAAATATTCATTTTTTATATATTCTTTTAATTCCATTTATCAAGAAACACGCGCAGGAAATAATGTCAACTCTTGCAAATTATTTTTGTCTATAATTCGATATCAGTTATAAGGTCTTCTAAGTTAATAGCTTATTTTATAATCCGAAGAGTCCATTAAAGGTAACGAACGGAATTAATAGCAGATTAATTTTCATGGGAGAGGGAGATCCAGCCCGAAAGCTATATATGTGTGTGTGTGTGTGTGTGTGTGTGTGTGTGTGTGTGTGTGTGTGCGTGCGTGCGTGCGTGCGTGCGTGCGTGCGTGCGTGCGTGCGTGCGTGCGTGCGTGTGTGTACGAAAATCACTTAAATAGAAAACAAAAACTAACTATCTATATGGAACTATGGATGAAATGATTCTTGTAGCCCAATTGAAAAATATATTTATACAATTTAACTAAACGAACAATAATATTAAATTTGTATTTATTTATTTACTAATATAATATTCTGTCACTTGTTTATCGGTACGCCATATCTTCGTCAATTGTTTATCAAATCCAATGATTGATCCTTCATTGAGATCTTCTTCTCCTTCAGATGAGAAAAGTTGTCACATCCCTCCGAAATTTTAGGAAAAATAGTTATCAGGGAAAAGAAACTTTGTTTTCGAATTACTCAAAAAGTATACATTTCTCATTGTCCCGTTGTTTATATGAAAGATGAAATTTCCTACATAACTATTCTTTTGTACAATTTTGTTATTGTAAAGGGACTTAGACCCAGAATAAAGTTTTTTTTCTATCTATCTATCTAAACCAAAACAAACAAAACAATGCAATGGGACAATGTTTAGCAAAGATACTGTCTATAGTAATATACACTGGTTTTCTTTATTATCATGAATGAAATAATGTGATTTAACTGAGAAAAAGAAAATCATTTCATGCGTGATGAATAGTCAGGACGCAGTCATTATAAACATTTTTATTTATTTGTGCCAACGTTTCAACCCAAACATGTGGGCCATCTTCAGGGCATGGTTCGAGCACTGAAGGCTTTCAAGTACTCTATCATACTCTCATTTCATTTATCTCATATATGTATTTCACTAACTTATTTATATCTTATATAAGTCTTCCAGCTGACAGAATCACTAGCTTCAATTTCAACATTTTTGAGTAAGGTCATTTAGTGATATTTCTAGTTGGAAAATTTATAATATCAATTATTTGCAATATACTCTAATATAAATGTTTTATAGTATATGAAAATTTATAATATACTCACTGAGTTTCAATAGAAATATCACTAAAATTAATGATAAAAAATGTTGAAATCGGAGTTAGTCATTCTGTCAACTGAAAGGGTCATGTCCTCCGTTGACTGAACAACATACTATGGGAATTATTCGCACGGGCCAACTAGTTTTACTAATAAATGAATCTTGCTTAATACATATTTCCGTCTCAGCTAAAAACGAAAATGTATTTCATAATAAATGATCCAATTCTTGTTTCATCTACAACATACAACGGCTACAAGATGTCCATTGGAAGAGATAGAACAGAAAGGGGTAGGACAAGAGATAAGTAGGCAAATTACCTCTCTCCTCCTCCCCCTCCCACAATAATGAGGCAGATGATTCAGAGGAGGTGGGACTTGGACCGGTTCTCTGTTGCTGGACTCCTACGCCACAAGAGACAGCTGCCTCTACGCCACTTCCTATTCATCGGATCTTCTTCAGAGTCGATCGGATCTGCGCAGTTGAACCCACATCCAACGTTCGGGGTCGAGAACCGATTGTTTAGGCTGCGCCCACATTGGATCTAATGTTTTGGCTCTGACACAAAGCAGGGAAAGTTTGCAGTTTTGCCTCATTAAAAAAAAGAACAGAAAACAGGTGTACGTTTTTACATATTCCATAGGATACTTTCAACTGACATAATTTTCAAATTCAAAGCTCGAAAAAAAAATCTGTTCATTAGTTAACGGTTGGATTTTATGATGAATGACACATTACATTATGAAAGTATATAATATCACATAACGGCATAATTCTCCAAAATAAGTCTTTGGGCCCGATCCAATTATTTTGAACAAGAATTTTAATAACATGAATTCGTCACATATGACCATGATGAATGCATAAAAGTATAAAAATATATAAATGTGGCAAAAGTATATATAAATACATAAGTATACGTATATGTATACATGATAGTAAAATTTTCTCCATACTTCAGAGGTTTAATTTAATAAAAAACGCAGCAAATTATTTCACAATGGTTTATTATTTCCAAACAATTATACATCTAAAGTAACATTAATTTCCTATTACAAAGAAAAATAAATAAAAGGTGATTCCAATAATTGGACTAAACTTTTTTTATTAATCATTAAGTAATATGCTAAAAAAAAAAAAAAGCATTACTTCAGTAACAAATTCAAAATTTAAAAACAAAATAAAGGATAAAACAGAGTAGAACATATTAAACCAAACCCTCCTAATTGTCCGATTTTAACGAATTTTTTTTTTTTTTTTTTAGGAAATTTCGTATTTCGTAAGGAAATTTGAATTTTTCGGTCCATTACAATAGTGGATTATTGAAAATAATAAACCAAAAATATTTAAAAATCGCGATATCTCTACTTTGATTTCGATGAAATTTCCTTCATTTTTTAGGAAATTTAAATACCTTTGAAACATCTCATCACAATATCTACAAAAAAGTGTAAACTTTTTGAGTTATTCGGAATTTAATTTTACCATTCGTCGTAACTTTTTTTCCAGCTTCTTTTAGTTGAAGTATGTCATATAGATAAATTTAAAGGCCGTCGAGAAAATGACTTAGCGAAGTTTCATTGAAATCTGTACATTCGTTTAGGAGATACAGTCTATAGCAAGGCAGGTTTTTCGGCAGCCATTTTGAAAGTAAAAGGCGGAGAGTAATGTCGATGAAGGAGGATCATCCTCTCGGGTGACCTCTGATTTTATTTCAAAATTTGAAAAAAAAATCGGTCCAGTAGTTTTGGAGAAAATGCGCGGACGGCAGGCGGACAAAAAAATTTTTATTCGTTTTTCGAATTCTACGCATCCTGAAACGTGAAACCTCAAATTTTGAGAGGGGATTAAGTATTTGAATTTTTTGGTTGAACACAATGGTTGATTATTGAAAATAATAAACCAAAAACACTTAATTTTATAGTGTTATCGTTTCGTGGAAACTTTGTCCCCCTCCTAAGCATATAATTTCTAAAGTATTTGGATAATCTTGAAGATTAATTGGATAGTGATTGTTTTATTGAACTAGACATATGGACAAGAAAATAATTAACGAAGAAAGATCAATGTTTTTTTTTCTCCCCTTCCTCGTCTAATAAATCGTTTTCTTGACAAACAATTAACACTTAACATTTAATAGCTTCATATGTGCTAAAATTTAAAAATAATACATACTGTGATTGATAAATTTTTCTATGATCACTTACAGAAACGAACATGGACCAATGAAAAACCTGCAGTGAGTTCCAATGATTGTCGAAAAAGGAGAATTATTTAAGAATTTTAAGACGAAACGAAGATAGGTTAAAAGTTATCTGTTTTGACTTCAGTCTTATGTGTGGAAATCTTCTAAACATGACCTCATTGTAATGTTTCTTCTCTGATAAGAATTTTATTCTCTTTTTGAATTTAGGGTATCGGCTTGTTGTCAAACTGCATACAATCGATGGAACAGTTGATCGAAGTAATCTAAAAGACAGTCAGGATAGCGGTCTAAATTAACTGAAATACAATATAAAGTTAGTCGATCAACTTTCGCGCAGTGGGACGAGCAAGGGAAAACTCGCGACATCGGCTGTATATTTTATTGAACTTTTAAAGAAAAACAGCGAAAAATGTACATTCTGCCAACTGAAAATATTCTCAAGCACTTAAGCAGTTCTAGCAGCCTTAAAAAAAATAATAATAAAAAAAACAGATTTCGTGAATCTTTCAATTTTCCCTTAGTCGTCCGTCCTACTCTGCGGCGTTTTGATCCAATTTAAGTAAGGAGTTAGTTATGCATACAAGAACTATATTAATAGATAAAACGAAAGTACAAAAAATATAAAATAAAATGCAAGAGCATTATCTTTCTCATTGGCTTTAAAAACGTTTTCAGTGCACACACCTCAAAGAAGAATAAAAATGATTATAAAAAAGGAAGCAACATTGTATGCGAGCCTTCGCTATGGCGATCCAAAGAGACAAAAACCTCCTCAAGAGCGGGGATGAAAGTCGGCAAATAAAGAAAAGTAAAAGAAAAGAAAACCTCTAGCTAATGAGAAAGGAAAACTCAGGCACAGAAAAAGTATATTAAAATATTCCAAGCATCGCCAAGGTTATTCAAACAAGGTTAGGTCTTTGTTATCGGGATTATTTAAACGGGCTTTTAAGGAGTCCTTTAAAGTGAACTTTATTTTTAAAAACCCTCTTTTCAACAATATAATTAACAATTGAATTTTTTCTATTTTGTTTAACGGAAAGGAATTCGTTTAAGATCCGCTTCACCCGAGAGGAGATGGTTAATGCGAAAAACTGGTTTCAAATCCACTCCACCAAATTAACAACAGAAGCGATTCATAATTTATAATTGAAAGAATCATGATGAAAATCTCAAAAGACAAAAATATATAATATCCAGTTACACTCAAAACGAGATTTATTTTATTCATTAATTGAGTAACATAATTATTATATCCATTAAGAAATGGAATAAAAGGAACCAGAACTTTCAGTAAAAATAACAAGGAATTATAAGTGATAATTTCATATATACTATATTTTATTTTTACGGATCTACGGTGTTCTTTCTCGAAATTAATGACATTTTTCAAGATTGATCTCCAAAAAAAAAATAAATAAATAAAAAAGTGATAAATATGTGAAATTTAAAAAAACGTATTTCTCACTTCCGAAACAATTAACAGATAATTGAGATATAGACAAATAGGATGAATATTTTCTGAAAGCTCATACAATTTTATAGGCTGCTGATTTCAACTTTTCTCAGAGTGAAACTAAATGACTTCATACAAAAAAAAATAAAAATAAATAATATTAAAAAAGCACCAAAAATCTCCAAGATAGAGAAGAAATGATGGTATTGTAAAATAATTCTAAAATATTGTTGCACCCAAGAATAATACTTCACTAGGTAAAAAGTTGGTAAAAATTGCAATGTTGATACATACATTAATACAGATGCGACACGCAATTTTGACAAAATATAATCAGTTTATAATTTATATGAATTATTAATTTAGGTTTCATTTCATTTGGAATGGATAAGGTAACATAGTATATTTGAAAGTACAAGAAAAAACGATAATTATATGACTAGCCATATACGATATTTGTTTGAAAATAAAAACACTGTCCCTAACCAATCATAAAAAACCAACCAATCATCTCCGATTCGACAAAAAATAAAACAAAAATCTACAGAATAATAAATTTGTTAAACCACAGTTAAATATTTTTTTAAATAAAGAACAAAGTTATATACCTATTAAGGGCCAAGCAATGGACGTAAAGAAATATTTTAACCACTGAAGAGCAATTTGGTGTCCTATTATATTTTTTATTATTTTTTTGGGCAGGGGGCTTTTTATTTGTTCACAGTAATTAAAAGATATCAAGAGAACCAGAAACTTTTACCACAAAGCTGATTTTTCTTAACTATATTTTATTCCAGATAAGAAAAAATAATTCTTAGCAGAGAAAAATAACAGACAACTATAGTAACACGTCATGGTAATTCACGAGATATTTTTATGATTTTGAAAGAACCCAAGAAGAAAGGGGACTACACAGATGGCGGACAATAAAGATTTTAAAACGGAGTGTAAAGCAGTAAAAAAAAACTTATCAACAGGTCCTTGACATGCAAAATGTGAAGCCTGTCTGTAGTGTTATCAGCTAACTGCAAACGGCTTACGAGGTCTTAATGTTTCTTAAAAATAAAATCAACTAGATAGATTAACTAGATTTAAGTATATGATATTTAATGCAGTTATATATATATATATATATATATATATATATATATATATATAAATCTATTTAAACATTAGGATGAGAAATCCAGTGATGATTAAAATACATTTACTTCTTGATTTCCTTGATATTAATTTCCTCAAGCACACAATGTTGCACGGAATTTAATTAAAACATCGTGATTATATTGCACAAAGCTCATCCTATCTTATCACTCCAGTCAAATATTTGTGAATGGAAAACGAGCGGACCTAATAGGGTAACGGTATTGATAACGTTTATCACCAGATTGATAAAACGTGGATGGTTTATTAAAGACCGACCATAAATTGATACCACATTATCACATTATTTTTTTATTAGCACTTGGATTTTGTTTTAAGGTTTTAGACTTTCATTTAAATAATCACATATGAATATAAAGGATCTAAAAAATTGTTACTTTCCTGCATAAATTTAATTTACAATGTATTTCGATATTTCAATCATTATTTTTATTTTCCTATCTTTAATTTGTTTTTATTTCATTTTTATATTAGCACCTGTCACTGATAACAGTGACAAAGCAAATGTGACGACATACAATCACAAGCAAATGAAATTTAAGGATCGAGAACGGATAGAACCCAAAACAGATCTCTCATCCAGCTCCTTTTCAGTCGCTTTCAGGTAGATATGTCAGCCGTAGTCATGTCTGTTTATAAGTCTGTTGTTGTGTCTGTATAGTTTATTATAAAATCCGAAAATAATAGTACGTGTTTTTTGGTCGATAGTTGGTTGCTGTAAATAGAGCTTTGTTATTTACGTACCAGACATCGTCTACTATTAATCTTAAGACTTAAAGAGGCATTGAAGCTAACGTAACCGTATGTTAGGACAACAGACATGCTTAGGAATTAGGAGAGAACAGTGGAAAAATGGAATGATAGGAAACAACACTTTCAGTGAAAATAACACAGGAATTATAAGTAATAATTTCAATTTTTATAAATTTCATTTATTTTTACGGATCTACGGTGCTCATTCTCGAAATTAATGACATTTTACAAAATTGACGAACGAAAAAAAATAAATAAAAAAGTGATAAATATGTGAAATTCCGAAAAACGTATTTCTCATTTCCGAAACAATCAACAGATAATTGAGATGTGGACAAATAGAATGATTATTTTCCGAAAGCTCATACAATTTTATAGGGTGCTGATTTGAACTTTTCTCAAAGTGAAACTAAATGACTTACAAAAAAAAAACAATAAAAAAGCAGCAAAAGTCTCCAAGAGAAGAAATTATGGTACTGTAAAATAATTCTAAAATAGTGTTGCATACTTACACTTTACTAGGTAAAAAGTTGGTAAAAATTGCAATGTTAATACATACATTTATACATATTATTTAATATATGTGGTAGAAATTAAAATAAAAGAAGAAAAATAAATTAAATATAAAAAAAGGTGTAGAAGAAATTCTGATTAGTTATAAATAGATAAAATAGATATTTTTTTTAATTAGAACTCTCAAATTTTATACTTTACGATTTGTTTTTATGAACTAAACAATTAAAGAGCAACTGAAAAATATTTTTAACTTTAATTAAATAATATGAATTGTCATTTTTAACAATCACTTTGTGTCCCATAAGCAGATCCCTAAAATTGGAAATTCTTTGATTAATAATTAAGTATGTCAAAAAACTCGCAGAATTACATATTTTTTTTTAAATTGAAGTGATATATAATTATAATTTTTATTACATTCTCATTGGTTAACATAAAATACAAAAAATAATGAAATTTCAAATTAAAAAAAATATAATAAACACTTAATGAATAACACGACATCCAGATAGGCAAAGAAACCCAGTAGACAGAAATGTTGCCAAGTAGGCACTAACCAACCAGATCCACAGAGGTTCCAACACATTTCTCTTTTCATTCAAGGATCCACGATAAGAAGTTAAGAGTTTCGTAATTTCGACAGGGCACGTAAAGAGAAACATGCAAAATACAGTTTCACTTGGCTATCCAATGGAATACCGATGATGGACTTTCTTCCAAGTTTCGAGGATTGCAAAAGAATAGCCTCGGAAACTAATTTATATTGCTGAAGCGTAAATGTACCGTTGTAGCATTGCGATTCCGTAAGTTCAGTATGTTTTCGTGAAGGCATCACATTACCAAGTCCAACATTCCATACCCTGTTTTTTAAAAGCTCACAAAATTATTTTTTCTTCTACAACTAATAAATATGAGACTTTTCTATTCTCCATCTAAGTTTTCTTACCTTTACTTATCAAAGTGAAAATTGACTTATAAAGAAGAATTTATGATTATGATATGAGAGGTTATGGTTGATATGTATAATATATTAAAGCCAACTCCATTGTTATATGACAAAAACGTTATTAAAGCAATGTAAAACTAAATAAAGAGGAAATACAAAAAAAATTCGCACCTTCTGTATTCGCTCCTCCATCAGCTGAAGCCGAAAGGAAACGTAACAGTGGAATTAGAATTATTTAAACAAAATTATTTGTGTACCATAGTATTTTAGTGCATTTATAACAGATAAAGAGTCATTAATAATAGACTTTTTTGAATGCTCGAGAGCTTGCATTATAATGGAGTATGGTAGGTCATAACCAAAGAATAATAAGCGAACAAGCAAAATTCATAAAGCAGAGATGGGCAAATGACTACTATGAGTACAGAGTATTTTACTCAAATTGAATCACTATTGAGAATTCAATCACCACTTCAATTAATCACTTGACATCAAATGAAGCAGTGGTCGAATTCTTTAGTACAAAAAACCCATTATTTGAGTAAAATATTTGGTATTCACAGTAGCATCAGCCCATCTCTGTCGTAGATGTATTCGGTGGACTGGTCATATTGCAAGAATGAAACCAGATCAGATACCTTGGAGTATCATAGACAAATAAATATATGGTATCTGAAGAGTGGGAAGACAGATTACGAACACAGGCAAATCTATCTGTTTCGGGTTTGAACTCCTTCCTCTCTCCCCCAAGGTAAAATATAACCATGTCCTATGGAAAAAAATCCCCAAAAGTATTATTGTTCAAGTAATTATATTCAAATAGAATTTCAAGGATCACTTTTTTTTTTTTGTCCTCCCCTTCCTCGCCTTTTAAGCTATAAAAGGATTTCCCGAGCCAGTAGGGGAGGACGGAGGATTAATGCCTGAGTTAATAGCCCTCTGGCACTGGGACGTATTCTCGGTATTATTTTATCATATTATCTCCGAACTGGGTTGCGAGGAAAAGGAAGGTGCTGGTGAGCACACGCATTAGCCCGCTCGGACCTTCAAGAATCACTTAAACACCATTTCATTTAAGTAGTTAGTTTATTTTTCTTCCAAAATAATTATCGTAATATTTATAAACGCTTTCGTGCTGAAGCCCCCCTCCAAAATTAAATTAAGTCCCGCTACTGCTTGCGATGGATGGATCATGCGTCCAACATCGATCTTGAGAGGTCATGGCTGGAGGGGCAACAAAAAGAAATGATTGGCAAACCAAATTGCAGCGGGTCTAGACTCCCCAAGAGTTGTAGAGCGACATAAGAAAAAGTAGAACAAATGTAAGGTTTTCGTCATTAATCGAATTACGGCGTAATAAATTAAATTACAAATTAACGTGAAAGTAGGATAGCTACACCTTTAGTCAAAAGGATCTGGAAATAACAGGTGCACCTACTCGAACAATTAATTAAGCCAACTCAACTGAATTTCATAATCAACAAGTCCGTAGCCAGTTAATTATACCTAGCTGCCGTTGCAAAACTGACAACGGTTGTAGGCATTCCGTTTCCTTGCAAGAACCGACCATATTCCTTGTTAGTTTACTGCAGGCCTGATAACATCACGTATCCCTTTAATTAAACCAAGTTAAAACAAGAGAGGAAAAAAAAAAACAGGTCAAGTAAATTCGAGCGATAATTATGTAAGACTGTTTACCACGATGTCTATCTAAATGAAATCAGGTTTATTAATTGAGAACAAAAACTTTACAATTAATTATATAATCTTTGAAAATGTTTGAAGATCCCATATTAAAAAAATATATTAAGAAAACTAAAAAATTAATATGTATTAATTAATGTTTATTTCTTGTTTTAGTTAGAGAGTGGGGTATCCCAATTGATAGGACACTGACTTCCTATGCTTAGGATCTCGAGTTCTGATCAGGTTGTGGCTGGTAATTATTTATTCTGATACACCAGCCGAGGATCGAAACTGAGATCAGGAGAGACTCATGAAGAACACCTAAGCTTTATAAATTGGATACTCTCAATTAATAATTAATTAAGGGAGAAAACCTGGCAGTTGAGCCATCCCTCAACCAGATCACCTCCCTCCACTACCGTCGGCCTTCCTTACCAAGTGCTGAATCCAAGACTTCCATGGGTTCAAATGGTACAGGTTTTTTTTTTGTAGTTATGCTGAATTTGGAATTGAACATTTTTATAGAAACTATTATAAATTTGTTAATTACTTAACTGAATTACTTCTTCATTTTTATAGCCATTACGTTTAGACAAATACTAACAACTAATTTCTGAAAGGAAAAAAAAAAAATAGTAATAATAGGAAGCTCAGAGAGACAATATATCTGCCGAAATATTCTGAAGTGGCAAACGTGAGACGCATCAAAAACATCCTTAATAAGAAAACGGGAACACATAATTAATATGACATCTAAACAAAGTCGAGAGTTCGAACCTTGAGAAATATCGGCATATAGAAAAGACACTAATACTCGACTGCATAATAAATGAAAAAGAAAAAAAAAACACTTCATGTTCAAGGTAAACGTTGATAATAAAAATAAACGACTATAAAAATAAAAATATTGCATAATTGTCTGCCTGCCTTCTTGATCGCTGACTCAGTGATTCATGCACGGCCAAGGCCTGACTAAACGCCCCACCTTTTAATACCCAGTTTCCGATCGGTCCTTGAAGAAATGGATCATTAATGCAAATTATTCAGTTACGGCGAAGTCAGATGCATATGATTTGCCAAGCGAATAAACATTGCATTTAATGGACGAATGATTATTTTCTTAAACCAACGTAAAAAACATTTATGGCATTAAATAAACGAATAAAAAATGTAAAATGTAAATAAAAATGTAATTTATCACGTATAAATGCAACTAATAGAAAACGCAGAGCGATTTAATAGTCGTATAACTGTTAATGGCGAGCGTTTTAATATTGCACGAAATCAATCGATCTTTTGATGAGCTTCAAAACGGGATGGTTCTGTAAAATATTAGTCCGTGGTACAGACCTCTTTTTGTCGAATTATTATTTTTATTTTATCGAAATATTATCTTGGGTGTAGGTCACGCAAACAACCCAATACTTTTAAACGCCACATTTTCTCTCGATTTTGTTCTCAAATTATCTTACGATTGAAGTGAGAAGCAAATAGGTATTTACAAGTTTTTAGTACCCAATTGAATAGATAAAGTTTGCCGATCTCCAGATTGAAAATACCCCAAAGCCGAGAATTTTCATAAATAAAATGGTTGTAGTTTACGATACGAAGAAGCTATTTATTTACGAAGCTTCAGACAGTCACTAGCGGATCCAGGATTTAATTTTTTTGGGGGGGGCTTCATAAAAATAACGATAATTACTTTGGAAAAAAAGAAAGACTCTAACTACCTGTATGAAATGTTGTTTAAGTGATTCCTAAAGCCTTTTTAAATGTAATTACACGAACAATAATACTTTAAGAGATACTTTTTAAATATTTTTTTCGATAAAACATGGTTATATTTTATCATTTTGGGGGGGCTTCAGCCCGAAAGCCCCCCCCCGTAGATCCGCCCGTGAAGACAGCGTGCAGAGGCCTGTAAAGAGGACTATATTCTACTAGATTATCCAGGTTTCTTTGCAGGGTAAATACTAAATTGTAAAATATATTTGCAAAATTATATTTACACGTAGTGATATACAACACTTACATTAATAAAAACGATTGCTGATATAGATCTAACAAAAACAAAAATTACAATTTATATTCAATATAATAAATACCAACAAATAAGGGCCAATCTTAGCTTATTATTTTCAATAATAAACCTTTCTAATCGGCCAAGAGGAGAAAAAAATAGTTAACCTCCTCACTCACCTCCCAAAATTTGAGATTTTACTTTACAAGATACATAGAATCCAAAAATAGAATTTAAAAAATCCGCCCGTTCGCTTCCAGTGCTTCTCTCAGGGACAAGATAGTTTTAAAATTCGGTACCAATGTCAAAGGTCACACGAGGATGATCCTTGCAACTCAAGATTATCATCTGCCCTTTTCTTTCAAGATGGTGAGCGAAAATTCTGTGCCGCTGTAGGCTATTATCGGAACGGCTAAAGTCATCTCCTCGAAGGTTTTTGATTTTAACAAACTTAAAACTTACCGTACTTACCGAAAAGAAGCAGGAAAAGTAGTAACGAGGGTAAATAAAATTAGAATTCCTAATAACTTAACAAGTATACACTTTTATGTTGCTGGTGTATCAGCTCATTTTAAAGTTTATGAAATTTCCTAAAGAATAACAAAAATAAATGAAATCTGAAGATTTGGCGTAAAGAAATAGTGTTATAAATACATAAATGTTCCACTGCAAATCTGGACTTTGTTTTGGTTTTTGATTACTGAAGAATTGATCTTACATCATCTGAAGAAATATGGATTGTCTATATTTCAAAACAAATTTAAAATTCAGGTCAAGAATAGCAATCAACTTTTGTTTATTTTCCTCTAAGTTATTAGGAATGAAGCTTTACATTTGATATATAAGTATTTGGAAATAATAAACCATTCTGCAACAATTTGCGTTTTTAATATAGGACTTTAAGAAAAGCCTTGATGGATCAAAGCTTAGAAACCGCTTTATTTCTAAGGAGGTCATGTGACAGAACAATGTATTCTCTGTGTGTATTTAATGAGAAGGTCGGCGAATCGAAGGACCCCATAATTGAGGCATTAAATTATTATTCCAGGACAATAGTTGACAAGGTCCGAGTCGAAAGCGGGAGGCTAACACCAAGAGGTCAGTCATTAAATAATTACATCTTTAACAATTCTCTTACTTCGAAAACAAACAAATAAAATAAACAGTAATTTTATTTAATCAATCAACCAGACGAGACAGAATTTAACCTTTTGATTATGTACCAAGTTTATTAATTCGACAAAGAACACATAAACAATAATAAAAAAACAAACAGACCCACTGCTATGATTCCTTATTCATTGAACCTTTAACTAAAAACCAGCCATAGCCTTTTATTGCAGTAACAAGTTAACTTATAATTATAATTTACTTACGTGACTTATGTCATTTAAAGATGTGTTGTCTGTCGTTAAACCTTTTATTTTACTTTGACTTGAACTCAATAGCTTTTTAAACATGTAACATTGGATCATCAATGTTATAGTTTATCTTCAAAATTGAACGTGACGATATTGTCTTCGGTTGTTGGAAAAAAAATAAAGATAACATAATAGCTGAAGAAAATAAATACCTTTATTAACTGTTGGAACGAATTCATTTAGAACAATATTAGATAAAACCATCTTGGACTTCAAAGACTTAGTGTAAAATAAAAAATGAAAAAATAAAGAATTGACAAAAAATAAACGAAATAATAATAAATTATGAGGTAATATCAAATGTTGAATAAAGTGAAAACAAAAAATCTAACAGACAAAATAATAATAATTTATAAAAAAAAAATTCATGTATATATTTACATTAAAAAAAAGAAAGAATCTAAAGTATTAATTTATTTAAGAATTTAAATTGAAAGTAAGAATATCTATTTACAATTATTTGGAAACTGAATCAATAGGAAGTGATTGAATAGACTGGTGGAAAGGGTTTTTGAGCGACAGATGAAGAATGCATAAAATTGTAAAAGCTCAAAACAGGAATTGTGAAAAAGTCCGGTATTACATTAAGGTATAAATGCTATTGGGTGTTCGTCATTAATAAGAACTTTAGACTAATTAGTAAGAATCCCACAATTCCACGATAACTTCCACGATATGAAATAATTCAAATATTGTACACGTCTGAAATATTTGTCAGCAAATTATGTATATTCTACAAACATAAATGTTACCCCCCTTCCCCTATAACCTTGTTTACCTACATTTTGCTATCTGAAAAAGGACAACTGGGAAATCCTCCACCCCTGACCTTTTTACTCACCTACCAAACATGTATCAGTACTTGAACAACCTGTGTTCAAACCACGGTTAGTAGGAGAAAATATTACAAATTTATATATATGGATTATATACTTATTTTTAGTTTGTATAACTATTTTAATATTTAATTTTAATATGTGTATCACAATATTAGTTAAGATTCATGTGCCACCAATCACTATAGTTTATTATTTATAATTAGCGGTCGTATACTATTATATCTCTGATTGTAATTTTTAAAAAACATTTTCAGCCCTGAAGGAGACCCACATGTTTGGGTTGAAACGTTGGCAAAAATTTAAAAAAATTAAAAAAGACTGCGTCCTGAATATTTATCACCCATGGATATGTAGAACAGTCGACTAATTTCCTTCAAGAATTATTCTGTTAAATGAACTATAGTTTTTATCTAACAATACCAAGCATGGAATAAAAAATCCTAAAGCCTTGGACTTCAGAGAAGACAAAGAAGAAAAATGAAGGGAAAAAACATTGGGTTAGAATAAATTGCAAGTTATGTTACTAAATGAAAGTAATGTAATTAGTAATATCATCAATAATATATATTTATTATTACATTTCCTTATTTTTGTGTTAAATGCTTCTTTAAATAGTACACACCATTTCTTCTATTAAAAAAAAACAACTAATTTTTTATAAAACTGAATAATATGAGGTGTGAATAGTATTATATTAAAGGCTTAATCAGATTTTTTTTCTGATATATAAAATTCAAGGTAACGCCATCTGACCATTGATTTCTAATTTCTACTATTTACCACCATAGCCTTTACACTGGAAACGTGAAGCAGATCTCATCCATGTGCAAGATAGACCATAACACAAGAAAGTAATGGTGGGAACCGAGCAAGCAATCTGCCTCGCTAATAACGGATCAGATGTTATGTCACTAGGGAAATTGGAATTTGCCAAAGAGCAATGGAATCCCGATTGCACAAGCATGAGAAAGGATGGGTTCGCCGAAAGGCAAAGGTGATTGGAAAACTCGGTGAGGGGCCACACCGCATCCGCCGGCCGCCTTTCCCAACCTTGTGGAAAATTTTAGAAGAATGAGTCAACTATCACCGCTAGGCTTGGTGTCTGTCGTCGCAACGATTATGGTGACAATATTATTGTCGTTGATGCAATAGCATTGCGATGGATTTAGAAAACAATATTAGCTTTTATGGGTGAATGTTAGATAAGGTACTAAACTCAACTTTCTTAAGGATGAGCTAATGTTTTTATAGATCAATAATTTCAAGAAAGGTATATTAGATATCAGAATATTGCTAATTACTTTGGAATAAGCTATGAAAATTAACATAATTAACGAGTGTCATCTAGGAAAATCAAAAACTTTGCAGATATTATTTTTTCCAAAATGTAGAAAAACAATAAGAAGTGCAATAGACAGGATTCGACAGGCATCAAATATTTTTATCTAGTAGTAGTTTTTTTTTTTTTTTTTTTTTTTTTTTTTTAATTTTGGAATTAATACGTCGAACATTCATCTGGTTTTATATAAATTTATATTTTAACCCAGTCAATCGAAAATAATAATAATATTTTTGAAAATGGAAATTCTTCCTCAGAATTTTTATTATTATATTATGACATCATATATATTTATTGTTTTGACCATAGCTACGGCAGTAATAGTTATAAGTTTTAACTAAAACATTTTTTTGTAAAATTCTTCATCTGATGTTGAATTAATTACGGATGAAGATAAAAATAAATAATTGAAGATTTTTGACTCAATATCTTTATCATATTAAAATAATTAGGATTATCACATTCATAAACGATCGACGTTAAAAGTTGGAGCTATGAAAATAGACACCGATTCATTAAACGCCTCACAAATGTATGAAATAGATCAAAGATAAAATATAGATAAATCGACGAAAAATATCGAGATTAATTAAACGCTCATCTTAGTACTCCATTAAAAGATATGTACACATATATTTAACAGTGTAAGCAAGACACCAACCTTCGACTTCAGAACAATGCTAAAACTGTCAACAATTTTCAAAGAACATAAAATAAAATATATTGAACATACAATAAAATATTAAATTAAATTCATAAAAGCTATAAATATTTGTATTTTAATTAAATTGTAGTGTAGTTGTAATTTTAGACATGTAGTCATCACCGTATATAGATTAACTGTTCACATTATAATTATTAATTGAGGAGCTACCTAGGTTGATGTTAAGTGTTGTAAAAATCAATTAAAAAAAAAATCTCTCGATAAACATTAGTGGAAATATAAGAGCAGAAAAAAAAATTATAAATTATAATGATTTTACAATAATATCTGAAGTGATATTCGGAAACCAGATATGTTGAAGACAATTTACCCATGATTTTTATGTGTAATAATTTTCTAATGGTCAACTCATGATTTAATGGATAAGTTTAAGTTGAAAACCAGAAGCTCAACAATCGACAGAAACGAAGTGACAAATGGAATTAGAGTAAAGCAGCTTATGCAAGGTCACGTGGGGGGAGGAGGGGATGAAGCCTTACATCAACCACACGTCATTCCTCAGGAAATCACGAATACTTTCTTCACAAGCAGCATTATATTATCAATGTATTTTTCTGGTAGTGCAGGGCAGGATCCCCGAAATCTGAGACCAGCCCGGGACAAAATAATTCAGCAGGCCCCTTCTCACTCTATATATCATATTATTAAAATGAAACTTCCTTCCATATTATAATTACAATATTTAATACTTAATACAATAGGCATAGGAGTGGGATAGTCCAAGGCTATGATAGTCCGAGTGCCCGTGCAAAAAACATTTACCTTATCTGATGATAATTTTGAAAGCATTATTTTGAATACTCATAATATATTTATTCAAAAAATGAAAGTCTACCAGTCGGATCAAGCTACCTGAAAAATATGGTGGCTGATTTAAAGAACAATAGGGCAGGCACTGGAGGATCGAGACGGGAAATTTATTGCGACAAATGTGGGAAAAGTTTCCATTTAAAAAAAAAAATTTTAACTTATATCGGTTTAAACATGTAAAAAACAAATTTTCTAACGCGAGCCACCCACGAAAAACGTTTTATAGCAAAAAAGCAATTTTTTTTTCGTTTTTTTTTTTAGCTAATAACTCCTAAATGGTGCATCGAATCGAAAAACATTTTCTTTGGAAAATTAAAGAAAAATAAATTGTGTGTCCAAAGAGTACCTAAATAGAATAATTTAGTCAGGTGTTATGGCCGATAACCACGGTCAACGAACACTGATTTTTACCAAATTCGTCAAAAACAGACAAATTACCATTAATGGTCCTGCAGATTGACAATGAGTTCACCAAGAGAAAAAACTCATAGAATAAAAGTTGTATAGCAACAAATCCCGCGTCCTCCGAGTACCAACATTTTTAATTAGGTAAGTTAAATTGCTTTATCTTATCGTAACCTACAACTTAGTTATTTACGAAAATTCTTGTAATGAGGTATTTTCAATCTGGAGATCGGCAAACTGCCTATTCAATTAGGTACTAAAAACTCATGAACAACCCACATACTAATAGACTATATAATTTGCTTTCCACTTCGATCTAAGATAATTTGATCACAACGTCGAAAAAAAAGATGGCCTAGAAAAATGTTATGGTATGATGCAAGTAGAAAGGCAAATGTGTGTTCATGGGTTTTTAGTACCTAATTAAATAGACTAAAGTGTGCCGAACTTGAGACTGAAAATTAGCCAATTCCAAGAATTTTCGTAAATAAAAAAGTAGTAGGTTATGATGAGATAAAGCAATATAACTGATCTAATTAAAAATATTGGCACTCAGTGGCCACTACCCCCAACATTTCAAAATAATGAGATTGCATAGACAAACGGTCCTATATTTTTGTATGCCACTATTTTGTAATCAAATTATCTTACGATTCAAATGGAAAGCAAGTAGGTATTTATGAGTTTTTAGTACCTAATTAAATAGACAATGTTAGCTGATTTCCAGATTGAAAACGCCTAAATTTCAAGAATTTTCGTGAACAAATCGATGTACGTACGAGATGAAGCTATTTACAAAGTTTAAGGCGGATGTTTAATAACTTGATAGAAAGGGGTCTGTTCCACGGACTATAAAATGTCATATTGATTAAAAAAAAATCTTTAATGACCTCAATAAAACAATTCAATACATATAACGGGAAAGTTTTAGTAAATTTTCCATTTTACTAATAAAATATTATTACGAAACGGAATGGAAAGTTATACAGACATGGTGAAACAAGATAATGCAATATCACAACGATATTCCCCGCCGAGATGGGAGGCTGTAGAAATGACGAATTCATGTCGGTATGCGCCGGGAGGAGAGTATGCGAGGAGGCCCACGTAACGCGGCGAGAACAGTGAAAATGCTAAATTGTTATTCCCCTAGAAGGTGATACGTGGCATTAGAAACCACTGTTTTACTTTGTCTTTTTAAGAAAGTTGTTATTAGACGCTGATGTATAAAAAGTAAAACCTTCGGGGGTCGGTGCCAGAATCTGACTAGGAAAGTGCAGTAGTTGTGATGCCGGTAGCGTGGGGCCTTGGTGAGTCAGCGTCGCACCTGACGCGACTGAGCAGTGCTCGATGTTCGGCAGTTCGTCAAGGTTAGGTCCGATTCGGAATAGCAAGTGTTCGCTCATGATGTCTTTCATTAAACATTACCACTGCCTTCGATAAGGCTGGGCTATTGTTTCGACACTCTGTTTTCATAAACGGCATGCATAAAATGTAAACAGAGATAGTAGTAATAAAACAAGTGACTGTAATGTTCAAAATTAATACAGCTAACCAGACAAAGCAAAAAAAATGTGAGCATGGTGATATTATAATAAACGCAAGGTGTTTATTGCAATATTACACAGTACAATATACTGTGTCCGAAATAAATCATTATTAAGCAGAAAATAAAAATTAGGAAACGTTGACTCGACCGAGGACTGCCATGAGTTGATGGCATGCGCAAAAACAAATTATGATTTATAAAACCTGAATTAAAACGGCAGTGGTCCCGAGATCTTTTGGAATATGTATATATAGGAGTTCTAGCAACAGCTAGGTTCTCCACCCAAATGATGAGTGCATGTGGCTGTAGCGCTCTTACTCGGCATTCGCTGGTAGTTAATACCAGTGAGGTGGTTGAGGGAGAATTGCAGGAATCCCCTGAAGCCTCGTTTTTCCCTTCACAAGTGGGGAAACAAGGCTTGTTCGGAGTACCTCAGGCCGATTGTAAATAGTATATGTAGGTATACCTCTGTCTAAGATGTTTATTTTCTCAGAAATTATGAAATTTGAACTATTTAATGTCAATTTAAACAAAATGTATACATAATACAATTTTGAGCAAGACACATATCCTAAATCATAACTAAAAAATACGTTTTTGAGGAATAATAGCGATTTGCTTTTTTAGTAATTTTTCCTGAGTATTAGACAGTAACCACTTTCTGAGTCATTACAGGAGTATTCCTGCCAAAGAGTGAAGTATAAATTACAGAATGACCATAAACGGATCAATTAATGAAAATCTGAAAATGAGACGAGTATTCCAACAAACGGCGAAAGGAGAATGAAAGTTGTCAACAGTACAGAGAAAAGACATGAAGATATTCGATTACGCAAGTTAAGGAAGGTATTCAGGTCGCTTAGAAGTCAAAGTGAAACCGGGCAAGTTAAACACAGGCTGTTTGTAACACCGCGGACAGCACCAAGTAATGATGACGGATGCCCGGAGTAACACGAACGCCTTACAAGAAGAGAAGGCGGAGATGGATGAAACATGAGAAAGAAATGAAGTAACATGGAACTCCAAGTACAACAGCGGCGAAGCGTGCTCAAGAATTAAATGGAATAGAGAAGAAACTAAAGGCCTAGGATTCTCCGTGACAGTAATGGAACATTTAAACCTAATATATTGGAGGAAAAAAAATGAAATAAAATACTTCAAATAAATTGATAAATACAATATTTAAAAATAAATAAATAAAAATTAACAATAAATAACATTTATATTCCACCTATTCAATGATAAATTATTCCCTCTCTGTGATTCCTTTACAGTTTTGCTGTAATAGTATTACAAGACACCACACCACACAAAGAATTCATCAATATCTTATATTATTAATCACTAATATTTTTATCACACATTCTAGGAGCTTAAAATATACCATTTCGCAAAACAATAGATCCGGTAACAATGGTGAAACGACCAGACTACGACAATAGTAGAAAAGAAAGACATACAATTTTTATAACAAAATAATATCTTTAATTAAAAACAAATTTCGGACTCAGAAAATATAAGGCACATATACATATGTGTTTTTCCTAAATGTTTTCGTGGGTATTATTTAATTGTATAGATTACATCGATAATCAATGTGGATCCAAAAAATCTACAATGAAATATAAGTCAATATAGCGTTTATAATTTTTACTATCACTTCTTCGTATGAAATTACTTATTTCTGTTAAGAAGAGGGTGGAAAGTGACAGTTGTGTAATGCGTTCACCTCACCAGATTTTTTTAAAATGTATAATAAGAAAAAACATAATAACGAAATTTTAATGATAATAGGTCACCGATAAGCCACCAGCAGTCGCTTCAAGTAAAGTAGGTGATTTTTTTTTTTAGGTACTTCAATACTAGTATCCAAATATATATATTAACCTGACAATTTCTCTTACACTATAAGTAAGGAAAATAAAATTGAATAGCTACGTGGGAAAACCTGCTGTGTGACATTCTAGGAAAAATTTGGGAATTTAGCTCAGAATATTAATTTAAAATAACCTTTTCTACAAAGTCATTCAGCCTAAGATTCAGCATAATTATCTTTAATTTTCATCAGATAGGGATTTTTGTAACATAAAATGTTCTCAAACTTAATATCCTTTTTTCATAAAAGCCATTTCTTTAGCGATGTCCTCACCTAAAATAGGAATAAAATAATCATTAATTTAATTTTTATCAGATTTAGATTTTTGAAACATGAAACGTAGCCCTTCAATTATTAAAGATACCTCATTTGCAAATTGTTATAATTTAATTTAATTAAATTTTAAATTGTTGTTGGTGTTAATATTTTTTTTTCTAAAACTTCCTGTTCTATCCAAGATAGAAAAAAAAAATGTACAGTTCAGCGACCCTGCCCGCCCTTTTCCTGTTTAACTTACAAATTACTTTTGGTCATTAACCGTGTATATGTACGACTACCGGTGACCTTTAGGCGCCTGCGTTGTCAAAATAGCTTCTACCGAAGAACATTTGTAAAAGACAAACTAACCTCATCAATGGTAACTGTTTGGGGCAAAACCGGCATTTCTAGGTCGTAAGAGTCAATGACCTGACCGCTATGGGTTCCAATTCTCTCGCACCTCCCTCCCCCTATACAGTCATATTTTGATTATTAAAAAATAAATAAAAATAATAATTATTAGAAAATAAATTTCACCATAAAATAAATAAATTGCCTAGTCCTGACGAATAAAATATTTCTAAATAAATAATACAATAATTTGAAATTTAAACAAATAATATAAACAATGGTGAAGAAATAGTTGACTGTATACAATAAGGTTGGGGTGTCAATTGGAGATTGCAGTCAATGAGAAAAACGCAAATAAATAAAAGAAACAATTTTTTTTTTATTATTTGTTTTTAATTTTCCAATTTAATTTTTTTGAAACACTTAAGTGTAAGAGCCCCCCGACGAAGGTCTGAAACGTCGGTACAAAATAAAATGATAATTTTATTTTTGTGTTTTACTCACTGACTACAACTTCCAATTAACTTCTCAACCTAATAATATATACAATAGAAAAATAGTAGAATGTAGAAAATATATCTGGGAAATTGGTTGTGAGTGGTGGAAACAGTGAAAAAAAAAATATTTTATACCAGTTTCCGACATCCATAAGGGCCTTAAGCAAAGACAAGACAAAACCAAACAAAATATATTATCTATTATATATTACAGATTATATATTTTTATATTGAAAATATAAAATAATGATATGTCATACATATCACATGTTTTTCATTCATTAATTATTACTTTTATTTTTCAATTCTCAAATATACCCACGTGTCTAATTAATTTATCACAACTTACATATGCTAGTCAAATTTATAGAATATTTTTAGGTCCATTATCCTCTTACAATTACAATTTTTAAAACTGTGATACTTTTATAATGATGTAGAGATGGTTGACCGTTGATGTAATATGAGAAGGAGTTAATCGGGGGATGCGGTCAAATAAATACTACATTAAAATATAGTAATTTAATTACTATATTTTAATTTAGTATTTATTTGACCGCATCCCCCGATTAACTCCTTCTCATGTGATACTTTTAATTTATTTTACACAACGTAATTTTCATTTACTTCTAAGTATAGTTGTTTTGGATTTAGAGGCAAAAAAACTACCCTAGAATTTTTTTTTTATCTTAAAACTACTATTATAAAATTCAATAATTATAAAAATTCAGCTAGTTTTGTATTTTTTTTTTTTTTTTGGCGTTTATTCCTTTCTTTTGTTTTTTCTTATTCTTTCTTGCTACTTTTTTTTTTTTTTTTTTCTAATGTCCTAACTCAATATCGTATTTGCTTTTTACATTAGTCAATAGCAAATTTATCTTGAAAAAAATATGTAAAGCTATATAAAAAAAAAATTGTAAGTAGATAACATTTTTTTTTAATCTTTTTATTTTCTTAATAATATGTTTAGTTTGCTTGTACATCTGTCTTTTCTCAGATCTAATAATAATCCAGAATCGTAGGCCGAAGCGATGCAATAACAGAAAGTATTTTTTTATATCATTCAACTTAAAAATTCACGAATGAACCTAAAAAATGGATATTATTGGAAATATAAAAAAGCGATAAGTTCCTTAAATATCAGAAAATAATTAAAAACCAGTCAACGTCAGGCAAATAGAGTGGGATCACATCACATGAAAAAAACAAAACAAAGATCACATAAATGCTAACCATGGATAGCATGAGGCAAAGAAGATTCATTAAATAGAGACATCTCAAGGACTAGATTTAGATTGTTAAATTAGCGAAAAGTTCTCCAGTTAGTTATTTACTAATCAATAAACTTACTAAATAGTAATTTGTCCACAAACTTTTCATTAATTAAAATAACGTGTCAATGGGACCAACCAGACCGTAAGGAATGTAAAAAACGAAAAAAAATCCTCGGTTTGGACTTAATTATGAAACCTGATTGCATATTTAAATTATGAAAAAAAAACTGTTATTGACATACGATAAATCTAAATTACATCGTAAGATAAATGTAAATTTATAGCATAAGATTAATACTTATCAGTAATCTAAAGTAATAAATAAAATTAATTAGACAATTAATAACTGATAGATATTTTGTGAAGGTAATAAATTAAAATCAAATCAATAATTATTAGTAACAACATAGTAAGATAGTAGACGACTTATCACGAACGTTCAATACAAATTAAACGAATTTTCGCTTAGATACCTACTTCCCAAGTATCCTCGCCAAAACCAAATTCCGTGAAAACACAGTAGCATCACCTACGCCTAAGTCTCTCTCTTATAATTATTAAAGCACTACAAACTTTCGTTAGGAGTTTAAATGTCCTTTTATTTATTTATTTTTTTAAAGTAAGTTTAAAGTCTTGCAAGTTACAGGATTTTATTTCATCTTTTAACTATAAATAATTACATGTTTACACTAAAGTATAAAGCAGAATAAATGGATGAAATACTATAAACAGGACTTTAAAAAAAGGATTATAAAAATCAGTTTACGAGAAATTCATAAACAATTAACAATAACCACACTGGCTCTGAACTTTCAATTATTAACAAAATATTTATCGAAGGGACCATAGTCAAGTGACAACACCGTAATTATTGAAAGGATTAACAAAACCCATCAGATTATTTCATTCTATAATTAATCCAATCCGAAACGAAATAAATGTTGCAAAGATATTGTTGATCCACAACTAGTGTCTAAGTTTACAACATTGCTTCCCAGATAAATTGTGGAAAGTACTACAGTATGCCTGTGAAAAAAAAAAAAAAAAAGCGTTTCCTGTATCTTATTAAAACTGGAAATTCCAAACCAAAAGTATTTTTAAAGCACCTACATATTAAATGAGATTACAAGCGACATTTAAGCATTTTAAAAAAAAAAGTGGAACCCGCTTCTAAGTCGCACGACCCACCTTTCACATTCAAATCTGCATTTTTCCATTTGGAACGTTCCCAATACTCTCCCCTCCCCCCCAAAGCACCTGCTGCATCTGAAAGCCTTAACCCACATGGAATAGACGCCGAGGATGGAAACTGGCAGCCACTGGGAAGACGAAAGAAGTTCAGCTGGAGAGAATTGAATCCAGCGGGGTCATTACGCGATCCAGCCGCAGCTCTAGATATTGCCACTGGAAATTGTTTTAGAGGAATCCAGTCTCCGGCCGTCTTCTTATACTTACGGTACGCTCATAAACGGTACCTCGGGATGAGACTTCTTACTACGACAGATCGGTTTAATAAATAAAGGACCCGTTACTTTAACTACTAAATTTGAAAAAAATAAAGTTCAACTAGAAAACAAAAAAAAAAAATACGAAAGAAATGGATGATGTGAGCATACATAATATGGTTCGGGATGATGTCCAAACAAATTCTATCTACGACGGGAAAATACTTTAATAATAATAAGGCTTAGCGAACCCGGAGGTTCGATGCCGACACCACAAATCGCTTGTTACACACCTCCCTCCACCATTCGCCGTCCAAACCCAGTCCCTTCAGATCGGCTTTAATGCAATCTTCCCACCTTCGCTTCGGTCTACCCCTCGGACGCTTACCATTCGGCACAGCAAATATTAACCTTTTAGGAATTCTCTCGTTACTAAGCCCAACAACTAAAATACTAGATAAAATAAGGAAAATACTTTATGATTAATTAAAATTGCATTGGATTTAAAAATTATAATTTCTTTGTAAATACATTTTCAAGGAATTGTTTAATCTCATACGCCATTAAATGTCTGCCAACAGAATATGGGGTGAATGTCACTGGGACAGTACAAATTATGGTTCTCGTGCAAGGGCACACGAACAACAGTGGACAAACCCTCCTTGACCTGAAATCGCGTTGACTATACTCTTGAGTGGGAGTGTACATCCAAGATCTGTGGCCTTGGATAGAATAGCGATGAACATAGATAAATGGTGTGATAGCAAATGTTAGGACGTCTTTCATGGCGAAACTGCACTCAAATTTAGCAAGTCAAATAGTCAGGTTAACTATATTTTTTTTTACAACAGAAGTAATTGGCGGCATGGAGGTTGTGATGGCAATGTTGCACGTTTTAGCATCTAGCGATTAGTTGCACTTGGACAGGTTGAAATTTATTATGTGGTGGACCTACAGAACTAATCTCGACCTTCCCACTCTGGCTAAAATAGGTTTGGCTACACCTCTATCACTACCTTCTCCCTATGCCAGAAATGAAGAGATAAAGGGTAATTCGGTTTTAATTTTTATTGTTCGATTTTGTAAGGTGGTATCCATATGTTAGTATAGTTAGCGTAACAAATCAAAATTGATAAATAACATAAGCATACTAAATCATATAAGAAGAAATACTTTTCTCCTAAGCTCCTCTCGTTTTAAGAATAAGGTAGATTTACGAAGTACCTTCGGCATTAAAGCAGCTCTATCATCAACAGGAAGACAAGACAAGGTATCATTAGGATATTAACAGGGGCAGGGCATTACCAATCGTACCCATACCAAACCTCACAATTTGCCATCACGGTTACAAACCCATCACTCACGCTTGGACTTCACGATCTCGAAAAGATGCTGTTATAAATCCTGGAACGCCTATATTTCCATCAAGAGTATCCCATTAGGCGCCATTAGTTTTGTTCAAGGCTCAAATGTGACCACGCCTTTAGCCTTTGATTCACCTCTATAGTTGTTGACACAATATTATACTACGAGCGATACACATCAATTCAACGACCTCAATCGCCTATTGCCAATATTAATGAATATTATTATCCAAGCCATTGTTATTCTCTATAGCTATTAAATCATCGCCCAACAAATTTATGAGGTAGGTAGAAATCCGTTCATCGTTCTTTTTTATTTTTCTTATTTTCTTTTATTAGTTTATTTATTTTTACTAGAAACGATCTTAATCTTAAAAAGATACTCATTGAAAAATTCGCATCAATAAGTTTAACGATACTTTAATGCATTATTTAAATTTAAAAAAATTCTGTATTATTTAATTCTGAAAAAAAAATTAACTAAATGCAACTAAACTTCGTAGCCTCAAACATAACCTTGCCCTGAAAAGATGGCGCCATTGGTTCGGTTGTCAAAATGAATCACCGATCTGAATTTCAAATTAGTGAACTATTTTATAAATCAAAACTTGTATTCAAACTCAAGACATTTATTAATGGCAAAAAAAAAAAATTTCCCTGAACGTCTTAGTCAGAACTCACGTCACAAAATAAAGTAAAAAAACAAAATGTTTGCGTTTTCTTTCCTTACTAATTCTATAAATGAATAGGACAGAAGGCAAAGGGATATAGATCCAGGTAAGAGATGCAGGTATAACATATTTTTAGCACAGCCCAAAATAATTTAATTGGTTATTTCTGAAACGGTTTGTCATGTCATTTTTCACGATTTTGAGTTGAGATTGTTTCTGGTACATGAACATTGATCATAGAGGCATTTGTTAATACAAAAAATAAATAACATTTTTCAAAATTAGAAGAATCCTTTGGTAAAGTCTCTCCAGTTTTGTACCTTGCCTTGTTCTTGCAATAGCTTCCACTCAACCCATGATCTCCCTACTATTATTGTGCCATGGATTTCCTCATGGACGATCATCTTGGGAAACACCATACATCCCAAAGTTGCAATGTGGCCTGACCATCATCGTAGCCGACCAAACTAACTAGTTCAGGCATCTACACATAAACGTTCGTCGAACGAGTGTTTTATAAAGCATTGCCTTTGCGCCCTTTAGGAGAAACTTGCTCTCGAACTGCTTCACTTGAGGCTAGAGTAGCGTCTATTAGCATCATGTCGATTTTTTATTTAATATCATGGGACATGTCATTTTTCATGTTAATCTCAGTCCCCAAGCCCAAGTAAACAAATATAGTAAGTATGTAGTTTTATCTGACTATAATTATTATCCATGTGAGACAGAATATTACACTACGTTATAATTTTTTCTTTTTTTTTTTTTTCAACTATCACAATATAAGTACATTAAATATATTCATACATATCTTGTATGGAAAAAGCAACAAGATATTTCTGTACTTATATCGTGATAGTTGAAAAATAAAATGGAGAATAAGAAAAAAAAATGAAAAAATTATAACGTAATGTATTTTATAAAAATTGTATCAATAAATTAAATCTCATTAATTCACTTTATGTTAATAGTTGTCAGAAAATATTTCTATAGTATGCCGTTATTATTCGGTGTACTAATGTTCTTTAGCGTAGTAACTGGAGTTTGAAAATATTATAGAATGTTTTTTTAAGAAAGTTACATTTTAACTTTTTTGTAATAGTTTGTTGACATTTTTGGGAAATGTACTGCTAAATTTCCATTTCCTAGACTGATTTTTAGCGAAATTAATAGCTTTAACAAAACAAAAGTTCTAGTTCCGAAATAACAGAAAAATAATGTTGCCAGTCATGTCGGAACTTGTAAACAATAAAAAATATCTTTTCATTTTAAACCCTGTAGTACAGAGGTTCTGAAAGTCAGGCAAGCAGGTAGTATAGTGCCCTAAACCTCAAAACGGCCTTGAACTTGTCCTTCCAAGGACGAAAGCCCAGGTATAACCAAGTCATAACAAAACCTATCAGTGAGACCTCTCAGAATTCAGAGAGGTTTAGTGAGGTAGAGTGTAGATCTTTAAAAAAAACGCCAAGGAATGATATATTTTTAATAAAACATTTTTAGCAAAGATAAATATGCAACCCCATTATTCGGTGCCAGGCACCAATGAAAATAGAAAAAAAGTTTCAACATCATTAATCCGCAATTATTTTTAAGGTTTATTTGTCGACCATTGAAAATAAGTATTAAATACGGCACAATACAAACGATTTCAACAACGATTAAAATGATTATCCGAACTAAAGAATTATATTAATTTTGAGAGAAAAAAATAAATGATAAATATCCACAAATACTTTAATGAAAGAGGGAAACTACTAAGAGTCAATGACCTTACGTCACCATTCGGTTAATCGATCCTTTTTTGCAGTTTTTTCTGAGGAAATTATCTAATACCGGACAACGATTTGCTTTGACAATCTTTTAAGTAATCGCTCAGCTTTCACCAGTCCTACTAATTATAAATCTGTTTTAAAAAAAAGTAAGTCAGATTTCAAATAGAGGAGACGGAAAAACAAATCCAAGAAATATTTCTTTATGCACAAAAATCATCAAGGATCCCGAAATGTCAAGGCTGAACAATCAAGGGATAAATAAGTGCATTAAAAGGGTCCATAACGTTTCGAACATTAAGGAGTGAAAGACAGGTATGAAGAGAAAGAATTCTAGAAGGACACCTGCTCATTGCAAAAGGAAAATTGAGAACTCCGTAAATGTCAATTGGTCCAGAATCTCAGCAATTTAACTGCAAATAGAAATCTATGTTAGAGACACCGATGAAATAATATTTATTTTAAGAAAAGCCTTGAACGATCAACTGAAATTACTGCACTCTATTTTTTTCCCCAAATCATCTAAACTGAAAATTGGACAGAAACTAAATAAATACACAAAGCTACTTTAAGCACGATGATTAATAAAAAAATAGGCACATACAAAAATCTACGATCTTTTTTATCCAAAAGTGTAAGACTTGTAAATATTGTAATTAAGTATGAATGTTTTTTTTTAATCTATTTCTTTTACTTATAATTTATTTATTTTTGCTATGAGTTTCTGTATTTTATTTAATTTCAACTTCAAGTTAGATTTCTTTGTTTTTGTCTTTGTTATATAGATATACAATATTTATTTTTATTGTATTGCATAAATGGTATGAATGTGCCTCACTCAGGTCCAGTACTCAGTGCTCTTAAGTGTGGCAAAATCTATTATTTTTCAATAAAAAGATAAAGAACTGTCACTTTAAGACTAGCAGCAGCGCTCGTATATTGAAAAAATATAAAAGACACAGGAGGTTGAATTTGGACAGAAAATGTGACGCTTTAGAGATCTAGAGGTTCTGTATCGTTTAGGTAAAATTAATTGTAAATTAAATGTGAATAAAGTAAATATGACTTACTAAATAACATTTATGTTTTGCCAAATAGATAAAAATCCGAAAAAATATATATATTTATATTTTTTTATATATGCATATTATTATTATTATTTTTTTTTTTTTTTGCTTTGCGCTACAGACCATGAAGATCTTTGGCCATGAGATGTGATCTCCTTACAGACGTGTGTTACAGATAGCCTGGAGAGGTTCACCCAATCTCACGTTGCTACGAACCAAGGTGCAGCGACTACGGGTGGCCTTGCTTCATAGCCGATCCCTTTAGGGCCAATCTGGCAGTGTATTTTCCATTCACTCGGGTTCAAGAACAGTGAAAAATCGGTCTAGATAGATCCATGGATTATGGCTGCTCAGAGTCAACCTACCTACCTAAGGAGGACCTATATTTCTTTCCCCGAAACAGAACGTCCATGGACCAAACGTCAGGGGGGCTACTACATTCTGGTAAACCACATCCCGATTTTATTTCATGTGGTAGGGTTATCAGTATTTAAATTATTTGCATAGTTATTTTATTAATGAAGATTTTTCTAATTAGTTTTTCTTGATGTCAGAAAACAAAGGAATGGTACTTGAGTAAATAATTTTAGTATTACTGTAGTGTGAAAAGTTGTACACTAAAACGTGACCGATTATTATGTACATATTGTAAATTGTATATATCATTACATAAATTTATTATTATTATAATTATATAATTAATAATACAAAATAAGTACTGAAACTTTTCTTAAAAATAACAGGTTAACACCTGTGGTTAAATATAAAACCACCAAAACGAAGAAGCTTTCTGTCGCGTTTTTTTTTCAGTGATTGGTTCTTTTGTTTTTCCAGATGAATTTCGGGTATTACTCAGTAAATCAGACGTACCTAGACAAGTAGTCAGTCATAATTTATATGAAAGAGTATTTCACGCATGTGTAATCTATAGACAAAGCCGTTTTATAATACATATATACAATTGTGAATAAATATTTCGCATGCTCAACGAGTCTCAAAAGTAATCTCTCCCATCTAATGAACCACCATTGCATAAGGAGCGATAGCAGTTTCGTGTTACCCCCACGGTTGGCACAGACTGACATGATCTTTATCGTCCGGACGTGTACTGCTTGCAGAAATGCTTCTTGTATCCTTGGACGACGACGATATATATATATATATATAAAAAAAAAAACACTTTGCGTGATAAAAAACAAAATTCGTATTTGATCCAAATCGGAGCTAGGAAAAGATTTGGAGAAATACGGGATCCATAACTGGAATATTTGGGGCACTCTTAACTAAACCGGCCGGTAACCTATTATGTAAGTGGGAACAGATTGCTACCGGCATTCTGGCACAACTAAACCACCTCCCTGTTTGGAAACAGTCTAAATATGGCGCTCCTCAGAATTTCAAAAGCCTACCTTTGCCCTCCTTGTAACGTAACTATCGCAAAAGGGACGAAACAAGAAATGATTTCTTAGCGAAAAGGTATAGCATAAAGGTATAGCGAAAAGGTATAGCAAAAAGTCATAATCAGCTTTTTCCAGGTCAAATTTAATTTTTCTTAAGACAAATCAAATCTTCTCCAAATCAAATTCGTACATTTCCATTTCAAATTCAACTTTCAAATGATTATAACATTTAAGAATATTTTGATAAAAGAGTCAATTATCTCTGACATTAAAACTATCGTCAATTTTTTTTTTTTAAATTCATTAAGTAACATTTTAATGAATTTGAGATAGTTAATTTTGAAGTTTCTAATTAACTAAAAAAATTCCAAATTGCAAACTGATTATTTATTTTTTTTTATTTGCAATTTTAACTATGCATTCTATTTTCGACGATTAATTAAAATACTTATAGTCCGTGGTACAGACCCCTTTTTTATCAAATTATTAACATCCGGCTGAAACTTCGTAAATAGTTTCTTATCATCGTAACCTACAAATATTTTATTTACGAAAATTCTCGGAATTGGGGCATTTTCAAAATGGAGGTCGGCAAACTTTGAGGAGTATTTAATTAGCTACTAAAAACAAATAAATTCCCATTTGCTTTCCACTTTAATTGTAAGATAACTTGAGCACAAAGTCGAGGAATAAGGTGAACTTCAAAAATATTTATGTATTTGGCGTGTTTGACCTACACTCCCAAAATGTCAAAACAACGAGGTTATATTGGCCAACCGGTCCATATAATAATATAATACATGTTATCAAATAGTTTTCTATTGGAAAATATCGAAAGTCTGCTTGATTATAAACTGTATTAAAGATCTTTTCTACTAGCCATGCTGCTATTGGAATTTCAAACTTAAATCATCCTTTTTCTACTTACCATATTTCGATTTATCAGAGCCGAGATAACCCAACACAACTTCGCCCGCATCTCGGACATTACTAATCCCTCCAGATACATCAGGAAGAAATACCATAAGAAGAAAAGAATGTAACGGAGGACAGTGAAGAGTGCTATTAAAGAGGAAATGTTGGCCGAGACCGGAGAACCCGAAGGGTGTCCGTATACCGTAGCCTCTGTCCTCAAGAAAGAGGTCAGCCGATAACGGAAGCCTGTATAATAACTCCGCGGTTTCAATATAATTCCTTCGGTGACCCTTGGTTCAAGGAATGAAGATCAAAAAACATTCCCATTTAATAACGGAAAAGGCGTTCTTAATGGAAAAATATAAAACATAATGTTCATTTATTAATTACAGTTCGTTAGAATACAAAAAAAAAATTAGGTACAGATAGCAGGAAGAAATAGCTCTAAAAAATAATTAAATAACAATAAAGTAATTAGGTAACCGTATTTTTAAAAATTATTAATAATAACATCACATTTATACCACCCTAACATCAACATACATTCCAAAACGTTGGTAACAATTCTTAAATTTTAGATTTAAGATTTATATGAAACTCACAAAATTACATACATTTAAAATACACTTTACAGTGCTTTTAGCAGCATCAGAGTTATAAAGTAGGCAGCAAATTTACTAGAACTCAAGAAAAAATATAATAGAGGGAATATGAAAAAAAAAATGTAAAGTTAATAAACGATTAAGGACATAAAATATGTAGGCTTTTTTGCCATCCAGAATTTAAAAAAAAGAAAAATAATACAAACAAAGTGACCACTTCTATACCTGTGCCAACTGTAAATAATATGTTTTTATGGATTAGCTTTTTATTTATCTCTATTTCTTTGTGTCTAATGGAGTAGGTTTGGCTATTACAGAGATGAATATACCTTTGTGAATAATGGTTTGAAACTCGAAAATTGAACATGCAAATGTGAAAATTCAGAGTTTTTCCGAAACCACTTTTGCACTGAAGTGCCATAGATATATAAAGTGATTGATTACATTAACTTGATAGCTCTGAAGAAGGAGATGATAAATAATTTATAAAAATTGTATTACATTATGACCCACCTCCGTTATAAAACCGTTTAATAAATGAAAAAATGGAAATTTCATTTTAAGAGCAAGTTGTAGGAAGAAATATGAATGATATCCGTTTATTTTTCTTCTAGGGTTCTACGGTTTTTAGTTTTAATGATCAAACTTTCTGGGAATAAATTATAAAACCATTTCAAAAATTATGTACGACAAAAGATAATTTAGGGAATCATACATTGGAGGAAAGGTCTTAAGCAATTCAACAAGTCTTGATTTTTACAAATTACAAAATAATATTAATGTTGCGATTAAAAAATATTGAATGCAACAAAGAAAATTGAATCAACAAATATGAAACAGAAAATCTTAAACGGCATTCTTAAAGTCCAAAAACATTACCTCCTAGATTTAAAATATCATATTGGTTATATAATATGAAAAAAAAAACTAATCAAAACAATTAAATCATTCACGATTTCGAATTAAAGTCTTATATAATTGAGAGAAAAAAACTGTTATTAAATGTATTTCCTTAAATATAATATTAATTAAAAATCATCAATATTGATGATCAATATTTTATGTAGATAAACAAATTAGAAACGATGTATATTTAATAATGATTCTATAATGCACGTATAGATATCTAATCTGTCAAAGGTCAAGTTAATACATAAATAAACCTAAAATTTATTGCATGAATACGTTGGGTTTCTTATAATAAAAAAAACTAATTTAAAAACTAAGTAGATATGTAAAATCAAATTTATTTAATTAAATAATAATGATAATATACTTATAATGATAATATAATTTTCATTCCCCCAATGATCAATCAAGAAGTGTTTACAGAAATAAGTCAATATCTCATGATAAAAAGTGAAGGCAATGGGATTATGATGGGTGGGCCATATAGCTCGTATGATCAATCCATCAGAAAGCCTATGTCTACACAAGAAATATCTCAATAGTTGGCAAGACACCTCTTAGGAAGCCGAAAACCAGATGGATAAATATAATCAAAAAAGACGCTGAAGAAGTACACACGGCGAACTGGAAAACTTAAGTCCAATATAGGAAGATGAGGAGAAGGCTAGATTAGAAGAAAGCTCTATGAAGCCAAAGGAAAAAATGACACAAAACAGAAACTAATTCAAATTCACAGAAAATTAAAAATATAAAAAAATTAAAACAAGTATTTTTTATTTATTTAAACTATAGGAGTCCTGATTCCTCCATTATAGTAGGAGAGACAAGCCTGCCTTATAGTTCCACGTCTTTAATTGATACAGGTATGTATGTGTTTTTTCTTTAATTTACTTGTCTTTAAGTTATTTTGAATTTATCTATTGTATATACTTTTTGATTATTATGTAGTTGTTATTTTGCTACGGTTTACTTTATGTTTTCTGTATATATAGTTCGATTGTACTCTCACCACACTATAACCATTTTCCAAGTGACTGGATGTTATATTACACAATAAATAAATAAATATATTAATTTAACACAATAGGTTATCTAATACACAATAATAATATGCAGTAACGAATAACAAATATAAAAGACGAAAAAATTGAGTTGGTAATTTCAATAAAACAAAATATAACCTGAACAAGAAATATACCATGTAAATGTTACAATGACCCAATGAAACATGGGAAGAGAAATGGGAATAGTCCATGCTTACTTACTTCCGTCCACCTGTCGTTCATGTTGGGTACTGTTTTGAAAACAGCTGTTTTACATTAATGCCGTTCAGTGATATAAAATATAACAATGAAATCATAATAGAAAATTAATGAATCACTTACGCACCTACTAAATTTATAAGACTATTTCATGTTCAAAAGTCGATAAAAGATAAATCCGTTAAATTTCATCTTAAGAAATGCAAAATTGCTCGTTTGGATTAACAGCAGTTAAAATTGATCCTCATAGTTCTAGATAACAGTTAATACGCCACCATAACAATAGCTGTTATTGTTGATAAAAGCAGTTTCTCACGATTTAAATCGTAACATTACAGAGCTAAGGTAAAACTTCAGTATACGAATCAAATGTTTTTTGTTAAGAGACAGTCGACGAATAAGTCAACAATAAGGTTGATGCCTATACGAAATAGCAGTTAAAAAAAAATACAAGACTTAACATTTCTAAAATCGGTGCTACTATAGAAGTGACCTTGAACAATCGAATAAATCCTATCTAGGTATGTTAGATGTTAGTTTTATGGAAGTAAAATTACAGGTGGATTAACAATTATAGTACTTTCATATCTAAATATGTCATGGCCATTATAATATGTAGAACTGATATATAACAAATAAGAAATAAGGAATTACTCTGTTTATTATTTTTGATGATAATTAAAGAATAATTCATCTAGGCTTAAATTTTTTAAATCATATGACTAAAGGATGAAACCCACTTGATTTAGAGGACAATATAATCAAATATATATATATATTGTACCAATTAACGTGATAGTGGCTACAGTTGACGAAGATTTCCCCTTCTTAAAAAACAAAAAAATGTGTGATTTCATGTCTAATTTTCTTAGTAATAAATTTGTTGACACGGAAATAAGTATATTGGATGGGGTCTTACATCGCATGATTTCTTATTGAGGAATGTAATAACCATTCTTTTTTTTTTTTTTTTATGGAACAAGTCATAACAAATATTGTTACAATTATAAATATTGTTTGAATAAAATAAATAAATAATAAGACAAAGAAGGAATTTTTTTCTAGATGAAAACTGCTTAATTTTTTTTTTTTTTTTTTAACAAAACATACCAGACTGAAACGGCAAGAAACCGCTCGACGTTTCCGATTACTTCACCACTTAGTAGACAAACTCTCTAAACTTCCAACTAAAATTAATTACGAAAGACCCATATACATGACTACAATAGGGCCTATTTGGAATTACGGAGTTGAGCTATGGGGCTCAACTAAACCCATCGAATTCTTCTCGTATCCAATCCTTACAATCCAAAATCATTCGTAAAAATCCTCAATTCTCCCTACTTTGTTACAAATAAAACCATCCATAATGACCTTAATGTTTCTTATGTTTCAGATCTGGCCCAATTCAGATACCTATCCTTCCATAATAAACTTCAGAATCATCCCAACCCTCTCATTTCTAATCTTTGAAAAGAAGATGGCTCCGTAATCTCGTAATGTAAACATACCATTAGAGTGCAACCATTGGGTACTTCCTCAACGAGTGTTTTCACGTCATTATACCCATATATCCAAATTTATTAAATGTATTTCTTTAACACAGTTGTTAATATTATTAAGAAATAAAAAAAAATAATCGATGAACGATTTAGATTTTAAGATCTATCTATGGATGGATAAAAAATGGCCTAGAAAATAATTAGGATGAACACGCTAGATACCTGAAGAAAGATGCAACAATGAAGATAATCCGAACACAAAGGAACCAACAGAGGAGGCAGGAATGCCGCGCTACCTGACTTACCCCAACACTGATAAATTATGCAGTCAAATTGGTATTTAAAAATTAAACCGCTCCAGGAGACGAAGCCGGGCCAAACCCGTCCAAGGAGCAAGCGGGCACGATTAATGCCAAGCAGGTTCGTATTAAATCTCACCGTACTGACTACGGATTAAGCTAATTATCAAAAACTTTTGACAGGTTGATTAAATCAAAATAATTTTATTGTCAAAACAACAATAATTAATTAATTCAGAATATTATGTTAAGTTACTTAGAAGAACAAAATATTTGTGAAACAAAATATTTAATGTAAATACTAATAAAATGAAGTAATTTTTTAAAATTAATATTTCATCCTTCTTAAAACCTAACATAATGTTCTGAATCAATTAATCACTGTTGTTTTGACAATAAAATTATTTCGATTCAATTAAAATGTTCGTTAATTTGATTAAATTAAATTTAATTAATTAAATCGTCTTTAAAATTAAATGACCATATCCCCGTTTTCTTTCTGTTGTTTTCATGTCATTAAAATATACTGTTCTTACTATAACTGACGAACTATTACCTAAGGTGGATTGTTTATCTAATTCATGATATCAATAACCATTTCTGTAAACACTAGTTGAGATTAAATTAGTATTTTATTTGGTATTGTATTGTGAAAACGGAAGAAAATATCGTTCATCATAGACGATATTTATGTGGTTGTCAAAATTGGTTTGGCAAATATCACACAGGAAATTTCAACATTAATGACACACCTGGTAGCAAAAGGGAAACTGAAATGATCAATGCTAAGGTCTTAATAGTTCAAAATTCTCACAATTAACGAAATCGGATCAATCGATTGGAAAAGAGGGTATTGTTTTCAACCAAGACGAAGCCTTTGGCCCCATATACCTCATTGGCAATAAATTAACAGGCTTTGTATGGAATATTTACCCCTATCCTCTATTCACTAAACCTAGCTCCAAGAGACTACGATTGTGCAGTTAGTGAAAATATGAAGAACAAGTCGTATTAAATAACAGTCAGTATATATATTGTTTATTAAAGTAAATTACACGTATGTAATACACCGATTTTATTTCACCTTGCACTAATATTTCCCAACACAATATTACCGAAATGAATATGCCAAAACAATGAAATTGGCTAAAATTTTCATTCGATTCACAGGAATTCTGTTAAAAAACCTATTACTCGGCCTATATTTTTCGATCAATGGCGCCCAAAATAAACCAACAAATATCCTTAAATATACACGATAAAATGAGCAGAAGAAAAAATAAACCAGGTATTTTTCAAACTGCTAGAAGCCGACAAATTACCTCTTCTCAAAGTCACTGTTTACAAATAGTAAACATAAGAGAGGTGGAAGCAAATCTTGTATAACTCCCTGAACTGTGTTTACAGGAGGCTGGAAGGCCGACTGAATCAAAGGGTCCAGACCCGAGGGGGCAGATGGTCAACCAGATGGCCTCATCAAGGTTCTGCTCCAGGTAGAGGCGTCCTCTTTTTTATCCCCTTCATCTTTTCTAATCGGGGAATCGCTTCTATCTCCCCCAAGGAACCTGTGCTACTTTACCTTAAAGTGAGTATCACCTCCATCGGCAAGATGGATTTCGGGAGGGTTGATCATTGAAAGACAGATACAATCACCAAACGACCAACAAGATTCATAAGAGCCGGGTTGAGCTTTAGGTAATCATGAACAAGCCTTAGCGAATTGGAAGGTTCGATTCCGGCACAACTGTCTTAGGCCTCCTTTAACTCACTTAGGCCCACGGGCGGATCTACGGGGAGAGGGGAAGCTTTCGGGCTGAAGCCCCCCCCCCCTCCCATAATGGTAAAATGTAACTATGTCTTATCGAAAAAAATATTAAAAAAGTATCTCTTTAAGTATTATTATTCGTGAAATTACATTTAAAAGGGCTTAAGGAATCATTTTTCTTGATAAGGGCCTTGGTTTATTGATTGATTATTGTGTGTATAGATTATATGTGAAGATATAAAAATAAACCAATATAGAAGCTTTTTAAAAGACAGACTACATTTAAAATGAGGTGTTAATTTTTTCACGTACAACATACCTCATTCTTGAAGAACGTATTTTCGTATTGTTTTTCTAAACCAACTAAAAAAATCCTTGATCTTTCACGAGATGTTAATTAAAAGATGTCCATCATTTTTTGCAATTTTATAATATAGAATAGACAGATCTTTAACATATTCTTCAAAAAATGCTAATTAATATGAATCTGAATATGATGAGAAAAGAAGATTACAATAAAAAATTTTCATAAAAATACCAACATCCTACGATATTTAAAAAATACAATCAAATAAAAAACTATGGTAAGAAATAGTGATGTCACAAGATATAATAACTTGTACTACTGGTTAATATTGTTCTAATAATATATCAGCTATATAGTAATCATATTAACTCAAAAAGCGTTTCCAAATAAATTAATTAAATTATTTTGATCACATAATGCTAACATGTAAAAACGGTATTTAGAGAGGGACCAAGGTATCATACAAACTGTTTAGGAGTGAAAAAAACAAAAAAATAATAAATTGAATTCGAATAAAACTTACAGATGTATTAAGTATTTCCTAAATATACAATAAAACAATATAGGTATTTTTAGTCTCTGTGGATTACATAAAATATAAATAAGCTGCATCGCGCAATGTTTACATAACCTCAATTATCTCTTAATCACATTGCGATTAACGTGTTGTATTATCGCCTTTCATGTCAGAAGCGTTAATCTGCTGGTTTGATATAGATGTTCAAATAGGTTTAGAAAAGATTAAAAAAAAAAATGGTGATGATAACATATATTTTTTATAGAGCGTCAACCGATATGTATATATGTATATATATATATATATATATTATATATATATATATATATATATATATATATATAAATATTATATATATATATATTTTTTTTTTATTTGATATTCAGAATCTTCTTTTTTTTTCAACATGACCAATGTAAAAAAATAACGATTAGATGAAACAAATGATATTTTTTATATTGACAGCTATTGTATAACCAATAATAAAAGAGGAAAATGTTTAAGATGCCAAAGTAAAAGTTTTATTTTAGAATTGAGAACTGAAAAAAAAAGGAAATATGCTAGTGAATATAAGTAAAATTTTTAAAGACAACACAATATTCATAATAAAAATAATAATTTTAACTAAATGGTTCGGTTTATAAATATTAAAATAATAATTAATAATATTTTATAAGTATTGAGTACTATAAAATGTCATACAGTGTAAGAGATAAAATATACTTTTTAAATCACATTTACTTTAATAATACCAAATAACTAAAACAAAGTTGGAACGACCTTGGATTTGATTTTGTTTTTATTTCGAATAAATTCCTTATGGTCCAATAAATCACAATAGATACAAACATTAGAATTAGTTTGTAATAAATGTTAATTGAAACTACTATGTCGAAATTAATAATATATTTGAAATATGATGTGAATGTATTATTTCCTCACTATAATAATTGTCCACTTTGTGACGGAACATTATACTAATAAAAACAATAAATAAAAAAAAATTATATATTTAAAAAGAAGATCCATTTGACTTGAAAGTGTATAAGAAGTAATTCCTTGAAGACAGGGAGTTTTAGGAACTGTTATGCTAGGTAATTTAATTATATCAAGGCCACGAACTCCATCACCTACCCAACCTCAAGTTTTTTAGTCACAAAATACAAAATCAGATCAATTACATAGCTATCCTGTTGAAACGTAAACCTTTAATTTAAACTGGCAATTAATTACAAAAAATAAAAATATATTTAAAATAAAATCAAGCCATAAAATTGGGATGGTAAAAAGCTATAAATTATAGAAGACAATTTTTTTATACTTTTATATATATTCTTAAACCATCTAATCCTCTTGAAATGTACATGCAAATCTTAAATAAGCAAGCACATTATAGGCATTATAAATAGCAAAAAAGATTAGTATCTTGAATTAAAACTAACGTAAATATTTTATTTTGTTTTTAAAAAATACAGTTGGATGAATTTTTTCGTAGATAAAGTATTTATTTTTAAAACCGTATACAATTTTAAAACTATCCGAGTATTAAAAAAATGTTCTCAAGTACTAGGCAATTAAAAAATAAATAAAATCAAAAGTTGTTTCAATTATAAAGAATATTGGACATTTCTAATACATTTTCTGCTTAACAGAATGAAAACATAAAAACATTGTTTGAAATCTATAACATGTTTAAAGGGAGGTTTGATATCATATTGCTCAAAATTTATATATTATTGAATAATATAAAAATGTTTACAATAACACAACTAAACTTGATGATTTAATAATTTGTAACTTAGAACATTGTTCTTGGTCAAACATTAAAAAAGAGGTAAGCAGTAACATAATTTAAACCGGGAGGTTGCACGTAATCAAAACATAAATAAATTTGTTGATAACCTGATTTATTAAATTTCACAAAAATAATATTAAGGAGGTGGTATTATACGATATGAAAATAATTAATTAAGAAAAAATCAACAGATAATATTGTGATATGGTTATTACATGCATTTCACAATTACTATATTAGTGATAATGATAACAAACAGAATAGAGTAAATTCAGGTTTTATACGTTTGTAAAATGGTGCAAAACGTATTAACAAAAAAAAAAAAAAAATGTGAGAGAATATGGTGTCAAAGAAAAATAAACAATATAAAATATTTACATTGAAATCGGCTTATAAAATGAAAATATAGGCAGGCCAAGACAGGAGGAAGGGGTAACGTTAACGGTGGTGAAGGAAGAGAGGCGAACGGCCGACATACAAAAATACACTCCCTCTAAGGAACTACTTCAAAATAATAATTAATCACTAATTACCTGGTATCTGTTATCCACCTGTTTACGTCGCAGGAGCAGGGCACTGACTAGAAGAACTAAAAGGCTATAAACTGTCACACAATATAAATCGAATAGACCACAAGGCAACAAGGACTACACACTGTCTGCAACGACTGTGAGCTGGCGAGTGTTCGTCCGCACCCCACTCCTAGCTACTCCCTGTACCTTTCTCCCCTCCACCTCCTGCCCTACTTCGTTGTATCCACGGTAAGTAATAAAATCAGAAATAATACAATAAAAAAAAAAACAATACGAGGAAGACCTAATCGATCTTATACAACTTGATTAATCTTCACCGATATTTAATCCACAGAATTTCATTTAAAGCCAAACATAGGGAGGTTTTAACACTCCCTTCCCATCAACGTTTCGGTCTACTCTTGCGGTCTACTCTTTAACTCTAATTTTTTTTACTTATTTCTACGTTATCCAGTCCAACAACTTTGCAAATTCCTTTCTGTCAATGCGATGATGTTGCTTCAATTAGATTTACCTAGTAAAAAACATCTAATCAGCTAACAAAGGACTGCTGGAATTATTCCATGATTTTCTGTAAATAACTTTCTACCTGGGAATATAACAAAGTTCAACCATTATAAACTGGTCGGAAACGTAATGATGAAACATAGAAATTTGAGAGGAATGTTTGTATAAGTTAATGAGTTAGTGAGTATCGATGCAATTAATTCTAGAATAAATTACTTTTTTTTTAATAGAAACAAAATAAAAATTTGGTGCACAAAAAGGAAAAAACTTTTTTTTCAAACAATAATGGTAGACCTAATGAAGGTCGATGGCGCTTGAACCTTCTCCCTCCCCTCCCCAAGATATTTTATTGTTATCCTCTTCTTAAAAAACACTTGATGAGGTTTGTTCCATGTATTTCCTTTCTCTTCTTGTTTGAAACTTTTCAATCCGAAAATTTATAAATCCGTCGAAATGTGCCCACCTCAAAAATTCAAAACCTCGTCAACAAGTGTGATGGCGCTACAAAACCCCCTTCAGGGCAACCCTGGACCAAATGAATGTATATAACATCAAAAATCTTTGCCAGTATTTAATCCACTTCATTTAAACACAAATCTACAATCTTCCCGTCAACGTTTCGATGTACTCCTGTGTTGTTTAACGCTAATTTCATTTTATTTATTCGTTATCCAGTCCAACAACCTTACAAGCTCCTTCCTGTCATTGATGTCACTGCGATCTTATTGATTATATTATATTTACCTAGTTAAGACTATGGGGCATGTATTGCAGTAATGAAGCCGTGGAACATCTTTACTGTAAGGTATATTTGTTTGGGAAAAACGTATACATTTTTAAAAAACTTGTTGTTGTAGTCCATATAATGTCTTAAAGAACTGAATAAGATGAGAGCAATTAAATGCTTTAAAGAGGGAGGTGTATGTGACATTGACTTTGGAAGAGAGATGGGAACCCATGCTTGGAATATAACCAAAACCCAACCTATAAATGATAATATAACCTATAAAACAATATAACCTATAAAACCTATAATATCACCTTCCCCTCCATTTGAAAACAATATTTCCTAAGTACGTTCCTCTATCAAATCATCAACAATCATCGTCCTTCTAACGATTACAACCTTCTCCAATTCAAGTCCTCAGTCCACTCCCTTTCCACAAGATCTCGACCTTCCGACCTTTACATTCCTTCTCACAGATCTGCCTCGTTCCAAAACTCCTTTATTGCTCGCTCTGTTAATTTCTGGAATTCTCTTCCTATCAAAATTCGGCATTCTCCCTCCCTATCTATATTTAAAACCCTCCTATAACAATTCCTGTCCCAAAAACAGTCAGATACCCGCTAACCTTTTATGTAAAATTACATATTACTCATAATAATGTATTTACATATGACTCATCACTTAAATACTTACTGTCAGATTCGACTTTCTTTTTTTTTTTCAAAAGAAACACAGAGTTTACTGCTAAGAAGAATGTAATGTATTTTTTGTTATTTTTTTTCTAAAAGTATAGATTTATATTTTACCACTGTACATAGTTTTAAGTGTCTTAGCATGGTTTCAAGTGCTTTGTATATAGATTATTTAGTATATAGTATGTTTAACTAATATTTTCTTTACTTATTTCTCTTTATTTTTACTTTTTATGTTTGTTTTTATTTAGGGCAGACATAATATTTTAATTTTGTACTTTTTTGTTATTCCAAAGTGACTTTGTCCCATAGTAAAATTATTTTCTATTCTATTCTATAATCCGAAGAACGTTTACTACAGTCACTAGCGAATCCACGAAAAGGGGGGATGGTCTTTCAAACTGAAGCTTTTCTAAAATATAAAAATACTTTTATATTCCATTGTTCCATAATTGTTTTTGTGAGTAATCTGAACTAAATATTTTTAACAATCAAAATTTGTCTTTTTTAATTTTAACACATATATAGCACAAATTATAAATAACTAAAAATGTAAGCACATGTCAACACTAGCGGATCCAGGATTTAATTTTGGGGGGGGCTTCAGCCCGAAACCTTTTTTTTCATAAAAATAACGATAATTACTTTGGAAAAACAGAGAGAAACTAACTACCTATATGAAATGGTGTTTAAGTGGTTCCTTAAGTCCTTTTAAATGTGCTTAAACGAATAATAATACTTTAAAAGGTATTTTAAAAAAAAAAATTTCCCAGAAAACATAGTTACATTTTACCATTTTGGGGGGGCTTCAGTCCGAAAGCCTCCCCCCCCCCCCGTAGATCCGCCCGTGCATGTCAAGAAAAAATATTACAAAAAGCATCATTGTTTCTACAACAGTGATGTTGAACATGACTTTATTTAGTTTCTTTGTTTCTTAAAGTTATAAAAAAAAAAAACCTAACCCCTCAGAAAATGAAAACTTGAATTCGCTAATGACTACAGCTGGCGAGTTATTGAATAACGAGGAATAAAATCAGCAATAAATGATTGTAAAAACATTTATATTGCGTGCTCTTTATAGTTTAAGTAATAATCTTCAGTTACGAGGCTATGGAGGTAAATAGGTGAGATGCCTATGATTTGCAACATGATTACGTAAGTTATATTGAAGAATCTTTGTGTTGTGTAAGAATTGCATTGTTTTTCGCACTATTGAAATCTTTCAGTTGACATTAGCACGAATGATTAGGTCAAAAGAAAAAGATTAAGTTGTATCACGATTTGTTTTTAAAATAATAATAATAAACTCTACTTTCGAAAACTTTTTCCCAGTGTCAGATTAAGTTTAAGAACTTATATATATATAAAATTAAATGAACTATGGTACCATTTAATATTTTCTTGTTGTTTTTTTTTTTAAATACTGCTTTGTTTACTAATACGGTTTTCATGTTTTTCATTAATATTGTCACAATAACTTTTATTTTTCAATCCTTAAATTAATTCAAATAAAGTCCTTGGAGATAAACGTAATGATTTGTTTGTCAAAACAAGAATATAAAATAATGCAAAAGATAAATTAAACTTACTTAAGTTTTTAGATATGAACTTTTGCGGACTGTCTTGAAAATCATCCAGGATGATAGATGGTCATGATTTTCAGTCTAAATATGTTTATAAACTTCTATCTATATCTCCTATTTCTGATGTTATAATATTTAAAAGAACCATTTTGTTTTATGGTTTGTTGGACAAGCTGTTAGGTTCCTTCACAAGACCACTATTTGGATTGAAGATTTTTCCTCGGAGAAATGAGCCATTGACCGGAACAGATGGTAGACGGAAGGTGGTAAGTCGGAACTTTAAGCAGGTTGAGGGAGAAGCTCAATCTTATCCAGTTCTTAATTTTTTTTTCTTGTAACGACGATAAAATGTGGCCGGTGAGTCTTCTTGAAAAAAAAATGTGTTTACGAATCCTAGTTGACTTTGTGTCACAACTACTGGCAAAACTAGTATCGTCGCTCCACTATGGGGTTACCATTAGTCGTATTAAGGTCATTACGTCAATATGTCAATCAATACGTCTATGCAGATGAATGAAAATGTGGAATAGAATGTGGGATTCAATAAAATTGAAGTATCATATTTTCAGTCACCGTTTTGAACCTAATCGAAGAAGCTATTCGATCGCTTGTGTAATAACTACAGGCCTGTCTAACAAAATAAATTTTGTACTAAGTTTTACCACTTTAAAAAATGGTAGATGAAATTTATATTGTTCGATAGGTAACAATGCGCACAATGTCTGAAAATTTCATGGAGATAGGATTAAAGGCAGAAGGAAATATAAACGCCTCATATAGATTTTGGTAAAGGACATACACGGAACCAAATTTGATCCTTAATATCTAAAACCTAAAACACAAGGATCAATTACCGATTCCGAATACCACGCTTCCCTACCTCCAGCAGTGAGTAAGTAAAAAAGTATTTTTTAATTTTCGAATTATTTAACTATTTGTCATAATTACCATAAGCTGGGAGTAATGAAATAATAATTTTTATCTGCCAATTTCCGTTTTTCAAATTAATAAAATATGTTATAAAGGCAACAAATGTTGTTAATATCTGTTTTTTCAATAAGTATATTTTACCTACAAAGACTATTTCTAAACAACCAATTTTCGACAGTTGACTACTCAATTGAAAATAAATAAGTCGTAAAAACACCTTCCTTAAAGGATAATTAGGTTTTATCGATTGCAAAGTATTTATTAAGAAATTAATCGTTTTATGCTCCATCGAGGAACAAACCCGCTAGCAGTGAAAATGAACCATCAGTAACTGTCTAGTCATAATCGATGTACCTCAATAATTTCAACATGGCAATTTTCGGAAATCTTAAGTCTCAGAGGTACAAATTTTGGTTTCAATTCGTTTTCTAAAACGCGTAGATAATACATAATAAATACTAGACTCAAATTACCATTTCAGAAACACAAAGATTATGATCGTGCAAATAATTTTATAAGCATTCACAAAGTAGGTAGCAATACTCTCTGAAGAAAAACATATCTGTAATTTTGAATTAAAATAAAATTATTACTTGAGTTTAAATCTTTGGCATCAGAATTTCGTTTTCTCAGATTTTAATTCGTCGGATTGGAGTAAAATTTTAAGGATTAACATAAAGGAAATTTTAAAGGAAGTTTAATTTATCTATTAAACTAATTATTGTCCACGAGACAGAATATTATATATCTTAATAAATAAATAAAATTAAACTAATGGTTTATATGTTATATGGAAAAGATTTATATGAAAAAGAAAATATGAAACGGTTAAACAAATTATTTTTTTCCGTTGCTTAAAATGTGTTACGATCATTCCAATATCAATTTTTACTCCATCACGAATCCCTCAAAAAAAGAAAAAAAAATGATGTGTAGCTTACAGGCTAAAAAGTAAAATAAGGTAAATTTAATATTCTACATTATACAAAAAGTCAGTACCCCGCTGTGAAAAGATGATGGTTTCTACGAAAACTGGTGTATAGACAAATCTTCAATTTTCACAGACCATTTTTATACTATTTTTTGTATAATCCCCTTTATCGCCTCTTCTGCTATACAGTTTTTTTCTCGGTTTCAGAGGAGAAGGGGGAGGATTAATACCAGAGTTAAAAGCCACACTGGCTGCGGAATGCAACTTCGTAATTATTTTATCATGTTATCTTTAGTTTATTAGGTATCCGGGCAAGGCATTTTTGCATACGCGTTAGCCCGCTCAGCCACCCCGCCCTAACTATTTTTTAACCATATTTATAGTTCAAGAAGTTTTAACTGTTACATTTCTCCATGATACGTAGTGACAAACTTAAACTGTTCCTCCGTAGTTACGGAGTTGAGTTGAGCCGCCACCAGTTATTCTCGCTACAGTTGAACGAGAAATCATGCAGTTACTAAAACCTAATTACAGCTGAGTTATTAAAAAAAAAATTAACCAAAACCTTTGACAAATTTTCCAATTCGACTAATCTTCACAAAAATATTTAAAATATAACTTCTTCTTATTAGCCCGCTCCTATCTTCTGGTGCAAGTGAGAGTTCTTTCTGAAGAGCTTGATCCATTCTGAACAGTCCTATGTCTGCTCCCTTTTCGTTCTCTGGTCCAGATTCCTTGCAACGAACACCTGCTTAAGGAAGGTGATAACACCTTCTTCCCAGGTTCTCGACTCCTTCTTCCATTCACCTTCATATCATAGGTCAGCCTGGTATCATAGATATTCTCTCACCTGGTATCCGTGAGACATGTCAAAACTATCACAGACGATTCTCCTCCAGAATTTCATGTAATGATTCTAGACCGAGATTGTTGCTTGTCGCGGTGTTCTATGGCTTGTTTGCTTGCTGGCTAGGGTCTATGAAATTTTGGAATAAGGTAGGGTATGCAGAAAGATTGTCTTGTATTCTACCTTCTTTGTATTTTTCGAGACTTCAAGTTTTCTGACAAATGATTTGGCAGGGCATTAAATGACCTCTCTGCTACAGCTATTCTCTCCCTTATTTCACAGTTTATGATGTCCCGCTCATGTATATGTGCTCTCAAGTATTTGAATAAAATATAGCTACTATAGTATTACCTAGCTAACTGAATTGAATATATTCAATTTAGGTTTCAATTACATTATTCAATCAGAAAACAATTACACAATTCGCAGACTACAAATCTGCTATAACAAAACTGTAACTTTGCATCTTTTTTTTTTAATGTTTGAGTTTTTTAATAAAGTATTGGCACTTATTGATATAACTACTGTGCTTAAAAAAACATAACCTCAAGTGTTAACAGGTCTAGGTTAGAGATCTCTAGCCACCCTCGACCGAAAGAAAATACTTCAGTTGTTCAGTTACAGTTGTGCTCCTATTCTGGCGGATAGCTATCGATTTAGTGTTCAATGAATATTGTTTGTTGGTAATCAAAAGTATACTGTTGTTTTTATTTCGTACGCTAATAAAACTTTTTATTATTATCATAATTTATAATTTAGATAATAAATATTCCAAAAATTAGATAAGACAGAAATGAGCTGTACTCCTAGTTCACAGCCCCTGCTAGGCAAACACGCAGAACATTTCAGACTGTTGGTTTGCATATCAGTTCCTTATCAATGAAAGCAGTATATTCCGAAAAAATATAATGCGTAAAATAATTATTTACATCCCAATTGAGGGGGTCAAAAGCCCAAGAAAGGGAATCGAGCTCTATTTTCTTTAAATTAGTTAGAGTGCAGAAATCATCAATAGATAATTTGATCTACTTATTGAAATAAACATTGAAGTATGTTAATAAGTTTATCACTACTAAAAGTAAATATACAGCATTTTTCAAAATTATTTAAACATCCCTGTAACCAACGGTCATTTAAGTAAAAATAATTCTTAAAAAAAATCTTAAATTTAATCTTCAATTATAGGCAAATCAATAATGACTTACTCGGAAAGAAAGAAAAATACACATTTTAAGTAAGTAGAATTTTTACAGTAAACATAATTAAATGAAAATAAGATAAATATTTACTCGAATGAGTTAAGGTAAATAAATGAAAAAAATGAGGTAATGTAGAAGAGATTAACAGACTGCTATGGATTGAATGGATCTGAAACCAAACATCACAAATGTTCTATAGTTTGAAGTTGGAGTAAAATATATATATATCTACTGAACAGAAAATCTCATCATTCAATTGACAACAACTTACTGATCTACAAGACAATACTGAAACCTATTTGGATCTACAGACTGGAACTGTGGTGGACAGCAAAATTTTCATCAAACATCAAACGGATTCAATCTATTCTGTCCGAAGTCCTTCGAATAATAGTTGATGCTCCGTTCTATGTATCCAACAAAACCCTACACCATGAAGTTGATATCCCATTTTTCCTAGACCTTATCCCTGAAAATTTTCAAAATTCCATCAAAACCTTACATATCATCCAAAATCCACTTGCATAATCCCTATCCAGCAACACCCATCCCGACAATTCTCCTCGAACGTTGAAGCAGCAGTGGCCCAGAGACCCGTTGTAAGAATATATTGGAGTCATGGCGGACAGATTATCTACTAAAGCTATGTATGTCTGGTTATAGTGTCTCTGCCTCATTTAGTCCTTAATAACAGTAATGTGGCTAAGTGAGAGGCGCAGGGATCTCCTAGAATCCTGTCTTTTCTTCCACGACTAAAACGAAAGGCTTGGCTCGGAGATCTTGAGTGAATGATTTTTTTTAAATATTGGGTATATTCTGGTGATTATTTTGATTAGTTTAATTTATTTTTGTTTAGATTAGTTTCTTTTAGTTTATATACATTTACTTTTAATATTATTATTTTGCTGTTTATTTATTGTTCATAGTGTGAATGAGCTACTCTTTTATCACTATTACTATTGTCCCTAGATGTGACAGAATATAATATATCTGAATAAAGAATTTTCGAAAAACTATATTTATATATATAAAATATATATATATATATATATATATTATATATATATATATATATATATATATATATATATATAATATATATATATAAATATATATATATATATATATATATAATAAAAATAACTATATTTATATTATGGGAGTGGGGTAGCTCAGTGGTAGGGTACTGAGCTTCCAATGGTAAAGGTCCCAGGTTCGAATCCCGGCTCATAGCAGAAAAATTATTTAATCTGTTTCATTGACTGCGGGGCGACTCTGGGTAGGTAGACCCTTCTATATAGGGCACTCACTATATAGAGAGTACCTTTAATTAAAATAATTAATTAACTAATTAACCATAGATCAAGAAAGAATGCTTTCTCTAAATAGTACTAAACCCAAGACCTTTCAACGGTAGTCAGCCGTTCGGATTGTGTATATATATATATATATATATAAATACTGATTTAGAAACTGATTCAACAATATTCGCGAATGATAATTTTGATTGTTGTTTAATGTATGGCAGAATGTCATTTGGAAATCTGGAAGCCTGCCAAAATCGGTTTTCGAATTGAAGAAAGCCATGACATTCAGATATTCAAAACACTATCTTCATTTTATTTTATTCCTGACGTGAATCCTGTTTCAGCTTTAGCGACTTCTTTTATCAAATGCTAATTTTCTTTTTCTTTTTTTTATTACTATTGACTTTTATTGTTTTGACACTTTCCATATATTTTTTAAAAATTACTATTCAAGCTCGATACACCTCTATCGAAAAAATAACAACGTATTTTGAAGTTAAAAAAATTCATTTAACTTCAGAATCACATGATATGATGAAATGAGTTAATGAACATTAATAATCCTATAAAATCAAACAATAAGTACTAATTTAATATCCTAAACATTTTTAAAACATTAAGTGATTGATATTTTATATTCACAATGAAAATTAAAGCTAGATTAATCCTTACCGCATGTCCAATAAAGTTCAGACCTGGTCAGACCTGAGAGAAAAGTATTTTCAAATACATTATTTAAAATACTAAGCATTTTGTTTTTATAAAATACAATTTCAATCACCTACCATTTCAATTACTAATTCCTTTATATTACTTCACTTAACTATTTAATTTAATATAAATTTAAATTTCAAACACAAAATATTTTTCCTCTAAACAATTTCAATATTTAGTGATTAAAGTTGTATTTTAGAAACACAAAATACTAGTTATTTTAAAATACATTTTTGTCTATCTATCTATTTATGGTATTTGTATGGTTGTCCAATTTCCTACCCATTATGTCACTAAATTCAAAATATTTTCACTAGGAACTGGATTTATATGTATTTTTATACTTTTTAAAGGTCTGTACACTAATCTTCGAAAGTTTGATTTACGTTTCTTATAATTTAAAACCATCTTTTGTTTCACACATTTGTAAATAAATAGAGGGTATTAAATATTTATACGTGTTTGGAGGACATCTACATGTTATAGAGGATATGCTCCATATTTAACTAACAATAATATTGATTGCGCCCCTTCCTGATAATTTGAAAACCTAAAATGTTGGAAAATTGATCATACGTCATACTGCAAAAATTATAGTAAATCACTTTACTAAAATACAAACCCATCAATACACCTTAAAGATTACGAGGTGGATTTATAGTTGGCTGTAAAAATTATGAAGAAGACTGCATATCCTGACTATTTGTTGACATTTGCTTTCTATTTGGATCTTAAGATAATTTCATCATAAAATCGATACAAAACGTGGCTTACAAAAATATTGGGCCATTTGTCCGTTTGTCTAGCCTAGCCTCCTTATTTTGAAAATTTGGGAGTGTAAGTCAGTCCAAACGGCTCAATATTTTTGAAGGTCACCTTTTTTCTCGACTTTGTGATCAAATTATCTTTCGATCCAAGCAGAAAGCAAATGTTTATTTGCGAGTTTTTATTACTTAATTAAATAGACAAAGTTTGCCTCCTTCCAGATTGAAAATGCCCCAATTCCAAGATTTTTCGTAAATAAAATAGTTGTAGGTTACGATGAGATGAATCTATTTACGAAGTTTCACGCGGAGGTTAATAATTCGATAAAAAGGGGTCTGTACGACGGAATGTTATTTCAAAAGCGTTTTAAAAATAAAAATATTTCAGCACTAAATAAAAACATTTTAATTTTTTAAATTAATGTTTCACAATTTTTTTTTTAGGTAACTATTGTTATTACTATAGAAATTGTTTGAAAATTAAGGATTTTGTTCCTAAAACAAGTTTTTTTCTTTAAATTGTAATTAAGTACCTCTATACAAATTATGTTAATTATTATGTCTATATACGCATTAATTGTTAATTTATCGAAAAATAAATTCATACATATGTTAATTGTTTTAAAAAAAAATAACCCGGTTCTTTTTATTATTACGTAGTTTTGTATGTTAATTGTTATATGCTTGTTTATGATTTTCCCCTAAATATTTGTTTCTTATTTTTTTTTCTCGAACTTCTTTTCTTACATATTTCATATATATACACGACTCATTGGGAATCCTGCACACCTCTATTAAATCAGGTTATTGCTTTATGGATCCGGGTGACAGAATAGAGAGAAAAGAAAGCAACAACAAATGACATTTTTATATACGAAGCGTATATAGCTGATTTTTTAGATATTGTCTACCAGATAGATTAGTATGCTGTGTCAGTTAGCAATCAATACAGTTGAGCAGTATTACAATTTTATTGCTAATATTTATATTATTATGAAAACCCGACCTCTCCGAACAACATTGATTCATACTTCAGTTACAGTTAATTCTTTTAAGACTTATGGTCATATATGGATACGTAACCCTCCTGCTTAGTCAGCTTACTCTATCATGAACATACCCTAAAAGATTCATCAAAAATGTTTAATTAGTTTTGGACAACTTCGCCTCCTTGGTACCAACGTCAGTGAGTTAATTATTTAAAAATTATTTTTTGAGCTGAGGAGAGCATCTAATAAAGTGATATTACGATAAACATTTCCGCTGAAAAACCAATAGAATCGTACGATACTAAATTTTCACTGCTTCAAATCCCCGTACCTGTGAATCTTTGAAAAAGCCATAACATTGAAAATCAGCCTTATAACTATATCTTTGAGTTAAGTAATTAAATATTTTTTTGAGAGTATATAACATACACATACATATACACATATAAACATCATTGTACAAATAAAATGAAAGAAACAAAGGACGTGTTGTTGAGTGACTCCTTTGTGTCGATTCCGCTCTAGCCAATACATCAAAGAGCGTGGGCGTAAGTTGGACGCGTCTGGACCTCGTGGTTATGATGTATGCATTCGCGGTATTGTATTCTAATGAACTCCTTTGAAGCAAGATTTTACTTTTATTTGAACACTGATTTAATAATCGCTGTTCTAGATCGGGAAGTACTGTCTATATCAAACCTTTAAGCACTCGCAATACGAAAAAGAATTTTCAAGGTTAAAAAAAAATCAGGAACAAGAAATGATCGCTTGTTCACTTTCATATGCAAACATGTTCATAAATCTATAATTTGAAAAATTTGTTAAAATAAGTTTTAAAACTCCACACCGTAAGATTAATGCAATAGAATTAATTCTATGGACGATTTTTATTTAGCTATTATTAATAAAACGTAGGGACTAAAAATGATTATTCAATACTTTTTATTTTATTTGTTTAGGAATTTCCTCATAATGAATATTCCATGACCTACACAAAAAATTCTAACGTTAGGGGTTCCCTTTATACACACGCGGATCTACGGGAGGGAGAGGGGTCTTTCGGGTTGAAGCCCCTCCCCCCTCAAAATGGTAAAATATAACCATGTTTTATGGAAAAAATATAAATACATTATCTCTTAAAGTATTATTGTAATTACAATTAAAATGACTTCAAGAATCACATAAACACCATTCCATATAGGTAGTTGATATCTTTCTTTTTTTTCCAAAGTAATTATATGAAAAAAAAAAGCTTTCGGGCTGAAGCCTCCCCAAAATTAAACCCTGGATCCGTTAGTGCTTTTATAGAACTATACTAATAATAGTGTAAATCTAAACTCGAAAAAAATCAAATAATATTCACAATTAATACGATATCAATACTGCATATGAAGGTAAATAATTGCAGTAGTGTGTTTTTTTACTTTCACTTACCTGAACCTAGTTCTGCCATAAATAATATTACAAAAGTTCAACTTCGTTTACATCCTTCCCTCTATAAGGTTATTTTCTTTATATGTCAGGATGATAATCTGAATTTTGGAAAATGTAGGTCAGAGATTTTCAACACTTTGAAACCTTTAGGTATCAGCCGTATGTTCGTCTACCGCACTATAAATAGATATAATAAGATCCTGTCTGTATGTGCAGTGAGAGAAGTGGCTGCTCGAATTAGAAGAAATCCCATTCGAAAACATCAAATTATATCTCGGGAAATGGGATCAACTGTCAGATCAATGTCTCGCATAATAAAAAGCGACCTTAGGATGGGTGCATTTCGAAAAATGACAGGACAAAGGCTTACCACTTCCCTAAACAAAAATAGGGTGGATAGATGCAAAGTGTTCCTTGGCCGTTGTACCAATGGTCTTCATCGAAAGATTTTGATTAGCGATGAGAAAATTTTCACAATTTAAGAAATATTTAATCGCAAAATGATCGTCTGTACGCAAAAAACTCTAAAAAAAGCCCAGGAAGTCATTGGAAAAGTGGAAAGAGGTCATCACCCTTCCTCAGTGATGGTTTGGTGGTGAGTTTGCTTGCATGGCACCAAAAAGAGTTAAAACAGCCGCAAAAACTATCAGGATGAAATTAATAATACATAATTATTTGGTTTATTGACATAAATAGCTTTGAGGTTGGAGTTATGTAGTTGACAAAAACAGCCAAAGTAGTGAGGTTTTCCTTGTCTACTGTCGATATATTAGAGTTTTTGCTATTTTAATAGTCTTAATGAGTTATTACAGGTTACCTGTAAGATTTAACGTTGAGCTCTGTTAAAAATACACACCAAAAACTTTGTAATCGCCCAACATTGCCAGAAAATAATTTCTATTCAAAGCAGAGGGGAGTGAAAGTTATGTGATGCGCGCAACACTTTTTTTTATGGTCTCTCGATTTTACTTTAGAACAGAATAAAGATATTTCCTTTTTCACTCCTGATTAGCATTTTAGTATATGGAATGTTATTCAGAAAGTATAAGCAACCGAATACAAATAGAACGGGAAGGTCAATGATTCATTGGAAGGGTCCACTGCGATATAAATCACAAACGCCTAGGCCAGAATCGGACCAGCGACTCGCTCGATTAGACATGATTAGACTCGATATTGTCAAGTTTTTGACGCCTTAACATTCTAAGCCATTACGACCTTAAATAAAGCATTAACTGCTCGCTAAAATCCATTTTCGGTATTAATAATTAATAATCGGTCCAGCCATTTGCACAAAAATATAACATACCAGTTGTTAACCTAAACACTTTATAGCCCTTGTAGTTTTGTCTTTATAGAGTAATAATTGGGACTATGTGTTTTAATAAAATTGTTTCAATTGACACATGATATATTTTGTAAAATAATTTATATTTAAACACGAGTAGGATAATGTTTCTTAAAAGAATTCCTTACCTTTCTTATTTTTCATATTCTTATTTATTTCTATTCGCACAAATGAGGCAATTTAATTGGGAAACGTCAAATCAAAAAAGTGTCGCCTCGCATTTCGAGGTCAGTGAGTATTATTTACTAAATCTGATTATTTGTCCGCTCTTACGTAAGGCGAATGAATTGCGACCTTGCCGTGTCTACTTGGCTTCCCACAATTCCAAAAGCAAGGGAAAGGAAAAAGTGGGAAACCAAACAAGTGATAATTCCTCTTCTTCAATAAGCAAAACTAATAACTTTGAAGATGAATAACCTGTCTCCCTCAACCTGAAAAATATCTAATAAGTAATAAAACTTTATTTCATGCAAAACACACAATTTTTTAAACCATAAGGATACATAGTTTTTAAAATTTTAACATGGGAACTTAGAAATAGGGAAAGGCAACCTCCATCAAAACTGAAGATTTTGTCTGAAACGATTTTGAGAATGTACAATAACCATAGTTCACTAACGGATCCAGTTTAATTTAATTTTGGAGGGGGCTTCAGCCCGAAAGCTTTTTTTTCATATAAATAACGATAATTAATTTTAAAAAAAGAAAGAAACTAACTAACTACCTATTAAAATGGTGTTTAAGTGATTCCTAAAGTCCTTTTAAATGTAATTACACGAACAATAACACTTTAAGAGATGATATTTTAATATTTTTTTTCCATAAAAAGTGGTTATATTTTACCATTTTGGGGGGGCTGAAGTCCCAAAGCTCTCCTCCCCCTCCCATAGATCAGCCCGTGCCATAGTTGATGGGTTAATATGGAGAAACTGCGCATTATATACTAAGTTTTGTAAAGTTTGACTTAAAATATCAAAACTACATTTTTTCAAGCTATTTTCCTGAGAAGATTATATGTTTTAAATATGTAACCAAGATTAATGAAGCATTGAAAAAAAAAATGCTTTCCTTTTTTGTTTCCTGTGACTAATTATTTATTCCTATTTTATCATGTATAGCAAATATGCTGTTACATCTGATATTTTGACTATCGTTTCTTGATGTTTATATGTGGCGTGCCATACTATTGTATATAGAATAAGTATCTTTTTTTATATTTATTATCTTCCTATTTATCTTTAATCGTATATAGTAATTATGTATAAATTCTCTCTTTTTCCTTTCATTTTATTTCTTATGCTTGTACATTGTATTAATTCTGTTGATATTTCTTTCTATAAATAGATCTCTTAACCTTTTTTGCTGCTTTATAAACATATCCAACCTAATCCCTTCTAACCTGAGCTAGCATGGTCGGATAAATGATCAATCATGGATAAATGATCAATCATGGCCAAATAATGGCTAAGTAACTTCTATTCTCTATAATTATCTCTTTAGAGATGAAAGGCTAGTAAAGCCAGGCGCCTAACAAATAAAAATTCCGATAGAAAATTATATTTAATAAAAATTATTTTATTATCTTTTTATTAATCCTTTTTTTGGTCATAAATATTACACCCAAACCCAAATTTCAATCATATCCATTTTTATGAAATTGATAATTAATTCTGTCTGATATTAATAGTAATGTGATGCGAAGCTAATCAATGAAAAGTATCAATTTGCCAAACTTTGTCAATCTCCACTATTTTGGGAATCCTACTTACAGCTTGATTATAGAATTTTGGCCCACTCCTCAAAGTGGAGTGGCACTTGTAAAGTGTTAAAAAACAAAAACAGCTCCTGAAGGTTCCACTTACCACAAAAATTAAAAAAATAAATAAAACATGACTAGTAGTGGATAAACAAACATACATATCAACAGCAGAAACTGTTTATTGTTTATTTTCCTCTCCCTTCCTTGTCTTTCGACAATACGGGATTCCATTTTATTGTATACAACAACAAAATTTATGACTTTTCTTGTGCTATTATGTATTTTTCGCTTTGATTTCTATCCTGTAGTCACCCCTGATTGAGATTATGAAAGTATTCTTCTTATTCCCATATTGAAATGGGCAGCGCCTATAACTTCCTCCCACACACACACGAATGCCTCGGAGTATGGGTAGTTATCTGCAGCGGCGAGTAGCAGAAACTGACGTAATCTAATCAACATGCTAAAGCTGCTTTCTTTATAACTTATACATTTCTTTTTCAGGAAATTTTCATCGCTGATTTTTAAAACAACACTGTTTAGGGTACATGCTTCATAAAGGACATCTCATAACCGTGATTTAATTTTTCTATATTAGTTCCTATTTGAAATGAAATTTGTCAAACATGACCTTACTTTAAAAAAAAATAACAATTATTAAAACCTCTAGATAAGTTGCCTGTAAACCAGTTTGAAAGAACTAGACAATCCGTCCCCTATTTAGCTGGCACAGTTCTGCCGATGGAACTAGCACGTGGATATAGGCTATCAACAAGAATTGACGCTACGAGACCTTATTTTTAGCCAAGAGTGGCAATCAGGCAGAAGCTATTACCAAAGAACGCCGACATTGGCTACTTAAGATTCAAAGAATCCCGGGCAAGCTAACGGTCCTGGCCACACCAATACTCTTCCTCATTGTGACGGCCAAGAACCGAGAGGTACATCAGAATACTCAATATTGTCCCTTACCTAGGGTAGGAAACATATATTTTAATCGTTACAGGTTACTTGTAAAGCAATAAGAGATTTCTAAAGGCTTGTTTACTGACTAATTAATACATTTTAGATTTATTTTTACGACTTCACAAAAGCTACCACTTGAGAGCAGATAGTCTCCAATAACATGAAATAGTAAGCCCGAATTCAACTTAAATTTTCTCGCAAGGGTTTGTTTATGTCAGGAAGGATCGTAGCGAGCGGCATTGACCTGCAAGGTTAATCAAATTGATTCAGTAATAAATCAAAAAAATCTTTTACTTTATTCCTTCTTCATCACCTTTTCGGTTTCAAGATTTTTTTTTTTGGACCTGAGATGTTAGAGGAGAGGACGGGGAATCAATGCCAGAGTTAAAAGTTCTCCGGTATCGAGATTTAAACTCCTATTCTTCGGTTCATCAAGTTGGCAGACAGTGTTTTCCACACGCGTTATCCCGCTCGGCCTCCCCGCCCTGTTATTGAAAGAATCATTAATGATCCCATCAATTATTGAAGGAAGTTAGTCGACTGTTCGACATTCATAGCTGATAAATAATCAGAAAGCTGTCATTTGGGCAACAATAAAAATCTTAAAATGATTGCTTCCTGATTATTTATCAGCTATTAATGATCCCAATTAATTTGAACTAATTAAACTTTGATTTCATCGTTCCATTTGGAATGACCGTCAGTGGCAGACACGGGTGCTTTCTGCATGCGATAAACAGCAAGTTGTGATTATTGGGAACCATTCGCCGTGTTGGGGTGGCTCACGTGAAGTATTACCGTTATCTTGACTGGAACTAATTATATTTCTAGTTCTCTCCTTCTTCTGTACCGAAAGGTGTGCCTTAAGTATTTGTTGAAAAAAAAAGTGTTCATCACGGGCGGATCTACGGGAGGGAGGAGCTTTCGGGCTGAAGCCCCCCAAAATGGAAAAATATAACCATGTATTATGGGAAAAAAAAATTAAAAATACCTCTTAAAGTATTACTGCTCGTGTAATTACGTTTAAAAGTACTTAAGGAATAACTTAAACACCATTTCATATAGGTAGTTAGTTTCTTTCGGTTTTTCCAAAGTAATTATCGTTATTCATATGAAAAAAAAGGTTTCGGGCTGAAGCCGCCCCCCCAAAATTAAATCCTGGATCCGCTAGTGGTGTTCATTAAGCTGTTTTTTAGATGAATGGACATCCTGAAGATGGGACTCATCAATCTATTAGATTTCCTTAAAGCTAAACAGTATCTTATCCTATTAAAACAATCTGTCATGCCCAAGTTCAGGAAATGAGGAGGAAATATTATGATAATATTTAAAATAAAGATTTTTTCTAAGAAAATTAATGTTTCAAATAAATATATAGGACTCCTCTTCAAGAATTCTCCATCTGTAAATCAGCCTTTTAATTCATGCAATTTTCATTCCCAAGAGACAGAAGGAATTATATTCTGGAACTGCTGTAATCTTTTCAAAGAAAAGAAAAAGAGGTACAGCTTAATCACTTTCATTACATCCAAGTCCACACGACATCGTCAAAAATCAAGGGTCACACCAGTGTTCCTTACGTTCCTCTGTTTGTCCATTGAGAGTTCAAATTTTCATAAAGGTAAACGGAAATTCCCGAAAATATTGAGAATATTCAAAAATTGTTTAGAGACATATTGAATACTTTAAGATAACTGTAGATAAGAACATGAGATTTTTAGACCATTTGAAAATATATATATATATTAAAATCGGTTCGAACCAAGTATAAAGATCTCTTTACTTTATTGTACCTTCCTTAAATCTGAGGCTTCTCGCATTAGCCAAAAACATTTCAAGTCAGGGCATATAAATTTAAAGACTCGGTATTATTTTTCTAAATATAGAAAAATAGTCACTAAGTTCTCATCAAAAGTTGGAACTTTTTATTTAAAGTATGGTCCCAGTTATAAACTGGTTATATAAATAATTCGATTTACCCGCACTGATCCACTTCTCTTGACTGATCTGGAGATCTGGATCTTAACCTGAAACATATATTTTAAATACCAATCCGTAACGAAGTGAACAGTCCATACCTGCAGAGAATATAGTTATAGATCACGGATCTGATTATTGTTTTCAGAATTAATGTTTCAATTATGGAAGATTGACTGATTCACTTATGAGTGCTTACTCTCACTACTGTTTTTCGTAGCAATTTAGAACTCGAAATCGATTAATCCTCTTTTTCGTCCAGTAAGGTCCGAATCGTTCAGTTGTTTTATCTTAACTCTGAGTATCTGTCAGGTCGGTACTTCATGTCATATAATTGTTTTTTCGTTTGTTTTTTTATGTCAATAGTTTATTATTTTTTTTGTTTGTAATTTATTAACTTCGAACAATCTATGTAATGAAACTTTCACTCCACTTTCAAAGGAGAACCACATTAGGTAAAAATGGAGCTTCAACTATTAGAATTAGAAAGGAATGTCTAATGATTCCGTATCGGTTTATCTTGTTTTCATTAGCATTTCTTGAAATAGACAGAAATCCTATTATTTATTTATTATCCTTCCAAGATTTATATATTTTACAAAAATTATACCAAAACTATATTTCAGAATAATGTTGAAACAAATCCATAGCCACATATACAATACAATCTCCATATAAATAATTCGGTTCCAGAGAACACCACTTGACTATTACCAACTTTAACGGCTTACGAACTTTATTAAAAAAAATAAATAAATAAAAGGCCAAAAGAAAGAAAGAAAAGAGTAACTTAAAATTCAAAATCCAAAAGAACTGAGAATATTTAAATATTTCATTAAAAATACAAGGTTACTGTTTAAATTAAAGTTGCGAGAAATTTCGTTTAAGTACTAAAATGGTGGAGAATTTTTCGCCCAATTGACATCAAAGAAATATATTATCCCAGCTATAGAAATTAAAGGAAAATTGAATATTAAAAAAGAAATATATTTCTTATAACAATCAAATATTAATGTAATCAAGATAAGAATCATTCATGGAATATGAATTACATACTGAAGAATATATATAATTACATATTAAAGTATATTGAATTATCAAAAAAGAGTAAGTAGGCTTGTTTGAAATAGAATGCACCTATATTAGAAAACAAAGATAAAAATAAAATAAGAACAAATTAGCCTAAATTTTAAATAGCTGTGGTGTTTTAGTGAAGATTGCTACATTTTTAAACGAAATTAAAAGATTTAAATTAAGTAATTTGTGCAGCCAAACTAAATAATGGAAGTGTGTGAAGTTGTTTGTAAATGCCTTCTGAAATTATACTGCAGTTAAAGGTAGCATTGGAATAGTTGTGTTTACCAGTGAATACAATTGAGTTTCATCTTTAATAAAAAATAAGTACGTAACTTCAGTAATAAATATTTTAAAAATCTTTGTAAATTAAATTAAAATTACTCCAACGTATTTTGCATATCGAACACAGGGGCCTCTCGGGGAGCGCGTTTCTCACAGGCAGTTAACCAAGAGGATAATCCAGCAATGGTCACAACTCAATTTTTTTTATTAGAAAATTTAATTTACTTTAAAAGGCACACATACATCAGTGGCTCGATAACCCATTTAAATGAGTCTTGACCTCCTCCAAGAGCAAAACGGCTCTGTCCTGAGCAATAAATGTTCCATTTCTGGTGTCAGTATTGCCTTAGGGTGGGACAATCTTCAGCGGAGCTTGCCACTAGTTAGAAATTAAAACAGAATACGAACCATATTCGAACTGTATTCGAACAGTTATTTATGAAGCTAAATTAAAAATAAAACATCCAAAGGCATCCTCTTGTTTTAATATATTATTAGCAACAAATAAACCCAATTGATCTCATTCCACACAAACAATATACTTGAGTATGCTTTTTTTTCACAATTCAGTTTCAGTGGGGCTCTAAATTTGTTCAAAACCTGTTGTAATTTCATCCTATAAAAACCATCATAGATTGATTTAGTCTTCAAATAAATGGTCATTGACCATCTTGAATTCAGTGGTCTTCCCCAGGACGAATCTGATCAAAAACATAAGGATTATTGAGACCTTCCTATTCTGAAGCCTGCCTGATATGTAACAAGCTCACTTTAAGCAAACCTTACAAGTTTTTTAAACAGAACGTTTGAGGACACCCAACTAAGGAAAATAATACCTTCTAACTTTAAAAGAAGTAAATACAATGTTTTTCTGATGGTAGGTAGATAAAACAATGAAAATTTTTAGTTTTATTCTTGAATACAATAAACTTCTAGACTCATGCTGAAGTCAGAAATCATTTAAATCAATCCAAAGCCTAAAAATATACCAAAAAATTGTCACAACCAGACCTCATGTATGTCTAGTACTTCACTGTTGCACTCGCTATATTTTCTCTGATCAAATGTGAAAAGTATATAGAAAATTATGAGGAATTGGAAATTTAGATATTAACTTAACTAATTGACAATATTTTTATCTATTGGGTTTCTGACAATGGTTCAAATTCTAATGATAATTATTATAAATCTAACCTATAAATAAATTGACTGAAGGTAGATTTAAATTTATTTTAATCTCAATGGCATAATGTAATATACACTATTCAGGAGGATCTATCATTATTGCTTCTACATAATCCTTGTCGTAGTAGTCATGAGACGATATGTAATCCGGTATATCAACGGTAACTTTGCCTTGCCATGAGACAAGTTTACCTGCTGAGGCTTGCAACAGCATCTTTATAATCATTCTTTGCTTTTGTACCCATTTTTCAAGTACTAAATTTTCCGTATCTATAGAAAAAATAATTAATAAAACTTGCAGAAAAAGGAGTTACATAATTAATTAAATTTTATAGAAGCTTAAGTGGTTCGCATGATTTGGTTCTAATCACCTAAAGAGCTTTTGTATTCTGTCTTAATATTTTTTCACTAAAAAATAGGCATATATCAATTTACTTGTCAAGAGTGTTGATAATCAGTAAATTGTCTAAACATATAGATATAGTGATAACAAAATATTAGGTATAGAACAGAAATTAATCAGTAGCACCTCTTTCTGGGTTTGATTTAATTATATCAGTTAGTGAAGGTAAGATATCTCCTTCTCTACTTCACATATTGCAAGTAAGTTAATAGTTGTAATTTCTTGAAAATTATGTAGATTTTTACTAGCCATGTGCCATGGTGCTTTTTTCTGTGTCATGATATTTTTTATTAGAAAATTTGATGTTTTGTATAGGGGTCTTTTCAGCTATAACCTTTGACATTTTCTATATTGTTGAGGATTAAAACAGATTTACAGCAGTTTAAATACTTATCCAAATAAATATAATCTATTTCTTAATAGCTACCTGAGTCTAGGACAGTAGAGATTTTCCACCCGTAACAGCAAATAATGGGCCAAGGAACCCTACTGATGATCTTTGCTAATTGGTCAATTTGTAAACCAAGAGCTTTATAACTGCCCTGCGAAGCAAAAACAACACCACCGACTGCAGGAGGCAGCTGTTGGTAGATTATATTAGTAGCTTTTTATAAATTTTTACTTGTAACGAATTAAAATAAATTAACTGAATAAATAAGCTGTTTCTTTAAGAGAAATAGAATAATATGGCCAAATAATATAACTTATAAATCAGCAGAGCCATAAATTGAATAAAAGCTATGCAATTCATAATATAAAAATACAATTTATTATAATTATAATCAATAAATTAATATTTGTTATTATTTTATTTTATAGAATAATATGAATGCTTTTATTAGATACAGAAGAAACACCTTATATCAGCAAATCTTTATTTATCAAACCTTTTCTAAACGGCAGATTTTTCTGATTGTAGTTAAATATTTTTGAAAAAGTAGTAATAAATTAGGTTGTTATAAAGAACTGAACTGAAAGTGAAACATTCTAAATTGGAGAAATAAAAATAAGTTTTAATAATTATTATATCATCACAACTATGAAATTATGATATTTTGTATCAAAGATTTTTTAGTTAAAATTGATTAGTAGAAATTACTTGAACTGAGAGTGTAGGAATTAAGTTAGATATGAATCATCGAATTATAAATTAATAAAATCCTATTATTATAAATCTGTTGTTTTAAGTAGCATTTTTAAAAGTAAAAATAAATTTTAAAATATTGTTCATATAACTATATATGAGTTATGTAATTTATTTTTAATTAATGTTATAATCATCTGCATGTACCCGACTGAGTTGTAAGCCATCTGAAATAGATTTTAGTAGTTTAACATGACAAAGAATCGTTAAAAGAAATATTGAAATGTTATATGAATTTCAAAAACATTACCGCTTGTTTCAAGGAATTAATCAGAGTTTCAGCTCTCTCCATGACATGATCTTTTACTGCCTTCAGAGAATAATTTATCAAAGGGCTGAAAAGTAGGCAGCTGATGTCCACATCAAAATCAAAAAGTGAGTGATTAATTGTGTACATTGTATCGACAAAGGCACTCGAGCAGGCTTCTTCACCGCTTTCCAATATATCATATTGGAATTGAATGATTGGAACCATTCTAAGAAGAATATCAAATGAGGGACTAGAGTCAAAAATCAAAAGGGGAAAGACAAATTTGATCATTTTTCTATTTACCCTAGAGCTTGAGTAGTTGCTGAGAATATTCCAAAATACTCTGAATTGTCAAACGGGACCCGCCTCGCTCCAAAAGGTTTGTAACATTTCAACTTTATTTGTAGTATTACAAAATCACAGCCCCAAACCTTCATTTTTTTAAGGTTCCGATCCAAGTCATCTAAACCTTCTAGCAGCTCCCCATTTCTTTCATTGTCTCTGAAATCATATTTACTTAAAATATTCTAATTTTTTATTTGCCATGTATTAATATTGGATACTCTAAAACCTATGTACTTCATAAAAATGTATTCTCTTTTCTGTATCAATTAAAATTACTATGAAATAAAATGTTTGTATTTTTTCAGCTCCTCCCTTGGATAATCTTATCAGTTATTTTGTCTTTTTCTACAAACAATATACCACCCCAGAAAAAAAAATCTGCTGTAGTGTGCAATACACAATATTCATTTACCAATCTCATAAAAAAAAAATAATTTTTGCACAAACAGGATTAGTTTCTATTTGATTATTTAAATATAATTTTTTATTTATAACATAGCATTTTGATTAAAATTATTGTAAAATTTATCATCTACCTACCATGCACGGCTTCATAGATTTTAGAATTTTTGAAGACCCCCTGTCCATTACTAGTATAGTTTGAATTTCGGGATCTCCATCACTAGTGCAAAAAGGTGTTTTTTTTTAATGATGATTATACCTGCATAGAAAAAGGAGACCCTAGAGATTCTCAATGTCCAACGGAGAAGTTTATAGCTATAATAATTACAGCGGCATAAGCCAAAAAAGACTAAAATTTCCTTAGCTATGTCCATTACTGGTGTGTTTACCCTAAATGCTGCTTGAAATATTTTCAGTGACATGTTTACTTCACATTTCATATAAGTACAACAAAATAATGTGTTAACAATGCCATACATATTCCATATAATTTTGGTTTGTCAAGCTTAGAAATAATAGTAAAAGTTTGAAAGTTCCATCAAGATGCCTAGTTTCCATAAAATAATACTAGTTTTCAGAAATTATTATTCATAATTTTTTCATCACCCTCTCCATTTCCTTCTATGACCTTCTCTACTTTTTTCTTTCCATAATTATCAAATTCTTTCATAGCTTATATTTAGCCATTTATTATTATTACTAACCACAAGAGACCGTTAATTATTTCAAATGAAGAGGACATGAATGGGACCACTCACAATTTTTAATAATACTAGGTATTTGTGAAAAATGCTAATTGTGATTATTATTACTCTGATTATTACTACTGGATATTGGATCAAAGATGAATAATTTGAGACGTCATATTACTGCTGTCAAAGTTTTCATAATTATTGGTAGCAAAACTGATAAAATCAAATTCATTTTTTTTTTTTCATGCAGTTTAATAACTGCCCAGGACAGAATAAAAATTGAGCTACAATGGTTCTTAGGATGAAATATATAACAGAAAACATTCATGTTTATCACACTACCATTTTCACTGATATGATTCATGACTCTTTAATACTCAGAATGATCAATATTAGGTAGTAATAGAAAATGCTAAGGCAAAATTAGCAACTTTTAGCTTGCAGAATTCTGATGGATGTAATAAGAAAATCAAATAAGAAAAACTTATTCCACAACCAAATCGTGACAAACCAATACTACAAATTTAAGTAATTCCTCATAAAATGTGACCAATGCAAAAAATAACAACATGTGAGACAGCAGTGGATTTTGCATCTGATGTAATATTTCCTTTGACTACTAAGAAACCATCAATTTTTTTCATTAAATATACAGTAAATGGATACTTCAAAGAAATGAAGTTTGTTAGAGCTGACCCGCTAGCAAATGACTCACTTAAATTCACTGAAATTATCTCTTGAAATTGGCTACACTAAAAATAAGTGGAATCAAGTTCAATATACTAGATCACCTCTACCATTCTATATTTCTCTGATTTACAATAATACTCGAATACCCTTATATTAAACAAATAAATGAATATGGACTAAGGAACTGAATTAATTTAGAAAAATATCTGGTGAATTTTATTTTTATTTTTTTTAAATACTAATAGTAATTGTAGAAAATGAAATGATAACGTTGTTTATGATTTCTAAAAAAAAAAAGTTTTTATTTTTCCAATTATCGTGCATTCCCTCAAAATAACTTATTATTTACTTTTAATCAAAAACGTGACAAGTCACAAAATGTATGCCTTTTCAATGAAGACTTTTTTTTATCAAAGAACAGTGAAATTTTAATACAAACAAACTTCTAATACACAATTTTGAAACATATTACATTTACTAATAACAATATGAAATGTGGAATTATAAAATATTAAATAAAAATTATAAAATTTTCAAAAGTTAGAAAATGAAAAATTTCTATTTCAACATTTGGCTTGACATATTTTTATTCTGAGCTCTTCAAATAAACCACATTAAAAGTATTGTAGAGGAAGCCATTTAGAGAGAATTCAATGAGGACAAGAACCATCTGATATTAAAAACCATTTAATTGTATATCATATACAATCACTTTAATTAAATTAACGATACAGCTCATTAATAAAAGAATATTTAAAAAACTATTGTAATATACATTAAAAATGAGTTAGCTTAATAATTGATTGATGAATCCAGTAAAGTAATTTATCGATGGTCTATAGCAGAAGGCAGGATTATAATTATGATATTAATTTAAATATCATTGAAGTTTGGTGTACAATCAGAAATAAAATGCACAATAAGTTATAACAATGGATATTATCTCCTACATAATAAATTATAATATCTAATGCTGCCTAAGAAAGGACATTTTTCATCCAGTTTGAGTTTTTGGAATCAATAATTATCAAGAAAAATCAAATTAATTAATACAAATTAAACCAAGTCCATGCTAAAAAGGAAAAAAACTCTGATATTTCCTTAAATTAGTTTGAAAACAAAAACGAGTGTGTTTATTGAATACTTCTTATTCCAAATAATTATTTCAAAGATAAGTAACTTAGGGCTTATTGGACCTTTAGAGAATTACGTGAACTTGAATTGAAAAAAAAGTAGTGAGGACATGGTGGAATATCTCAGGATTTCTTTCTGTTGTAAAGATTGTGAATTTTCTCTGTATTTTCAAAATACCAGATGTGGGTGTAATTTAAAAGATTTTCCAGTAGGGGTTCTAGAAACCTGTTACTGGATTCAGGTTACCTCAAGTTACAGTAACTAATTTAATTTAGTTTATGGATAGATAAATCTAATAAATGGTTGGATTAATTCGGTATTGTAAAATAAAAAGCAAAATTATAACTTGAAATTTATAGCTGTCACGTTGAAAAATATTTTAAGATTTCAAAATGTCTTCCAGAAAATTGATTGATTTAGTGAGGAAGATTCTATTTCCACACAGACGGCTGGAAAGTTTTGGTTTAAAAAACTTTGAGTGGATGACATGAACCTCAAGTACAATTATTTTAATCCTTTCTTTTATCTGTGTAATATCCATTTACATTTCTGAAACCCTAAAAAAATTAAGTAAATAATCCCTAATCAACAGTTACCATGAAACTACCATATTTACAAAATCATCTTTAAACTAACACCGTTTTCAAATTCGTTACCTATTCTATTTACTAAACCCTGCTCTTTAAAATATTTTAGACACTATTAACTCCTTCACGAGCTTTGAAAAGTACAATGAAATTGTTCAACTGTGTTAAGTTGCTAAAAGACACAGTCTAATCGATAGTATTTAAGAAATCAACACAAAAAGATAAAGTTTTATGTGTCTATCATGCCCAAGTACCAAATGTTACCATTTTCTTGTTTTTCCCTTTCTCCTTTTTTTTAGTTCATCTCATATTCTTAATATTAGTTACAGAAATGATCAGGTTACTTACAATGTATAGAAGGAAGTGGTGGTTATTATTGTCCCTCCGAGAAGAGCTTTTTTCTTGAGATTTTCAGCCGAATAAACATATCCAACAACTTGACTAAGTCCTTCAAATTCTAATGATATACCAGACAGCTCATCAAAAATGTCATAGCAATGACCAAATATGTAATCCAAGGTTTGACAAACATTTCTCTAAAACCATACATAATAAACTTTATAATTAAACATATCATGTTTAATGGTTGAAAAATCATGTTATGTTTAAAATAAATGATAAACAAATCTATTGTGATCTCACACTTAAAACAAAATCTTGTTTGATTTCAATCGAAGCACTCATTAACAGCGTTTTTCAATAAAAGGTGAAATAATATTTTAAAAAATGTTATAATTTATATAATATTGAACGTATACGATTAAAGTTATTAAAATGCTTTTTAGAAAAACAATAGATCATCATTCTTACAAAGATCCTTCTTGAGTTTGGTACTGACTATTATGATAAGGAAGTAGAGATTTATACAACTATCCCTTAACTAACACTAATCCCTTATCAATTACTATAATCGCGTAAGACCTATTTGTATGGTGCAGAAGAGCCTTCATTTGTTCTTTAATTTACTATGACTGTACCATATCTATGACTGACAGTATTGAAACCATAGCTATCTTTTGGGGCTGAACCCTCCCCCCTCCCCAAAATGGTAAAATGTAACAATATTTTATGGAAAAAAATATTGAAAAATTATCTATTACAGCATTACTGTACGTGTAATTACATTTTATAGGACTTCAAGAATCAATTAAACAAAATTTCATGTAAGTAGTTGTATATTTCTTTTTTTCCAAAATCATTATCGTTATATACATGAAAAAAAGCTTTCGGGCTGAAGCGATCTCCCCAAAATTAAATCCTGGGTCTGCTAGTGTCCTTTTGTAAATAGAAATGTGTACAGTTAACCGTTGAAGAGTAAAATTTTTATTAAGTATATAATACAAATAAAAATAAAAAAGATAAAAAATAAATAAACAATATACAAATATATAAGAGTATCACCCATCCATTAAACTGTATCAATATTTTTCCAGGTGTTGTAAGTTCTTCAACTATTTGGTGAAGGCTTTTGTGAATATGGTACCTTGAACCTAATTCTTGAGAATTTGTTGGAAACATTTAAAACAGGTCTTTTTGTTCTGTAACAAAAAGCATTATTTTAAATGACAGTTAGAACTTCATTTCCACAGAATATAGCTCTCTCACTCTCTGTCTCTCTCTCTCTCTCTCTCTCTCTCTCTCTATATATATATATATATATATATATATATATATATACACACACAGTATTCTTCACTGCTTTCATTTTGTTAAATCTCTCTCTCTCTCTCTCTCTCTCTATATATATATATATATATACAGTATTCTTCACTGCTTTCATTTTGTTAAAAATCTCTCTCTCTCTCTCTCTCTCTCTCTCTCTATATATTATATATAATATATATATATATATAGAGAGAGAGAGAGAGAGAGAGAGAGAGATTTAACAAAATGAAAGCAGTGAAGAATACTTCTGAATAAATTAGGAAAATTCTTAAAAATGGTGTGATATAGAAAAATGGTTGGAATTTTATTTATTCCAAGGATTCTTTTCTTTTTATTCTTAAAATAAAGTGGTGATATGAAATTAAATTAACATTGTATTATACTGCAATAATGTTCTAGTACATTTAAAAATGTTTTGATATAATAATCAGTTGTTGCAAGATCCTATTCTGCTCACATCAATCTGTTCTCATGATGGAATTAACTTGGAGTTTAGTCTTCTACCTATGTTTTTAGAATACCCTAAAGCATTAATGGATTTTCATCTCATATTTTCTATAACTATAATTATAACAAATATTTTTAGGAGGCTAATATGGGTTGGAATCTATTAGTTAAAATAATAAAAACATTTTGGGAAAAAAAAAAAAACAGTAGTTTCAATTGGATGAGGTGAGTGAAACAATTTGGGTCTAGTTATTCTAGCTACATCAAAGATTGTTTAATTTTTCTAATGTGCTATTGATATTTTAATTTAGGAGTTAATTATAGGTGTTGATATTTTAGTGCAATTTTTTTACAAGTAATAGTTTAAAACATCAAAGGTCAAGTATCAATTCAAACACCCTAAAGTTTGGAGGAATTAATCAACCGATTTCTTTTATTGGGCTCTTCGAGTGAAAAATATATTGTCTAAATTATGGTATGAGCCAAACTATCTCAATATATGCCCGATGTGAGATACATAAATACACATAAATGGAATATTTATTTATAGCATCGCAAAGGCCTATAGTTGCCTAATTTTTTCACCTCGTAAAATCTGCACCTATTCCGTATTCCAAATTATATTTAATAGCAGCAGTTCCCAATCAAAATGAAATAGAAACTAGTATATTTCAATAACTAGTATATTTTAAAAAATATAAAGATTCTTTTTATATACCTAAATACCCATCATGTATTTAGTCCTTCTCACTTATGCAAACTGCATGCGTCTACTCATAATAAAGTTTTTTATTCTTGTCATGTCCACCTTTAATTATTATATAACATTATTATTACTCCATTCTTTCTTATTAAATAATTCAAATAAGTTAAAATTACCTTATCATGTGTCACCGACATTTCATCAGTCTCATTTATATTTAGTGGCTGGTATATAAAAAGAATCTTTATATTTTTTGAAATATGTAATGTTTGAATATGATGGTAAATTGAAAAAAAAATTTAGACTTGAAAATAGCTCAACGGGCCGAAACGTCGTAATTAGATGTGTAGTCATTAAGTTGACAAAATTTAAAAATTGGTGTAAAATTGACTGATAATAAATAAACTTGAAAATAAATAGTATGTACCGAAGAAGAATTGAGAAATATTGTGAATATAATATTAATAGTGGTATTAAGCCATTATAGTTGAATGGAAATCTAAACAATTCTGGATAGGACTTTTTCACCTCTGAGTAGTGAAGGATTTTGAGAAATGAAGTATACAAAAAAAAAACCTAATTTCATGAAGAAATAACGAATCCCGATTCGAGAGGTATAATTGATCTACATTTTTTAATGTCTTGGGTAGTAAACGGTTAGTGCTCAGTGGACGCGGAATTCGATGCTCTACAACTTTTATTTTATGAGTGTTTTCTTTTCGAAAACTCGTTTACAAGCCGCAGGACCATTAACAGTAATTGACGAATTTTTTTTCGAAATTTTTGACGAATTTGGTAAACATCAGCGTTGGTTGACCGTGGTTATGGACCATACCACTTAACCGAATTAATAAGTTCAGGTACTCATTCGACGAAAAATTTAACGTTATTTAATTTCTTAAACTGTACGTTTTTCGCTTTCATCCACCGTTTAGAAGTAATAGGTGAAAAAATAAAAAAAAGATCGAAAAATCTCTTTTTGACTGTAAAACGTTTTTCCTTGATGGTCCGCGTTAGCAATTTGTTTTTTACATGTCTGAATCCATATAAACAAGTTAAAAAAATAAAAGCTTCTTCCACATTTGTCCCAATGGATTTTAGGTTTCGATCCTCAAGTTACTGGTCTTTAATATTCTTTAAATCAGCCGCCGTTTTTACAGGCATCAATATTGGACTGGCAGACTTTCACTTTTTAAATATAAAATTTATAAATATTCAAAAAAATGCTTTCAAAGTTTTTATCAAATGATGTCGATTTTTTTCTCAAGGACTCTCGTACTAAGAAAGTTCGACGTTTTTTCCAAGATGTGAGAGAAATTTTACTCATTAAAAATTAAGGGTTTTAAGTCGGAAATACGATAAAAATTGCGAAAAAAATAAATAAAACGAAGAAATTATAGATATTGAGAATAGTTACCTAAACAATTTAAATATTCCTGGAACGGTGAAGTGAATAAACGTGAAATACGTCAGCATTAAGAAATTTGGATCATATACCTTTTTAAATAAAATATAAAATAAAATTGCGATTTAATGAAAAATTTAACAATGTCGAACATATCTTTTGTTTCGATTGTTAGTTTCGTAAATTAAAATAATGTTTTATTTGAAATTGGAAAGCTGATTTCAACACGAAATTGTTATAATAAATTTTAATCAAACGTTCATATATAAAAAATAAGGATGTAAAACATTATACAACTTAGTCAAATGGAAAATGAAAGGTAATGAACTTAATGTGATATTTTCTGATCAACTTGCTAATTAAAAGTTGATATATAATCTTAATAGTCCGTGAGTCTGTTACATACTAAGCCGTGACTTATTCTTTACTAATGATTATTCTAATAAATTTACGATGTTCACATGCCTGATGAGAAAAATGCACGTCTGCATATAACCGCAGGAATTCAAAATGGCGGTCAGGGGAATATAGAAAGATACTCTATACAAATAGACAGAAAACATGTATAGAGGGAGCCAATAGATATAGAAAACTAACAATCCTTGACATTTATAGTATTTACTGTTCAAGACATGAAATATTCTGTTACTACATCCACGGGGATATAAAGTGGAAAAAATTAATTTATGATTAAAAAATTTCACTTTTTCCCTTATATCAGTGAAACTGATACAGCGATAACGATGTAACAGAATCACGGGCGGATCTACGGGGAGGGGGGAGAGAGAGAGAGGTCTTCCTGGCTGAAGCCCCTCCTCCCCCTCCCCCCCAAATAGTAAAATATAACCAAGTTTTATCGAAAAAAATATTAAAAAATTATCTCTTAAAGTATTATTGTTCGTGTAATTACATTTAAAAGGGCTTTACTCAAACCTCATTTCATAAAGATAGTTAGTTTCTTTCTTTTTTTCCAAAGTAGTTATCGTTATTTTTATTAAAAAAAGGTTTCGGGCTGAAGGTAGAAAGTTATTGAATATTAAATTTTATTCAAAAATTTATACTACTTTACTATCTTATCTTCGACCATTCGAAAACTAGAACTTATGTTTAAATTCCGATATTATACAGAAAAGCTTAACTTTTGTAATTCTCGTTATTACAGCCCTTAATCTCTCTCTATCTATAGTCTATATAAGCCAAAATAACACACATTATACATACTAAAAAAATACACACACACACACATATTATATATACATTGCCATATATAATGTACAATAATACGAACTCAATTTTCGATACGAAGACTTCAACAGATTTTAAGGTAATAATTATATTCCGTAAAACTCAAAATGCAGCAATAGTGGTCACATAGTGGTTTATTATTTCCTAATATTGGCCTGCTTAATTTTTTTTTCTATTTCTAGTTAAGAAAAATAGACAACTATATTATTCTTCAAATGACACTTCCAAGGGCTTCGGTAGATGTAACGTTTTCGAGTTATCAAAAAACAAAAAGGAAGATCAGTTAGGCATTAGAACATATACAAAAAGTTTAAAACGCCTTATCTCTGTAGCAAATCGTTCGATTTTGATGAATTGTGGTTTTTTTTTAGGATTTTATCTTTTAGGAATTTCATCTTTTATCAAAATATGTGTAATTTTTAAGTTATTCCCAAATAAATGTCTACATTCATCTTCTTTTTTACATCTTCTTTTCGAGAAAACATGTCATATATGTTTTTTTTTCCTGTTCTTTCCTACCTCGCCTTTTAGGCTATACGGGATTTTCCCGGACCAGAGAGTAAGGGCGGGGAATTTAAAATCCCCTCTGGGACCGGGACGCGAACTCGTGACTATTTTCATATCATAGAATCATATATCCCGTTGCCGGGCAACGGCGGTGCAGTGCACACGCGTTAGCCCATTCGGCCACCCCGCCCTCATGTCATATATGTATAAATTTAACGACCTTCAAGAACAAGATTTATTTTATTTATGTCGATAAAGAAAAAAATATTGAATATAGAATTGAATGAATTGCATTGTATTGTTAATTACAAAACAAAAGACGCTTCTAGTAAACTAGACCAAGTACATTTTTGTTATGAAAAAGCAATATTCTTGTAGATATGTTTTGAGTTTCTTTTAAAACCCTCAAATACGATTTTTTATAGAAATAAAAAATATAAGCTAGACCTATTGCGAAATATTTTATTTGATCAGCCCTGATGAAGGCTTGAACGTTTGGGCCGAAAAGTCGGTAAAAATAAAAATAAAAAAAAAATATAAAATAACATATATATATAAAAATAAAAAAGGCTGAACCCCTTCCTCCTCTTCCCCAATAAATCGAAACAAAGTTTATATTCATTTTACTTATCACAAAAAATACTTAATGAACAAACAAAAAAATATGACTAATATTTGACAATGAAGTCAATATTATGGAAGATAATTTTTTTACACAAAGGAAAGTCAGTGAGTAGATATCTAGATATTTTTTATTAAAAAATTAACGGGTTATATTTTTCATTTATTGCCAATTCATCATACTGATGGGAAATATGAAAACAAAAGTGTTCAAAATAGTTGGGAAAAAAAGTTAATAACGAATGGGAGGAACTAAACTAACTAAAGAAAATTAAAAATAATTTACATACTTTCAGTAAGAGCAAGATGTTGAAGAATGAATATTTGATGTTATAGGGAAATTTAGTAATAGACAAACTGATATATGATGAAGCTGACAAACGGGCCAGAATAGGTTCTGGAATGATCCAACCAGGTATTCCTCTGGGCATAGATTCAACAAAAAGAATTATAAAACAGATCCTCCAAAGTTCACTGAAGGAGAAATATGCACAACCAATTGAAGGGAAGCGATGGAGTGGATTGCTGGAAGAAAGTGGCAGGGGATCCCTAGAGACCTTAATAGAGGGCAAGTTGTGGCATACTTTAGAATACTCACGGGGCATGATTTCCTTCAGAAGCAACTCCACTGCATCGGTGTAAAAGATGACAGGAGAACATGCCCTGCATTACAAGCCATAAGATGTTCCTTTAGAGGAATGGACAGCCCTTACCCTAGGAGTGCAAAATTATATTGGACTGCAAGAGCACACATGGCTGATCAAGCAGGCGTTACTTAGGGGTATAAAAAAAAAAAAAAAAAGTAATAGACACCACTATATTATTATCAATCGTCAACCGAAAGTTAATTAATTAATGAAATTTATTTGACTACATTATATATCATGGGTAATCAGTGATCAGAACTCAGTCATTTTTTATTATGCCTATTCAATAGGCCAATATTTCAAAAGACTCCTTGGAGCTGCAGCGATTTACACTTACCTTGAAGATGAAGTTCACATTATGTGGTTGAAATGTTGGCCTGTACAATAAACATAATCAAACACGACTACTTATAACCTAAAACTTAACTCAGTAGTGTAAAAAAATGAACAGGATGTTGAAATGAATGTAAAAAGCATTATTCTGAGGTATTACATACTAATGATTCTGTATAATGTATGTTGAAAACCCAAAATATTTTTTAAATATATGAAGGTAAAATCATATAGTTTGGTAATGGTTATCTAAGAATACAATGTTTATTTTAATATTATTCTAAGAATAAATCAATTTTCTGAATTGCAGACTCATTTGCATTTGCATGCTGTCAAGCACAGATTGGGCAAATGCTACTCTGAACATTGAGTACCAAGTATTTTACTCAAATACTAACCTTTTTTAGTACCAAAGAATTTAATTACTACTTCAGTTGATGTCAAATGATTAACTGAAGTAGTGATTGAATTCCCAATAATGATTCAATATAAGAGTAAAATACAGGGGACTGGATACTGAAAATAGCATTTTCCCATCTCTGCTGTAAAGTGCTTAAATATGTTCACAACTTAAATTAATTTGTAAGTTCTATAGCATACCTAACCAGTCCACAATTTCCTCTGTTTTGTTCACATATACAAAAGATTTTTAGGCCAAAAGTAATTCTTTCTTTTCTCTACAAATTTGTTATTTTTAAGGGACATTGTCCCAAAATAACATCATTTATCGATTCTGTGTAATCGTTGCTTATTATATGCTAATGTTGATGAATATCTTCTGAAACAAATTACTTCATTATTTTAATTGTATTTTTATGATTATAACAATTATATATTAACACAAATATATATGCTGAAAGAATCTGTATATCAATTATGGATGCTTTGGAGATAATCAAAATTGAAGCACTTTTTATAATATGACATCTTTATAGAATAAGGATCAAAACTTAAAATATATTAATGTGTTCATTATAGTTTCTATGAAATAAGAAAGGACTTAACATTACTATCTTTTGAATGGCTTTCCTAATACAAATCACTTTAGTTTTATATATTTAAATCTTCTCAGAGGAATTAAAATATTTTTTTTTAATTTTAATTGATTTATTAAGAATATATTAAGATCTAAAACAATATTAGAATTAAATTGATAAGACAGAGTAGGCAAGATTAATAGAAAAAAATTCTTAAAAAATTAACTTTATTATTAAAGAACCATAAAGTTTTTAGTAATAAGAATTTAAATATGTTAATAAGAATAAACGTTTTAAATATTTTAATACAATATTTCTGTGATGCAATTTTGATTTTTTCATTAAATTATTATGACATAGAAGAAACTACCTACCAACCAAATTGAGTTCTTCAATAAAAAAATAAATAGTGATGGTAATAAAATAAATAAACGCTGTACATAGTGATGCACATTTTTTAAAATTAAAATTTATTGTTACATAATGAAATCCTGACATAACGTTTTACAAATTTTGATATTTGTCTTAAAGCTTAAGATAATGTATTCAGAAGGAAATACATTTGTTTTAAATGAAATAAATTTCTTTACCTAATTTGTTACTTCGGAGATTGGTATTAAATCACAAATTAGAAAAGATTTTTTCTGACTAGAAACTGAAATAGGTAGAATTTATTAATCCATACCTGATATATTTAAATAGGATTTTAACTTATTCAATGAATCTTTGGTATAAACCTATATTTAACGTTAAACAAAGGAAATTTAATTCATTTCTGACTTCGTTAAATTAATTCTTTCAGTTAAGAGAACAGAATTAATAAATGGCGCCAAGAAATGTTGCTTAGTTCTGTTACAATCTATGAAACTAATGAAAATAAAATCTTTTTTAACCAGAATTTATAGAGAAAATTACTCCACAAAATAAATTTTCCATGATGTAAATTTTGTTTCAACAGGTTTTTTATAAATATATTATCATTAGAAAAAATATCGATCAAATCAAGTTATAAGTTTGAACGACTGAAGCGTTCAAGAAAGTACCTACCAAAACACGAGTTTACTGGAAGTTTTCATTTGGTTACTTCTTTTTGAACTTAGAGTGCAGAATGGATGATTAATTGTGTTTTTTCTAGTAATTATAATGCATCCCTTTATAGAAAGGGAATCATTTTTTCTAACTCATGATCAGGAATGGATATACGTACGGACGATAGCGACAGGTACAGTTTTTATGATTTTGTATGCCTGTCTGTCTCATTATGAACTATTTTCGGTATTCTTGAACAAGCATTTTATATAATAATTTTTAAACGTGGAAGTATTTTCATTAAGGTTCCTGTCAAGTACCTATGAGATATGGTCATAGGTATTTGTTAATGCCTATGAACATCTTGTAAATGATTCTTTCACCAATTATATTTTAAATATCTACTGTGTTTATTTCTATAATATGCTGTTTAATTTAAGTAATTATTAATCAATATAAAATGTTTAATTTGCTTTCTTTGAGGTCATAAAGTTTTACAGAATTATTTCCATGTCATGTTAAGTGATGTACAAAGATACACACACATATATATTTCAGAATAAAAATTAGCAGAACTATTATTATGGAAGAACCTCCCTCTCTCCTCCCAAGATATTTTATTGCTCTCATCTTCATAAAAACAGAGCAAACCAAAGTATAATTTTAAAAATCATAGGTCACATATAATTACATTTTCATTGGTCTGTTCTATTCCCAAAACTTTTCATTTAGAAAATTCATAATCCCATTGGAATGTGCTCCATCCAAATATTCAAAACTTTTGATGGCACAACTTGCACTATGAAACCCTCTTCTGTGCACCTCTAACTTGGTGAGTTAAGGATGAATTACTTTTAGATTTAAATTAACTAATCAATACCAAGATTAGAAAAGTTAAATAGGAATTGAGTTAGCGAGCCTTACCAAAAAAATATTGCCATTGTATTGTAATCCTAATATAGTCTAAATCTGGTTAAATTATCTTGTGTAGCCTACTTTATCCATAGACTTTTCAGTTTTAGAATGACAGAAAGAATAAGTTTATGCCATCGACCCCATCAACTAGCCTTCAGACTTGTATTAGCTATCTACTGAAAATAATTTATGATTTTTTTCAGTGATGTTGAAATATTAGAACCAGAAGTATTAAGAAATCGCTACCGTCACCAGGAACTAAGACTGATTACAGCACTGTCTAAGTATGTTGAAAACCAAATACCCAAAAAATGGGAAGATTTTCAGGTATGTATTCTTAAATTATATATATTTGATTAGTTATATTTTATTTAGTAAATTTTCAATAAATAAAGTTGTTATATTAATTTTTATATCCGAGAAAGATATGAGAATGGTTGCACTGAGGTTGTTTACAAGGCATTATTATTACTAATTCTCTCACTTTTTGATAGTCCATTCTAGCTAATGAGGAAATTCTGCTATAACAAATAGGAAACAATTCTCTGTAGCAAACTGCCTGGTTTTTAATTAAATCCTAGATGATCCAGCAAACCTCATTATATTATAGTGAGGATATCCTCACCTTTGTGGTGTCAGTTCCATCTACCATGGGTTTTTAGTTCAATTGAAGCTTTTCATTTTTTGGGCCTTATTTTTTATTTTTTTTTTGCATGCTTAGACTATCGAAGTTTGAATAACTTAGATTTCTATTTATTTTGCTGTCTATATATATATATATATAAAAAAACTGTTGTGCACTATTAATTCAAAAATAGTTCGTGTCAACCTTTATCTAACCCGCAAAAACACAGTTCACAAGGAAGTTCGGTTTACAGATTGGTGTAAATAATATTCAATCCCATGTTCATAAACCACACATCTAATCATGTGTAATTGGCCTCACCAACATGTATTTTCTTTTATTAATACAACTAGCAACAAAATAAAATTTTTATTTTATTTTTTTATTTTAATGAAATTTACAACTGTATTACATTAAAAATACAACAAGTAAATGTGACATTGGTAACATGACATGTACAATATGAAGAGAAACTACCCTTTGGTAGAACTCAAATTAAAATAAAATAAAATGAAAAATAATGAACTCAAGCTGCAAGAATTGATGCAATACAATTGTGAAATATTCAAATACTGTATTTTTTACTTGGCTGTTTTGAAATTTGCTGTTCAAAATTTTTATTTCAAGGTGCTAAAAATACTATATCAGTGAGATTTGCAGAATTAAAGTTGATTTATTATTATGTAAAAAGTACTTCTGTCTTATTTGACCCCTAAAAAGTGTGTAAAAAAATGTTATTGTTTTGGATTATAATCACACCTTAACATGAAACTTTAAAATAAGTTCAATTTTAACTTTTTTATATCAAATAATGTATTAAATGAATTATTTTTATTACTTATTTGTTTTAGATTTTTGTTAAGGATGTGTTGAAATTCTATGTGAGTCCGCATTTAGTCCGATCTGTCTGGGTGCAACTTTATGCTTGTTATCAACTGGCACACAACAGTGCTAATTCTTCTTCTTATGTTGAAATCACAGATGAAGAAAGTGAAGAGGTTTTGAAACACAGCAACAAAAATGAGTTAATAATTAATGTCAGAGAAATATATCATGAAGGGTCAAAACATGGCTGTAATTCCCATCAGGGAAAGAAATTCAGTATTCAAACGTCATCTGATTATGTGGATATCACTGATGAAGTAGAGGATGAACGGATTTCAAAACAGCCCAACAAACACTTTATTAATAATGGACATGTCATTCATGGAGAATTAAAACCTGACTCTAAACGGGACAAATCCAGTAATAAACATTCGTCTGATTATGTTGAAATTATTGATGTAGAAGAAAGTAAATCGGTTGTAAAACAGCAAAATGAGTACATTATTAATCTCCGAGAACTATTTCATGAAGGATCTAAACCTGCCCATGAGGAGGAGAAATCCATAATACAACCATCATCTGATTTTGTGGATATCACTGATAAAGAAGAAGAAAGTAAATTGGCTGTAAAACAGCAAAATGAACACTTAATTAATATCAGAGGTGTATTTCATGAAGAATTAAAACCTGACTTTAAACGGGAGAAATCCAGTAATAAAAATTCATCTGATTTTGTTGAAATCATTGATGAAGAAAAAAGTAAATTGGGTGCAAAACAGCACTTAATTAATGTCAGAGGATTATTTCATGAAGGATCAAAATCTGGCAGTAGTAGGAAGAAATCCAGTATTCACTTGTCGTCTGATCTGAATACCACTGATGAAGAAAAGAGTAAACAGATTTTGAAACAGTCCAAGAAACACTTAATCAATAATGGAAATGTCATCCATGGAAAATTAAAACCCGACTTTAAACGGGACAAATCCAGTAATAAACATTCATCTGATCATGTTGAAATTATTGATATAGAAGAAAGTAAATTGGTTTTAAAACAGAAAAATGAGCACATTATTAATCTCCGAGAAGTATTTCATGAAGGATCAAAATCTGGCAATAGTAGGAAGAAATCCAGTATTCATCCGTCATCTGATTTTGTGGATATAACTGATAAAGAAGAAAGTAAATTGGTTATAAAACAGCAAAATGAGCATTTTATTAATATTAGAGGTGTATTTCATGAAGAATTAAAACCTGACCTTATACGGGATAAATCCAGTTATACAAATTCATCTGATTGTGTTGAAATCATTGATGAAGAAAAAAGTAGATTGGCTACTAAACAACAAAATGAGCTCACTATTAATCTCCGAGAAGTATTTCTTGAAGGATCTAAACCTGGCAATAAGGAGGAGAAATCCATTATTCAACCATCATCTGATTTTGTGGATATCACTGATAATGAAGAAAGTAAATTGGTTGTAAAACAGCAAAATGAGCACTTTACTAATATCAGAGGAGTATTTCATGAAGGATCAAAACCTAGCAATAAGGGGAAGAAATCAAGTATTCGGCCATTATCTGATTATGTGGATATCACTGATGATGAAGAAGGTAAACAAACTTCGAAACAGCTCAACGAATACTCTATTAATAGTAGAAACGTCATCCATGATGAATTAAAATCTGGCATTAAGAGGGAAAAATCCATGAATGAAGAGTTGTCTAATTGTGTTGAAATCAGCGATGAAGAAGATATTACAATTGTAGAGGGTATTCATGAAAAATTAGAATATGACATTAACAGAAAGAAATCCAGCAATTTTATGCCATCTGATTGTATTGAAATTAGTGATGAAGAAGGTAAATTTGTCCTGAAACAGAATCAGCAATTTAGTAATATCAAAGGAGTCCTCCATGGAGAATTAAAATCTGACATTAATGGAGAAAAATCTAGTAATAAACAGCTGTCCAACTATATTGAATTAAACAATGAAGAGAATAAAACTGAGGATCATACGACACCTAACTATTTTTACAAAAAAAATGATATCCCAAAGCAAGTACTCAGACAAAGATTCTCAACACCAAATGGGCGTAAACGAAATCGTAATGGATTAAGGCGGAGTTTACCTAATTTGTTAAAGGAAGCAGAAGCTGAGGCGCTCCGAGAGAAACTGTTACTTGACAAAATCATAGAACTTGAACTTCCACAGGTTATGAAGAGTTTTATGAAAAGAAATAATATAGTAAAAAATTGTGCTAAAAAGAGAAGAAAGACCTCTGTTGGTAATACAGAATCAATTAATGTAATATCACCTGATTGTAAATCTTCTTCTGAAATAGCTTGATTCTTTTTCTTTTTTTTTTATTTATTTATTTGGAGATGATTTTATTATTTTAAACGAATTAAATGTATAGCATACTTTATCGAATGAGAAATTTAATGTTGTATTATTTTTATGTAATTTATTTATATTTGTATAAAGTAGGTATAATATTTAATACAAACAATTTACTTTAGTGTACTGTATGATTTTCTGTGATACTATGAATAACATTTTCATTAAATAAATGCATGTATTCAAGTATGTATGTACCATACCTAAACAAATAAATTGAACTGTAATATAAACTATATATTTATTTATTAAAAAAATAAATAAAAAGCATTTTTTATATGTTTCTTTTTATATTTTACCTGATTATGGTTTAACCATAAGGAGGATAATGTGGTTAGCCTGATTGCTTGTAGTTATGTAACAATTTGCTAAGTAAACTAGTTAAATCTTGGTTGGCTAGCTCCCCAAGTACTGAATAAATTTTGATTGCGTTAAAAGCGGAAAGAAATTTGGTGTAGTACCCAAAAATTTCTCAATGCCACAAAACCCAAAAGGTAGCAAACAACCAGTAACAGAAAATGGTTATATTCATAATTTAATTTTTTAAACAGAATTAGTAATAAATATTTCTTAAGAGACCATTTTTCAATATAGATATGCAATTTGAATAGGGAATGAACATTTTTATTTCAATCACTGAAAATAATGATATTTATTCATTAGTGATTGAAAAATAACCAGAATAATCTTACTTTATTTGTTAAGCAATATTACCTGAATAAAAATGTATTCATTAAAAATATTGGCTCAATAAAAATTCATTCAAGACAAATATTCACTTAATAAACATTCCATAAATAAATTTACATGTTTTTGTTTATGGTATAGAAATTGTCTATTTTTAAAATTTTCGGATTTCTTAAATAAAAGTCCATTGTTATGTTGAGGAGGAGGTGACGTTTTTTATAATAATATACCATCAATTTTAGGATTGCATCATTGCCTATCGAATTTTTCTAATTTAACCTATATAAGGATTCACTATTATATTTTCAGTGGTCCTTTTTATGAAAATACTTTCACATTTAAGATAAATAGCATCTCTGACAACATTATAGTAGACCCTGATATCGATTAAACCCAAAAATTTACTAGAACTTGCTGCACAATTCTCAATCATAAATTCGACTATAATATGTGCCTCTGCAACATATTAGTAGACCCTTATATCAATTAAATCCAATAAGTACAAAAACTCAATGCACAATCTTAAGTCTGACATTATTTTCATAAAAAGCTTCCCCAACAACATAATAGTGGGTCCTTATGTCTAAGGATTCGGAAAATTCTATTATAATAATAACAAATTGATATCCTATTGTGGAGTTTTAATATTGACTTTTTAATCCTTATAATTCAATGGAGGGAGCAGGGTTGCTCCGTTGAACATGATCCTGGTCCGATTCTCCTCCCTACACAACCGTTGGCCATGAAACAGTAATTTTCCTAAATAGTGCTGAACCCAAGACCCTTCATGGGTTGTAGTGGTACAAGTTTTTTTTTTTATAATTCAATGGACCCTTATTTTGAAAAAAAACTGAAAATTTAAATATATTTTGAAATGATTATTCAGAGAATATTTAAATTTTATTTTATTTTTATATAAATTTTTATTCAGTGTATATTTCCTTACAATAAATATTTATTCAGAAAATATTTTCATTGAATAATTAATTCTAGGAAAAAAACAGAACTTTTATGTTATTTTAAGGATCTTCCATGACTAAAATATTAGTGATAAAGAATTTATTGAATAAATTATTCAAATCAAAACTCAATCAATAACACACCTGTGGGTTCATATCGTGTAATTTATTTTTCTCCTCACCCCCCTTTTTTTGTATACTTACATTATTACACCAGGCCATTACACCTTATTACAAGAGGCCATTTATTGAGTTTGCATAAATGTTTCATGATCACAAGAACATAATGATTGAGTTTATTCTGATTAAACTTTAGCATTTTTAAAGATAATTCAGGAACAAACATCATCTGATGTAACAAAAATATCTCTGAACAAACATATAATAAAAATGACACAATTGTTTAAATATTGTTAAAGCTTTATTATCATGTACAACAATCAATATTTAAAAATAATTGCCATTTAAGTGTCAACTTTCATACAGTACATAGTACTTCTTTAAATTAAGAACACAACAGACATTTATAAAATTTATTTTTAAACTTAAGTTAATAAGATGTTTGCATTTTACATCTGGCAAAAATATACATAAAATTTGATGGTTCATTAAATATTTCAAAATTTCATATCTATTGAATCAGAAAAAGGAGAAGACGTAATAAATTTTAAAGAGTTAACAAATTTAAATAAAAACAAATATTTGAAAGTGAAATAATAGTGGTAATATCAAATTTTCAATTGATTATTTCTACCATTGAATTAAATAAAAGCTAAAAATAATTAAATCATAAACAACTATGTTTCACAACCAATGGGACTGCACTCCAAGGTAGAGAGATTTACAAGAACCGCAGTCTTAGTTTTGCTGAAGGAAGGTATACAGACTAATGCTGTTTTTTGAACCACATCACCTAAACAGAATAATCACCGTTAAGAAAATTTAATAACAACCAACTGTAACCAATCATTAAGGAAAAGCCTTGGTATTTAAATCATATATTACATTAGATCTACTATAGAAGGAAGTTTATCAAATGTTCTACATATCATGGGTGAAAAATATTCAGGACGCAGTCATAAAGTTTTTATTGGTTCCAACGTTTCTTGCTAACAGATTCTTGAATACCTTCAGTGCTTGAAACACGCCCTCCTGATGATGACCCACATGTTTGGGTTGAAAAGACGGCACCAATAAAAACTTTATGACTGCGTCCTGAATATTTATCACCTATAGATCTACTAGTAGTGGTAGTGGATAATTATACTACATATATATATATATATATATATATACATAATATATATATATATATATATATATATATATATATATATATTTAAATTATTAAATTAGTATTACAAAATATTAAATAAAAATTATTAAAAAATTCAAGTTATATCACTAGTCATTATCACTTTTATATTACAATGTGGTTAAAGTTTATGGTACAGGTTAGAATGTATAAGGAACTCAAAAGTTAATCAATTACATATGCGATATCCTGTAAAACAGTATGTAGGGAGATCTGACAAGTCAACATGTTCTAGGATGGCGGGATGGCCGAGTGGGCTATTGCGTGTGCACAGACAGAAAAATATTACATGCTCAAATTCTGGTACACGGTGGGAATTTCAACTTGGCATAAACCCTCCCTCCGGCATGGATCACCATTGGTTCTTGTCCGCTCTGTGAGTACAGAGAGAGTAAACAGAATGCGGAGCATATCCTTCAAATAAGCAGGATCTATTCCCAGAAAAGAAGTCTAGTTTGGCCCTCTCCAACAAAGATACAAAGAAAGCTCAATGAAAGCCAAGAAGACCTTAGGGGATTACTGAATTCATAATTTAAGTTGCTGACCTGGCCATCTGAGTGAAGAACCCAAAAGAAGAAAAAATGAGGCTCTTAGGTTAGGGGTTGGTGGGGGAGTGGGGTGGTCGAGCAGGCTAACGCATGTTGCCTGGCAACCTGATAACCAAGTTTTAACATAGGAAAACAATTAAGAGTTCAAATCCTGTTGCCCAGTGGAATTTTTAACTTGACATAATTCTCCTAGCCTGAGAAAACCCTGTGTAGCCTAAAAGGCAAAGAAGGGAAGACCCAAAAAAAAAAAAAAAAAAAGGCTAGGGATTGGTTATAACAAGTTCTGCAATGTAAACGAGAGGTTAAATTGAAGCAGGGATTTTCAAGATCCTATTTATATCTCTAATTTCAATATTCAAGCCTTAACTTAAAAGTTTACATCCCAGTGACAAGGAAGGGGGAAGAGGGCTTTTAACTGGTATTAATCTCCACAAAATAATGTGTTAAATAGACTAAACTGAAATTAATAAACAAATAAATGAAATGTGGTAAAAACATTTATAAAAACAACTATAAAGCCATACCATGGTTAAACTCAATAATTTTAGAGTTAAAGGAACTGTGATTAGAGCTGAAAAATACATCTGGTTGCTCTTCCAAAACAAATGGATCTTCATCATAATAAGGATAACAGCCTAAAATAATAATAATCATTAAAAAAGAAAAATGGAAGAATGAGAGCAACAGCATAAATTTCTTTGAGATATAATTAGCAATATGATAAAACATAAGACAAATAAGTAAATATGAAATTCTAATCAGAAAGTGATCATTTGAAAACTAAAAAATTTTAGCTATGAATGCTCAAATCCAAATCTCACCTGAAGGATAAAACATAGCGGGCTATTTTTCTTAAGCCTAAATAAAATAATCTTCTGTCTCAAATGATAATAATCTACATATTTTGTTTTCAGTCTTTTAGTATATAAATATTTAAAAAAAAAAAAATTATTCAATATAATTTTTCAATGATTCATGAATTCAATGATAAGTTTTCTTTAGTAGCTTAGCTATATCAGAAATAATTAAAAATAATAGAAATATGATTTCACTACTATTGACTCCAACACTAAATAGAAAGTCAGCCCTTACAAAGGCAAACCACAAACCCAAATTATGTTGAAACATGAAAAAAGCTAGAGAACATAATGTAAAATAAAGCCCCTGCAGTTGTAAAAATACATGCTAAATATATATATATATACATAAACTTTACTAATTCCAGATAAAATAAAACATTCCAGCAAGTACTGTATAAATTTACCCAATGTATCAGGTGCAGTAGGTGCTAAATGACCCCAATGAAATGTTGCTTCTAATGCATCTAAGGGATCTTCCATCTTACTGTAGCGACCAATATCAGTAATGGGTTCTCCACTGCTTCCTTGAAAATAATGGATAAATTATGATATGATATATATATAAGAATAATATAAATTGTTTAGGAATAAAACTAATTTACTAATCTAATGAAATATTTAAAATGGCAGTTATTTCTTTTCTCCATTCATATAAACAACATATTAAAAATATTGTTTCATAAAAATACGAACATAACTATATATTTAAATAACTATCACAGCTTGTGGACTCCTAATCAAGCTGGTATTTCACTTATTTAAGAGGCAGAAGCAGCTTTTCCCAACCACGACACTACTACTGAAAGTGATTGGAGCTAAAGTTAAAACACAAAAGTGAAAGTCACTGTCAGTACTCATATACCCAAGTGTCAAGCCCTCACTGCCTTAGGAACCTCAGAGGAGAGGATTAGGATGGTTCTGAAGTTAATAATGTTAAAAAAGGTATATGGGATTAGGCCAAATCAGAAATATATGGAACATCAAGATGAATTATATTAAAATTAAAGAATATAAGAATATGATTAGCGAAACTGTTGAATTCACTGAATTCACACAAAATTATGAATTAATAATAAAAAAAATATGCTTTTTATAATATTAAAAATATAAAGAACATTTTTTGATATAATTAAAACATACCAGTGAAAAGGACGTTTTCTACTTGGAATTTATGTGGATTGGTCCCTCCATTAAATGTTTTATTCGCCATAGCCTGTGAAAGCAAAATATTAATTAACTAAAAAAAAAAATTAACAAACATTAATATCATTGTTAATGGAAAAAATCTTCAAATTACTTTATAAAAATAGCTTGTTATGGAAGCTCAAGATCCCTTGAGCAAACAACGGGTTGGAAAATAAGTAAATATAATAATTTTTTCTAAAGAAAAAATGATTATATGATGTATCTAAAAAGTTCAGAAACACAAAACTGGATGTTATCTTGGTGAGCTGGCGATTAAAAACCAAAAGGATTTATTTACCAATCCATCTAATAGCACATATAAAATAGATAAACAAAATTTACTATAGAATAAAATAAATAGTACAATTTAATAATACCTTGGGAAATACACGAAGATTTACAGGCTGCTGTGGAAGCAAGTAGTTTGTAGGATCAAATTGCCCAGGCATTAATTCAACATTCATGGTTTCCTATCAAATAAATAGTCAAACAACGGATGAATTTATAAATTTGACAATTAAAAATAAACAATATGTTTTCTATTCTACATACTTTATAATTAATTTTTTTAATTTTTTAAAAACAATGACCCACATGTTTGGGTCGAAACGTTGGCTAACCCAATAAATATTATTGTGACTGAAATTCCTGACGATTTTCTTTCATTGTCATAATTGATAAGTAAACTATTTACTCATCTCTAAAGTATTAAATCTTTATAGTAATTGAGAAAGATCTCCCTATATTAAATAAACATTTTGTTTGAACAACAACATAAACATTGAATTTGATGTTAATATTATAAATAAAATGATTTTATTTAATGTGCGATACATAAATAACAAAATGTTTTTTAAGAAATGCTTTTTATAACATTACTAAACCCATAAATTACCTAAAATGTTTGAATTCTTATACTTTGCTATTTTAGATAACTAATTCTCTACTTTAATTAAATTATAATTAATTAAATAAAATACTTTACAGAAAGTTCAGCAAAAAGCTCATCAGCCAACTGCAGAGCTGTAGTAATATCAGATGAGCTATCAATAGAGGTACCTACAATTTTTCCTTCTAAATCTTCACTAGTTGATCTTAAAAGACCTCCTGGAAAATATTTATGAATTTCTAATAAAAATATCCATTTATTTTTACAAGAGATACATAAATCAATCATCTTAAACATTATTGATCAAATATAACTTGATTAACTCAGATTATAAAGTAAGTCAACAGATATTTTGTTACACCTAGAAAAGAAACTACAATATAAACTTAATTGATAAATAACCTTATTTTGAAGGTCTGCAAAACTGACAATTGGATTAGATGCTAAAAACTTATAAAGTGTTTTTCATAAAAAAAATTAATACATACAATTACCTGCAATAAGAACAAAAGAGGTAGTTTCTTGCTCTGAACCCAACCATCCAGACAACCATTGAATAAGCAGCTGAAGACTAAGGAGTGTATCGGATGAAGTTGCTAAATCAAGCCCACTTAACAGCAGTGCATACCTAAAAATATTCACGTTTGGGGAAGCAACAATCATTAACAAAAACATATTTATTTTACTTTTCAAATTACAAATCTATTACTAATCAGGATATGTTTGCGTATATAAAAAAATATATCATCAATTGATTGCAAAAAAGTTACTCATGTATTCTGACGTTTTCTTATAAGAAACAAGAACAATAAATCTACCCATTTATTAATTTGTGTTAATAGTAATTAACATTTTAAATTTACAATCCCTATCATAGGCCTGGTAATTTGTGCTAATTATTATTATTTATAATTTCCGTAACTAATGATATCCAAAACCATTATATTCTTAACTTAAATGTCATAAAATTACATTATAGAAATGTAATTTTGTAAGTTAATGTTAATGCAAAATAATAAAAACCCTATTGTATGTCAAAAATAGACTAATTGAACTATATAGCATAATAGACTAATATTATGAATTCATTGAGGAAAAAATCATCATATTACTTTGAGATTTAATTTTATAAAATGTCACTTATATAAAAGTAATACTAAAGTTAAATAAAAGTAAAGAAATTTTAATGTTTAAGAAAAGCATAATTTTAGACAAAATATGGGATAATTTTTAAGGATTAACTAAAAAACTTACTTATTACTATTTTTTGGCAGAAGAATAAAAGGAGAAGGTGCTTGAGGACCTGGGAAGCAAATACTTTCAACATTAAATTTCCCTGAAGCATCCTCAACACCAAGCACTGCACATACCTACAAGAAGTTAGTTTCAGAATAATAAATAATCATATTGTAAAAATAACTCAAATGACACTAGATTTTCTAAACTATTTTAACAATTTGAAAGAAACTAATTCTGAAAAATTATACTCCCTAATAATAATAATAATAATAATAATGAAAGGCTTAACAAACTGGAAGGTTCGATGCCGACACCTCCAATCGCTATCTACACACCTTCCCTCAGATGTCACCGTCCAAATTCAACCCTGGCAGATTAGCCTTAATGCAATCTTCCGACTTTCGGTTTGGATGTTCTACTCCTTGGATGTTTACAAGTCGGCACAGCAAATATTAACCTTTTAGGAATTCTTTCATTACTAAGCCCAACAACTTTACACGTCCACTTTATTCGATAACCTGCACTATAATATATATTTTTTTAATTATCCCTCTCTTTGTCGACTTCCCCCATCAAAGACCTTGCAGCCAAGCATCATTCCGATTTGGACAACATTGTATATCTTATGTTCAATAAGCACGGGCATACACTTAAATGTGTTGCATCCGTACGTGCTCCTAAATTACATAGGTTGCAATGTGGAGATTCTGCCACTCCTATTCTATGCAGATGTTTCCTAAGGTAGTCATGGCCTGTTATCATACGGAACTATGCCATAGCTTTCTTTCTCGGCAGGTTTATGGGTGCTCGATCTGCTTCATTAAGCAATTTGCCTTATTTATTTCTTTTCTGGCTCTATGAAACGATATTTGATTTTCTGGCTGGTCGAGATGTCAATGTTGAGCTATCTTTGGCGAGTTTATCAGCCATTTTGTTGCCATGGAGACCAAGTGACATGATATACATTGAAAGAATACCCTGAGCAAAGGAGTCATTGGGTCATGACACAGCGAGAATAGCCGCCTTTGGATCCACAAGCAATACAATATTTTTGGCATCTTAGTGTGACAAGGCTTGCAGGGCCGAAAAAATTGCTTTAATTTTGCTGTCTAAATTTAAGGTCCATTTCCAAACAGGTAAGTTTCAGGAGAGGAGGCACGAGCTAAGTAGTTTTATCACAGGAAAATAACAATCATTCCCTGCCTTCAACCTAATCCTTATCTCCTCTTTTATTTAGTTTTTTCTAGTTATCGTAAAACCCTAGATACCTTCTCTATTTGTTTAAACATATTCCCTTCTTTATCGAAATCACCGAAATGGTCGCCATTTTAGCAGCTAACCATAGATTTTGTTTTATCCATCGTGATTTCAAATCTCAATTCTTAAACGGCTTTCATTAACACATTTAGTTTTAAAGTTTCCATATCTTCGCTTAACAGGACCAAACCAACACCATAATCAAGAACGAATATTGTTCCGCCCAGATTCAAATATTTGTTTGTACCCATTACCTCTCTAATATCATGTTCTATTATAAATTAAAAAGTACAGGTGAAAGGGAATCATCTCATTTTAAACCTCAACTTTTAGGATAAATAATTACCGATTTTAACATTATTGAATGTTTCGGTCAAGCAGATGCTAACTAGATTTACTAAATTTCTACATGAAATAAATTAAATGAAAATATTGTCTCCCTCCTCTTTCAAGGCAAAGTTTTTTTGAGCTGGATACACCCTTCTAACAATAAATCACTGTTTTACCTCGACTTTTCACTAGTAAGTTTTTCAATTTGCCAAGATTAATATCCTAATAAATATAAATGATAAAGAAAGGTTGATGGGTGGCAGAAGATCTCATAATCACACTAACAATGATGTGTTAAGGTCAACTGAAAAGGAGCCGTTGGGTGTTCGATTATCTATACTGGACGAGTACATATGGACTATGAATACAGAGGTGTAATGAAAGCTAATTAAGGCCCCAATTTTAACTGATAAGAAGCAGTGGGGAATTTACAATAGGCATAAATGTGGATCTAAATAAAGAGAGATTATCATCCCTGGGAGATTCAAGGAATACTATTTATAATGTGATCAAGAGATCTTGGCCTACTTGTCAAGTGGAGCAACACTTGTAAAGTATTACCACATAAAACTTATGTTTTTAAATAAATTAATGTAAGGTTTGGTGATATAGAAAAAAATACTCTTCGACCCGCACCTGGACACAACTACTTTACTTTACTACTCTCCCCCCCCACTCTCCTCTTATTATTTAGGTAATAAATTCAAGTCATAGATAAAATTATTTCAAAGGATGATATGACACAGGTTAATAGATTTACTATTAGTAGCATTTAATAGTAAAGAAACAATGTTTAACTGACTAATGTTGATAACAGTAGATGAGTTAAGAGAAAAATATACAGTAGATTGAGAAAACATCAGTATTCCTACTTACTGTTCCAGTAACCACGGTACTAGCATCAATACCAATGAGTACAATCCTTTGAAGTTCATCCTCCAAAATTACTTTGTCAGTATCAGATACAAATCGCACCATTTTCTTCTGAGGTACTAACTGGAACTACAAAACAAAATTTGTTATTATTAAATAAAATTACAAACATTTTAATTCTATTATACTAACTTCTTCACTTATTTCTTTTAAGATGCTGGGCTTCAGTTCCTGGTCCTTATAAAGTGTTCCAATGACCACACATCTAGAATTACTGTCATCTTGAAGTTCTGCAAGCCTTCGAATTTTAAGTTCATCACCTATAGTTTTGAGTAAAATAAATCAACAATAAACTATAATATATTGTTTACTTTTAAATTGATACTCCAATTGTTACCCCATTTTTGTTTCGCTCTTTTGGTGATAATATCCTTCATTTGTAGCAATCGCTTTGTGTAAATATGAGCGTATTGTCGAGAAAAGTCTCTTGTTCTAAATTTAAATTTAGATGATAGATCAGCATAAACACATTCATCTTTAATGACACTTTCTTCAAACAACTTTTCTTCCGGGTTTATTTCGAAATCAACAGCAAGAGATTTCATTTTACTAAGTCAGGTGTTATCTGACAAAATTCAAACATATATCAAATATACTAATCAACTTCGTGTTTAAAACCGCGGGAGAACGATCTATAATGATAGTTCAACTTGGTCGTCTATCTTCATAGCTCGAGTAGAGATGAGTTAGCTATGATTTATACCTATATCATATATAATTACCTAGGGCACAGTTTTCCTTTAGAAGGAAGAAGGGAAAGGATATAGGATACCCATATGTAATGTACGTAATTATAGGTATTTTTTAAAATTATTACAGTTTAATAAAACTAAAGATCTTATTATAAAACTAAATTTCAAAGAATTTTCAGCATTCGATTCTCAAAATCGTTATTCAATGTTTTTATATAAGTAGTAACTTTAATAGTTGTTACGGAGTGCATTGGTACGGAGCTGAGACAACACAGGGTGAACTACATTGTACCAACTTGCACGGACTGGTAGAGTATAAAGTTCAAATACGAAACTAAAATAATTTCATCGTGTACTTCATAATTACACAGAATTTATATCGCTATTATTTAACAATTTATTGATGTTTTCTTATATATATTCTTATATCGTGTGAATGTTTTCTCTGATATCGATTATAAACGTCCTTAATTGAGGTAGATTGTAAATGTGCGTTTAGACATTTCACAAATTATGGGAAACTCAAATATTTAAATGGTTTTTCCATATGCTAGTGTTTTTGTATCTTGTTTTCGACGTTTTCCATCTGTTGTCCGTAACAAGAGAAATAAAAAAAAAAACTGTTAGGCTAAGAGCTAAAGTCGCTATTATTTCAGTTAGATAATTGTGTTTTCCATAGTTTGTGAAATGTCCAAACACACCTTAATATTTTTCAATAAACAAGTAAAAAAAATATACAGAATAAAATAAAATCAGAAGGATGCAATAGTAATCGATTAATTTAACTGGTAGTATTTATTTAAAAATAACATAAGTAGCTTATTTCAAATTGCAAAAAAAATTTCTCATTCGTTTCTCAGATAGTTTTAAATCTTAATTCTTATGGAGATGCAATAAACCTCTTTTATAAGGAATAACTACAATGATTGATGCGAAATGTATCGGCATGGAGCTGGGACTACACTGAGAGCGAAGAACATTCGTCCATACAATGATCGTACTTTCATAGATAGGGGAGTGTGAACTTCCAAGTATCGGGTTTGTATTAAAATAAAATAATTTCATCGTCTACATTTAATTTATAACTATACAGAATATTGATAACCAAACTACAAAAGACTCAGATATTCAGAAACATAACCAAAAAACATCATCATTTAATACATTATTTCTTTGTTTTGGGGCCCTTTACACGCTCAATATTATTAGCAATATAATTGGAGGAAATATATTGAAGGGTCATCTCACACCTACCAACTGCATTGAATCAATTTTGTGTCGGTTACGATCTCGTCTTCAAAGAAATAGTTACCTTCTTTAATTTTTTTTTCAACATGAATAATACTGAATTTAATATTACTCTAATTTATTTCGCTACTGCATTGAAAAATGTTGTTGTATAATAAAAATATATTATTATTTTATCGTAAAAATTGTCACATTTTTTAATATAACCCATTTAAATCAACACATTAATATAATTTCCATAAAACTATTATTATTATTTCGGCATAACAACCTGTTGCAGGGTCCGGGCCTTTAACTTTACGGTTCTATGTAGCTGCCCTCCTGTTATGCACGCCAACGATTTTCCAAGCGCCGGCTGTAACTTTGTCTTTCCATGTATGGTTCGGTCTTCCTCGTCTTCTCGTTCTATAGAGAGCCTCCGTCAAAAGCTTCATGGGCAAAATTTTTTCACTCATGCCCACCATATGCCCCGCCCACCGTAAACGGTCTAGTTTAACCATTTGAGTCATTAAATTACCATTAAACATCCTGCTTTATGCATCTCTTCCAGGTTCCATCCACCAACATTCCTCCAAATATCCTGCGAAGGATTTTTCGCTCGAACACCGGAAGGATCTGTTCATTGCATTTGGTCATTGTCCAAGTTTCTGAGCCTTATAGTACCACTGGGCGGATTATGATTCTGTATTTGGTTTTCGCCTGTAGTTTGCGTACCAGTACTTGCATACTTTCCATGCAGGACCTACCAGCGCTATGGACGCTTTCTTGATAGCCTGTTGCATTTTTTATAAAAATTAAAGTTAGACCAGTGAGAACCCTGACGAACTAAACTAGCGATTTATGAATTAATTTAATCTTAAATTAAGTCATTTTGTATTATTTTATAATGAAAAAGAAACGAAAGGCAAAATAGTCAACATTGTTGTAAAGAATGTTTGACAAGTTTGAGGTGCAACAGTTGTTTGTTGTGAATTACCTCCTAGAGATGAATATCGAAGAATCGATACCAAACTTGTAACAAGTACCTGAGAAGGAGCCTAGGTTTGGGCTTCCAATTGTATTAATATTTTAATTTTTTTTTTTATGTAACTTATTCTTAGTTTTGACATGTGTGAAAAATATAGTTTTGGTGTTCATCCTATCACATGTCACTCTTGGAACAAGGATAGAACACGTAAGTATTACAGAACCTTTCAATTTTGTATATTAGTGGTTGTAATTCAAGATAGTGCTGACTTCTAAGTTTTGATTAAGATAAGAAAGTTTTTATTAAGTTTCGATGATTTTAATGTGCTTTATATTTTAAGTGTACCTCCAGCCATAACTTTCATTTGCCAGGTTATTTATCAGATTACATCCTGATAAGGAAATTAATTTGGTTTTTCATTATAAAAATTTGTTTCTAGAATACTTGAGACTATAGCAAGACAATTTTGAAGCAGTAAATGAAATTTTATATCCATTCTTTAAAAAACTTGAGTATTGTTTTTAAAAGGAATCATTTAAACCATCTTCTGTATGTATGAATGCATGACTCACAGTGACTCATTTATCTATTTCCTATTTAATTATTGTTAAAATTTAAATAGTTTGAAGTTCAAAGGCTTTAGTAATTCCTATAATTTAAAACAGTAAATTAGTGCTATTAATCTTTCATGTTATATGTTCCACTTTCTTCCTTCAGTTGTCTTGATGGTTCAACTCTCGTAACCTTTTAATTTTACTGTCTTTAAATTATAATTATTATCTTGGAAATTGAGTTCGATAATCCTTTATTAGAGTTTATCAAGCTCACTTTTATTTCTATTTGTGTTGTTGATATTTGATCTATTTTTGTGTTCTTTAATTGTAGATTTTCTCTGATTAATCTTTTGAAACAATTTTAGGAATCGCTTTGAGCCCCAATAACCATGAAGTTCATGTGTACAATAGGAGTAGCGGTGAATGGCAACTTACTGATGTACTTGATCAGCATGATCTAAGAGTTACAGGCATAGACTGGGCCCCTAAAACTAATAGGATCGTAACCTGTGCAGCAGTAAGTATCAGTGTTATTGTAAAACATCTATCAAAAGTAATAATTTCGAATAACAAGATAAGCATTATTGAAAATTTTTAATCATCATATTGTAACATTTCTAAATATAAACTTATTCTGATGGTATTAATTTTATTGAATAAATAAATTTAAAACACAATTTCATTGTCATAAGTTATTGTTTGATGAATGTGTTCAATGCAGTATCACAATTTTTAGAAATTCAGTATATTTTGTTTGTCCATATTTTCCTTATATTAATATTATTGTAATTACTACTAAAGAATGTTTTTTAGGTGTGTTTATTTGTGTGCTAACAAACATGATAGGTGCCTGTGATAGGTGATAAGATAATGAAACCAACTTATCAAATAATATTGAGAGATTGCTTTTTACATTTAACAATAAGAAGTCAGTTTCAAAATAATTATTTTTTGTTTGTTTTATATACACATACTTATATGTCTAGCAGTAATTATCAGACTTTTGAACTATGAATATTCAAAGTATTAAAAATCATAATTCTACCAATAATTCAGACTTATAGCTATAATAGCCTACTTGCATTAATTACTATTTTTGGTCTCCATTTCAAAACTAGATGTTATTAATTGTTTAGATACTTATTTAATAGATACTTTTTATTGTAAATAATTAACAAAGTAGATAAATATTTCTAATATTTTTGTTCATTATAACATTTACAATTTTTCATTGATATTTAACTCTTAGAGCAGTATTTTTATTTATATGAACTTTGCTCTGCTACAATGCATTAAATCGATACCGTGATTTACCTTGATCGTTTTGTAATGGCGATCGTTATTTCTCTGTTCTCCACATTTCTCCGCTCTTGCACAGCTTGGTCTTCTGTAATTGGCCTAGGTATATTTTGTGCTAATTGATAGTGATTCGCTATCAGTTGTGCCTTTAAGAGTGTTGAGCACATGGAAGACTGGAAGACATGTGTTGGAGGAGGTTTAAACTTCTTCAGAAAATATTGTAAAAATCTTAAGGATATCGTAATCCCAAAGATTTCTTCTGTTAATCTGGCCCAAATAGCTTAGTATAAGAGCCAAAGTACCATCTGTATAAAGGCTGATTATTTGAGTTTATTTATCTGTGTATACTATCTTCATATTGATAGATAATCCAAATGATTTATGATTTCAAACCAAATCAAATGTACCACCAACTAAATTTTGTAGTCATACATTTTATTCTGTTACAATGTATTTAATATTTTTTCAGGATCGTAATGCCTATGTATGGTCACCATGTGAAGATGGCAAATGGAAACCAACTATTGTTTTCTTACGATTAAATCGAGCAGCTACTTGTGTTAAGTGGTCTCCTGAAGGTAAGTTTATAAAGGTAATGATACTATATTAGTTAATAAAATGGAAACATTTTCTTGACGCTTTTAGTGTCGAAAGCTGATATAAATGATATATGGTGTGTGTGATGACTTCTTTTTATTGTAATTGCGAGAGAAATTTATTTAAAAATAAGTTCATTAGGCATAATTATCATTAACAATCCAGTATTTTTTGCATAGGTATGTTACTTTCAGTAAGCACTAAAAGGGTCAATACTGTTAAGTAGACGTTATTCCATTGAATTTTAATAAATCGGTAGCCACATTGCAAAAGACTGTAAATGAAAAAACAAATTATAATTAAGTTAAATTAAACAGTATATTTTTTATTTTACGAACTAAATATTTTGTTTAATTTTTACTGTATTGTTATGACGAACATGTAATGTTTTAAGTAACATGTTTAGTTAGTATTTTTGTGTATGCCGGAAGGTCAAGATCTATCACAATGTCTCAAAACCATATTTTCTAATAAGATAGCATTTACAGGCTTTTCCAAGTGGTTTTGGGAATGCTAATGATCGGGTGTGCTGTTCCTTAATCCTATTAATTGAGAATAATGAGGTATTTATACTAGCATATGTAGTATAAGAGAACCTGACATTATCTAGAAAATCGAACTACACAATTTTCATAAAATATTGGAAGTTGTTCTTATGTTGGTGTAAAATACATGAAAAGTAGAAAAGAACGAGCCCTTTTTCATTCAGTTCTTTGATACTCGTAAGCAATCAAGATAATTCAGCTATGTAAAATCAGCAGCAAAGAATAATGATCCCTCATAAAGAAAATTCCACATAGTATTCCTATAAAAAAAAAAATTAGAAAGATTTGAGATAGCTAGAATAATCTATGGAAAGTGGGCTGATAAGGTTGAAATAAAACTTTGAAGGATCCCAATACTTTGGAAATTGGTTGTGTACCTTTTAAAATTAGTTATATATATTTTTACTAAAATATTAATATTATTTATAATATATTAGTTATATTTTAATATAACTCTGTTTCAGAGAATAAATTTGCTGTGGGTTCTGGGGCAAAGTTGATCTCAGTATGCTATTTTAATGAAGGTAACAATTGGTGGGTATCAAAGCATATTAAAAAAACCATTAAATCTACGGTCACATGTTTAGACTGGCATCCCAACAATACAATTCTTGTTTCTGGCTCAACAGATTTCAGGGTAGGTTCTTATTTTTCATACTGATTTTTTTTTTACATTTATGTGTCAATACTTTACTTTAATCACTTATAATAATTTTACAGCCCATAATTTTTAACTATTCTAAAGTAAGGTTCCATGTATGAGTGTAGTAATTACAGAGGCATAGCACTGCTTCTGGTTGTCTACAAGATAATGACCAATATCCTACTTAACTGGATATATCCGTATTATGAGAATATAATAGGTAATCAGCAAGTTGGATTCAGAAAAGGGAGGAGCACGCTAGATCAGTTGAAATTTCTGCTAAGTTGGTGAGATTGACAAAGGCATGTACAAATGACTCCAAATGTAGAGTCCTAGTTCAAGGAGAAATCTGAAGCCTATAAAGTTCAAACGGGCTTACGACAGGGAGATGGAATATCATGTTTAACAGCCCTGGAGAAGGTAATAACAGCAGCATCACAAGAAAATGGAAGTGTCCACGTCGGAATGAATCATAAAATTCTTGGATACTCAGATGATATAGCTATCCTTGGAAGTAATCAAGAAGACATTAAGAAATTCGCTACAACACTGATAAGAGAGGCAGAGCAGATCGGCCTACAAGTAAATGAAGACAAAACAAAATATATGATTATAAGCGGAAAATTCTTACCCAATAACAGGATCTGTGTAGAAGGAAAATCATTCCTGAGAGTAGAAAAATTCAAATACCTCGGCTTCACAATAACCTCAATGAATGACCAACGGGCAGAAATAGACTAGCGCAAACAAAGCTTTCTTCTTTCTCTCTAAGGTATTGAAATCCCGAAAAATCTCAAACTAAGGGTGTACAATGCTGTGATAAAGCCAGTTGTAATATATGGCTATGAGACATGGACACTAACCAGCACCCTAGAAAAAAGTGTTGAAAGATTTGAGAGGAAAATCCTCTGCACGATAACCGGAGCGATCTGGATTCAGAGTAATAAACATATGGAGAAGAAATACCAATAAGGAACTGCTTAATGGTCAATCAGTATCCCATGATATGAAGGTACAGAGGTTAAGATGGGCAGGGCATGTAGCTCCTAGCAATCCATCTGGAAGTCTCTACCTAACAATGAATGTCTTAATAAAAGACAAAGGCCCATGTGGAAGGCCATAAAGCAGATGGATAGATAGAATCAACAAAGATGTAACAGAGCTGTCTGCAGATAAATGGAAAGAAATAGCCCAAGAAAGGCAGAGATGGAGCAGGCTTGTTAAGGAGGCAGAAAATCTACATGGTCTTTAATGCAAATACAAAAAGAAAAAAAAAATTAATTATGCCTTATTTCTGTGGTACTGAATTATTTAGTTATAACAATACATATTCTAACCGGAGGAATTCATTCCGTGGAGTTGCCAGGAATTAAATTTCAACTCATCTAGGCGAGATTCTAATTTGCACCATAAGATTTGAGAATGATAAAGTGTTCAACACTTTAATGTGCTTGGCCACCACGGCTTCTGATCACAGTTAACTTTTTCCCCAATTAAGGATACCACGGTGTAGCGGTTGGGTGTGTCCTAGGAGTTTCTACCAACTCCATGGTCTATAGCTAATGCAAGGTGGCGACCGACCTGGAAAAATTGGAAAAGTCAAGAAATTTTCAAAACAGGGCAGGGCGAAGTCAGGGAAAAATTGTTAAAGTCACGTCATTTTTTTATTATGTAAATTTTTTTTTTTCTAATTGAAAATAATGTACAGTGGATATCATTACCTTATAAACGCCTATGGTCGCTATATTATCCACCTTTGACTGTCAATAACAGTACTGATCATCCTTTGGAACTATCGGTGATTTATGTTAAATATTATTAGTTTTAAAAAATTATTATTTATAATTTTTACGCTACTCTCTGTTACCTTCTACAACTTTTTATATTAGATATTGTTTTTTTCTAAAATTCTCTGCTTTCCAACGATATATTATAGGTATACCTTCTGACTGTTATTTCCTGAGGTTCATTTTCGACCTGAATAATCATTTTTATTTTTTCTCCTTAATTCAATTATCAAATTCTTTCAAAAGTTATATTTATCATTTTTTCCTTACTTTTAATAATGAGATAGTTAATTATTTAAAATGAACTTCATTAAAGGTACTTTAGAGAAAGACATATACGAACATTTGGCATTTAAGCCCTGTAAAGTGACATCGGCGGGGCTAAGACCTAAATGATATTAAAGACCACTTAATTATACAATGATACACCGAGCTTAATCAAAATCGTTATAGCTGCTTTTGAGAAAATTATGTTTCTCCGTTGATATAAAGTGGTACTTCCAGTTAGCCTATTTTAAGGAAAAGTTGCTGTCACATCTAAGGCATGTACCTATCTTAAATACGTAAAATCAGTTCCTTATGACTTTTTGTTTTCTAGCTAGACTGCTAACATACACAGACACAGACACACATACCATTTTTCTGGACTTGGTTATTTGGACTCAGGGTACCCCAAAACATGTATTTCCGTTGAAAACTCAGATTCAAAAATGTTCATGATCGCAATACTTATCCTTACTATATATTACATACATACGTAAGTGAAAGTAAAACATCATATTTTTACAAAGACGTTGCAGAAAAATTACCATGATTTCCACAGGTAAACTTTTTGCACTTCGAGCAGCGAGTTCTTGTCTTGTCCAATTTTCTAGGACAAATTTTGCATCTTTCCCTTTTTTTTGCTTGTTTTTCAGTTTCCGATAAATTTTCAGGTTGTTCCTCATATAACCCAAGGTACATGGTAATTCTAGAAGGAAGTTCTCTTGGAAGGAAAGAAGAAGAAACATGTTTACAATTTGTTCACTTTCCAAATCACTTGAAAGCCACAAATTATTAATAACTATATTTTGAGTCTTTCTTTAAATGAGAAACAAAAACTTAAATCTGTTGTTGAAAGAAAATACAATTTTAGATAAACAAAAAAAAAAAAATTACTCATAAATTTATAGTCAAATCAGGTCACGCGGTGTCCAATGGGTCCCAAGAGCTCAATACCTCAAAACCTGCATGAATCAATGTCAGACGGAATACTGATATGTAAAGGTTTGCCAAGGATAGGAAGGTACCAGGAGTGGAAGAAGTAAATGTTCAATCAGGAATATTTGCCAGAGCAAAACATATCTCCTGGGGTCCAATGGAACCACTCTAGGATTAAAAGATCATTTATTAACCAGCAATGTCGCAGTTGTTGTCATATCCTCACCACCGTGTTGAAGTAACGATTGTGAATAGGCTCACATTCTTTACTTTAACATGGTGCCGACAATATGGATAATTATTATACTGTTTATAGTTATAAAGAAACTAAATTACTTATGAGAAACTACATTAATATTAGAATTTCCTGTGGTTCGCTTTATTTTATTATAGAGGAAGTCAGAGTACCAACTTTTACCTCCTCCCAGTTTATAAAAATAAAATTATAGTAATAAAAATTAATTACTGAAAGTTTAGTTTCCTAAAGTAAAAAGTCCTGAACAAGCTTCAAAAATGCTTCTTCCAAAACAATATATTTGTTATTTAATAATCTGATTTTTTTTTTTACTTAAGTCATTTTGTAGTCAATTTTCTTTTATATATTATAAGTAAATTTAGTTATAAATTAGGCATTTTTAATATTTATGTCGCCAGATATATTGGTCAGGGAAAACTATCATTAAACAGGAAAATGTTACGGAAAAGTCATGGAATTTTACTTTAACTGTCTGGTAGCCACCCTGTAATGTGACAGAATTAATAATTATTTGCCATAGCTGGTATCAAACCCATTCCTAAGAGAACAAAAGTTCTGTACCTTAGTCACTGAGCTACTCCACTCTAATTAGTACAATAAAAATATCAAATCTAAAAATCTTGTGATTGTACTTATTACTTCAAAGTTTTAATTTAAATGAATTTGACTTTTTTTTCTATTTGTGATTCTTTTTAATTTAACAGCAACAATGTCTTTGCTTTAGCATTCATTATTTAATTGGTTTTTCTTTAAATTCAATTCCATTTTTTAATCATTTTATCATTTTTTTTTCTCTAATTTTTGAATAAAAATTGTAGGTTAGAGTGTTTTCCTGTTATGTCAAAGAATTTGAAGAGTCTTCAGCGACTACTAAGTGGGGAAACAAAGCTGGACTTGGCCATATCCTCGCTGAATTTTCAAATTCTCCGTTGGGAGGTGAATGCTTATTTAAAATTAGATTTGATCGTTGTTTGGAAATAAATTAATGTGTTCATTTGATAATATTTAGTTAAATAATAAATTTTTGCTATTAATTAGATCAAAAATTGCTTTTATTCTTGAGTATTAATAGTTTTTATTTTATTACTAATTGTTTAATAAATGATTTTTTACAAAAGGTGGCTGGATCCAAGGGGTCAGTTTTTCTGCTGATGGGAATAGGCTTTGTTGGGTATCCCAGGACTCTTCCATCTGTCTTGTTGACATTACAAAGGGAACCCAAGTTCACAAGCTCCGTACAGAATTCTTACCGTTTCTGAGTTGTCTCTGGGTTGGACCTAATGCCATAGTTGTTTCAGTAAGTATATGCTTTTAAAGAATATCTTAGTATCTTTTAAATCAGTATTTTAGTTATTTGACGGTACAATTATACCTTAATTATCTACATTATTGTTTGAGGTTCATATGTGAATTATTAACCTTTAGTTTCATTTTTTGTTTCTTAATATAGGAATATTGAGGTTTATTTCATGCTGTTGAAAATAATCAGTGCTAGGCAATATCCTTTCCCAAATGAACTTATTTACTGTTTGAAATCTCAACACATAAGTTGAGAAACCATAGGTTTGCTGGAAAAAAAAAAAAAAAAAAAAAACCAGATATCTGGGCCTGTTCGCCACTATTTTTACATCTACAGTTTTCAAGTTGTGCTCAATGTTATTTTCCCTAGACCCTGTGATTAAGTTAATTTACAACACTTTCCATTTTTTGCACTCTCTAGACTTGGGCCTTGACATAACACTACATTCAAAGATCAGACCCAAAGCTCAGACTCCCGTCTATTAGAACCTCTGTGACTGCTAGTATTTTCTGATTATCTATCTTGTTTACGAGTTTAATAGAAGGTCCATATGAATCTGAGGTCTTATTTCCTTCTAGAATTGTGATCAATGAAATGATGTAAATTTGGCTTCATTATTATTATTATAAAATAGATATAGTTGAAATTTATAAACATTAGAACATATATTCCTATGTCAATGCCTCGTCATTGTGTTTATTGGAATTTTCTTTATATCCAGGGTCATGATTGCTGCCCTATGCTGTATACAGTAGATGGGAGTGGTCAGTTACAGTTTGCTTTTAAGCTAGACATTTCTCAAAAGAAAGAAGCTGGAGGCTTAAGGTAAATTATGGTTAAATTTTTAAATAGCAAAAAATTAAATTTCATTTTGTATATCATTGTATTATTTCTAAGGACTACTGATGTTCATGTTTCCTTTCTACTTTATTGCAGTGCAATGAGGAAATTCCAGAGTTTAGACCGTCAGGCAAGGCTTGAAATTTCTGATACGGAACTTGAAACAATTCATCAAAATACAATTACATGCCTCAGGTATGTATGAATTATATTATTATTATTATTTTAGTTAATATTTGAATCTTGTTCTTATGCGAGTCAATTTTTTACTTTAGGTGTTATGAAGGCAGTAACGGGTCTGTAGGAAAGCTGTCGACATCAGGTGTTGATGGCCAGCTAGTCATATGGGACTTACAAGTAAGTTATTCAAATCTGCTGAATTAACTATAAATTATTAAGTAAGGTATGGGTAGGGTGGCCAAATGGGCTAACACAAGTGCACAGCACCACTGTTGCCCGGCAACCTGATATGTCAATCAAATTTTATAAAATAGTCACGAGTTCGCCTCCCGGTGCCGAGTGAGTCTTTTAAATAACCCCCGCCCACACTCCCTAGCCCGTGAAAACCCTCTATAGCCTTAATGGCGAGGAAGAGGAGGACCAAAAAAAAAAAAAAAAAAAATATATATATATATTAAGTAAGGTGAGGTGTTTAAAATTATGAAAGTAATTCATTTCTCTTTCTTGAGTCATTGCCATTATAACATAGGCTTAGTTTTACCTTCTAAACTAGCACTTGTTGATAAAATTTATTATTTATTAAACATTTCTTGGCTGGATTTTGAAATTTACTCATTTTTCTAATATGATGTTCAATACAGCATATTGCATCATTTCCTACTATGTTTCCACTAAACTTCTTATTTACTCAGATAGATTAAATTTCAGTTTTTATTGCTCTTAAATCACATCTGTTAAATTTTTCTAGAAATGACTTGGATTTAAGTCTGATAAATGTGCTGGCAGTTGTTAACTCTGAATTTTGTATTAATTTTGTGTGATTTTTAGGTAATAAAGTATACTTATTTAGTAACTACTACTAAAGTCTATGTATTGTTTCTAGATTTACAATGGTTGTAACCATTGGAGCCAAATTTTTTTCTATTCTTATTTTTGTAATTACAATAATTGTTTATAATACTTGTATTGAATTCTGTTGCAGCCTTTAGAGAAATCAATTAAAGGTCTTCGAATCTAGTGAAAAGCTCAACGATTATTATATGTTCTTTCATCCTATCATAATTTCATAATGTAATTTTTATATTTAAAGTTATTTTTTTTTTTAATATTCATTAGTAATTTTATATATATTTATGTTGAAATGTTTAATTTTTAAACAAATGCAATAAATTGCCAAATGGTGCTTTCTTTGTGTTTATCAATTAATTAAAGAAGCTTTACACTTCATCTTAAAAAGAAGAAAAAATAGTACTTTAGGATATCGAAGATAAATAATTGTTACTACAATTCTTGTAATCCTTGAGGGCTGATAGTACTGAGCATGCGAAGGAGGCTACCCAATGTCTATAAATGTTAAATATTATGACTGCCAATTTAATTTTACTGACCATTTTATGTATTATCTTATCTAATGTTAGTTTTAAGTAATTTATTCGTTTATAAATATTACTTTTAAATATATTTATTCCAAAACTAACATAACCCAGTGGATATATATAAAAATATATGAATTACTTGAAAAAAAAATTGTTTACCTTATTGTGAAGAAGAACAAAGTTAATGTTACTCTATTCTGTTTGCTCATGATTAAACTTATATTGTATGTAGAATTGTTATATTGTTTATTTATTCATAAAATAAATAAGTTAAATTTTTTAAAGCTAGGAAGTTGATTTAAAATACATTGTTTCTTTAATTTTGTGTTTTCATGAACTGGTTCACCACTTTTCTTTTATATATACAATTTTCCACATTAAAAGAATATTCTTTTTTTTTTTTATTTAATGAAATAAACCTTATGTTCAGCTCTTTAATATTCTTCATTAACAAATTAATGTACATTCAGCAGGGTGTATTAATTGGAATGGCATGGTCATGAAGTAGTCCTGGAAATCATTTTTGTTCCTATGACTATATGTTTGCATAACCAGTGAAATATGTGCTTCACAGAATTATAATTCTTATATAAATTATGTACATATGTTCCTACCAAACCAATGGTGTTGGATTTATAGAAAATAAAAGCAGTGGAACATTTTTTAAAATATTCATGGTAAAGCCTTAGTCCTCATGGATTGACAATATTTAAATCAATAAAATTTAGTTTTGAATTATAACAGTGTAAGTTGATTAAATACAAAAAAACAAAAAGTTTTTTTTGTACATTTTTAGACAGAACTATTACAGTCAATTTCATCTGACAGCATGAAATATAAAACTGTTATAGAAAGCTTACAGTGAAAATTATTTGAAAGTACCTCTCTTATACTATTTGTTTTATTCATTATTTAGAAACAAATAAAGTATTATTTAACAGCATTTTTAGTTTATTAAGATCAAAAGGGTTATTTATATTCATTGAGAAATAAGTATTTTTTACGAATTACAGAATTCTAGTTTTATGTTAACAAGTACTATTTATTAATTTTATACTTATATATTATTTATATATATATATATACCTAACCATCAAATTTGTTAAATATTGTTTTTCTGAGCGAATTAGGTATTTTTCATTTTTCTTACAGTCAACTGTAAATTGTTTTAAATAAAGATAATTATCATTTTTTAAGCAGTGTCCTTATTTGCTCTAATACCTTGAATGCATAAATTAAAAACTGAAGCTTAAATTCTTAGTTTTATCTTGTTGAAGTTCTATTAGCTGTTTACGAAGGGTGAGTAAATAGCCTTTATATTACTTCTCAATTATTTGTTTAACGTTTTGGGTTGGCCATCCATTTTTAAAATCATTTAGCTCTTTTTATTATTTTATATTTTCTCAAATGAACATTTGATTCATTATATTTAAAATCATTATTCATTATTAAACTTAAGGCTCATTACATAAAGATGAAGAATTATTTGATTATAAAACTTTTTCCTTTCTTCTAATTAATTCATTTTATCAATTGATTTTAAAATTTATGTTATGTTTTCAGTCAGTAAATGGGATTGTGAAGCTTTAGATTTCGAGAGAGCAGCTGATCTCAATTTAAGTACATTTATTTTTTTAAAGGGTGTTTAGGAAAATAAAATGTTTGAATGACTACCTTATTTTTTACCCACCCTATCTCAACAAAGAAGAGTTTTGCAATGCACTACTATCCAGCACGATTATACTAGAAGTGTTGATTTCAAACAGATCCAATTCAATTGGCCTCATTAACTCAAGATCACTTTGTAAACGCCACGTGACTCTAATAAGAGATCCTGGGACTACTTTAATTGTGATACCCGGACCAGGCGTACCACCAACAATACATTTTGGAATATTTTTAAATTCCTTATGCCTAAATAGATGCCATAGTGGCAGTAACTTCTTCAAGTTCTATTTCAAGATTTGAGCTGCGAGCTTTTGCATAAATGGGAAAGTACTGGTAACCAACTAAAAGAATGACAGTATAATTTATTACCATAAAAAGTTAGTGTGTGTGTATGTGAACAGTCTAGCTCAAAAACGAAAAGTCGTTATGGTATGTATATGACTGAGATGTTACAGCAACTTTTTCCTGAAAATCGGCTAACAAGAAGTGGCACTTTGTATCATGAATTTTACAATCTTCACGAAAACAGCTCTAACGATTTTGATTAAAAATTCATTGTATCAATGCCAAATTAAGCCGTTTTTAATATAATGTAGCTCTTATTCTCATTAATGTTCTCTAACAGAGCTTAAATGCCTAATTTTCAATTTTTGTTCTTTTTAAGAACCTTTAATTTTTTTTTAAGGAAGGAGATGGTCCGGGGTGACACGACTTTGCAAAACTCAAGTGACTTCACTTAGAACTGAAGAAGACCTGCAAAGTCGGGTCGAAACATTAGCTTTTAATAAAATAATTTTACCACTATTTAGCCTATTTATGACCGCCACTCTGGACCATCTCCTTCCTTTATAATGCAACGGTAAACTATTAAATATTCAATTTAATTTTTATATTTGAAATAATAAACATTTCACAATCTGCTATAGAAAATAGTTAAATATCAAATATGAAAAACACGATAATTAATTGTTTTAAATAACATTTCTTACTGCCTGTAATTTTTATTTCACTTCCCTTTGTCTGAAAATAATTATTTCTGTAAAAAAGAGTAGTAAGTGAAAATTGTGTGATGCGCGCACTGCACCCGATTTATTTTCCTGTTGGTTTTACAGACCTCGTAGTTCTTTGACTAACTGAGCTAATCTTTCCCCTCTCTGTCTATCTGGAACAGCAGCTTTCCAGTTTACAGTATACAACTCTATGTTGCAATGATTGAATGAGTGTGCTGTGTCCAAGCCCTGTAGGAGTATATCAGAACTAATTTATCACAACATTTGACATCCTTAATTGTGGCATTCACCGTTGTCTAGATACTTCCTGATGGATTGCTTTCAGATACATGTACTACCCATCTTAACTGCTAACCTTTTATCATGAGATATTGACTGACCTGTTTCTGTAAACAGTACTTTGATGGTCTTTCTCTCCTATGCATAAGTATTCTGATCCCACATCACTTTCTTCTCAAATCTTACAATTATTCTTTATAGGTACTGGTTACAATCTAAGTCTTGCAGGAGTATATCAGAACCGAATTTATCAAAACATTATAAATCTTCAATTTAACATTTCTAGAGGTTTTTCAGGATTTCAGTAATGTAGAAAGCAAGAGAGTATACTGAAGGAGGGGAGAATTGTTCACGGAGATTATTAATTTAAGGATGGAAATTAGTTTTTATTTTGTAATTAGTTTCTTACAGAATTTTGAAATACTAACAACCAACATGAAACTAAAACTTTATGTTAATTTTTTTCGTGTTGGAAGCGGAGAAAAAACCACCCATACCCTGTCATTCTTGAGATAAGCTAGGAAAATAGAAGAAAGCTGTATTTGTGCTAGTTATGTTTGTGCTCTGGAGATAAACAACACCATGTCCATTTTTATATTGAGTCATTTAGTAACTTGGAAACGAATTTTAATAGCTAAAAGTTATAACAAACTGGCTCCCTGGACAAATATAAAAATACAATATGGTGTCCTATACCTTCAGAGTACAGACTTAGTTTTTAAGAAACAAATTATAATAGCTCAAAGTTATGGAACATTGGCTACCCAGAACAAATATAAAAATGGACCTGCCATTCTTTACCTCTGGGGTACAGATATCTTGGTATATTTCTAATAAGTGCCAGTACTTAAAAACTTTTGGGAATGACCAAGATTAGAATGGTATATATAAAGTAGTAGCTCAGCAATGTTTTCGTGAATTACTTTTAAGTAATTGACTATGAAATATCAGGAAACTAGGGAAACTTTGTTTCCTTCATAAAATGTTAGGAGGGCAGAAAGTGCCTCGCCCCTCATCCGACACCTACGTCTGCCCATGCTTTGATTTTGTTTCTTCTTGTTATATTTCCTAATAATTTTTATTTAAAATAATTTTGAACTATCAAAAATATTTTTTGGAAAGGAAAAAAAAATTGAACCTGCAGTGCTGAACCCTTGAGCAGTGAAGTCCAGAGCAAGCTCCCAGTTTCTATTCGTGAAATAGGATTTCTATGAAATCAATTATAATTAAATTCCCTCTTATAAAACAGAATTGATATTTATGATTCCTTTTAAATTTTATTTATTTTGTAAATAGATTAGTGCATTTCGAAAGGTGTGTTAGACATTATTGCTAAACCAATCTATTTATTTTATTTCTCTAGATACTCACTGATGGAAAGTATCAAAAACAAAAATACTTGCATAGTGAAATAACCATTTATATATTTTTTTGTCCCATTTGTGAAATGTCTAAATGCACCTTTAAAATAACAATAATTACTTAGGAAAAAAAAGAAACTAACTACCTATATGAAATGGTGTTTAAGTAATTCCTAAAGTCCTTTTAAATGAAATTACACGAACAATAAGACTTTAGAAGATAATTTTTAACTATTTTTTCCATAAAACATGGTTATATTTTACTATTTTGGGAGGGGGAGGGGGGGGAGAGAGGGCTTCAGCCTCAAAGCCCCCCTCCTCCCGTACATCCGTCCGTGACCGTTTATAAATCATTTGATACAAAATTGTTGATACCTTTAAATAAAATGTGTGAATAACAATAATCGCGTACTTAAAAAGTAATGAAAGAGAAATAAACACGTCAAAAATTTCTTATTTTCTGGTAGTATTTATTACATATCGTTTTATAGCTGAAAATAAATTTTCTTTTTTAACTTATAATATTGTGCTGATTAATTATAATTTTTTTAATGTTTAAACTTTTAAAATGTAATTATTGTTAGTTATCGGTTTAAAACAGATAAAATTATTTATGAGGGTTTTATTTTTATGAAGGTGTCCTGTACAGTTGGTAGTAAATTGTTTTTTCGTCAGACTGGTAATTTAAATTTTGGAGAAACGGTAATAAAATTACTTTGTTGAAACAATTAGATTTTCGCGGTCAAATAACATTTAAGTCATTCATTAATGTCGGATTTCTCTATATCAAGTGATAAAGGATTCGGTGTGTTTTATAGTTTCATTTGGTCGTATATTTAAGCGAACTTTATCTTGGTTGTAGACTTAAAATTGTGGGCCAGCAACACATTCCTAAAATCCTTTTCCCCTTTTAGATGTCTTTCCCTTTTTCAATAAACTATCGAGGTATTCTTTTAGTTTCAAAACATTTCTAATTATTATTTCCTATTTTAAATGTTGTTGATTAGGTTTTTAAAATATTTTGTATGTATTTCTGTTAATATTTTCAAACAATGAGATATTCATCATTAACTTTTCAGGAAGTTATTTACACAGGCGAATTTCATAGATTTTTCATGTGTTATTTAAAATCACACTATATAAAATTTAGTCATGTAAATTGAAGTAATGTAAGTAGAATACAGTGACTCTCAACAGAGTAATAGTAAGTGACTATAACAGTTATTGGTTGGCAAATAAAAAATAAAAATAAATAAATATATGTAGGATGTCATTAGAAGGTTCCAACTCACATTGTCTATTAAATAGCATTAAATAACTCATCAATCAATGGTTTGCCATTGAAGGAATCAATTAGGACAGAAAAATATAGTCATTTACAATCTTCCTCTAAAAAAGACTACCCAAGTTAAAGAAAAAATCAATTTAGATGTTTAGACTATAGGAGTGTAATATGTTTTCTCTGTTTGCATTTATGTGATATGGTTTTCGGTTCTGATGATTTCGGTAAGTCAATAAAACATTAAATGGTTAGTTATTTACTGGTATTTGAGAAGCAATACATCCTATTGAAATATTTATATTACCTAGTCTTTATTTTCAATTTAGGGAGTGGGTGAGCACTAAACATAACTTTTAAGTGACTAAATGGGAGTTAATAAAATTGAATTTACTGAATGTATCTATGCTATGAATATACTTTAAGACTGAAATATTAGTTTTATGATAACAAAATTGTAGATAGCTAAATATTACTCTAATATAAATAAGCCATGGGTTTCCAATCAAGTATAGTTAATAATCTCTTAGAAGCCAACTATGATAGAGCAACATTTATTTGTTCATTATATTTGATAATCTGATGTATGAGTCCTAGAATAACTTATTACTTACTTGTGTAGTACTCCTTGCATTTCCTCTCTATTTATTTTACTATCATTTTGTTCCCATAACATTTCTTTCTTGTTTTTTGTTGCCCAGAAAAAGCTTTTAAGATATTAAAAAGATTTTAATACCTTCACTTGACAAAATAAATTGATATAATGAGAAGACATATATAATTATTTTTCATATAAAAATATACAGAATGTATATTATTTATAAATTTTTTTTGTAAAAATTGGTTTAATTACATTTAATAGTTTTTCTGACTACAGAAAAAAAATTAAATTAAGTTAGCAATTGAATTAAAATTTAATCATTGGGTTTGTATGTAATGTTAGTGTTCTATTTCATAAAGCAATTTTACCTGTATGTCAAGGTAGCTAACCCACTGTAGGGTAGCTCAGTGGTAGGGTGGTTGGGGATGAACTTCCAATGCTCCAGGTGTGAATCCCGGCTCATGGAAGAAAAATTATTTATTCTGTTTCATTGGACGTGAGGCGACCCTGGGTCAGGATACCCTCCTGTGGCACATCCACGTTCTATAAAATGGGCACTCTTAATTAAATAATTAATTATGGAGGAAAACCTGACGGTTGAGCATGATCTCTGTCAAATCACCTCCTTGCATAAGATTTGACCAAGAAAATGTGCTTTTCCCCAATAGTACAGAACCCAAGACCCTTCATGGATTGTAGTGGTACAGGTTTGTCTGTAGATTAATGTGAGTTTCATTTGTGCTGATAATATGATAGTGTCATTTGTGGTTGTTTTTGTTAGTGTAAGAGAGTATGTTCTGTTATATAGTTTGCTAATTATAATGTGGAATATTTGTTCATAAGATTCAAATAATTGTTTGATGTTTATCTCAGTGTTAAGTACATAAAAAAAGTTTTTTTTTCTAAACCTAAAACACTCCCAAACCATCCAACCTATGTCGTGTGTTGCTACCTCACTCTTCAGTTACACTCTACCCATTCAAACTACAGGTAAGACATATTCTTGTATATGGATATTACCATTTGTTTTTTGTTAGATTTAAGATAATGAAATTAATGTAGAACAATTAATTAATTAAAGTAAAACAATTTTGATATTTCTTTTTGTGTAGGACTGTTTTAGTAGTTTTACTGATATTTTTGATTTTGGTTGCTTAATAAATATATATATCACTGGAATTAATGTCAGTTAAAGTAAAATAAAATAGTCAGTTAAATTTAAAGTAAATCACACGTTTTCAAGGAAATTAAATGAAATTTACTAACTAAATGCTAACTTATAAAATATTTTTGAGTTTGGAAAAGTATTTAAAATCCACCTAATCAAGGCAATGACATTGTTAAAAAAACTATTTCATTGTACTTGTGTGAAAGAAGAAGTGAAATATTAAATCATTTCATAGATGTATAAAGCCTAGGTTTATAACCTTAAGTATCTTTGCTGTAGTTTAAGAATTCTATATCTGATATTATATTTAAATAATTAAGTATCTATCGTCTGTTTATTCCAAAAAATTGTCATGTAACTTTTAGAAAATTAAATTAGTGAATAATATGATGAATTTTCCCTTTCTGAAATCCCAACATTATCATGTCTTCATCTAAAGTACCTTTTATTTGGTTTCTAATAACTAGAACTATTTCTCTTTGTTAGGAGTTAAGAAAAAATGCTGCATATATCTTTTGAAAGAATGTTGTACAATCCATAATCAACCGGGGATATAATAAATAGGACTTTTGTTATTTTAATGGTTTGTTAGTTGTAAGCTTTTAGCTTTAGCTCGGTTAAAAATGCAATTGAAAATTTTTATAGTTGTCCTACAAGGCCAGAAAATAATTTCTATTCAAAGTTGAGCGGTAAGTGAAAGTTGTTTGTTGCATGCACCAGATTTTTAAATTTAAATTTAAATAATTATAATTGTCAATTTAACATGTCTTGTCTATTGAAAAACTATTAGTATTAAATTATTAATTTTTTTTTTAAATTTTATTTCAAATTCTTTTTTTTTTTTATTGAACAGTAAATTTTACAATATGCCACATTGAAAGGCAACAAGTAACAATGCTAAATGTGTTCATTCATACCATATGTACATATAATAGGGAAAAATAAATAAATAAATGAATAAATGAGTAAACTAAGAAAAAGTAAATATAAAAATAGTATAACTTACATAAATGGTACGTAAGCGAAATAAGAAATAAACCAATAAGTAAAAACAAAACAAATCTTCTTAACACATCCATTCCTACCTATGTACAATATTAACATTCGCCCAGGAAACTCCGAGCCAAGCTATATCCTCCAAAAGTGAAAGGCAAAGCAGGATTCTAGGAGATCCTAGTGCCTCTCTTTCAGCTGCATCACTGATAAGCTAGTGGAGATTTAAGGAAGGCACTAGAGCCACAGATGCTCAGGACTTGAGTGGAGGAGCTGGCCATTGCCAGGACTCCAAAAGCTTATTTACAAGAAAGCTCAGGGCCACTGGCATTTTAACCTTTGAGGAGTATTGTAGGGATGGTGGGAGCTAGATAGAGATTGAGCTAGAGGATTTGGATGATGAATAAGGTTCTGGTGAAAGTTTGAGAATCTGGATGGGATGATGTCAAGGACAAGTCTTTTTAGTATTTTGTCTAGAAGGAAGCCAATGTTATGGACTGTATCTGAGTAGAGAAGTGGTATTGAATTAAAAAGGATTGGCGGACAGGATCTGCGTCACAGGGTGAAAGTGATATGTTTGCATTTGTATTCATTGATTTTGATGCACAAGTTGTTGCACCACTGCTTCAAGGAGAGGTGAGATTGTATGTTCAGAGATGCTATTTGAGAATCTGAGTGGGAGGAAAGAATGACAGTATCATCAGCAAATGTAGCTAGGAAGGTATCGGGATTTGAAGGGATATCAGCAGTGAAGAGGATGTAAAGAACTGGGCCCAAGACATTGCCTTGTGGAACACCAGCCTCAACTGGATAGTAAGTGGATAATTCGGTGCCACAATGGACTTGAAAGGAACGATTTGAGATGAGTAGGATTGTCACACCCAGTCGAAAGCTTGCGCTACGTCCAGAAAGGCACCAGTGCAATATTGCTTATTTTCAAGTGCAGAGGATCCACAACACAAAGGCCTTATTGGACAGTGGACTGTCTTGAGCGGAATCCAAACTGATGAGAAGGGATGTTGTGGGGTTGGAGTATGGGTAGGATTCCTTTGGGAAGGATTTTCTCCAAGATTTTTGAGAGGATCGGGAGTAAGCTTATCGGTCTATAGGATGAAGTGTTATTAACAGATTTACCTGGTTTTGGGAACAGGATGATTATGGAGTGTTTCCACACCAAAGGAAAGTTGGTTGTAGGAAGGATGCAATTGTAAAGGTAGGTAAGGAATATAATTGTTTTTTTAGGAAGTTGTCTAAGGATTTGTGAAGTGAGATCATATCCAGAGGATTTTCGGGAATTGAATTTGTTTATAAGAAATTTGACCTCAGAGGGGTCAACAGGTTTTGGAGCTAGAGAGAGAGAGAAATTGGTGAGTTCGGGATAAGGAGTGAATGTCTAGGATCGGTGTTTAGCTAACCATCATCACGGCGGAGGGAGTGGGAAATGGACTGGAATTTAAGGATTTTAAATGTGGAATGCTTCACGATTTTGCGTGTCATCCTTGCGCAGGGGCCATGCTAATCTTATCCGTATCGTTCCAGTTTTAGTACATGTACCGCCGAAGCGAGTGCTATTAAAATATAAATAACTGTTTGTATTCTTGAGACCGAATTAAATAATTCTTTTTTTTTTTTAATGGTTATAGCTCTTAAAATTGGTTTATAAAATAGCAATTTTATTTCATTTCTGCTTTAAAATCAGTTTAGTTTGATTCTCAATTTTTTCATTTCATTGAGATAATAGATAATTTATAATTTGCATCTTAAACATTAAATGTTTTCGATTTTGAAATGCATGGGACTATTTATCGATTTTTTTAGCCATAGAACTTTTACATAGTTTTCATATCTAAATGGAATTGATTTCAACAAAAGAAATTACATTTATTTAGTTGTATTCGGGTACCGTGTGCAATAACATAGGTTAAAGGCACCTTTTTCAGTTTCATATTCATTTCAATTACATATCCAAAATAAAAATGTCTGTAAAAGGTTGCATTGTTTTAGGTGAGATTGTGTTGTTGGGTGAGATTCAATTCCATTTAGAAATGAAAACTATGAAAAAGTTCTATGAGTAAAAAAATTGATAAATAGTCCCATGCATTTCAAAATCGAAAACATTTAATGTTTAAGATACAAATTATAAATTATCTATTATCTCAATGAAATAAAAAAATCGAGAATCAAACTAAACTGATTTTAAAGTAGAAATGAAACAAAATTGGTATTTTATAAACCAATTTTAAAAGCTATAACCATTAAAAAAAAAAAGAATTATTTAATTCTGTCTCAAGAATACAAACAGTTATTTACATTTTAATAGTACTCGCTTCGCCGGTACATGTACTAAAACTGGAACGATACGGATAAGATTAGCATGGCCCCTGCGCAAGGATGACACGCAAAATCGTGAAGCATTCCACATTTAACATCCTTAAATTCCAGTCCATTTCCCACTCCCTCCGCCGTGATGATGGTTCCTGGGCTTCGTCAGATGTGAATAGAGCTGAAGAATTAGCTAAACACCGATCCTATTCATTCACTCCTTATCCCGAATTTACCAATTCCTATAGATAATCCGCTGTTACAACTGCATAGGTTAGTTGTGATGTGCATTGAAACTATATAAGGGTTGTGTTTATATATATATATATATTACATTACACTTAATATATATTTACAGATTTTTATGATGTATACTCACAGTCTTTATACTAATTTTTAAAAGAAATACCTGATTTTTTAGTAACATATATATAGGTTTGTGTTTTAAAAAAATTAAACAATCAACATTTTCAGTTGTATTATTTTCTTGATTTCGACATAAATGTCTAAATTTAAAGACTTAAAGGCCCACTGTTCTTTCTATTTTTCCCCCTTTCTTCTCGTTCTGTGTTCGCCCATTTATACTATTAGCTGATTAAGAATTAGAGACATCAATGCATTTGATCAATTTGAACTTCTTTTCAATCGATTTTGATTCTACAAATATTTGAAAGACATGTTTTCCTCCATATATTTTACCCTTATACTTTTCCTTTCTTGCTTTAAGTGTATAAGTTTGCTTACAAAATTTATCTTGTTACTATAATAATTAGGCATAGACGGTTAGGAATCTGAACCTTAGGTCGAGATTACTTTCCTTTCAGTGTATATTTTTTTTTTTCGACACTCACTCTTTGAGAGTCCGTCTCAAAGTTTTTTTTTCCGATGTGAGGACTGAAGAGATTGGATGATTGAATTAGGTGTTTTCCACTCGCCGTAAAAATCTTCGCTGTCAGTTCTTTCTTCTTGGTCTTCTCCTTCACTCTTTTCCTCTTCTGAAAAATGAAAAACTAATTCAAGGAAAAAAAGATTCTATTAATTTTTTTACCCCTCTCAGCCTAGAAATTATTTATTCGGTAAATATAAACAAATAGGTTATCTAAATACAGAGTTCAGAGAACAAGTGAATTATTTAAAAAAAAAAAACCGTACTTCCAGGGAGTTGAGCTAATAGGCTTTAAAAGGGTAACTAATAGGTTTTTAAAACTATAATTTTTATTTTATCATATTTATTATTTAAAAAAATATTTTTTTACATTGATCTCAATTTTCTTATTATTCAATTATTTTTCTATCTAAGATATCTTGTCGAAAATGTAACATTATTTGTATTTCTATGTTTTTACTGTCATATTGTTATCCTTTTCCGTAAAAAAGGAGTAAAACACACATTTAAATAAATGCTTATTTACCTTACATTTATCTAACCCAATTTTTATGATTCGTATATGATCTAAGCCTATCTTTTGAATATAATTTCGAAAGTTCTGGTAATCGAATTTGAGTCCAAGATACGTAAGCACCGCAATAGTAGTATTAATATGTACTAATTGTAAGTTATGAACATTTTTGCGTGACGTTAATTTTTATTACTATCAGATTTATTTTCTTTTAATTTACCCATAAAATAAAACAAGACTTTTTAGGTCTATAAAAATTGTCATTAAACTCTATTTTATAAAATATGTAGGAAAAACGATATGAATTATTTTTTTCTGAAAATTTTATGGAGTTAACTTTTATTAATTATTTATCTATTTTTTTCCTCAATTAAGAATTCTCTCTTGTAAACATAAAGAGTATACAAAGATAATTCGTCTATTAAGGAAGGAGATGGTCCGGAGTGAAAATTATGAACATTTTTGCGTGACGTTAATTTTTATTACTATCGGATTTGTTTTCTTTTAATTTACCCATAAAATAAAACAAGACTTTTTAGGTCTATAAAAACTGTCATTAAACTCTATTTTATAAAATATGCAGGAAAAACGATATGAATTATTTTTTTCTGGAAATTTTATGGAGTTAACTTTTATTAATTATTTATCTATTTTTTTCCTCAATTAAGAATTCTCTCTTGTAAAAATAAAGAGTATACAAAGATAATTCGTCTATTAAGGAAGGAGATGGTCCGGAGTGAAAATTATGAACATTTTTACGTGACGTTAATTTTTATTACTATCGGATTTGTTTTCTTTTAATTTACCCATAAAATAAAACAAGACTTTTTAGGTCTATAAAAACTGTCATTAAACTCTATTTTATAAAATATGCAGGAAAAACGATATGAATTATTTTTTTCTGGAAATTTTATGGAGTTAACTTTTATTAATTATTTATCTATTTTTTTCCTCAATTAAGAATTCTCTCTTGTAAACATAAAGAGTAAACAAAAATAATTCGTCTATTAAGGAAGGAGATGGTCCGGAGTGAAAATATTTTTTTTTTTTATATTTGTTTATTTAGAAATATTACATTCTGTCACATCAAGGACATTTATAATAGTGTTCAGAGAAAGCACACTCACACTCTATTTACAAAAAAAAAAAAAAAAAATAATGCAGAACCTTAATAAAAATAAATACAATAAAATAAAATAAAAATAAATACAATAAAATAAAATAAAAATAAATACAATAAAATAAAATAAATGTATATAAACAAAAGAACTAACCTAATCATACACACTCGGGCTTGAGTGGAGGATCTGGCCATTGCCAAAACTCCAATAGATGCTTATTTACAAAAGGTCTCTGGGCCACTGCCACTTCAACCTTCGAGGAGGATTGTAAGGATGGGTGGTGCTGGATAGAGATTGTGCAAGGGGATTTGGATGATAGGTAAGGTTCTGGTGAAATTTGGAGAATTTTTCTGGAATAAGGTCTAGGACAAATGGGATATTAAGGTCATGGTGTAGGATTTTGTTATTTACATAGAACGGAGCATCAACTATTGTTCGAAGGACTTTAGATTGAAAGGATTGAATACGTTTGATGTTAGAAGCTTTTGCTGTCCCCCACAGTTCAAGTCCGTATGTCCATATAGGTTTGAGTATTGTCTTGTAGATAAGTAATTTGTTTTCAATAGAAAGTTTGGATTTTCTGTTTAGTAGTCTGTATAGCTGACCGTATCGTCGGTTGAGTTCTTGTCTTTTGAGTCTAGTATGTGGGTTCCACGTTAGTCTTCGGTCTAAATGAAAGCCAAGATACCGGACTGTGTCTGAGTAAGGAAGCTGGATGGAATTAAAGTGTACTGGTGGACAGGAACTGCGTCGGAGTGTAAAGGTAATATGTTGGCATTTAGATTCATTAACTTTAATGCGCCAGTTATTACACCAGTGCTCAATCAAGGTGAGGTGGTTTTGGAGATTTAAGGATGCTATGTTGGGATCTGAGTCGGATGATAGAATGGCGGTGTCATCAGCAAAAGTTGCCAGGAAGGTATCGGGATGGACAGGGATATCGGCGGTAAAGAGGATGTAAAGGACGGGACCCAATACGCTACCTTGAGGAACACCTGCCTCAATTGGATAGCAATGCGAAAATTCAGTACCGCAACGAACTCGGAAGGTACGATCTGAGAGGTAGGAACAGAGAACAAGGTACAAGGACTGAGGAAGATAGTTTTTCAGCTTGGAAAGAAGCCCGGCGTGCCATACCCGGTCGAAAGCTTGAGCTATGTCCAGAAATGTACCCGAGCAATATTGCTTGCTTTCCAATGCTGCGGAAATATGATCGACCACTCGGAGTCCTTGTTGGACTGTGGAGTGTTGTGAACGGAATCCGAACTGATGTGAAGGAAAATTTTGGGATTCTATAAAGGGTAGGATTCGTTTCAGGAGGATCTTTTCAAAGATTTTTGAGAGAATCGGAAGTAGGCTAATTGGTCTGTAGGACGTTGAGGTTTTGGGAGGTTTGCCTGGTTTCGGAAACAGGATAATAGTGGAATGTTTCCACAAGAGAGGAAAGTGGTTGGTTCTTAGGATGGCATTATATAAGTATGTGAGAAATATAACAGCTTTAGGAGGAAGTTGTCGGATTAACTCAGAAGGATTAACTGCTTTAGGCGGTAAGGAGAGTGGGATGGGTGAATTAAGTAATTCCTCTACTGCTGACGTGTGGGTGGGATTGGATTCTGGATGAGAGGTGAATGTAAGGGAAAGGTGTTTGGCGAATTCTTCGGCTCTATCTTCGTCAGATGCTGCCCAAGAGCCATCACCTCGACGGAGAGGATGTGATATATGATGGGGTTTTAGGATATGTTTCGTGGTCTTCCATAGGGAATTGTCATGAGAAGAGAGGGAAGTGAGGTAGGATTTGAAGGATAGAGATCTGAAGGTGGCCAATTCTATCTTTAGTTTTTTGCAAAAATAATTATAGGATTGGCGATCGGTGGGGTGTCTAGTACGTTGCCATAATAATCTGGCACGGCGTTTGGTATGGATTAGGTCTATGAGGTGTTGAGGTAACTTATTTTTCTTAGGAGTTCTTGAGGAGTGGTTTGGAGAGGAAGCAGTCCAGATTGCTTGTTGGATAGTGGTGGTAAAAAAGTGTACGGTATTGTCAAGGTCATCTGGGGTTTTCAGGGTCATTCTGAGGTCAATTTTATCGGTAAGGATTTGTTGAAAGAGTTTCCAGTTAACTGGGCCTCTGATGAAGGACGGTGGACAAGACTTAGGAATAGGAGCTAGAGATAATTGGAGTAATAATGGACTATGATCTGAGGATAGTTCGGCAAGAGGGGTAAGGGAATGATTGAGGGGACCTAAGCCACTGTGGATGAAAAAATCAAGGATATCGGGATTGCGGTTAGGATCTGTGGGCCAGTAGGTAGGTGAGTTGGGTGGAAGGAGACTGAAACGTTGGGTATTGAGTGCAGACAGAAATGTTCTGCCACGAGAATTCGTGGTTCTTGAACCCCAAACTTGATGCTTGGCATTTAAGTCTGCACCCAGGATGAAATAATGACCTAAGGAGTTGAGGAGAGAACTGAACTGGACTTTGGATATGGATCTGTTAGGAGGGCAATATGCTGATGCAAGGGTGACTGGAAAGGAGAAGGCTTTGATTACAATAGCGGTTGACTGTAGGAAATCTTGAGTAGGTAATGGGAGTAAGTGATGGGAGAGGGATTGAAGGAGTGAAAATTATGAACATTTTTGCGTGACGTTAATTTTTATTACTATCGGACTTGTTTTCTTTTAATTTACCCATAAAATAAAACAAGACTTTTTAGGTCTATAAAAATTGTCATTAAACTCTATTTTATAAAATATGTAGGAAAAATGATATGAATTATTTTTTTCTGGAAATTTTATGGAGTTAACTTTTATTAATTATTTATCTATTTTTTCCTCAATTAAGAATTCTCTCTTGTAAACATAAAGAGTATACAAAGATAATTCGTCTATTAAGGAAGGAAATGGTCCGGAGTGGCGGTCATAAATAGACTTAATAGTTTTGCCACTATTTAGTCTATTTATGACCGCCACCTCGGACCATCTCCTCCCTTAATAATACAACGGTCAACTATTCAGTATTCAATAATTGATCTATGTTCGCTGATGGGTTTCCTTACAATTAATACTATTGAGTTGTTGAGAAGCATGTTAAGTTTCTTACATGATTTAGAAAGACGATTTTCTCAAATAATAAATATCATAAAGACTCGTATTTTGAATGATAATAAGCATATCAGGTTGAGGGCATCGTTATATAAATAAGCAATGACAAAACAGTTCAGTAACTTTTTCTAAGGTATTTTTCAATCGATTTTCTATAATTTTATTTTTTTTTATTTAGTAGCTATTGAAGAGCTTTGGTGCCATCATTAAAATAAAAATTGGAAACAGTGTATACTTATAAAAATATAAATGTTAGTTTGTTTAAAGCCGCTAATCTCCGAAAGTTCTTCACCGATTGCTTTGAAATTTTGGTACAAGGTTGCAATCAAATTTAGGAGTGTTTTATATACATTTCATTACCATCCAGCCTTTTGTTTCAAAATGGGACCGAAGTCTATATATCGCGCCAAAACGGCTGTAACGATATTAATGAAACTTGGTTAAATTCTTCTCCTTGAAGCTCTTTTAATTTACGTATTTAACACGCTTTCTCTAAAAGAGGCTTACAAAAAGTAACGATGGATTCAGAATGTATAATACTGGAAAAAAAAGTTGGAAATATGCAAATTCATATATGTTTTCCTCAAATTTTCAATAATGTTTATGATCGAATTTCTACCACAGGGTGAACTATAGATAATAATAAATAAAGCGCAGAAACTCCGTCTGTGATAATGAAGTACTATAAGATTCGACGATAAATAAACAAAGCGAAACGGATTCGATTTGATCCAACTTTTGCAATTTGAAAAACACTTTATCCCGGTTAGAAGGACTGTCTTTTATATAACGTGTTTTGTGCCAAATACTGTAAGTAAACCTACCGTGGAAATCGTTCCACCTGGGTACTGATTCCCTCTTTTACGGTGGAAAATATATAAATGCTTTCCGGTAGATGGTATCACTTCACTGAATTCCAACAATTTTGAACTTATATTAGCACAGATTATTTTTCTTTGAGAATTTTCTTCAGCTTAACAGGCCTAAGTGTATGATTAAGATAATTTCATACATAAGATATACTAACGTTAAATAAAAACATGCAATGGTTGCAGGATTTCATATAGAAGGCTAATCGATAAACCATCTCAAAATAATTAATTTCAGTTAAACGGACGGATGGACGTTCGGATAGTCAGAGGTGTAAGTGGGAGGATTGTTATGAGGTTAACTTTGACGACTTGGGTTTTGTGGAGAGTCGTTGGTGATTGGTGGCATAGGCCACTAGCGGATCGAGGAATAAATTCTGGGGGAGGGGGGGCTTTAACATTTAATCGGTAAGGATTTGAGGAGTGGGGGAGTTCCGATCAGGATGGCATTTGTTTTCTCGGTGTTTAGAGTAAATCTATTGTGGTTTGCCCTGGCACAAATGCGGTTTATATCTTCCTGTAATTTTTGGATGGCGTCAGAGGATTCGGCCGGATTGAAGGAGAGGTAAATCTCGACGTCGTCGGCATACATGGTATTGGCTGAAGCCTAAAAGCTTTTTTTTCTATATATATGACGATAATTATTTTGTGTGAAAAACAAAGAAACTAACTACTTATAATAAATGGTGTTTATGTGATTCTCGAAGAATAATTGTAATTAACGAACTATAATACTTTTTACTTTTTTCTACTATAATACTTTTTTCTCAATTTTCTATCTAACTTCTCCATTCTCAATGTTTTAATTTTACTATTTATTTTCATTTCTTATATAAATTCATATTTCTTTTTTATGTTTTACATTTTATTCTAAGATTCCCATTGTAACACTTTTGTCACCCCTTTTTGATTATGCCTACTTCATCATTCCACACTTTGTAACGGTTTTTATTATTTATCTCTTAGTTATTATTTATCTCTTAGTTTTTATTATTTATCTCTTAGTTCTTAGTCATTATTCTAACAATTTCATTTTACTTTATATTTATCTATTTTATTTTTCTAATTTTTTATTTATATATATATTTTTTTATTATCTTTTTTACCATCATTACTTATGTTTCTCATACCTTGTTATCTGGTTATTTTCTTAGCCCTGATGAAGGCCTGAACTTCAGGTCGAAACGTCGGCATATGTAAAAAATAAATATTATTATTTATTTTTGCCTTCCTTTTTGACTGACCACCCCAACTATTCTTCTCTTCATTATCCACGACAGTCAACCAATTACCAATTATAATACTTTTTAGAGACAATTTGTTTCGTAAGACCAATTTGACAATTTTACCAATTTGGTGAGGAGTGGCTTCAGCCCGAAAGCCCTCCATAGATCCACCTGGGGTATAGGCACAGACTTATGGAGGCGATCTCCTCTCTCTCCAAAACAAATACAGAGAGGGCTAAAATATTTGGCCCCTTTAATATTTCGAGGAACAAAAAAAAAAATCGATAACATTTCATCTACATGAATGAATAAAACATGTAAATCAATTAAGAAAATAGGAAAAGTCGACTAGATGAATAATCTAAGGCCTAAAAGCAGCTAAGAAGTATTTTACTAATCCCTATGTTTTTGAACTTTAGTTTTTATTACAAAGATAATTATATATAGCAACATATCGTAGGATTTCATGATCAATACATGTGTGCCCTTACATTTTTACGTGAATTCATGTTTTTGCCTCAAACTTTTAAATAAAAAAATATATATATGTAGTATATTCAGATTGCGTTCTTAACATATTTTCAAATATATCCATAAATAAAAAAAAACAACCTAATATCTAATATCTAAGCAGATATATAAATTTTTTATATTATATTATTATTTGTATTTGTATTAGTAGAGCATTATATTGTTCGTTTTATAATCTTTTTCTTCTTATTCAATAATCTCTTCTGCCTTTCTGTGTAGTAATTCTTGTACAAGGATTTCCATCCGTCTCTGTCGAGGGATGCTCTCCTGGCTTCCGGCCATCCAATTCCTCTAACTTCAAGAATATTTTTGAGATTATCCTCCCAAGTAATTCTTGGTCTTCCTCTAGATCTTTACCCCACTGGTTTAGCCTCCATAATTTTCTTTGCTGAACGGCAGTCATCCATCCTCATTACATGACCGAACCATCGAAGCTGTCCTATCTCTATTATCTAGTAGAGGGGTTCAATTTTGGGGGTAGTCCGTATCGTTGTTGAGTGTAGTTCGTATCCGGTCTCTGGTCTTGGTCTTTCCCTCTATTTTCCTCAGTTCCTCGTTTTAAAATAATTATTTTAATTATCACTCATATTTTTTTACTTAATATAAACTCCCAAGACTTTTCCCTGCATGTCCATCGTCTACTAATCAAAACGGAAAGTCTGCGGCTATGATTGATCTTTGTAAAAACTGTTTAATTGTTGACATATTCCATAAATGACACTTACCTCAGAATTAGTAATCTATGCCTAAACAACTATTAGATATTTATAAACTACAATGAAATAAAAATATGAAGCCTTGATTAACTAATATCTTATTGAGCCCTAATAACATTTTTTTTTTATCAAATATTTACTTGCACCCAAATTTATGACTCTTCTTGGTTATTTTTGCCACAATCAAATATTTTCCGCTATAAAATTCGATTGAATAGTATAATAAATTATTGTTTTTATCGGTCTATCATGACAAATATATTTATGTGTTTGCTATCTTTATTTCCATTGCAGAAAGTCTTGTAATTGCAAAGATGATGGCCATGTTTGATGAAAGTTTTATCTATAAATATTTTAAATGTTGCAAGTTCCTTTACCTATTTTAATTGTCCATGAAGTAACACTGGAAATCGTATTGCAAAAATGATATTGTGAAATGTACCTTTTGCCTAACTTGAAGGACATAACTGACTAATGAAGCATTTAATTTATTAATTATTTATTATTCATAGTTATAAGTTTATATCGATGCTGACATAATATATTTTTTAGTAAATATAGCCAAATATAAAATAAATTGTTTTTCTTCTAATTGTATTTTATGCTGGATAGTTATTTTCGAACAAAATATTATAGCATTTTCATAGGACCATAATTCCAAATTGAATTGTTTCTCTTTTCCAGCTAAGGTGTTATTTTTTATCTTTGTTTTACTTGAAGCAGCTTTTAATAACTTTTTACGTTGAAAAATAACTTTAATTAAATAAGAAGTTATGTCTTATTTCCGACTTCCATCAAAATATATGGATTGAAGCATCAAATTGTACAAATGTTTAAAGTAACACTTCTTTGCACAACCGTTGACCCAGAAACAGTACTTTCCCTAAATATTATTGAACCCAAGACCCTTTATGGGTTGTAGTGGTACAGGTTTAAAGCAACTGCTGACTTTGATGAATTAGTAGCTCTTGAAATAGACAACTCTTATTATGTTATTTTTAGCTATAATTTCTTATCGTTGCTAACCGCGTTGATATTGTCTTTTCTGTCATAGAAATGTTATTGGTTTTACTTTACTGTTTTGAATCAGTAACAGGAAAGTTGGTTCTGAGTTGTAGCTATTAGTGCTATGTTGGATCCATTGGTCAGGTCGGAGTTTTATGACCTTGATAACGAGGATAATACACAATTTCTTAAGGAAACTTTCTGTAAGAAATGTGATGGTACAATAGATTTCACAACGAGAGGACTCGTGTTCGGAACTATATTGAACAGGATCAGGAGATTTTCAATTTATAGTGCATTGGTTGCCTATATTTGTCAAGAATAATAATTGGTGTATTCGGACGAAAGTGGTGTATACCCATTTTTTTTTTTCATTTTTGGGTTTGTTATTGCTGGGTTTGTTATATTCTGTTAGGCATTCAATTAAATAACACAACGAGTGAGGCAAGCTGAATTTAACATGACCAATTTAAATAAGAAATTATATACTTTACATCTGCAAGCTTGATTTTTAACCCAATTTTCGCAATAAGTTAGTAAATTTAACATCCTTTTTAAAGCGACATAAATAAAAAATATTTAATGTTATATTTAATCTTAAATAGCTTAAAATTATTCAAATTTTTAAAAACATAAATATAATTTAATATTTTTTAAAAATTAATATAATTTTTTTCTAAACCCAATAGGAAGCGAAATATCGAGTTTTCAAAATGGGCACAATTTTGAAAATTCGAAAAAAAAATGTGTTTCTGACACAGCTCAATTTTTTTAAATTAAATATTAAAGCAATCACAATTTGCTACAGATTTTTTAGAAAACGTCTTCTTCTATACTTAACCACTTAAATACAAATCGCTAAAAAAAATTAAATTATTATCAATATCAAATTATAAATCAATATCAATTTAATTAAATTGATTATCAATAATTACTGTTTTTCTTGTTACTTTTAAGTGAACTTTATTCCAACACAGCTTTTAAAAATTAATATTAATCAAATTATATACCTCTGTGTTGCGGATTGTTACCATCTCAAGACTGTTCGATTTCTGCACAATATTACTCATTAAGTTTTGAACGGAGGAATTCTGTAACTCCATTTTAAATCTTTTCAAGAGAATTTGGAGGATTTCCTTGAAGACAATGAGCCATTGACTGGAACGAAAAGAAAACCTCCATGGCTATACAATTTTATGAAAATATTTGTGTCGCTTTAGAAAGGGGATATTAAGCATTAACCAAAAAAAGTTCGAAATTTCAATGGTTTTTGGAAACTTGGATTTTTTACAGTCACAACATACCTAACAATATCAAAAAGAAATTTGAATTACCCGATCTTTTGCAAGGTAACATGTAAAATTTGTCTTGGATAATTTTGATTTAGTTATGTGTGCACATTTTGTTCCAAATCAGTTCGAAGGATATGGATAAAAAAAAAGAAGAGTAATTTCAGTCATTTTTTTACTGTCATTCGTTTAATTTTAACATGCCAATCCCGTGTCATCAAATCTAATGTGTATGAGTAATTTAAATCCAAGAAATTTGAATCTAAAAAAAAATTTAAATCCAGGAATTTAAATCAAACTAAACTTAATTATGTTTGGATAGGTACAAACTGGTGGAAGTATAGTTTATTATATCTTCAATTATAAATAACAATTGTCATTAGTCTACATAAGATTCGTAAAAAGGCTCGGCAAGCGACCATCGTTTTTTGAGGAGGAAGAAGAAGATAGCGGAAGAGAACCGGACGGAACCACAAGGGCGGACAGTCCGGACGGCAATCCGGTTGCAGAATGTCAGAAGGGCAGGTCATGCGATCAGGAAGAGGACCCCATCAGTTAAGTGCACCGGGCAGTTTCTCAGTCGAACCCAAAATTATTGTTCCCATAATAAAAGATTATTATGAAAAGAAAACAATTATTGTATTCTGCGGCTAAAGTTCCCTAAGAACAATGACATAGTTGAAAATGTATGCAAATTAGTCTGGCGTAACATCTACAAAACGGTTAATTAACCATTAGTAACAATTCTAGTTAGAGATACAAATAATTCTTATGTGATTGCGGTGGTTTGAGTATGATTGTGGTGGTGTAATAGTTGTTTAAATCGTTTAAAGGAATTTATAGACGAGGATAGACCTATGGAAGGATTTCCAAAAGGAGGTAGCACGAATTACGAAGGATTTCGATGAAGGAAATGGTTTTATAAGAAGGAATATATAGATCAATAAGTTGAGACCTTTTATTTATAGAGTGAACAGAGGAACGTTGAGTAAGGAGTTCTAAGATGTACGGAGGCTATAAAGCAACGTATGCTTTTTCGTTCTGAAGACTTGGAAAAGGAAAGCACTAAGAAGAAATTGCTGTATGGGTGTAGGATAGAGCCACTTCAACACGGCGTAACACCTCACTTATCCCGTAGAAACAATCCGATATCTTGGACTACACCTGGACAAACGTCTCACTTGGAATCCTAATACAAGATTGAAACGGCAAGAAACTGCTCGACGTTTCCGCTTACTCCAACACATGCTGGACAAACGCTTTAAACTTCCAATTTATTACTAAAGACTCATATACATGACTATAATGAGACCTATTTGGACTTACGTAGTTGAGCTATGGGGCTCCACTAAACCACCAAATTCCTCTGGTACTCAATCCTTACAATCCAAAATCCTTCGTAATATCCATAATGCTCCTTACTTTTTCACAAATAAAACAATCCATAAAGACCAACCCAGATACCTATCTTTGCATAATAACCTTCGTAACCATCTGAATCCTCTTATTTCTAATCTTGCTCCTGATAACCCTCTGAGGCGTCTGAAAAGAAGATGGTCTCGTGATCTCCTTATGTAGACATATTATTAGAGTACTACCAATAGGTAGTTTCTCAACAATTGATTATATTCCTCTGTACACATTTATTTGAAGTATTTATACTAATACATTTGTAAAGATCATAAATATTAAAAAAAAGAGCTCGGCGTAAAAGCAGGAGACATGAAATGTATTGTGACATGTATTAAGAAATGTGCATCCTTTTACCCAAAGTGTTCACGCACAACGGCCGAAACCCCGTATGGCAGAAGTGGCGGGCAAGGAAAAAAAAAAGTCTATATAAAATATCTTAATGATCGATTAGTGCATTAGTGCTTCGTCATCATTAACATGCTGCATCAACGGTTAACGCTCTGAATTTTTTCAAGTTCTTGTACGTCTCTTCTATTTTATCTGTCTTTTTTTATTAAAAAAATTAATTGAGTTTTATTTCTATATTAATTGTTACGTAGGCAAGAAATAAATGATATTTTGTATAATAGTTATTTACGTGAATATAGTATTTTTTTATTACTATTTCTTCATTAACTAAACGTCACTTTTTAGAAGACTAGGAATGTCTTCCCCATCCTCTGGATCAGGGGTTCCCAAACTACTGTTACTACGGATTCGGCCCTCGAAAATTTCTTTGATTATCTGGTAAAATTTTAAAAACTATTTAAAAAATACAAATTTTAGTAAGTCACTCCTACAACATTTATTACATGCTTCGTTTCTCTTAGAATGCTCATTTCACAATTGAAGAGTCATTTATAGAACAAATTTTTAGATTACATTAATAATTAATATGATAGTCATTTAACTTATCTATTATGTTTCACATACGCATATTGGTGAAACCAATATCGAAGTATTTTTGTGCCTGTAAAAACATATATAATATCAACATTACATCATTTGCTCATCATAGTATTGTAATAAAGCACAACCTTAACTTCACAATTGTCTGGATTTTAGAAAATTAAAAAAAAAAGAAAAAAATTAATAGAAGTGCTATATGCTATTTATTTTTATTAGTACTCTGATCTTTAGTTTTTGCTTGACTTGACAGCCTTGGAGATCTTTGGCTGCCTGACTAACGTTCGCAACAACCATGCAGTCGGTATTCTGTCGCTTCCAACTATTTTTCGAACTCCCGTGTGGTATCTGTTGCCAATTATTGTGTCATTTAGTGTTAATCGAGGCTTCTTAATGGATTGCTGCGAGTTACATGTCCCTGTTATTTTAACCTCTTAGTATTTAAATCTTGAGATGTAAACTGATCAGTTTTTATAGACAGTTCTTTATTGGCCCATAATGTGTTAATCATTATGCGGAGGACGTTTCAGTTTAATTTTAACTTCCTTACCTCCATTTCTTTTCTCTGATTTCTTGAGTCCGAAACGTGATTGATTATATTAATCAACAAATATATAATGAAGTTAAAACATATGTTAATAAATTTAATTTTCCAGATAATGCTCTTGATTTTCTTTTATTACTCATCATTTGTAAGTTTTTATTTACTCACGAATTCACTACGCATTGTCTTTCAAACATTTATGTATGGAATTCTCATACTTGTTCGTATATGAACATACATGTACACCTGAAGAATGCCTGTGTAACACCACGTCTTTTTCCAACCATATCTTTGATAATGAGATAATAAAGATGCCAGTTCGGCATTAGGCGAAGGTAGCATTGAACCATATTGCGTAGACAGCACTCCGTTCCGTAACATACCCCAGGTCTGGAGTAAGTGGACCGCGGCGGTCAAATCCTCTTACCTAACGCGGGCTGCTGTGTTGGCCTCTGTGACCACGGTACGGCTTATCCGTCCTCTAATAAGCTTCGTATTCCTCTTCGGTGGATGCTCTTCCTGATCGATGAAGTCTGTGCCAGTCGGCCAGTTGGACCTCTAGGCCCAAGTATCCCCTCCAGAAGGAGACTGATTTCACTTTTAGCCCCTACCATACTATCACTTTCTTCTGCAGCACCCCACCTCCCCCGATCTGTCAGACCATCCGTGCTCTTAGCCTTAGTGCGTTCTTTGTGACAGTGATACTCCAGCTGCCGTATTTCAAAACGTGAGTATTCTTCTGTGTCTTCCTTTTAATTTAAAAACTCTCCATTAAATTAAATTCAGTTTCGAAAGTTGTCTTGGGGTAGGTATTATCATTTTGACAAACGGGTGTATAGTTTTTATTGAAAGGTGATACTTTATTAATGTGATACTGATGCAATAGTTTCCCTCCTTTCAGATGTAATGTATTTTATTTTATTTTATAACATAAAAATAATAATGTAAATAGCTTATGTTGGTGATAACTGTATGCAATGAAATTTTTGTTAATAGGCTTTGAAAATTCTTGTTTTTGACTTAAAGTAAAAAAAAAAACCACTCTGATTATATGCATGTAAACTGTTTTGTTTTTCTTATTTCAAATGAATTTTTATTTTTTCAAATTGAAATTTTCTTAATGATACATCGCTATTATCCAACTACTTTTGCCATTAAGTCATTTAATCATTTTTTGTATGAAGGTGTATGTATTTTTTCTTTGAGGTATGTAGGTGATTTTTTTTAGTTTGGTGTTTGATACCTTATTCAAGTCTCGGAAGATAAAAAATAAATTATAACTTACTTAACATAACTCACCTCAAGTTCTTTTTCCAAAAAAGTGGTAGCATTGATAAAATAATTTTAACATTTAAATGAAATAGGTTTCAATACTTTACAATGGGTCAAAACTTTGTGTTAGAACGTAGCTGTGGTGTAAGAAAGCCGTGTAAAAAATAAATATTAACTTCTGAAAGTTTCAAATTTTACGAAAAATTAGGAGTATAGTGATTTTATCAGATTATTGTATCAGGATGCTTAATTTTATTCTTTTTTTTTCTATTAATTATCCGAGCAGATAAAAAAAATGAAAGAATAAAAATTAATAATAATTAGATTTTTATTTTATAAAACGTAAGGTTACCCATTTTGATATTACGGTAATTATATAACATTAGTTATGTATTTTATATAACTAAACTAAAAACCAATATTCCCAATTTTAAATAATCCATGTCTTTCTTGCCACTCTTTAGGCGTTTTTTTGTTTATACAGTACCACTTTTTATGATTTAAACCAAAACGAGCTTTACAATAGTAATAATGATTTTATTCAAATAAAATAATTTGACAACAAACAAGTTATTATAATGATTCAACATTATACATCCTAATGAAACTCGATTTTTACTTTTCTTTAAGCAAATCAAATAGATCAATCACTATTGATACTATACATCTTTATGATTTGACTTTGAGTAATACGATATTCAAAAATTGATCAACTGATGAAAAAAATAAATAAATTGATTGTAAAAAAAACTTATTTAATAAGTAAATACACTGCAAAAATAAACTTATGCTTCTAATAATTAGTAATTTTTATGATTTATTCATTTAATTTTTTTTCGTTGAAGTTTTGGAAAAGATAATGATATAATTGTATTATGAAAAAACACTATTAAGACACCGATATGAAAAAAATAAGTATAATATAATATATATATATATTATATATATATATATATATTATATATATGTATATATATATACATAATAATTTATTTATTTGAAAAGTAATCTCGTGTTCTATGTCACTTTTACTTTAGTGCTGACTATCGTCTTCCTGATGGAACTTCGTAAGTGAATCGAAAGTAGGCATTTCACCCAAACAGAATAAACAGTGGAAGGGGTTTTCTGTGCCAGGCGTGTCGTATTGACTCACGTCAACAAGGCACGAGAATTTCAGTCATGATGTGCGAATTGGTCAACACTCAAACGTTACGCTGGTTTCATCCTCCGTTATTTCAATATCGTTATCAGTTGAATTGAAGCTGAAAAAGCATTGATAGATAAATACAGTCACGTCAATAATTAACAAAGCGTTATGAAACACATGCACTTATCATATGATTACCTAAGTAATATTACATCAAACATCCTAAAACTCAACCAAGCATCGGACGAGGGTTGATTTTTTAATGAACTCAATGGAGAGTCCTCGGATATTCAGTGCAAAAATGTGTATCTAACATTAAGGATTATTATTACTTTTTTTTATAATTTATTTAGAAATATAATAATCTGTCACGTGGACAATACTTATAGTGAGATATGAACACATTGGCACCATATATACAAATAACATAAAATTAACAAAAGTAAAATAATAACCATTAACTATGTACAATAAAAAAATAAATAAGTAAATTAAAAACACAGTCATACCTATATACAATATATACGAGCCTCAATTAACTCGATATCTGTTATATTCCTTTGTACTTCTCGGCATGTCCTTCATATGTTAACTTATCGGCTTAGCCTAGATTACATTCATAACTGATTTCTTCTGCCAGCCTGCAACTTTGCCAATGATTTTTAATCAGAATAATATATAATTAAATACAATATATTTATTATAACCATATAAAATATAATTTTATTCAAAGGATAAATTTATATAACTAAAATGACTTGATATACAGTGACAATTCCGGTGACCACATCCGGATAATTATTTATTCTAGCTTGATTATCAATTCATAGATATGAAGTCTTTTTAGGATATTCTAATGCTTTCAGTGTATACTCTTTAATCATGATGTTTATTTCTCTAATTATCCATTCCTAACCACCTCATATTTATCATATTCGGTGTCCTTGAAGATGGTTTGATGAAATAAGGCAAAGGAAAACCTCAGGACCAGCTATGTGGTTTATCTATATAAGAACACACCGAAACATAAACTTGTAGAATGGGCACAATGATGCTTGATTTGACATGGGAGCAAGCAAAATTCAGGCAGTAATATTGGTGTTGTTATTCATTGTAAGGAGAGAATATCATTTGAATATGGACAAGGACGTATCGATGAAGTAAACTTTTCTTTGAGGTGTTTACTTAATAGCCATGTATAATACCGCGTGGCATGATCGCTATTGAAGAACCAGAAGAATCACCTGAACCACGAAATAGAAAGGATGGTGGCCTGAGGTCCACTGAAGGTCAAAAAGGTTCCAGAGATGAAGAAAATAAAAGAACCTTTAGCCCTTAACGGTATAATATGGAATGCTCCTTGATTTTTTGTTAACATTATTTATTACTATTTTTTTATTTATTTTCTTCTGAACGGGATCGGAGATTAACTAAACTGATGGTATTCAGAATCTGACTCATCCAACTATTTTATCACTATACATTGTAAAATGGTTTTTATTCTGTTCTTTTCCTAATTTTAGTATCTTGGGGTTTTCAATTTTTATAAATTGAAGCCATATTCTAACAACATTTTATTTATTTTATATTACCTTGACAACGTTTCGGTCAACACTAAGGGCCATTTTCAAATCTTGAATTTTTATCATTATTAAATTACAATTTAATTACATTTACAATTAAAAGATTAATTTTACTTTACATAATTAATTAGTCTAATGATTATTTAATACATCTATACTTTACATCAACTATTACACTATTTTAATTGCCTATAATGTGCGCAACATTTACACATTTATATGAATTTAATTTTTATCTTAATTGAATCCTCCAACTAAATATTCTTTTTTTTTTTTTGATGGCCCACTAGTCATTTATTATCGGAACGTCAAGTTAATTAATAAGAACTATAAAGATAATTAATAATAATTAAAATATGAGTTTCATAAATTCTATAAAGGATAATTAAAATAATATGAAGATCTGATTAATTCTTACTACAATTTATAATAAATCAGGGAAGAGATATAAATTGTAAAATATTGTCTTTACGTATGTAGATGATTACATACCCATAGATAATATATTTTTAATTCAACAACGGTACAAAAAAATTAACTTATTTTTCAGTTGACTATATTTTTTTACTTTTAATTACCTGCATGTGAAATATATTGATTGTCTATATAACGATCGTGAAAATTTTTCAAAACAGTTTTCAACATAAATATTTGTTTTAAGATCTTCTGAGCCTAAATCACGATGTATAACAAATTGTTCTTTGTGTGAGCGAACACCACATCTCAAAACAAAAATTCGTATGTGTATGTGTAAATGTATGTGAAATGTGTTTGGTGAAAATCGATTTACCATAAATGCCCTTTTATATATACGACTTAATCCTTATTTGCAATTTTATCGAAAACTGGTAAAATGATTTTAGCGTATTTAATATCAGTCAGGTTTTATCCTTATTGAAGTAGCCTGCAGGACCTAAACGCCGATTTTTCAAAATGACTTCCTGTAAAATCATTTTAATTTAGTTTATATAAAGTAATTAACAGTCTCTTATTGATAGTAGTAATAGAAAATTGCAAAAAATATAAACTTAGAAAGAACTTGATAAATAACTAAAAGAGAGAAATATTTTATCGGGTAGAAAAGAAATATTCATGATAAAATTAGTGATGTAGGTTTTTCAATCAGTTTTTAATGCTCAAACTCTGGGAAAAGATTCTACATAAAATTTCCAATAGAAAAGTTCATTTGATGCATGGGCCGATTCTGAACTGAAAAGGAGTTGAGGCCAATTTTGTGTGGTCACTTTTTTATTGAAACTCTTCAAGATAATAAAATTATAAGTACTTCATCATAATAGAGAAGAAATAATATTGTGCCGGATGCGAATCGGACACTGTCTTTTCACACATGGATACCTACTTAGAGGACTCGAAGCGCCAACCTGCGAAAACTATGACAATACACCTCAAACAGTTAAACATCTACTATTAGAGTGCCCCAATATAAAAAAAAGAGACAACAATTAAAGTTATCGACAACACTGAAAGATATTTTGGGAGACAAGGAGGAAAATGTCGTCATTCTCTTTCAATATTTATTGGAAACAAATTACTATAGTAAAATATAAAAATTGAGAAAAACCGCCAATGACCCTCTAGGGTAGAGGCGAATACAAATAATAAAAAAAATAAATAAAAAAGTACTTCATCGTAAATTAGATTTTTTTTTTTGGTAACAGTAATTATATTTACCAGTCAATGATGAAAGTGACTTTCGGAAGGTCTAAAACGGCAGCTGTAGAGAGATATGCTGTTAGCGTATGGGTACTGTAACTACAGAAACACATAATTGAAAAAAAAAAAAAAGTTTCATAAACAAGAAATATATGATGAGACCAATTGCATTACTCAAATTATTTTAAAGACTATTTTTGTGAAAGAAGGCATAAAGATGTGCATGATTTTAAAAATACTACAATTACTTTTTATAGTTTGGAGTAGTATATGGGGCATTCTTCTTTATATTGGGGTATTCTTCTTATATTTTTTGACCATTTAGCATTTCTGAATCTAGCAAGTTCGGTAGACATTTTGCTTTAAAACATAAATGAAGTTTTATAATAAATTTCATTTCCTGGGTATATTACAATTACCGAAAGAAATAGGAAATGGTTTCTTCATTTATGATACTTTGAATTATTTAATTTCCTCATTATTTTGTAATTTGTCCAAATATTCTTTGCGAATTATTCACACGGGTCAACTAGTTATGAGTATTTATTTAATTGAATTTCTTATCTTTTTTTTTCATCGCCATAATGTTATGCTTGCAAAATTAATTGAACTTTCCTATCCTCTTTTATTTATTTATTTTTTAACAGCTATATGCTAGTATTGTGACCCTATCGCTTATCTGCTTTGCTTAATGTATCTGTATAGCTGTGTATGTGCTTGTATTTATTACTTATGTTTTAGTTATTCATTTATTGTAATAGGTCTTATGGCCAGATTTAACGTTAATTTCTATGAATAATAAATCTTATTGTTATTCTTAAGAGTAAATAAGAGTCAGAATCAAGCTATTTTTTCTATTCCATATAATATATATATATATATATATATATATATATATATATAATAAAGACCGGAGACTGGCGATATCAGCCTTAATACCATCTTGTAATGTAAATAAACATAGCAATTGTATATAAGGCAGATTATTGGACGAATAAAGCAGTGTTTATTCAGAAGCCGTGAGTATTGTTTCTCGTTCCTCTTTCCTTCTTTTTTTTTATTTTTAAAGCCCGGAGACGCTTAACTGGTGCCGAAACCCGGGAGAACGTCAGGAGAACACGGAAGTAAATTTTTTTTTCTGTCTTTATTTTAATTTTTTTTTCTCTTCTCCTAGTCATAAGGAAAAGACGAGATGCCGACAGAGGGCATAATTCGACCAGGAGTGTTGAACGCACCTGAAATGCCGCAACCTCAGGAAATGCCGATAGCGCAGATTCCTCGGATCGCCCCTCAGGTTCCGCAGATTCCGCAGATACCTCAGATACCTCAAGTACCGCAGATACAAGAGATCCCTCCCTTACCTAGGGACACATTGGCAGAGGCGCATGCCAATGCATTGGAGTGGATGAAGATAAGGGCAGCAACCACGCAGGATCTACGGAGAGCAATCGCAGACCTGGAGCGATTCGGGGGCGAGATAGGTGAACTTAATCACTTCCTGAAAGGCGGAGACCGCCTCATATCAAGAATCGAAGCAAAGGTGGCGGAGGACCTCGTGAACCTGGGAGACGCAGAAGCACTGAAGGCAGCTCTCGTGTGCCGAGTGAGGAGGAACATCCTCAACCAAATCCAAGCGGACGAGGAGACACCATGGCCAGTGATTAAGGAGCATTTGAAGAAGGCTTTCGGAGGAGGCCGATGGACGCCGGAAGAAGATATCTTCCAAATGTTTAGGGAGTGTCGGTCCCAACGCCAAACAAGAGGACAGTATGCGGGGGTACTAGTGGCGAAGTACAACCGCATAACTGAGAAAATGCGTGAAACCATGAGTGTGGGAGAGGTCGAGGCTAGGATGGAATTCCTTTCGACAATACTCAAGGTTCAGTTAGCTAAGGAGACTGGGAGAAGGGACGGACTGCCTAGAGAGCGATCGTTCCTCGAGTGTGCCCAAGAAATGATAGATCTGAGTGCAAGAGAGGAAGAGACGCGGATGGAAGTAGAAGAACCAGGGTGGACCCGAGTGAGTGACAGACGACCCCGGACAGCCCAGATAGGGTGGAGGAAGAGGGAAATGAAACACCCGAACGGAGAAAAAGCCACGACGGGCGAGAGAAGATCCGGACAGTCCAGGCCTAGGAATGGACCCCGGAGGGAAGACCGAAAATGTCACGGGTGCGGGAAACCGGGACATTTGGTAGCACAATGTCCGCGCACTAGATGTTTTGAGTGCGGGACTGAAGGGCATATTGCCAGACAGTGCCCGTACATGTTTCGCAGGAGGGAGAGACCTCTAGACGAGCCAATGGAGGTGAACGCTCAAAAGTTGAAAAAACGAGCTAGGATGCAGCAGAGAGACGGATCTTCGGAAGAGGCAACCGAGGAGTCGGGGACGTCGGGAACGGAGACTGACGAGCCAGCCAGCAGTGGAGGCGAAGGAGGCAGGAGCAGCCAACGGAGCGAGCAACGACGAGCGACGGCGGTAAGGAGGAAGCGAGGTGGCATCTGAGAAGGGTGTCAGCAGAGAGGCGACCGCACAGCAACCTGCAACAATATTAGAGGTAAGCCATGCTGGTTGCCGATTATTGAAGTAGATCGGGGAGTGAAGTGTCTCGTGGACACAGGGAGCTCGAGTACTATCTTGACTCGGGGGGCGTTGGGGAGAGTGTGCGGGAGCGAGAGGGTACTCCGGATACAAAACTGTGGCTGCCAGCTAATCACTCTGGGTGGTCCCTGTAAAGTAGAAGGGGAAGCGTCAATTACGCTTGACCGGTGGGCAGGGAAAAAGGGGGAGCTAAGGGTGCATGTGGTAGAGAGCATGGCGCGGGAGTACCAAGTCATAATAGGGTGTGATCTGTTAGGACAGGTAGGGGTAAGCATTAGAAACCGTAGAGGAGCTTGGAGTATCAGGCTGGGAAAGAGGAAATTTGGATGTATAGGGGTCGCGAGAGAAAGAAGGGTGCGGATAGGAGCGGTGAACAGGGTGGAGGACTGGAGAAAGGCGTTACAAGCGGAGTTCGTAGATATTTTCTTCAGGGAGGGCGAGGTATTGGGGGTAACAGGGAAGACGGTACACGAAGTTCCACTGAAGCAAGATAGGGTGACCTACGTAAAGGAAAGGAGATACCCGCAGGCGATGAGGCAGCATATTCGGGAGGAATTGGAAAGCTTGAAAGAGCAAGGGATCATAGTCGATAGCACCTCGCCATTTAATAGTCCCCTGTGGGCAGTGAAAAAGAAGGCAGCGCCGGGGGATAATAAGGAAAAATACAGAGTGGTAGTGGACTATCGTAGGTTGAACGACAACACGGTAGACGAAAAGTACCCGATCCCTAGATTCGAAGATATACTTGATAGGTTGAGTGGGGCTGTGGTGTTTAGCACGTTGGACCTCAAGGCGGGATACCACCAAATACGGATGCACCCGAAGGACCAACATAAGACGGCGTTTACATTCGAAAGGGGGCATTACGAATTCACCAGAATGCCGTTTGGTCTGAAGAATGCGCCCATAACGTTTCAACGCCTGATGGACGAATTTCTGAGGGGGATCGACGACTCCGTATGTCAAGTATACATGGACGACCTGTTGATTTTTAGCAGAACGGAAGCCGAACACGTGGGGCATTTGAGGTCGGTATTCGAAAGGCTGCGACAATTCGGGCTGAAACTGTCAAGTGAGAAGTCCCTGTTGGGACAAACGCGAATCATTTTTTTAGGCCACACTATTTCTAGCGAGGGGGTCAGACCGGATGCGGCAAAGGTGGAGGCTATCACACGAATGGCGGTGCCACGGGACGTTAAAGGGATTCGTAGGCTTCTCGGGACGCTGAATTATTATAGGAGATTCGTACCTGAGATGGCAGAATACTTGGTACCTATCAATAACTTGCTGAAGAAAGGCGCGAGGATCGTGGTGACACCGGAAATGGAAAATAATATTCGGAAATGCATGGATAGGTTGCAGGCAGAACCCGTATTGGCGTTCCCGGATTTTGAGAAGCAGTTCAACGTCACCACCGATGCGAGCGAATACGCGTTGGGGGCCGTTTTATCTCAGGGCAGAAGTGAGGGTGAACGTCCGATAGCATACGCGAGCCGACGACTTACGAGCGCGGAATCACGGTACAGCGCGTTAGAGAGGGAGCTACTCGCGATAGTGTGGGCCATCGACCATTTCAGGCCGTATATATTTGGGAGGAAGTTTCGAGTCCACACCGATCACAAACCCCTTCAGTGGGTAGGAAAACTTAAGGAAACCTCTGCGAGGGTCACGAGATGGAAAGAATTCCTTAGTCAGTACAACATGGAGGTGGTGTATAAGCCGGGAAAGGAAAACGTGGTGGCAGACTGGCTCTCTAGGGCCATCATGATCAACGCGGTAGAAGAGGACGGAGGAGGTCCATCGCGGGACGTGCGTCAATTCTTGAGGGAATGGACTCCTGAGGGTGAAGGGGCAGATGATACCGTCAGTATAGAGGACAGGGAGGGGTCCCCGGAAGAAGATAGCTCAGCGGAGGAAAGACCAGAGGCGATGGAGGAAATAGACGAAATCATCAACGACAAGCATAGACAGGTAATCTGGAAAACCAGGACAACAGGGATCATGAAAATAGATTACCGAAGATACGGGAAAAGTAGGATTCGCGTCATTTGGTCGCAACCCGGGGTGAGCGAGGAGCAAATCCGTACGGCACTGAAGGACGCCACGGAGCCGGGAAAGACACACCATCTCTATGTTGGGAACAACACGGTATGGGAGAAAATAAAGCGGATGTGGAGATCCGAGCGGATAGGCATGGATAGAACGATCATCCGGTGCAAGTATGCAGTGGAAACCGTACAGGATGAGGAGCAGCAACAAGCAATTACATTGGCATACCACCAGGGGAAGACCAACCACCGAGGCGTCAACGAGACGTTGCAGGCATTACGGCGAAAGTATTTCTGGTGGGGAATGAAAAAATCTATCCAAGGAATCATCGGGAAATGCGAGGTATGTATGCGCACAAAGTATGATCGACACCCCCCCAGAGGAGTTCAGGAAGAGACACCTACAGGGAATATGCCGCTACAAGACCTCCAGATCGATACATTCACCTGGAAAGGGTTCAAGTGGGTCACGGTCATCGACACCTTTAGTAAAGTAGCTATGGCACATCAGGTCATGGACAAGTCTGCCAATGCAGTTGCGGAAGCCCTACAAATCTGGATACAGTTTTACGGAGTTCCCGAGAGGATCACATCAGACGGTGGTAGAGAATTCGACAATACCGCGATTAGGGAGGAGGTGAAAAGGTTAGAGGTTGTGTGGCATTATAACACACCGGGACACCCTAAGAGTAGAGGAGGAATCGAACGCTTGCACAGCACGTTGAGTGACCACATCCGTGTATATCAGGGAGAGAAAGGGTTGGAGCCGGATGTTGCGATGAAGAAAGCCGTAACAGCTTACAACCATTCGATCCACTCCGTAACGGGGTTTTCACCTGTGGAAATACTATTCGGGATGCGCAGGCCAAGGAGAGATTGGGGGGAAACAACGACCAATGAACATCTCGTAGAGCAAATCCAGAATACTAGGGTAGAGGTAGGAAAGACGTGGGGGAAGGTAGCGGGGAGAATTCAGCGGGAAAAGGAGAAGCGGGTAGCGCGGCAGAATGTGCAGGTACGTGACCGAATGGGAGAATTAAAAATCGGAACAATAGTGTATCGTAGAATTGGAACCAACAGAGGGAAACAATTGTTACGGTACGAGGGCCCATTCAGAGTGATTGCTATTAGGGAGCATAATCTGGTAACCATTGAAAGCATTAACGAACCTAAGAAGAGGAGAACTGTTCATATTGAACAATTGAAGCTCCCAATGTTAGAACCGGTACAAAAACCAATTGATTCGTAGTACCCTTATCGCGTATTATAAAAAAAATATGTTTTTTTTTATTATTGTTACTGTTGATGATGTCATTTTTTTTTATTATTTTTGTTGTTCTTGTAAATAAAGATATGGCAGCATAATAGAGGTGATTGTAAGTTTTATAGGATCAAGAGCTCTGTTCCATTGTTAATAAGACGTTGTGTGTTTACTTTCTGTGGTTTATTTCTTTTTATTTATTTCTCGTTCCAGCGGAGTGGAAGTGAGGTTTGGTGTACTTTAAGTTTATACTGGTACAAATAATTGTAAAGGGTTAAGGCTGATACCGGTGGCTCCGATCTGGGAATTTATAAGTTTCCGAAAATCCTATTCGTAAACTGGTGGGGGGGAGATAAAGACCGGAGACTGGCGATATCAGCCTTAATACCATCTTGTAATGTAAATAAACATAGCAATTGTATATAAGGCAGATTATTGGACGAATAAAGCAGTGTTTATTCAGAAGCCGTGAGTATTGTTTCTCGTTCCTCTTTCCTTCTTTTTTTTTATTTTTAAAGCCCGGAGACGCTTAACTTATATATATATATATATATATATATATACATATATATATATTTAAAAAAAATAGTTATCTTAATAATGTTCTATGTGGAAGTTGAGTTCACCTTGATAAGTCTATAACTGTCTAATAAGACTATTAATATAGTCTACACGTTGAATCCCTCGGCTTGAATTAAAGCTCCTACTCAACGCCATTCCTTCCCTTTGTACTTGAGTAGTTCTTTTATCATCATCTGCTAAAGAGGCTTACGTCTCAAAGTGTTCTCGACCTCCCCTTTGACCCCCTGACACTTCGTTATGAGATGAATTTCAAAGCTAATTTCGAAGAAAATGTTTCATTATTCCATCAAAAAGTTTCTACAACAAAGCTGAGAAAAAGTAATCGTTTTAATTTTACAACTAAATATCTTAACAAATAAATCATTTTATAAGCTCGAGAAGTTATGGGGTGGGGTGCTTTGTTTCTTTTGATGGTTTTAGTCAGCTTAATTATTTACTATTTGCTCTAAAGAATACATATTATAAAAGTCTTTACTTCTAAGATTTCATTCAAACTTAAATAATTTAAATAATAAATATTAATTTGCCTATTATTCCAAAATGTTTTCTTATCTGAAAGTCCATTAGTCGTTTATTATAAATTTTATTAAGTAGAGTTATTTAGGTCTCCAGGTTTTTTTTATTATCCTGACGTCCGGACTTATCACTTAATAATTCTTTATCCACGTTAGAGGTAGAATTTGAATTAGGTAAAGGATGTAACTAAAATGAAAGGAAAAAACATATCAAACATACTAAAATATATAATGTAGAAGATCATATGAAACAATTATCGACGAAGAATATACTTTTTTTTCGATTAATAATTTAGACAACGTTCTATAATAATATGGAAAGAGATTTTTTCGATTTTTATTGTTCGTTCAGTTAATAAAAAAATAAATAAAAACTTAATGGGTTCTGAGAAGAATGTACTGAAGCTGATGGAAGTTATTTTGTATAAAAATGATGTCGTTAAAATTTGTTTTTCTTTCATTTGCCCCATACTGCAGGCGAATGCGAAAGGTTAGGTATTTCCTAACACATTATAATAACGTGATGAATGGCCATATGGGCAAACATTGTATTTTCCTCATATAAATATAATTTTCAATTCACAACATGCAACAGATAAAATATTGGGTATTTATTAGTTGATCGTATATACATTATAATTAGAAAAAAATGGACCTTTTTTTTTTCTTTTTATATCATTTATGAAATTTACAACTGTATACAAATTAATATGCATTCAGTAAATGTGATACAGAGAAATAGATGGTATGACAAGGCTTATAGAGAATCTAGCCATTGGTAACACTCTAATAAATTATCTAAATTAGTAGATCACGAGGCCATCTTTTTTTAGACGCCTAAAGGGATTATCAGGGATCGAGGAGAAAGCAAGGTTAGAAACGAGAGGATTAGGATGGTTACGAAGTTTATTATAGAAGGATAGATATCTGGATTGTGCCAAATCTGATACATAAGGAACATTAAGGTCATTGTGGATGATTTTATTTGTGACAAAGTAAGGAGCATTGAGGATTTTACGGAGGATTTTTTTGGATTGTAAAGATTGGATACGAGAGGACTTTAAAGGTTTAGTGGAGCACCATAGCTCAACTCCGTAAGTCCAAATATGCCTTATTATAGTCATGTATATGAGTCTTGTAATTAATTGAAAGCTTAGAGCGTTTATTTAGTAAGTGCTGAAGTAGTTGGAAACGTCGAGAGGTTTCTTGCCGTTTCAGTCTGGTATGAGGATTTCATGTGAGACGTTTGCACAAGTGCAGTCTAAATTATCGGATTTGTTCAACAGAGATAAGTGGGGTATTATTAAAGGATACTGTAGGACAGAAGGACATAGGTTTACGACGAAGGATGAAGGTAATATGATGGGATTTATTGGAAATTGTTTTAACTCTTCAGTTTCTACACCATTCTTCAAAATTTGTGATGTAGGATTGAAGAGTTTGGGATGAAAGTGATGGGTGGTATCTTATTTAAAAACATAATAATAAATAACACCAACTATAGTTAATCAGTTGCTCTACAATCCAATACAAAAAGCCTTTCACAGTTGAAAGTATCGGATTACGTCACAATCACAACTCAACAAAATAACACCATGAATAAATATTTAGTAAAAATATCTCAAGTAATAAAAATTTTAATAAAATAAATAAAGACAGATTCCATGGACCTGCAGCTCGATGATGACCCGTCCATCGATATTGCACAAGTCCTGTCCTTAACACTTTCCACCTACTGGTACAACCAGTTATTGGGACACTCTGTGTCGAAACACTATTAAGAGTATATTTTCTTGTCGACCTTTCGTTGTGGGGATAATTTAATTTTACTATACAGCTTGAGGATACTTCGAATAATACCTCAGAGATTGGTTATTTTAAAGATGAAATAAGATTGCATGACTATTACATATTTCAAATTATAGATTTACCGTAATAAATTTCCAACGTTCGTTATAACAACGGAACCTGTGGTAAATTATTATTCTGAAAATGATCAGATCAAGGTTAATCGTAATTGTAGGCAACTGTATTTTCCGAATTTGCAATAGCAAAAAAAAAATCTTTATTATTTTATTTTATTACTGAATTTGTGAAAAAATGGATTATTTTGGAAGATTAAATCATCATCCTATCATAATAATTATTTAAAACATAAAGATAGTATAAAACTACATGGAGAAAGATGTTTAACATTTCCTTAAGATGTTGACTGGGAGGTTCAAAAATCAAAAAATAATCTGTAAGGCCAATAAAAACAACAATAATAACAACAAAAATAATAACAAATAAAAACAACAATAATACCAAGTAAATATTTCTATGCCGATAAAATCAACAATCTTTGCCAAAATAATACCGTTCACTGAATCCGATTAATTTCCGATCTTTCCTAATCCAACATCAATTAATTTTCACATCTACGTTTTGGTCGATTTCTAAGACGTTTACCCTCAGTTTAGAGCAACTTACCACTTCAAGGTCTCTTTCCTTAACTATTTCTACAACTTCATCATGTTCATTTCCGTTGTCGTGATGCAATTACAACCAATCATCTTATATTTTCATATTCCGTATTTTCGCATTCTTAGAAATTATATTCTTTTCAAAATCTTAAACCTTAGAGTTTCTTGGAACTGCTGAACCTTCAAATGAGAATCGATGAGGATTCCAAAGAAATGAAAAAAAAAAACATTCTTTGGGAACATACGACAGAAGAGATAAAACCAACGATGGGTAACTCCACAAGGAGCTTGAGAACTTCTCCACTTTTTCTGATTAATGAAGAATCTCGTACTAAAGAGTCTTCTTGTTTCTTATTGACGAGAACATGAAGGCCAACCTAAACAGGAGGAATGGATTTTATAAAATGGAGCGAATGAAACTGAAGCGAAAAGTAATATAATTTTTAATTTAAGTTTATTGGCAACAGTAACCGTACGCATAACCGGCGTAATAAGTTAAATTTTGTACTTGTGCTTGTGCTTGTGCTTCCTCCGACAGTTCTTACCGCTTAGGAGATCGTATTCGGTTTGTAAAAAGAAAATTTAAAATTAAACGGAACTGAATTCGAAAAGCACTACCTGGAATCCAAGATCTTATCAGATTCAGTGTCAAATGATGTTATATTTTTCTTTTTAAGTTTCAGAATAATTTTCTTTTTCTAAAGAGACAGAAAAAAATATGGATTTATACCTAAAATAAGCCATTAAAAATAATAATAATAAATACATCTTTAGAAAGTATACAGAATTCAACAAATTTCTCATTATATATGCTCTTAAGTATATTGTTCCTTTTTCTATAATATTTTGTATTTATTTATTTTGAAATATAATAATCTCTCACTTATAATTATAGTGATATATGAACACATTCACACCATATATACAGAAAATATAAAATTAATAAAAGTAAAATAATAACTAAATAATAATCATAATCTAAGTACAAGAAAAAATAAAATAACCTACATAATAATAACTATAAAAATAAATAATATTCAAATTAAATCGTCTGCAGAATGAATATGGATATGTGCAAGTTCTAAAAATAAATATATAAAGCGATAACTTAAAAAAAAAAAGTAACCACTCGAATTTATATTAGTAATACTGAACTTGAATGTGAAATGACGATCATGTATAATGTAATAGTCCTAAATGCGTTAACATTGACATACTGCTTAGAATCTACATTATTTTGAAATATATCAAATTATTTTTATTATTTTTTCAGATTATTTTTTATATCTAATTAAATATCACAGCCGTGCTTCTCAGCACAAGTACAAAATTTAACTTATTACGCCGGTTATGCGTACGGTTACTGTTGCCAATAAACTTAAATTAAAAATTATAGTACTTTTCGCTTCAGTTTCATTCGCTCCATTTTATAAAATCCATTCCTCCTGTTTAGGTTGGCCTTCATGTTCTCGTCAATAAGAAACAAGAAGACTCTTTAGTACGAGATTCTTCATTAATCAGAAAAAGTGGAGAAGTTCTCAAGCTCCTTGTGGAGTTACCCATCGTTGGTTTTATCTCTTCTGTCGTATGTTCCCAAAGAATGTTTTTTTTTTTCATTTCTTTGGAATCCTCATCGATTCTCATTTGAAGGTTCAGCAGCTGATCTGTCTAGCCTTTTCTCTTAAACATATGCTTTTATACCTCTCCCCACAAGAGTAGGTTGAGGGTAACCACTCCCGCTGAACCTTCATCGCTTCATGAGATACGGTATGCAGTAGACCCTTTCTTTGGGTCGTCACCAATCTGCTCATCAAGTGGTGTGAGAGATTTTGGTATCTCGCAAAAAAGGCTTACCTCAGGAGTCCCTAAATTACACCTCTGTCTGAGGTTCCAGAAGGGTCCTCCAACTCGACCAAGGCTCTTTAAGATTAAGACATTTCTCTTGTACTCTAAATGACTCTTGTTAAATTATGTTCCGAATGGTATGCCAAAATAAGTGTTCACTTCACTCGGATTTATTCTTATTCCTTCAATGAATGTTTTATAGAAATAGTAGTATGAACCCAATGCTTTTATTATTTTCTATATCGTATATCGCAATGTTTTTTTATGAATATTAATTAATTTATATAAACTATTGTCAAGGATCGATTTCACCCTCTGCTAAATCTATTTTATTACTAATAAAAGATATAAGTGTTAAAAAAATTAAAATTGTCAATTAAAAAATGCCATAAAACTCAAATCAATTGCAAATAATATTTCTTTGGTTTCTTTTTTAATCTTAATCCGCACCTGTGCGGAATTAGACAATACACAGATGAATTCGTGTGACGAATTTGGAAAATGGTATTTTAGGAATGCGGAATAATAATACTCAGAAGCACTTCTTCCTTGTCTTTATGTGCTTACTTAATTCAGAAAAGGAGATCTCTCAAACAGCTCCTATTCAGTCGCCTCCTGAAGAGCTTGTCAGCCGTGCCAATGTCGTCAATAAGTCTGTTGTGTCCGTGTGATTTAGTATGAAATCGGGAGTAAAGATTACATATGATGGTTGTAAGTCTTATATAAATCTTGTATACAATTAATACAACCATTGCACCTGGGGTTTTCTTTAGAAACTTTTTCTGTAGACATATACTTCATTAGTTTTAGAAATGATAAAGATGTCTATTACTGTACGTATATATATATATTTTTATTGAAAACATTTACATTTTCTTTATAATTTTATAAACAGTAACTTACCTGCAATTTACAGTGAACAAAAACACTATGGCCGCCACGCAATACATAACCACCTATATATGTGCCGACTACAGAAAAAAGGTTGAGAACACCTGACGTTTATAAATATAAAAAATCGAAATAAAATACAAAAATCAACTACTAATCATTATAAATTGATCAGAAATAAAATAAATTAGTTTGCTCACCTTAAATAGTCATTTACATGTAATAAGCATGATTATTTTAAATGTATTCGATGACTGATCGAATATTCGTAGTGGTTTCCTCTGTTGTGCTCTTAGTATTCTTTGCATTATCTATGTACTAATAGAGTCACGGGAGAAGTCACTGGACCAGCTCAATGAAAAACCTGCGATGACGTATGACGACTTCCGATCATGAGCCACGCATCAGTAATATAATAAAATATTATTGAACTATGATGCGTAGCACAAGGGCAAGCACGCTAACCGAAACCAAGGCACACCGCGAAATAATGAGCTGAATAGGTTTCGTAACACTTCAAACCGAGTTGAGGCCATTAAGGAACGAGATGAAAAGTAGATCCATTTGGCGTGAGTGATATAATTTCGATGACGAGGTTATACGTGGTGTAATATCAATTAATCCATATTGCACAATGCCGTTACTTTTTATGTTGTTATCTTTAAATATTTAGTATTTAAATAGTGTAATGATCGAACTTAGTTTGCGCGAAACGCATTTTTGCCTCAGGGCTTATCACAGTTGGATTTCGATGTATTCATTCATTTTCTATCTTCATTTCTCTTTTGTGCTTGTTTGTGTTGGTGCATCATCGTGATTAAAAACCAGTTTTTTTTTTCAATTTATCGAAGTAAACCCAATCACAAGGCACGCACTTTTACGTCTTTTTTTGGTTGGTATCTAATTTTTTTAACTTTTAACTTTTTAACTATTTATTCAAGATATTTACTACTGTATTACAATATAAATACATGAAGTAAATGTGTACACAAGAATATAATCACTTGAAAACGCTTGTTGAGAAACAACCCACAAGTAGCACTCTAATAATATGTCTACTTAAGGAGATCACGGTCTAAGAGAGATCTAATTAAAAAAGTTAAATACAAGAGTATACTAGTTTTTAAAAAAAGACATTGAAATAATATCTCAAAGTTTTGTCTGAGGATTAGGTCATTCATCTATTTTTCTCTATACATTATCTTGGACATCGTCTTTATTGGTTATAGTTTTTTCTATCATCGATTTTCGTTATTTTTGAGATTGTGGAAGGAGATGGAACATCGTTCATTCATTCTATATTGCACCCCACTGGTTTTAGAACCAGTTACGTGGTTGAGAGAGTAGTGCAAGGATCTACTATGGTGCTGCTTTTCGCCTGCACAGCTAGAGGGTATTAGTACGTGGTACAGACCCCATTTTATCGTATTATAAATATCCATCTAAAATTCCGTTAATGGCTTCAAATTATTATCGTAACCTACAAACTTTTTATTTCTTTAAGATAATTGTCGGAAATTGGACATTTCTAATCTGGAGGTTGGTAAAATTGTTCTATTTAATGAGGCACTAAAAACTCATGAACATCCGTTTGAATCATAAGATAATTAGATAGCAAAATCTAGAAAAAAGGTGGCCTAGAAACTTATTGGGCCGTTTGGCGGGACCTTCACCCCCCAACATATCAACATAACGATGTTATAAATGTCTTATTATAAAATAGTAACAAAATAATCAAGAGACAGAACATAAACGTTAGGTTATTTTTGGAAATTTTCCAAACCACACAGCATTATGTCTCAAAAATGCAGGCAAAGAAAAACCTAGTAATGATTTTGATGAGGGCCACATGGGTTACGCGTAGTTCAGAATCACTTCGGTCACACTTCATGTAGCGCGCAATGCATCCGAGTTTATCCGAAACATTGTTATCGGCATGTCTAAAACAAGTGTGACCGAAGTGATTCTGAATCACGCGTAACTCGTGCGGTCCTCATCTAAATAATTAAAACCCGGCAACGTTTCGTCAATTCAGACTTCTTCAGGACAGAAAAACTGCTAATCAAACATTTCACCATGAAATCCAATCGCGTACTAAAAGAAAGGCAAGATAAGACAGCAAAGGAAGGTTACAATCAAACTGCTGATAAGGGAAACAAACGACTAATAAAAATTATGCCATATGTAATAAAAAATCATAAATATGTTATAAAATCATCTCAGTTCATTAATGATTTATTTTATTTTATTTTGTTTTATAACTCTTTTTAGGGTTACAAATTTACAGATACAAATTTTAATATAGATTTTTAAAGAAATAAATTTTTTGTTGTTGTTTCGTTCTGTTGATTTTATGTTGATAAAAAAATAAAACAATCTGAAATGCAGAATACATGTAAATTGCAGTTAAACAATATTTAAGATTTTTTATTCTTGTTCTTCCCCATCTCGCTCTTTAGGCTAGGTTATACTTATACTGGGTTTGCTCGGGCCTGGGGGTGAGGGCGGGGAGTTTAAAATCCCCTTCGGCATTGGGACGCGAACTCGTACTTTTTAACCTTTCATTACTTTCGTTATCTGGTTGCGGGAAACTCGCGGTGGTGTGAACACACGTTAGCACATTCGGCCAATTCGCCCCTATGTAAATACAATCTGAGCAACGAGTAGTAACAAAATAATAAAGTGCTAAAATAATTCTTAATACTAACTAATTTCCTTTGAAATTTCAACCAGAAATAAAATTAAAATTGTTCATAAGTCCTAAGGGAGATGTTTTTTATATAAGGTATATAAAAATCTAAAACAGTTGTATTGTTACGTATGTTTTTCGTTTCTAGTCATAAGATGGGATATTAAATAGGATCACGAAAGGTCGAGGACATATTAATAAAGGAAATTTTTGGGAGAAAAACTGTTTTTAGATTTTCATATATCTTAATTAAAATATTCTTAAGTCTGTTCATAAAATAGAAATTTAGAAAACGTATATATATCTGAAATCTTTAAGAGATTTCCTATAAATAAAGTTTCTTCGAATGGAATATTGATGTTGAGGACTTAGTGTTGCTTACTGTGGTAGTACAGTTAAGAGAACTGAATAACAATTAGTAATTTCTCATCTAAATCCAGAAGTGTGAGCGCCGGTTGCTCTATAATCACCAGATGCTTTATCAAGGGTAGGACAATGGCGTGGCTCTTGCATTAAACATGTGTGCTAATCAGTATTGGTTTTAATAATTACTCGATTGCTGGTTAGGGTATATTTATTACTATAAATATCCAGTTCAACATACAAAGGGAATATAGAATTTTCCATGAAATATAATTATATTTCAATCGGTAATATTCGGTTTATGAAGACATAATAATGTTATATATGTTAATTCTACGGATTGTTATTATATAATTAAAATCAACAATTTATATAAATTTTTACTTTCGATTTCAGAACAGCATGATTGGAAAAAGAAAGCATGATAAAATCATAATTAAAATAATATTATTAGATTGTTGACATTATCTTACATATTATTTTTAAAAGGTTTTTTTTTTTGTTGCAACGCCATAACTTCGTCAATTCCTCATCATATCCAACGATTGAGCCCTCATTTCAAAGATCTTCTCCTTCAGGTGGGAAAAAATATTCACATCCCCCGAAATTTAAAGAAAAAAAGTTATGAGGGAAAAGAACCTTTATTTGCCAATAACTCAAAAATCATGCATTTTTTTGTTTATTGTAACCATGATAATTACTAAATTACTTCCGAAAAAATCCGTTAAATTTGGACGATTGTTAAGGAAGTCATAGCTCATTACTTCTGCTATACTTAATAATTTCTCCCTTTTTAAAGATATACTGCATTTGCTATTCTTTTATCCTTTCTTTACTGGCTGATATATGCTTTATTATTTCTTAAAGGCATTTTTTTTTTGTACATTTTATATTTTTTAATAATTTAAAAAATCCCCATGATCGCGGCTTTATTTTGAATGTTAACTATGCAATCAGCAATTAAAAATAGGCCATAGCAAAGCAATTTTTACAAATATTTTCGTCTATTATGTTAAATAGACAATGGATATGTTAAATAATAATGGATTAAAGTTAAATGCTGCCAAAACTCAGGCCATCGTCATTGGTTCCAAGCCCCTCATTAGATCCCATACTGACTTTCCCATATTACACCTTAATGACCAGCCAATTTCCTTCTACTCCTCTGTTAAAAATTTAGGATTTTTCATAGATCAAACTCTCTCCTGGACCAACCATATTTCTCACATTTCCCGTCGGACAATCTCTACCCTTAAACTATTTCATCGCTTCCGCCATCTCCTACCTCAACATATCCGTAGACTCCTAATTTCCTCTCTCATCTTCCCCCACTTTGACTACAGCTGTGTGGTGTATGATGGCCTCTCGGTGGAGCTCCGTGATAGACTGAAAAGATTAACGAATAGCTGCGTAAGATTTGTTATTGGTGCCCCGAGGTACTCCCATGTCTCTCACCACTACACTTAGTTAAGGTGGCTCTACCCCTCCTTCCGAAGACAATACTTTCTAGGTACGTTCCTCTACCAAATCATCAACAACCATCGTCCTTACGCCTACAACCTTCTCCAATTTAAATCCTCAGTCCATTCCCTGTCCACAAGATCTCGACCTTCTGACCTTTACATGCCTTCTCACAGATCTGCCTCATTCCAAAATTCCTTTATTGTTCGCTCTGTCAATTTCTGGAATTCCCTCCCTATCAAAATTCGACATTCCCCCTCCATATCCACATTCAAATCCCTCCTATTCCAATTCCTATCACAAAAACTATACTTGCTACTTGTCAGATACTTGCTAACCATTTGAGCGGATTTTAATAGAGAATTTGATATATTTTTATTTTTTAATTCTTTATTTTTTTTCGGAAAAGTGTATACTGGTCTATAAGAGCAAATAGCTTTAAGTTTCTTGTCATAGTATTAATGGTTTTGTATATAGTTTAGTTTTTTTTGTATATAGAGTTTTTACCTTATATATTTTTTACATTATTTCTTTTTTTCGATTTATTTTGTTTTGGCCAGATGTAATATTTTAATTTTGTTCTAATTTGTTATTCTCAAGGGACTGTGTCCCAGAATAAAGTTATTTTTCTATTTCTATTTCTAAATGGGATATTGTAATCGACCAAAGAAAAAAAATTAATTCCTCCCTCACATAATACATAGGATCTACTTATTTCCATATTGTTTTGCTATTTCTTGAGTAAACCAACATTTTTGCGAATTATTCGCAAGGGCTAACTAGTGTAATATATTACTCACTCATATATTTTTGCTACTTCCAATCATTATAACTTTTTTTTTCTTGTTATCTCGTACTAAAGAAGAAAGTTAAATAAATATAAATTATTAGGTAATGATATATGTGATAAAAGATCGATTATTAGATGAAGCAAAATTTTCATAATGTTGTTACAGTATTCTATTTTTTTATTATATACCAGCACCTTCTTTTGAAACAATTTATAAAATCATAAAAAATTTAATATATATGTTTACAAATTTCAAAGTAATATGATAGATAACCCACTTGAATTTCATCCTTTGTTTTTTAATATTTTTTTTTAATAATCTAGATGTAAAATTGGGCAAGGACATAATGTATGTACTTAGGCCCTGTACATATTTATATAATAGGTTATCATTTACAAGTAAATATTACAATATAATTTAAAAAACGATGAAAAATAGATGTACAATTTATTTATTAAATCTAATATCATAAATTTATAAACTAAAACAATTATTCTTCTATAAATATTTAGTATGAGAAGGAGTTAATTGGGGGGTGCGGTCAAATAAATACTAAATTAAAATATAGTAATTATTTAGTTACTATGGCAAAAATTAAATAATTACTATATTGTAATTTAGTATTTATTTGACCGCACCCCTCGATTAACTCCTTCTCATATTATATCAACGGTCAACCATCTCTACATCATTATAAATATTTAGGGCATAATGAGATATTTTTAATTGGTAATCATGACTAGTCACTTCTTAGAAGTATTTTTATAAATCCACAGGAAAATTGTTTAAATCAAGAAGGAAAATCAAGGCACTTCTGATAATATTTAAATACAAGCAAATAAATATCAGTTTATCTTAAATAAACTAGATTTATAAATAACTACAAATAACTCTATTTTTTTGGATTGTTCCTTGTGCAAAGAAATATCCAGTTAGTTTTTCGTAAAGGTCACTTTCCAAACAGGAAATAGGACAGAGGAAAAGACAGTGCCAAAAGAATGAAAGAAAAAAAAATTGAGGAAAGGTTGATTAGAGTGTAGCGGCGCGGAAAAATGCTTTTCCGACGAAATTTTAGAAAATCCAACTGCCCCAACTTGCCCCTTTAATGACTTTATTACAGAAACATCAGGCGGAGCGTTGGCCGAAAAACGAAGTTCCATTAATAAATGATGTTTTGAAATCGACATGAATTTTTAAGTTGAGGAGGACATCTTAATTAAGGTAACAAAAAGGAAAGAACAACGTTGGTCCATTACATTATGTTCTTTCTCATCTCCTTGTTTTCCAAAGCACAGTTGAATTTGAATATAATTTTTCGAAATAAAATTAAAATTATAAAAATAAGTAAAACTTTTCAAATTTAAATTTGATGAACTTCAGTCGTCAAAAAAAAAATAAAAATAAAAAAAATAAAATATACTTAAATTATGTTTTGATTTACTTGTGGTATGGTCTACAATGGTTCAGGCTTGTTAGTTAAGGTTTCTTTTCTCAATACTGCGATCTGATTTAATCCGTTGTTTAGAAATTAATTTTAAATAAATAGATAAACGTTATACCTAAAAAGACCCACTTAAAGAAATTTCAAACTTTCCAACCAAAAATATTACGGCTCATAACTAAAGCACCCTGGTACGTGATTAACAAAACTTTACATACTGACTCTTTACAAATGATTTTATACTATTTTTCACGGACATATCAACATATTAATGTTTTAGCTTACATACCCATGAATACGAGGAGGGGACTAAAAAGGCGCTGGATGAGAGACCTACTTCCTTTTCAAATCAATGTAATTTAATTAAGTCAGAAAAGAGGTACTGCTGGATGCTCTCCTTTCCTATTTCTTACATGCCAGTTTCATTACTTTTATCCACGGGCGGATCTACGGAGGGGGGGGGGCGGGCTTTCGGGCTGAAGCCCCCCTAAATGGAAAAATATAACCATGTTTTATGGGAAAAAAAAAATTAAAAAATACCTCTTAAAATATTATTGTTCGTGTAATTACATTTAAAAGTACTTAAGGAGTAAATTAAACACCATTTCATATAGGTAGCTAGTTTCTTTTTGTTTTTCCAAAGTAATTATCGTTATTTTTATGAAAAAAAAAGGTTTCGGGCTGAAGCCCCCCCCCCCAAAATTAAATCATGGATCCGCTAGTGCTTTTATCTGACGATCTGCTGATTGTTAACAGTTCGTCAAGAGGTGTAGATAAATATTTGAATATTTGAGTACAAAAAATAAAAAATAAATTGATAAAGTTTAATTTTATAAGATATTACTTAAATGTAAATATAATCCAACAACAGTTATGTTGTTTTTATTATATGTTATTTTCGCCTTTTCAAGCTGATTTTTAAAAAAATACTTTTCATGGGAACATTTATTTATTCAATATAAATCCAGAAATTATTAACTACAAAAGTTATGCCATTAGATTTTTCGTTACTTTCTACTATTCCTACAACTTTATATGCTAGATATTAATTTTTATAAAATCTTTAGATTTTAGCAGTAATCTTCTTCCGGAAATTTGAAAAATATTTTCTTCCTTTAGTCATAAAATTTTATGGTAGAATATATATGTATATATACATTTTTATTTGTACAGACAGTAAGAGATGGTTAATTATTTTAATTTAAAAAGAAGTTACTTTAGAGTTTTTTTCTCCAAACTCCCAATTTGTATTATATGTTAGGAAATATATATAATATGGGCTTAAATTTGTATTTAAAGCAAATCTGACTATTTCAGTTAGGATAGAATATAGTAGTTGGCTGTTAATAAATTATATATTGATACATAGAATTTAATCAAAATCGATATAGCCGTTTACAAGGAAATTATAAAAATAGATAAAACCGATGAAATAAAGTGATACTCCGGCAAAGTCGACTTTAGTAGGCAAAGTTTCTGTAGCATCCCAGACATGTACCTATCTGAAACGTGATTTCTATTGCGTTGAAAATTCACACACATACTTATAAGCAGTGACGTACCTACACGAGCAAATTTGCAAAACTTATATTGCATCCAGCGGACCACAAAATGTATATTTTCATGGACGATTCGGGTTCGAATTTTTTTGCGATCGGAACATATTCCCTTAATTTTATTTCCTATATCAGCAAAAACTACAATCCATGAAGGGTCTTGGATTCAGTATTTTGTAAAGAAGTTCTGTTTCTAGGACGCCGGTTACGCAAGGATGTGATTTGAGCGGAATTACGCTTAACTGTCTGGTTTTTCCCTTAATTAAGGGTACACTTAATTGGTGCTGGATGTACTTATTTCATATATAGGTTAGTGAAAGTAAAAATTATCCTTATAATTACTCAAAAATGAAACAATTTTTTTCAATGTTCAATATGCATAGAAAACAAATTGAGTTTAATTTATGGTTTTATTATTTCTAGTTTATTCATTTTGTTTAGTCGTTTTATATTGTCAACAGGATCTTAAGTGTACTTTTATTTTTGTATTTATTTTTACTAGTGTTTACTTTTATCGGTCTTTTGATTTTTTGACCTTAGGCAGGTATCGACCATCACGCGATGCCTAGACGCTCATGAACGGCCTACAATGTGTTACATCGCTAACAACTGCGTTACCTAACCTGGAATCGGGTACACCCAGGAATAGCGATTAAGTTTTTTTTTTAGTTAAAAATTACGTCATAGCTTCCACTTTCTCTCGTTCTAGCAATATAAATTAATTCATAAGACGAATGATTAACTGCCAGTTATTTAATTTATTGACGTCTAATGGTTTTGTTCAGGCGGCATTGTTCAATGATAATTCGCGTTCGCGTCAGGAAGTACTAACCATCCGACTCTCTATGAGATTGTTATCTTACTATGACGTCGTATGGTATCATTCAAATACGTTTTGGCTTCACAATATTTGTCTTGAATTCGGTGTAAATTGTTTAAACAACTTAATGTCAAAGAACCGCTTTACAAATATTTGTCTTTCAAATATTCAAATGATTATAGAATATCATGGGTGATAAATAGTCAAAACGCAGTCATTACACAAATTTTTTATTTGTGCCAACGTTTCAACCCAAACATGTGGGTCATCTTCAGGGCGTGGTTCGAGCACTGAAGGCTTTCAAGTACTGCTTTTTGTTTTTGAGAACTTGAAAAGCTTCAGTGCTCGAACCACGCCCTGAATACCCCAATTGGGTCCAATGCCCTTCCTACCTTTAAATCCCGCCTGTTCAATCAGTTCTTATCCATCCAGTCCCCATAAAATTGTAAATAGATACTACTGTAAATATGCACATAAATTATTAGTTCGTTCTTCATTATTTGTACTCCAATTTTTTATATCTATTTTTTTATGTTTTTTATTATCAACTGATCAAAATTGGAAAGCAACTTATATGTATGTGTATATATATATATATATATATATTTTTTTTTTTTTTTTTTTTTTTCACCAAGAATGTTTAATTAATCTATATTTTTATTTATTTATCTCTGAGGCTCCTTAGTCCACATTTCTGTCTTCCTGTATGCCCCTAAAGGGACTCGTCCCAGAATAAATAAAGTATTATTTTTATTAAAAAAACGTCGGCGTAAGGATTAAAATACTATTTTAAAAATTTAGCATTTATTTGACCGCACCCCAACTCCTTCTCATATTATATCACGGTAAACCATCTCTACATCACCATAGAGTTTAATTCGTATTTTTATTTCTGCAAATATTGGGGGAGGGAGGCTGCGAGAGAAGACACATTTCCTGTTTTTATTTGCTGAGAAAAGGAGGTTGTATGTGAGATCAAAGGCGATCAGAACACAAAAAAGAAAAGGCATAAAGCATAAAATATATATATTATTGATAGCAGTCTTTCCCGCAGGGACCATTACTTTTGCATTGAGGTTGGATTTACAGTTCGTACCGTGATTGCTTGACTCTACCTTGTGAAAACTATTTCGAAACATTGCGAGAAAAAGCAAGCGTTTATTTTGTGTATAATTATAATTGACTACTTTATTCTCAATAAACCAATTATTTCGTATTTATTTTCCGCAATATTTTTACAGATAAATGATTCATAAATGTTAATAAGAAAATAAAAATACATTATTTAGCAAAATAATATAAAATCTTTCACATACTACCGATTATTTCGTGAAATGGTTTACTAAACGTAAAAAAACTTATAATTTTTCTTCATATCATCAAGTCTAGCAAGAATAACAAATTTAGAATATTATTTTTATATACTTTAAGCACACTAATGAATTTTTGAAGTGTTTATACATTTGGATTAAAATATCTTAGAAACTAAAAGTCGGAGCTGCATAGTGAAAGCTAACGAAATATTCAGAAGTTTATTTTCTTTGTAATAAGCTATTATTCAAAATTGTGACTTTGTGTTAGTGAGGCAAAGAAGCAAAAAAAAGCGTTTGTCTAGTAAGTGCTGAAGTAGTCGGAAACGTCGAGCGGTTTCTTGTCGTTTCAGTCTGGCATGAGGATTCCAAGCTAGACTAAGTTGTCAGTTCGTTATGAACTGACAGGAAAAATGTGTCGTGTCATCGGCATAGGTTGTAATAACGGTGTTTGGATGTCAGTTGTATAGACTTTGTAAAGACTAGGACCTAGGATACTACCTTGAGGAACACCAGCTGACTGGAAAAAGAGGGATGAATAGGCATTGTTGTAATTTATTTTGAAGTATCTATTAGTAAGGTAGGAACAAGGAAGTATGTAGGTGGTAGGAATTTACGGAGTTGGTACAGCAATCCTAGGTGCCAGACTATCGAACGCCTGTTGAACGTCGAGAAAGACTCCCGTGCAGTACATCTTGAATTATAGGTTAAAGTTAAATATAGGTTTAAATTTATTTAAAAAAATAATGAGCAAATGACAAAGTAGATTTGGCCAACTGAAAAATACATAATCGCTTTTTCTGTTCCCAAAGAAGAAAATTATATACTAACAGAGTTCTTTTTTTTTTTTAGGAACACCTCATATTTTACATTAATATTGAAATAAAACTCCTTGTACTTCGGCGTAAAAAATATTTTTAGTTGATTATTCATTTGATATAAGTATATTGTGTTTTTTTCCCTCAATCTGATCAAGATAAAGCAACATTTAGTTGTCCGCACTAAAAAAAGTTATCTTTTAAATCAACTGCAATCTGCTTAAAAGTTAATCCCTGCGCTTTAGTCATAGTACCTGCAAATATATTTATTAGAAGATTAATTGATTTTTACAGATTTATAGTCATTTATGGTTATTGCTTCGTTTTTTTTTGTTGTTGCGAGATATTACAAATTCTAAAAACATGGTTAATAAATGTTCCATCTAACGTTAAGAGAATTTTTGAAATCAGACTGTTAGTTATTTAAACTAATAAGTTAAATTAATTTTATATTTATTATTTAGCCATTTATTTAGATATTTTATTTTAAAAACTTTTTGTCCTTGAGTAGTTGAGTACACATTTAAACCATCTAGCCTAGCCCTGAGGAACTTAGTATTATGAAGAAAGCTCTTCGAAAACTTTCAGCTTGATGGCAATAAGTCAAGTTCCTGCACGTCGTCTCCCGGACTTCGTGGGAAGTTAAGAGAGAAAAAAAAGGGATGAAATTGAGTTGATACCTCATCATTTGAAAGTCGAATTTTTATGGTGTTTTTAAATTTTATTAAAGAGTTTTTTTCTTCCTATAGTTTTTACTATTCCTATCTTATTTCAAATTACAATAACTAGGTTATTTCTTAATAATTAATAAAATAATTGTATCACTGTATTTATCAGGACTTGAAATGAAAAGTTAACTTTAATATTTAATTGCTTCCGATACGACTGGAATCATAAATTTAAATTGATTTTCTCTATAAGAGAGTAGTTACCATAAATATCAGTCGATCTGCAAAACTGTTGAAAATTCCAGTTAATATCTTTTGCAGTCATTCTAAATAAAGGGCAAATTCTTATATTCAGCTCTGAATCCATCGATAGCATCGGAAATCCTTTAGACGGTTCCAAAACTCATTGATGGAAAAATGCGCGTTTCTCGATTCTTCGGTTTTTTTTTTTTTTCAGAGATTGTTTTAATAATTTGTCTATGTAAATTTCAGATGTAATTCAGTTAATCCGATAGATTTACAATGAAATAAGAGGCGACAGTAAATGGATCACTGCATTCAACCACAATATTTTTTGGTGATACTTCGTCGGACAATATTAGACAAATGTTTCGGCGTTCGTTCCAGTGGGCCCTGGGAACCAAGAAAAAAAAAATTATACAATTTAAAACAAAATTTATGTAATTAATTTTTGTTTTTGCTTCGCCCGGAATATTAGGTTATTATATATCAATCAATTTTACGGTTCGACCAAACACGTGTCAAATATTTTTCGATGTGATATAAAAAAAATATTGGTTGAAATTGTTAATCCACTGACTGTAACGTAGTATGGTGATATTTTATGATAGTATATTAGTATGATACTGATGGTATGTTAGTATGATTGATCCTATTGTTAGATTACCCACTGACGGTAATCTACCTCGCATTGTACTCCTCATTTGAACGGATCAGGGAAATATAATCCAAATTAAAGTCTAATGAAACTGCGGGGCACATAGCTCTTTTAACATTTTACATTTTTACGAGTTAATGCAAAGCATAAAATTAAAGTGGTATAAAATATTTTAAGGTCGAACTTTTTCTTCGATAAAATATTTCCTCGGATCGTTGGAGTATGCCACATATGTGTACCAAGTGCCTACATGTTTGGTATAAGGACGATTGCTAATAAATATTTCGCAATAGTGTGTAACAATGTCCTTCGTTTGAGAGCATTATTTATGCCTCTTTCACCATGGCGAGAGTTTTAATTATAATGCTATGACTTGCATATTGCATAAATATGCACACTTACAGGCATTACTTAATTAAAGTAATTAGATGGAAGATTGTTATCTTCCTGTTAGATTATTTAATTGTTTTTTTCTTCTTCTTTATCATACCTAGAGGAATCTTCCTTTCTGTACATCTTTCCAATATATTTTTGTTATATATTTCGTATGTCATTGTATATACTGGTTATGTTAATTGGAAAAACATATGAGTACAAGGAACAAAAATATTATTTATGATTTGACTTTTAAAGTTTTGAGATTTATTAATTACATAAAAACTTATCTTATTATAAACTATTTAAGTATTGTATTGTACATATTTCTTACTCCTATGCTACTCAAACAACTGAAAATTATCAAACGATTTATAAATAATCTATGTAACAATAAAATATTTCGGAGTCATAATTTTAAAAAATTAAAAATTAGAAAATATATTTCAAATGATTTTTTTTTCAGTAATATATTTTATATAAAATAAAACCAGCATCCTCGAAAAAGTGTTGAAAGAAAAATCATTCGGACGGTAACCGGAGCGATCTGGAATCACATAACACATGGGGAAGAAAGACTAATAAAGAATTGCTTACAGAAACTGTTCAATCGAGATCCCATGGTATGAAGGCAAGGAGGTTTAGATGGGCAGGGCATGTAGCTCGTAGCAATCCATCTGGAAGCATCTACGTAACGCCTCAATAGAAGGCAAAAGACCACGTAGAAGGCCAAAAATCAGATGAATGGATAGAATCAACAAAGATACAATAGAACTACGTGTAAATAACTGGAAAGAAATAGCCCAAGACAGGCAGAGATAGAGCAGATTTGTTAAAAAAATAATATTAAAGTTTTCTGCAATTGGTTATGTATTTTATTTTTATATTGTAAATTAGTTTCTGGAAATGATGAAATATATATCTTTCAGATAATTCGGCGATCAAGGATTAAAACGGCTTGGTCATCGACGGTTGTTGTTTGTGGTTTTTAAGCAATTAAAAACATAAAAGTGTAAATAATTAGGAAAAAAATTCAGCATATCAAGAAAATTAAGAAATGAATCATTGATTGTTGAGAATAATCATAAGTTTATTAATAAACCTTCAATGGAAAGAAAGTAGCTTACCTTATTAATTATTTGTCCCCCATTTCTAAGCGATAATGATATATTCAATATTATTACAGTTGCCAACATGGGGTCAATATTGAATTTTTACCTAATTTCTAATATATATATATTTTTAATAAAAAAATTACATTATTATCCTTATGAAGGAAGAAGATGGTCTGGGGTGGCGGTCATAAATAGGCTAAATAGTGGTAAAACTATTTATATTAAAAGCCAACGTTTCGACCCGACTTTGCAGATCTTCTTCAAGGCTAGAACGGACAAGATACAAAAAGATAGAAAATTGTGGAAGTTGCATAATATTTAGACAAAAAAATTATGAACAATGTTAATAAGCTTATTAAAATTATAAATAGTAAGTACAATACAATATGAACAGAGTAAGCTAAGTAACAAGATCCTAAACTGAAGTAAATAGATGCTCAACTATTAAATATTCAATATTATCCTTATGATACTACAACTTTTTTCCCCTTTTTAAAGGGATTAAAAATCATATTTGGTAAAAAATCAGACAGTGAAAATAGTTCCATTTATTAACATTAATATACAAATAAATAAAACAAACAAGAAAAAATACATGGGCAGATTACATGCTGTCGTGCAATATACATTTTTGCTATAATATTCTGGGGAAAATATTCTAGATTAACCCACCTATTTTCTATAATTTGATATATTAGAAATGAAAAAATATAATTTTCTCACATCCTCTTATTGGCAAATTAAGTCCCAAAACAAATATGGACGCTTCCAAATGCGCTACGCGAAAACGGTACCGTAGGATCGGAAACCAGAAGGCCACACCCTGGAATTAGCAGTCGTGGAGAGAAAGTGATCATCTCACTCCGAGCCTTGCCTGTCTCGAGTCATATTTCGCAATTCAGCCAGATTATATAATATTAGGAAATGTAATGGCACACATTTTGAAGAAAATGTCCTCATGTTACGGAAGTCAGTAAGAGACACTTCTGGGAAATAAGACATTATTGAAATATGTAAAAAAAAAGAAAGAAAGAATCGTTCTTAGGGTAATGGGAACCTCATAGATTCATTATTTCTATCCTTATGCAGCAGAGGTGCCGACAGAGGCGTTGTACGGCGTAAGTTTCGCCATCATAATTTTTGGGGTGGCACATTAAGTTTTCAATTTTAAGAGAACATTTAATCCAAGAAATGAAGAGAGAAAAAAGGCACACTGAGGTTTGCGTGTATATAAAAAAATATCTAAGGGCGCCGCATACTTGGAAGAGCGGCAGATAGGATGTTATCTTAAGTGCTCAACAAAAGCAGGGCATTGTCTTCCGTATATCCAGTTTCAGTATTAACTCAAAGGGTGCCGCTTATTTGAAATATCGGTATGAGGTACCTTCGGTATATACATTGTATATATACCTTTTCTTTGGCTATAGGATACGGAAACAAATTTAAAATAAAGTAGCAACAAAAAAAACTCATGAAACATTATCATCAATGGCAGGTCGTTTCAACATTCTAAAAGAAACTAATCAGGAAATAAAGACTAATTTTTCCATCTTCAAATTTATTGCCCCCCGTATTTTAAAATAATGCACCCCATAATAATGTGCAATAATGAATGTGGAATAATGTGCAATTATTTCAGATGAAATTCTCATTTAAAAGGAAAAAATATTTTAAATCAAAATAATAATGAACTCTTCATGGGCATACAGAGGAGGGCATGGTGGAGCCTTTGTCTCCTCTAAATATAACTAATATTACTTGCTAATATTACTAATATTACTTGCTGATTGTAATTGCCTAATGTATTTTGCCTTTAATATTCTCGAGCAACAAACCAATATTATATCTACTATCTTTTAAATTGACATTGATATTACATATCATATAAATACATATTAATTATAAAAGTGAGAGGGGCAATAATATCTGTTTAAGGAAAAGGATTCATTTTTTAAGGATATCTTCCGAGGCCGTAGTGGACGAGTGTGTTAAAGTGTTATCCGCTTTATCATTTTTAGTCTAACAGCGGCGGTTCGGATCCGGGCCTGGCAGGTTGAAATTTATTCCGTAGCTGACCCAAGGAATTAATCTGGACCTTTTCACTGTGGTTACAAGAGGTTTGGTTGAACCTCTAAAAAAAATCCTAACTCCTTCCACTCTCTCCTGTATCCCAGAAGTGTGCATAGCGGTAGGTCTAATAGTATGATAGGGAATAAACGAAGAAAAATATATATAAAAGATACCTTTACATTTAAATGGAATTTATATTTCTTTTAAGCTAGGATATGGATTCATTTTAATTGTATTCATTGAACTTGACAATTATAACTTAGTAACAATCAAATTTAACACATCTTTCTATGGCCTAGACAAACCACCATTTACAAAATCTCACCATCTACATATCTTCCTCTGTAGAGACAAGAGCACTTTGTTAATTAGAGTTTATTATGTGACCATCCTTCCAATAAAAAAAATGATCTTTTTTATAGCTTATTTATTTTATAGCTTGTTCTTGTGATCATTTATTACTTCAGCAAGCTTTCAAGCAATAAATAATCATCGAGCCAACATAATTGCCAACAATTTCGCAGAATAATTAAGATCTATGATTACATTTCCTTTCCTGTAAGTTGTAGCATGATTTTATGAATCCTATAGTCCTCAATAAACGGTCTGTCTAATAAATATAGGTTTTTTCTGATAGGTAAATTCTCATATTAGGGAGTTTTAATATAGAAAAACTTCAGTGTTATATATTTGTATGTAAACAAAACAAAACAAAATCAGTTTTTTAATAGATTGGTTATTATTTAAATTAATGAAGATTTAGTTAGTTTAATTTATACAATATATACAGACCAAAAAATTATGAATATGAGTAGTTAAGAACAAAGTAAAAAAAAAAATATATATATACATATATAACAAAGATATATATATATATATATATATATAATATATATATATATATATATATATATATATAACAAACACGTAAAATAATAATGATAAGTAACTATGAAGAAAGTATAATGACAAAAGTAAAATAATATACGAATAAGTAATCCTTCGCAAATAAAAAGATATATATAAAGAAGTTATTATAACAATATTAGTAGATAATTCATTCATACCTAGTGTTATATGAAGATAATAAAATTAAAATTAGGTAATTACTGTTTCATTAGTTTTCGCGTTTAGCGGTTACAAGCGAAAAATTCATGCGATGTTTTTGTTTTTACTTCATATTCTCTTGTCTGCATTTATGTGCTGAACTTTGTTTCCGTGGTATTTTTTAACAATATCCCAATGCTATTCCAACAACTATGCACAACGACAATACCCTCAGTTAAGACATGCTAAGACATTAAAAATTGTTTTCCAATGTGAAACTGGTTGCGTAAAATTGTCTTAATTGCTAAGAAATGAATTATTTAAATAACAAACATCAGGCAAAATCTTAAAGATTGATCAAAACGTCGATGGGAGGATTGTGTTAGGTCCTACTTCATGGGTTTTCATTTGACTTAATACAGAAAAAGCCTTTATTTAATTAAAATTAATTACGTTTAATAGGTATACTGTGTAATTATGCTTGAAGTAAGAAAAAACAACACCCATCTTTTTACAGTCTCATTTATGTATCTTTTAGAGCTTTCGGTACTCTGCACCATATTAATCTAAAAAAAATTTAATATAGAATACATATAAATCTATACATTAAAATTGCTAATTATCACCCAGAACTCTGCGTTATTACTACATACCTCTACAATCATCCATTTTTGGATATCGTTCTTTAAATAAATTTTTCATTCATTATAGAATCGTGTCTTAATTTACAGAATAAACAGAGAAATTTGTTTTGGCTTTAATATCTGTGAGTTAAAAAGTAAAAAAAAAAAATAATTAAAAACTGTGGTTGTAATATGAGATTGCTGTGTTTTAATTCAGCTTATTTTAATTAAATAGATGTAAATTTATTTGTAATATAATTTACTATATGGGTCCTCTCTTCTATTGTAAGTTATATTACGAATAAACTCTTACTTATGGTTAATTAAAATAGACTGAATTATCAAACAGCAATTTCCTATTACACCATGGTTTTTCTTTTTAATTTTTAACTCACAGTTGAAATGGCCCAAACAAAATTTATTTTGTAAATTAAGATACCAATCTACAATAATTAAAAAAGTGTGTTTAAAAAATGAAATCCAAAAATAGATGGAACTAGCCTTTTAATGGTATGTAGAAATAAGGCTGAGTTCTGGGTGACACGGGCGGATCTACGGGTGGGGAGGGGGGCTTTGGGGCTGAAGCTCCCCCCAAATGGTAAAATATAAACATGATTTATGGAAAAAAATAATAAAAAATTATCGCTTAAAGTATTATTGTTCGTGTAATTACATTTAAAGGGACCTTAGGTATCGCTTAAACACCATTTCATATAGGTAGTTAGTTTCTTTCTTTTTTTCCAAAGTAATTATCGTTAATTTAAAAAAAAAAAAAAAAAGCTTTCGGGCCGAAGCTCTCCCCAAAATTAAATCTTGGATCCGCTAGTACTGGGTGAGTAATTTTTTAATTATTGTAGATTGGTATCTTAATTTACAAAATAAATTTTGTTTGGGCCATTTCAATTGTGAGTTAAAAATTAAAAAGAAAAACCACGGTGTAAAAGGTAATTGCTGTTTTATAATTCAGTCTATTTTAATTAACCAGAAGTAAGACTTTATTTGTAATATAATTTACAATAGGAGAGAGGACCCATATAGTATTGTTATATTACTAATAAATTTACTTCTGGTTAACTAAAATAAACTGAATTATAACACAGCAATTTCATATTACAACCACGGTTTTTATTTTATTTTTTTATTTTATTTTTATAACTCACAGATATAAAAGCCAAAACAAATTTCTCTGTATATTTTGTAATTTATGACACCATTCTATAATGAATAAAAAATTTATTTAGAGAACGAAATCCAAAAATGGATGGAACAAACGTTGTAGAAGTATGCAGTAATTATGCAGAGTCCTGGATGACTCATTGTATAAGAATTATTTATACATTTTTTTTTTTTAGATAAATATGGTTCAGAACACCGGAATCTCCAAAAGATAAATCAATGAGACTGTAAAAAGAAGGGTTGTTGTTTTTTCTTATTTCGAGTTAAGATTAATTTTTAAATGAAGATTATTTTTTTTTACTCTTCTTAAATAGTTTTAAAAATGAATTATTAAGTAATTTACAACGTTCCCCGACGCTACCCTTCCAAGTAGGCCTTGTAATATCTTGTAGTACTAGATGATCCGGGCTGCTCCATCTGGAAGGAAGCTAATACGGCAACTTGCCGATAGATTTAATAAGGACAGGCCCAAGTTGGCCAACTTTCAGCTGCAGGTGTTGCCAACTTGCTCCCCTCAGGCACCGGCAACTTGCTCTGCTCTGTATCAAACTATTGTAATCTTGGTTTGAATATTGGGCCAGTAATGGTTTTTCTCGACAATCCTCGGCCGGTTGGACGGATACAGACACAGTAGATGGTTTTAAAATGAAGATTCTTATAGACATCCATTTAATATACAAGGATTTATTTATTTTTTAAAACTATCTTAAAATGCCATAAGTAGTGTTGCCCAAATGGGAGACCGAGACGAGTCTTGATCTTGCAAACTCAGTCTTGGTCTTGCGCAACAGTCTTGCAGTTACTTAGCTTATTACTACAGAGATATTACTGTAATTTTTTAGATAGGAGAAACCTAACTAGGCCCGAATGAAAAATTAGACGAGTTAAATGCAAAAGTATGTTGGTTATACCGGTTATTAACATATAGTAACTAAGATTGTCAAGTATTAGTTACTATTTTGCCTTAATTTTTATTTAAAAAATCGAGTTTTTTACCAGTTCTGTTCTTTGTCTTGCAACAGTTTGGCGGCCTTGGTCTTGTTCTTGTAAAGTGGAAGACCAAGACCAATTTTGGCAACACTAGCCATAAGTGATGAAATAAGAACTCCAAAACCTAATATTACCGATTAAACCTATCCAATGACCAAATCTATAAACACTAATATTTTTTTTGTGTTAGGCTCAGTACTAATTTAAGGAAAGTACTGTTTCAAGGCCAAAGGTTGTGGAAAGGCCCAGAACCACGCTCAACCGCCAGTCTTTCCCATTTTATTAATTATGTTCATTATGGGTGCCCACTTTGTAGAGGCTGGGTGTGCCCCATGAGGGTTTCCTTATCCTAGGGTAGCACCACGGTCGATGAAACAGAATAAATAATTTTTCTGCCATGAGCCGGGATTCGAACCTGGTGCCTTGATCATTGGAAGTTCAGTGCCCTAACACTGAGCTACCCCGCTCCCTATAAATATTAATAGGACTTCCTTTATGGACATATACCTACATTTAAAAGAGAAAATTTCGATTCACCCTACAGATCTCGACTAGTGTTGCCCGAATGCGAGACCGAGACGAGTCTTGGTCTTGGAAATTCAGTCTTGGTCATGGTCTTGGTCTTGCTCAAGAGTCTCTCAACAGTCTTGCAGTTACTTATTAGTTTATTACTATAGAGATATTACGGTAATTTTTCAGTGGGAGAAATCTAACTAAACCCGAATGAAAAATTAAAAGAGTTAAATGCAAAAGTATATTGGTTATACCAATTATTAACATATAGTAACTAAGATTGTCAAGTATTAGTTACTATCTTGTCTTAATTTTTATTTAAAAAATCGATTTTTTTTTACTAGTCCCGATCTTGTTCTTGCAACATCTAGGCGGCCTTGGTCTTGGTCTTGCAAAGTGAAAGACCAAGACCGATTTTGGGCAACACTAATCTCGACCCTATGCAGTCATCTTACTGCCATGCGTTGCGGCACAGGAACATAAAGTATGAAGAGGGTCACTCAGTTTCATGTTGTAATTCGTAACTGATCTTTTTGTTCTAATTTGACATTGTGCTTCCCTTATTCGGAATTCTTTGAAAGTGAAATCTGTCTATATTAATTGATTATGGCTATTCAGGCCAACAGAAGTATGAGGACATATATTTTTGTGTCGATGCATATATAGCTTATGGTATATATTTTACTGTACTAAAAGGATCAATGCGTTAGAATATATGAACATATGTTGAAACATATGAATGAAAACTAACAAAACGTGTAAAAAATATAAAAGATTTTACAAAAACTTGATACTACAAAAAACTCCATATTGAAGTGAACAGTTTTTTAGACGCGTTTTGCACTTTTTTTTGGGAGAGTGAATTGGAACGAGCTGTCAGATCTCCGATGTGTAACGCTCCTGGAGTCGACTAATTGAAGTGTTTTTTCCATATGGATTAAAATATCTTAAAATCTAAAAATCGGACCTGCATTTGTTAGCAATAGGAATGTTCATCATTCCATCCTCTACGATGAGCTATTATTCAAAATTCTATCTTAAAAGAATCTTCAGTATTTCATTCTCTTTAAAATTAGCTATTATTTATAATTTATATTTTATTATCCCTCAGAGGCGTCTGAAAAGAAGATGGCCTCGAGATCTCCTTTTGTAAATACATTTTTAGAGTGCTACCAATGGGTAGTTTCTCAACATGTGATGTCATGCTATTTTATTCCTTTTTTCACATTTACTGAATGTATTTTTACTTGTAATACAGTTGTAAATATCACCAATAAAAAAAAAAAAAAATATTTTATTATTATTATATCTCGCTTTATTGATGTTTTCACTTTTATCTTGTGGCTAAAAGCACAGACCTTAGTTTATTTTATTTTATTTTACAATACTGCAGTAATTATTATAGCAAACAAAACAATAAACATAAATTCAGAGATTAGCTCTATTGAAAAAAATCATAATATGAAATATATTATTTCCAATTATTTATTAAATTAAGTGTTTCCTACTGAAATAGTTTTTTTTTTTTGTGATTAAGACCAAAATAAAATAACTAGTTACATCTTAAATCGTTGAACTGGTAGATCCAGCTAATTTTTGAACGCCTTTATGATTAATTATATTTTATAATAACATGCATAATAATTGAGTTTTTCTATCAGATATACTTTTAGTGGAATAATTAAAATATTTACTTATTTTTCTCTGTATGAACGTAATTTTATACATTACTATTGTTTATTATAAGCATATTAATTTAAATTTAATACAGAAAATTAAACTTATTTTAAGTATACTCTAGGATTATTAATCGTTCATTGAGGGTAGAACATGTATGAGAAATATAAGAGCGGTTGTGCTGTGCTAGAGAAAAAAAATACGAGTAATTAAAAGTTTATGATTGGCACCGCAGAGGGAGTTATTGTTAATATATGCAGGAGTTTCTACTATTAAAAATAAAATAAAAAATATACATTCATCGCCAATCGTCCTAGGGAGAAATCCAGGTTAATTAATGTAAAAAAAAATTTGCATAAAAAAATATATAAATAAGGGTGGTAGAATAAAAACGCAATTGAACTTAGCCGTTTCGTGAAGCGTTTGCGTTCATAAAAGGTGAGCAATTGTGAAGAAAGTTATTGATTAATGGCTTGGAAAAAATAAATTTCTTACCATATTGGAATGAACAGCAGGTATGTTTTGACATTTCAGTTGTTAATGGATTATTTCGATATCGAGAATGTGTTAATGACAATGGAATCTATTCAGAATATAATAAAATATTAAAGAATATAATTTAGAAAATCATATTGAAGAACATATGTCAGTGGCGAATTCAAGGGGATGGGTTTAGGGGATGAAGTCACCCTAAAATAAAGAAAAAAAAAATTTAATAAATTATTTAATATAATTAAGTTTATTTAAAAAAGACCTCTTTTGATCCCACACATTTTTATTTTATAAATAAAACACCTTTTTAACAATAATTTTTATTATAACGTTTCGGCCGTAAAAGCCGTTCTCAAAAAACATTCTAAAAAACATAAACAACAGTAATCATAAAATATTTGTGGTAGAGCAGTTTAAGCTACATCTTGTTAAGAATCATTTGACTCGTTTTTCGTTTTCATTAACCAGCAGCCTTTTTGTTAATGATTTTAATGAGTTTTTTAGTGATGTTTCAACATCTCTTGGTCCCTCCACTTCGACTAGAGGAGGGACTGAAGAGACTTATGAATTGCTTCATAAGATTCATCTATGGGATTCCCTGACGTTCTGATGTTTCCTGCTGGTATAAAGAGTTGAAGTCGATTTATCCTATTTCCCAACCGCAATTCCTACTTGATGTTTTCCATTTCCAAGTCTTCATAACACAAAACCTCCCCTACATCTTAGAACTCCTTACTTTACGCTTCACTGCCCACTCTCTCAATACCAGATCTCAACCTATAGATTGACTTCCTTCATAAAATAACTTCCTTAAGAAAATTCTTCGTCATTCGTGCTACCACCTTCTGGAACTCCATACGTCAAACCACATCCATAAATTTTCCAAACAACTCCTATTCCATCATCTACTACAAATTCAAACTTCCGCAAGCTTGTAAGAATTTTCAGGTTATATAATTACGCTGATCACCGACAGTTAATTGATAAGAACCACTTTATTTTTATTTTTTCACTTTGTTTTCTATCTCTCAGCATTTTCTGTATTTATTTGTATTTTCCTTCGTATTTTTTGTTTATATTTGTATTTTCCTTAATTATTTTTTTATAAATTTACATTTCCCTTAGTATTTTTGTATCTTACCTACATGCCAGAATAATGTACATATTTTTTAACTCTGCTATTATTCTATTGGGACTTAACTTCCAGAATAAAAATAATTTTTCATTCATTCATTCATCATTTCATATAAAGAAAACACATCATAACACAAGATTAATATTTTTGTATCTCAGCTTTAAGACTGAAGACATTCTATACCAAACTAGACTGCCCAGTGTAATAAAGAATTTTCTAGAATAATAGGATATTTTATATTTGAATTCTTTAAGACAGGAAATACATATTTAGCTAGTTGCTGTCTCTGATATATGATTGGGGATATATCTGTCATATATTTGTTCTTGAAATAGTGTAACTTTCTTTCTGGGTCGATATCGCAATCACCGAATGCTTTTTATTTAAGTGATGTTCAATTCGGTGGGCGGGGTGGCCAAATGGGCTAACGCGTGGTGCACAGCACCACCGTTGCCCGGCAATCTGATAATTGATAATTGATAACTGATAATTGATACAAAAATAGTCATGAGTTCACGTCCCGGTGCCAAAGCGTCTTTTAAATCCCCGCCCACACCCCCTGGCCTGGTAAAATCCCGTATAGCCTTAACGGCGAAGAAGGGGAGGACCAAAAAAAAAAAAAAACACCGGCATCTCCAGAGACAGCCACCAGCCATCTCTCCTTTAACAGCCAAACTCATAGGATTCAACTATGCATTATCCAGTTATTTTGGAAGAGGAGGAATTGATATTACATTATTATTAATGATTCCAAGCCTATAAATAAAATAAACATTTTATCCCACTCTTCTTTTTCTAGAAGGAGTGTAATTCTAGATAGATGGGCCAATTTCATTGTCCTGGCAATGACTATCAGATTTCTATTTAATGAGGGTTTGATGTAACGCTTATGTGTCCCTAGTATGACCTAGTTCCTCTCCCTTACAATCTGTAACTGTATGATGTCTCCATGCTTCTTACCTGTGCTATTAAAAATGACTCAAAAGTAAGTTCTGCCGCTCGGCTTTTTAATCTTTTGCTGTCCGTTTATTTATTAACACCATCCGTTTTCCAGGAATATAACGACCACTTGCCTGTTTGAATGTATTTGAAATATTCATATTTACATTGCTGATTAGTATAATGCTTATCTAAACAATCGACATCTTCTGTATCTTTAGGTAGTTAAAAAAACTATCTCTATTCAATTAACCCATACGATCTTTAGACATAGGAAAAGTCAAACCAATGTTTAAGTATTCATTTTCATTAATATTCAACTTTATTTTGCAGGATGCGCGAAGAGGTGGTGGCACTGCTGATGGTGCTGTCTTATTGCAGCGCTGCGGGGCCGGACCCAGAGTGGGTGGGTTCCATCTACAGCCCCCAGAGATGGGACCCCAACCACCTCCCGGCCGCCAAAGAGATCTCCGGCCAGTGCAGGTCCTCCATGAAGCTCTACATCAACGCGCTTCACAACGGCACGCTCTGGGCTGCCAAAGGTTAGTTTATTTTTTTTTTTATCATTTATTAATTGAACGCATTATTTATTTAAAGTATTCCATGCCTTTTAGTCAATGTGGGTTTTGCAGGACTTGGTTGTTACTCATGAATGCGTATCATCTCACTCCTGCAATAAGACCGATTTATATGTTATGAGCAGCTGTGCACATTGCATAAATATACATATGTTCACATTTTTATCTACTATTCTTCTTAGTTTCGATGACCATCTGCCAGGATTGACTCCTCTTCTTGCGAGGTTAAAATGGCCTGATCTTCTGCTGCCTTTCTCTCCCTCTCTGTACACAAACTGTTATACGGCTTGATTCCTTGTGTAACTAGCTAAGGGACATCGTTCTCTGTGAGGACTTACAGAAAAGTTTCTCTCAGCAATGAGGCCCTTAGTGTTTATCTAGAACTGTTTAATATTTAAATTAAACGATATTAAACTGTTGAGTCTCTAAATAATCATGAGGAGTCGCAATATTCGGTATATCTTTAAACGAATGATAAAAGGCTTTAAGAAAGAATCTTAAAAAAAAAAAAAATAATTGCTAATATATTTATATCTATGATTGAGACAGTCATATTAAAACGTTTGGTTTTTAATATTGATGTCATTCCCACCAATTTTGATGAACTAAGTTCTCATTGGTCCACAAGCGTTGGCACTTCCGAATAAATAAGCGAATACTTAGGAATGAATAAAGGCCACCAACGTTCAGGGGGAAACGCGAAGGTTAAAACATCCTACTTTATATTAACAGTATCTTTTTATTAAAAAATAAAAAAAATAAAAAGGCTTAGCGAACCCGAAGGTTCGATGCCGACACCACCAATCGCTTATTACACACCTCCCTCCACCGTTCGCCGTCCAAACCCAGTCCCTTCAGATCAGCTTTAATGCAATCTTCCCATCTTCGCTTCGGTCTACCCCTCGGACGCTTACCATTCGGCACAGCAAACATTAACCTTTTAGGAATTCTCTTGTTACTAAGTCCAACAACTTTACAAGCCCATTTGATTCGCCGCGATGAAATTATCTCAATTATATTACTCGGAAGTATCTTTTTATTACCTGTAATAAACTATAAACTAGTTGACTCGTTCCAATAATTTAAATATTATATTGATCAGTGAACTTATGACAATATAATATCAAAATAAGTGCAATGTTTGATTTTATCGTTAATAAAAATGGTCATTGATTTTTTAAAAGTTTTAGGTCATTAAAAAACCTTTATACTATTCTCGGTATAATAAATTGTATAATTTTCCAGTTATGGGAAAATAAAATTTTCTTTTTACGTATCAGGGACTTTTTTCCCTGACTTTCTTGTGAGATGTGCTTATTTTCCGCACCTTATAGAGAATGTAATCTTCAAAAATATGGCTTAATAATTGAATTTTATAAAGAATTAACGAAAATATGGATTATAAACAAAAAAAAACTTTGAGAAATTACATTTATATAAAGACAGTGCGATAAAGAATTGGTTCCAATAGAAATTCAGTTCATTTTTTTTTTTTTTTAATTTTTCAATTAGAGTGTTACCATTGGGTAGTTACTCAGCAAGTGTTTTTCATGTCATTATATACATTATGTTCTAATTTACTAGATATATTTATTTAATACAGTTGTAAATGTCTTTAAGAAATAAAAAAAAAAATAATTTTTTTTTCAAATACCAACTATATATAATGAAAACTAGCAACATCTCCAGAAATATTTTAATAGGGAATTATGCAATTATTAACTTAAATTCTCCAACAGACCTCTCCTGAAAAATTCAAATCGAGAATAATAGTCTATGTTACTGACCCCTTTTATCAAATTATTAGCATCCACCTGAAAATTCGTGAATAACTTCATCTCATCGTTACCTACAACTATTTTATTTACGAGAATTCTCGAAATTGGGGCGTTTTCAATCTGCAGATAGGTAAACTTTGTCTATTTAATTAGGTCATAAAAACTCGTAAATACACATTTACTTTCCACTTCAATCGTAAATAATTTGAGCATAAAATCGAGAAAAACCGTTTGGTTACCTATACTCCTAAAATATCGAAATAACGAGGTTACATGGGCCAAATGGCCCAATATTTATGTAGGCAACCTTTTCTTTATCGATTTAGTGATAATATTATCTCACGATCCAAGTGGAAAGCAAATAGGTATTTACGAGTTTTTAGTACCTAATTTAATAAGCAAATTTTGCCGATGTCCAGATTGAAAAAGCCCCCATTCCAAGGATTTTCGTTAATAAAATATTTGTAGGTTTCGATGAGATGAAGCTATTCACAAAATTTCAGACCTACGTTAATAATTTGATAAACAGCATCCGGACTATAAGAATAAAAAATTGTATTATCCGAGTTACCGTGGAGACTTCATGACTGTTCCCGTCCATCTACCTTTTCAATTTATTTTTACTTTGTCGTAGACTAAAATAAATAGCAATATTTTAATCTTTTAAAACCCAAACAAAACGTTTCAAGTATCTAATGGTAACAGTACAACCTAGGAGGACGTCAAAACGCATCATGTTTTATATAGAAAAGGGCACATTTTTGGGATTTCAAACACTGAAGCCTGTAAGTTCCAAACGAACCTATCCAATGTGTCCTCATTTGGAACCACCATTGACTTATGAAAGTCTTTTTTTTTAAGTCTTCCTACTGTTTTCAACCACTTTTATTAAAATTATAGTAGAAATTTAAGGATCGAAATAAAGATTCTTCACTTGTACATCTCTTCCGTTTGATACCTCATTCATCAAAATCCATCGCTCCTTTTAGTCATAAAAATAATCTATATTAATTTATTAGGTATCGTATTGGTTATTATTTTTTACGGTTTATTTTTAAGGAAATGATTACGAAATATTGGGAGTATGACTTTTCATGGGTTTTAGTCGTAAAGGTTTTCTTTTTTTAGTAATTAATTATTATGTTAATATGTACTTGAAATCTCGTGCATGAAACTGGGTAAGATCATTCTGTAGTTTCACTTTTATTGGATCTTGTTTGGCAATGCTGCCCTGATTTGTCTGGTGTTTGGGAAAACCCAGTAAAAATTTTTTTTTTTTAAGGAAAACAGTTAAAAGTTTTGAAACCCTCATAGTCATAGTAATATTTTTTAAAAAAGTAAATAATTACAAACAGTTTTCTTTTAAGTTCGTTTTATATCATAAAAAATTAAAAATAAATAGAGATTGAAATAATTTAAAATTAAGAAATTTACTGATTAAGAAGATCAACTACATAGTTCATATGTGGAGAACCGCCGCCTCGAAGGCCGCATGTGGCCTCTGTGACGTAGTTGCGGCCTCGGAGGACACACGCTTTCTCCAAACGTTTTTGCACGATATTTATTAATCTAGTGGTAGAAGTAATTAATATTTAATTATTTAAGTAACGGCAAATTGGAAATTAATAGAATTATGTTGAATTTATGTATGTGTGTGTGTCTGTGTATATTTAGTGATAAATGAAAATAGAAACAATAAAATATAATGAATTTTTGGGGGCTCCGTTAGCACTGCCTAACCTTATTGTGGCCTCTAATCATAAAAAGGTTTCCAACCTATGTCATAGGTTAATGTTTCTGAGGTTTTTATTTTTTTTTTATTTGTACTAATTGGACATTTTTGGTACTAGCTTGATACTGAAGCTGATGCCTGATGAACGTGTATGTTATCTATCACCGTTAAATTTGATATAAAATAAATATTTAACTAACTATTTGTATTCACTTATGATTTATTTAAAAAAAATTATTCATACTGATTTTAGTTGTTTTTCTACTTTTTTTTTTTACACCAGATTGTCCTTATTTTCAATGGTCACTAGTTATTTAAATTATTTAATTTGTTTCTTTTCTTTGTTATATGTATTTTTTTTTCTTGTGAACTTGACAAGCGTATATTGGAATAATTGTTTGAATTCGGTTTCTGAGTCATTCAAAATTTTTAAATTAATAATAACCGGTAATTTTAAGAACATCTCTATTACTATTAATTCATTTAAGCGTACATTAATTTTTTAAATATTTGTTTTTATATCATCAAAAAGTATATACAAAAATAGAAAAAAAATAATCTGGTATCAAAAATATTATAATTAAACTAAAATCAATTAAGCGTAAGACCTCCTTGTCTTGCCTTGGTTCTTTTATCTATGGAGACTTTCTTAGACTCTTCCTATTGTTTTCCAACTGAGTGAAACGTTGCGAATTACTTCTTCTTTGCTAAATGTCATAGGATAACTTCGATTGCGAGAAAGTTCTCTACTTTTCTCAAATGCGAAAGAAAAAGGTCATTTCTTAGATGCTGTATCTATTGTTTATTCACATTTTTCATATCTTATTCATCCGTGCCAGTATGTGATTTCACCGGAAATAGAAATTTAAATGAGGTTTTATAAACTCAGTCAGGAGTTTATCTATTTTTTTTTTAATATTTAATAATAATTAATTAATAATTACAACATTTTTTTATTTATTTAATGAGATTTGACTGGAATGTATAGCCACGGTTCCTGAGTTTCTTTTATTTTATTCATAAATGTTTTGGGCTTTTAGACCACTTGTGTTATTTTTGCCCTATATTACAATTGATCAACTACTACTTAGGCATAAATAACAAATACAAATACAGTTAACAAATAAAATTTACAGTTTAATTTTCAGAGATTAAAAATAGTTACAGTTGAATATGGTGGTACATTTGAATTGAATGTATAAAAATTAAAAGTTAAAGATTAAAAGAAGATAAATTAACAAAAACCAATTAAAATGACAGTTAGTGATTTCAAGAATAAAAGTTCAAAATACATTTTATAAACTAAAAATTAATATTAAAAGGAGAAAAGTTAAAGAGTACAATTAAAATAATAAAAATTACAAGAAAAAAAACCATTAAAATTAACATTTAAAGATTAAAAGAAGAAAAATTAACAGCTATATTTACAATTTGATAAATAACAAATACAATTTACAGTTTAGGAAGTTAAAAATAGTTACAGTTGAATATAGTGGTACATTTGAATTAAAGATATAAAAATTAAAAGTTAAAGATTAATTGAAGATAAGTTAACAAAAACCAATTAAAATAAAAGTTAGTGATTTCAAGAATAAAAGTTAAAAATACATTTTAAAAACTAAAAATTAATATTAAAACGAGAAAAGTTAAAGAGTACAATTAAAATAATAAAAAATACAAGAAAAAACATTAAAATTAAAAGTTGTTTGTGTTATTTTTTATTTTTAGGTTATTTTATACTTATTTATTGTATATATATTATTATTATTGTACATAGAATGTGAATGAGATCTCTGAACACTATTATAAATGCCCTTTGGGACAGATTGTAATATTATCAATAAACAATAAAAAAAAACTTTAAAAGTTAAAGATTTTTTTTTAGAAATATGTCACGAGGACAATAATTATAGTGATATATGAACACATTTACACCTTATATACAGAAAATATAAAATTAACAAAAGTCAAATAATAACTAAATAATAATCAAAAACTATGTAGAATAAAAAATAAAATAACCTAAAGATAAGTAAATTAAAAACTCAGTCATACCTTTATACAATATATACAATCAGGTAGGGAACCCCAAGCCAGGCTTCTCCCTCCAATTATAGAAGAAAAAACAGGACTCCAAGAGATCCCTGCGCTACTCTCTCCACCGCGTCACTGGTGTATATGAGTATTTCTGTTTACAGAATGGCCAACTCCAATTTCACCATTTTTTATTATTAATTTTAGTGCTATTTCTAGTGGGGAAGTGTGTACGTTTATTTATAGTTCTATATTTCAACACTGCAATCACCTACTCTGGAATCAATTTACTATGATATGTATGTAGAGATATAAATTTTCAAACCAGAAATATCACTAAAATGACTACTCAAACATATTGAAATTAGAATTAGTCATTCTGTCAACTGAAAGGCTCATATTATTGTCTAACTGAGGGGATCCTTTGGGACGAACTAATCACTGATTAATTAAATTGTCACTTTAATAATCGTTTTTAGTCTGTTGGATAGACCGTCTTGATAATATTATATTATATATTCAAACAAACATGTTACGGTGATGTTGCGTCGAATAATTCAGTGCCTATATATATATATATATATATATATATATATATATATATATATATATATATATATATATATATATCACTGATATCAAGGGATTCTTGCTGATAAGCTTAGACACCATAACGTGAAGACAGAGATGAGAAGTCTACAAGGAAACCTGTGGGAGGTTGTCAGCAGCGCACGTTCCTGGAGTCAGGCGTGCTCGGCTTACAACTCCGTGACTGGAGCTACATTTTGCTGGAGCTGGAGGCCAGTGTTCCATTTCCAAGCTTGCACTTACGGCCGAGGCTGACCTAATCCCGGTAATGCACTCTTGAAGGTTGACGACGGATCAGAAGTAAAAACAAGATCTATAGTTTTACTGGCAGATTAAAAGATTAAATAAAGATGAAAATATATAGACATTAAAAATTTAGTAAATTTTTTAGAAAATAAAAACATAGACGTAAGTGTTGAAGATCTATATATATATTTCAAATTAGGGTTAAAAAGGAGGCTATAAGAGAAACTTGTAATTTGTAATAATGCTGGAATTTTAATGCGAAAGTAGTAAAAAAAATAAAAGAACATAATTTATTTAAACGGGCCAAACTCTAGGAGTGAATCGCACACAGAAAAATAATAATAATAAGAAAAGTTCTAATCAAGTCTCGATTTATTTAAATTCTATTGGCTTATTACATATAAAGAGAATTTCACAAATAAACAATATTTCACACATGTATCAGAATTTCGGTTATGCAAGTCTTATTTTGATATAAATAAATACTACCATTGTCTGATGTTGTAAGATGTAAGCAGTAAGATCTAACACGTACAGACTCCAAAATTTAATACGGACAACAAACCTATCTTTACGCATAAAGCTTCTAGTCTATACAAGTATAATACGGCCGGTTCTGTTGTATGGTGCACCTTTGTTTGACCATGTCAGCAAAACAACTGGGAAAAGATTACAATATTTCCAAAATGGAATAATTAGAAAAATTGTAAGAGGAACCACGGTGCAGAGAAATAAGACATTGGATATACAAGCAACACTAAATTTATCAACAATAAATGAATTTCTCGCAAAAGGAAAAAAATCATTTTTCGAAAAGTCCCAACAATTGGCAAACCCTCTTTTGAACAACTTATTACCAGCCAAAAATTCCAAAACGTTGGCAACAACTCACATGAGATAGATGTTTTATTAATTTAGTTGTAAGCTCTAGAGGATAACGTCAATTCAAGCCTGAGGTGAGCCCCATCACCTTTTATAGTACAGATGTAGAAAAAAATACTCAGAAACGACAAAAAAAAAAAAAAAAAAAAGATCAAACAATACACCTTTAAAATGCTTTTAAACAGTAAAAGGACTATTATGAAGACAAAGAAAATCCAAGGATTCAAGACAAAATAAATAAAAAGGGGCTATGGAAAAAAAATTCTAACTAATACGTAAATCCATTTAAATATTAAACCAATACAAATAGTATGCAAAGAGGGTGATCATTTATTAACATAACTATACGAAAGAATAAGATTGTATATATATATATATATATATATATATTATATATATATTATATATATATATTATATATATATATTATATATTGTATATATAGATATTAAATATTAAGCTTGAACTATCTGTTCCTACTGTTATAATATTGTCTCATCCTCTCATTGTATTTAATTGGCAGGTACTCAGTGGTAATTAATTTTTAATTAATTATATTCGGTGATTAAAGTTGTCGGAGAGGGTTGTAAACACGCCTAGCGAGCCAGATCCCATCTTCTGTTTTGCGGTTGTGTTTATTAGAAACTTTTATTGCCACTTAAGCCCAGGGGCCGTAAAACGAAAGGTCCCGGGATCCATGGAGCGCGGCGGAGCTCCAGTTTATTGCGATCCGCTGATGTTAATGCCACCATCATGGCTACTTAACTTCCAGCCAGTTAAAGGTATTGCAGAATCCGGGCGCGTTTTGTGTTTTATAACACTGTATTTTTATGTACCGAAATCTTGTGTTTGGAATGAACAAATGCTAAACATCATAAAACTTGAAAATGGATGTCGTCATATGAGTGACTGGATACGGTTGTGACAATTTTCATTCAATGGTTCTCAATTTTGTTAGAATATCAATTAGATAGAAAAAAGTTTTTTTTTTTGTTTTTTTATAGTAAAGAGTACTATTGACTAAGTAAAAATAATAGAATTTTGTTCTTAAGAACAATGGCTATCTCATTGGATTAAATTAGAAATACCAAAAGTCACAACCGACCCCAGTTTCAAACGTCCAAGTACGGTTGTGACAGTGCTTGGAATAGGGCAGTGACAGTCCAAAAATGCACCAACACAGTCTAAATTCAATTTTATTTTATTTTATAAAATTATAGAACAACTAAAATAATTATAATAATTGTAGTATATAATAATTATAACAATAAATAATTATAGTAAAAAATCCACCCACGTTAGTTTCTCTCTTAGGAAAGCCTCATGTCCACCCATAACGATTACCAATAATCCACTGCCTTCAAAGAACTATGTACGGTACCTTGGACTCTACTTAGACAAAAGACTTACTTGGAACATACATACGGAATTAAAAAGACAAGAACTTACTAGACGATATAGCCAACTTTCACATCTGGACTACAGATCTTCACTTAACTTACGCAACAAGCGACTTATCTACAACACCTTGCTGAGACCAATATGGAAATATGGAGCAGAACTTTGGGGTTCAGCAAAATAAACACACATAAACAAAATACAAACAGCACAATAAAAATTTTTACGAAAAATTGTTAACGCACCTTGGTACATTTCAAACACTACTATACATAACGACTTAAACACCCCAACAGTAAAATCCTACATCCACGACAAATACACTACATTTCATTCTTCAACCCAAAATCACCCCAATCCTCTGGTTCTTTCTATCCCCTGCTCCCTGTTACCTGAGCAACGAAGATTAAGAAGAAAATGGCCAAGAGACCTACTACATCAATAAAAACATCAACATAAAAAAATCAAGCAATTACACCAAGACAATAAAAACACAACAAATTTGCTAGATGCGCAGCTGCGTAGGTGCAAACTGCATAAAATAAAATATAAATATAAAATTATGGTGAGTTCTAAGTGAAACCTCTAGCTGAATACGATCCTGAAGAAGATTTGCAAAGTCGGGTCGAAACGTTGGCTTTTAATATAGTAGTTTTGCCACTATTTAGCCTATTTATGACCGCCACCCCGGACCATCTCCTTCCTTTATAATGCAACGGTCAACTATTAAATATTCAATATAGAACAAGTTAACCGTTTAGAACTAATAAGGCATAAAATTTTGTGTTAGAATCATCTTTCTGTCTTCCTTGAGCGTTTTCTGGGTATGTAAAAGTAATAAAAATTCCTTGTTGTGTCACAATCTTATCCAGAAAATATGTCGCAGGCTTACTCAACGCACTTCTTCACAAAAAAAACAGTGGCTTGGAACATTAAATTAAATTAAATTGTCTACGTTCGTTAATCGCGAGCAAATGTTTAACATATAATGAGGAAAAACATTCATTACTCTATCTGTATATATATATATATATATATATATATATATATATATATATATATATATATATATATTATAATAACAATTATTCATAGAAATAGAATAGTTAGTTTTGTCTATAAAAAAGTAATTAAGACCTCTACTAGCGTTAATGCTGCATTCCAATGCTGTTAAATATTGGGTTTGCAAATAAGTCCTTTCGATTTTTCTGTTTATTTTTATGACACTATGATACTCTTTTTATCTGTTGGATTAATCCTGTGGATTGTTGATTAAGGTGGATTGTATAAACTGTTTGTAATATGTCAACAACTATATCTGTTAACTCTTGTTGATACTAGCTTAGTATTGTGTTTGCTATTCCACTGTGACTATGGAAGAAAATATTCAAATGTGTGTAAGATGTAAGGTATGCGTACTGCAGAAGGTCATAGAAAAATTTGCAGTGTTTATGGCGATGATGCCTTAACTGAACGCACTTGTCAAAATTTGTTTGCCAAATTTCATTCAGGAAATTTTGATATCAAAGATGCTCAACGGTCTGGTCGCCCACATGAAATTGAAACGAGCAATGTTAAGGCCATTGTTGGTCAAAATCCTACCCAATCAGTGCAAGATATTTCTATTCCCCTGTCGTATGTGTCGCACGAAAGCGTAGAAAACCATTTGCTCAAGCTCGGCTATTTTTCCAGACTTAATGTTAATGTTCCAGACTTAATCGCTGACATGATTTTTTTTCGAAAATCACAAAAAAATGTTATAACTTCAATACGACTTTAGCTATCTACAAGCAGGGCCACATAAAGTACACAAAATTAGATTAACAGAGCCTTCGTAAACGTACTACAATTGGAGATAAAAATAAAAACCTCTAAGGAATTTTTTTTTTATTATGCCTTATGTAGGCATTAAATAAAACATTCATACGGCTTTGAAGATCAATAATTAAGCTTTAGAACGGATCTAGTAACATTGAATTTGGAGAATATCCTTAAGAGTTATAAATGATCGAAAGGGTGTTGTGTTCCATCAAGACAATGCTATGCCCCTTTTTTTTTTAAATTTATTTATTGAGTAATATAATGTTCTGTCACTGTTTTTAGGATTAAAAATTACGGTTTTGGATATCAAAACCACTGCCTTGATTTTCACGTTTAACCGTGTTCCTAATTTTGAAATGTTGATCCGGAAACAAATATATACTTCACAGAAATATCATACCTTTTTTATCGTCATAGTTTACTTTTTAGTAATGTTTATTCTAAGAAATCGTTCAGTTTATACAAAAGTTATAGGTAAAAATGTTAATTAACTATAAACAAAATGAAAAATAATATTAACTAATGGGTTATTATTAAAATAATATGATTTATTGAATTTATATTTGTATGAATAACATCGACAGTTACTTTTCAAATCCGTGTTGACATTTCACAAAACAGAATATAAATTATTTGCAGTCTCCTTTTACCCAATAGGTACATTAAGATAATATACATTATTAAAAGGTTAATTAGTTTTAATGATAAAATAGTTATTATAAATAAAAAACTGTATCTGTGGTCTAACGTTTCTTGAAATTGTAATGAATATATTTTGTAATGTATTTGACAAATTGCATACTCGAATCAGGATAAAATAAAAATATTAAGTTTAAAAATGTGTCACATGAAACTTGAAATATACCTTTGGAAATTTTGTTCCACACTTCAAATGGATTTAGGCAAATATTTTCTCTTTGACTTTTTCTACTATTAAAGTGACGTTGCCCCACAAACAAGTTTCTACTTTCATGATTCATTTTATTTTATACTATTCCCACAATTTGTACTGTTTTTTAAGATTTCACATCGTTATGACATTTCTTTAGAATTTTATTTATTAAAATATATTTCATAAAACCGTTGATCATAGTAGTGTTTCTATCCAAACATTATAATGTATTATTAAACAATACGGTGTCCCTCAAAAACGCTAGCAGCATTTGCAATATTGGAATTATATTAATGTTAATACAACTTTAGTTGATCTAACGATAGTTGATCTTAGCAATGCTAAGCAGATTCTTGACTCCCCCAATATTCGCCATGCTCCCTGTTGTTTGCCAAAATCCGGTATAAATGTCTGATTGAATGATTGTGCATTACTATGTTCCTGAGACATGATTGGTGGTATGCTATCGGGTGATTTAAGTAGACCATCCATCGTACCTCAGTCCATGAACATTACTAGTCGCTCCCATACGTCATAATAATTCTACATCAGTAGGTCGGCTCAATATTAGGGAGATGAACAGATAATTCATCTTCGATAAAAGTTAATTGTATAAGGAGAAGGAGATTGAAGATTTTTACTTACAGTGAAAAATTGAGAAAGTAGATTCCCAATGCCAACGTTAAAGTAACAGTATAAAACAGCCTTGAGACGCGTAGAACTTGAATCCAGATGAAACTCTTGCGCTTAAGACCTCATATTAAATACCTGATTTACGATACTGATAATAAAAATGAAGGAACCGTGATTAACCTCCAAAGTTTGAAGGGGACACGCTGTATTCATCAATACAAATTGGTCTTTTGACACTCGAACACCTGACAACTCAATATGCAAGGAGGTGTGCGTTCAACCTTGTTCTTGAAAGCCATACTCTAATAAAGCCATACCAATGGTTATGCTTGGAAATAATATATTTATGTTGTTGTCTTGAACAAACCTAACAATAAGCATTTAGTTATTGTGAGGAATCTGTGTAAATTAATATTTTCTCTCTTTAAAAATATTTACATTATAATATTCCTTCGTATTTCTGAAAACGAATGAAATGGTTACAAATCACAAACTTTTATTTACTTAGTTCCATATCATACTTTATTTATAATATAATGAATGTCTACATTTGTCGTTATTATTTTCTTTATTGAGGGGGGGACGACGACTAGAAACCGTTCGACGTTTCCGATTACTTCAGCACTTACTAGACTAACGCTCTAAACTTCCAATTAATTACAAAAGATTCATGTACATGACTATAATAAGGCCTATTTGGACTTACGGAGTTGAGCTATGGGGCTCCAATAAACCATCGGGTTCCTCTCGTATCCAATCCTTACAATAAAAAATCTTTCGTAAAATCCCTACTTTAATGTTTCTTATGTTTCAGATCTGGCCCAATCCAGATACCTATTCTTCCATAATAAACTTCGGAATCATTCCAACCCTATCGTTTCTAACCTTGCTTCCTCTTCAATTTCTGATAACCCTCCGAGGCTTCTGTAAAGAAGATGGCCCCGTGATCTCCTAATGTAGACATATCATTAGAGTGGCTAGCATTGGGTAGTTACTCAACAAGTGTTTTCACGTCATTATATCCATATGTTCAAATTTACTAAATGTATTTCTTTAATACAGTTGTAAATATCATTAAGAAAAAAAAAAAGAAAAGAGTATGGGTGATTATAATACGAACCAATACATTGAAGCATTTATGCTGTTAATATCAGACTCAGGATAAAATAAACAGACAAGGACTGAAGAGTTATCCCTGTTTTCCAACAGGTTGCTGCTAGATCATTGTTTTCACTTAATTTATGACGATCGCTCGTTGTTGTGGCGTGGGCCCATCCACAAAAAACTTAGGACGATGATGATTTTGGGTTGTTTTCCATTTATTGTTGTCGTTTGATGTATCAAACATTGTCATCACGTTTCCAACATGATCGTTAGTTATTTATTGATAACCACAGTTTAACATTTTAATTTTATTTTCTCATTACACCTTTCCAATAACTGTTGCAAATTTGTAATCTACTGGAAATATGCTTTTCAATTGTAATTAAGTAAGTGTTCTTCACTGTAATCCCAACTGGCTTCCGAATCGTATTATTTACACTCAACTATTTCTTCACCAATTTAAAATATTTCTGTCTTGTCTGATTTATTTGAAACGAAAGGCATGTCAGATTGAAAAATATCGCAGTCCATCAAGACGATGGGATCGGCGTGGTTCGGTTCTCGGAAGACGGATACGGTGGAAGTAGAACCGCGCCTTTGGGAATCGGTTAGCATTAGCGGAGGCTGACCCCAAGCTTACGTAAGGCCGAGTAGAAAGTGACCATCCACCTTCTGGCCAGCGCCCACCGGTCTGCCGAGCTGGCTGCCGTCAGGGAGGTCTAAGGTACTGGGCCAGCCGGCTGTCGTGGAAGTAGTCCGAGGATCTAGAAGTATATCTAACAGCCCTCCCTGGAGCCAGAGCCCAAAAATCGACCTAATCGCAGGGGAAGGTTTGATTGTAAATTACGAATGGGTATGTTATTCAGAGTTAAAAGAACCTTGTCTGCCGCTCCATAGCCGCTGCTTACAAAAATGGCGGCTGATCTAGAGATTATTAGGCCAATAATTTGGAGATCGAAACGGGAAATCCATTGCGAAAAACGTGAGAAACGTTTTCATTTTTTTAACTTGTATATATGGGTTTAGACATGTAAAAAACAAAATTGCTAACGTGGGCCACCAAGGGAAATTTTTTTACAGCCAAAAGACAGAATTTTTCGACATTTTTTTGTTTTTTCACCTATAACTCGTTAACGTTGCATCAAAGCGAAAAATGTATTCTTTAATAAATTAAAGAACGTTAAATTTGGCGTCAAACGAGAACATAAAGTTTATAATTTGGTTACGCAGTAAAGTATAAAACTAAGGTCACCAGCGCTGATTTTTACCAAATCTGTCAAAAACAGAGACAAATTACTACAAATGGTCCTGTAACTTGGTAATGAGTTCCCTTAGAGGAAAAACCCACAGAATCAAAGTTGTAGAGCATCAAATTTTTGCGTAAACGGAGTACCAATTAATTTAATGTAGGTCACTTACTGCTAACAAAATCCGTAATCTCCTGATGGTTACAAATTAGTACTGAAGGTAAACGTGATTTTCAATATTTCAAAGGTATAGGTGTCTATTCTATTGAGGTATTTTTGTTAAGAGTCTGTTACATGCAGTATAAGTCTCTTTTCCACCTCGCAACAGCAAAGGATTATGGTAAACGATGTGTCGAAAAACACCAAATTTCAGAAAGAAATACCGAATCTCCATTCGAGATATATAGTTGGCCTGCAATACAAATATCAGTACTCAATAAAATTTGATGCTCTGCAACTTTGATTCTGTTGGTTTTTCCTCTAAGGGAACTCATTTCCAAGTTACAGGGCCATTTATAGTAATTTGTCTCTGTTTTTGACAAATTTGGTAAAAATCAGCGTTGGTTGACAGTGGTTTTATACCTTGCCCCACAACCAAATCATAAAGTTTATGTACTCGTTTGACACAAAATTTAATGTTCTTTGATTTATTAAAGATTAAATTTTTCGCTTTGATACATTGTTTAGGAGTTATAGATTTATAGATAGATTTATTGGAGTTATAGATAATAAAAAAAATATCTGACTTTTTGGGCTGTTAAAAGTTTTCCTTTGTGGCCCGAGTTAGCAATTTGGTTTTTCACATGTCTAAACCTATATATATACAAGTATTTATTTATTTGGTAGTTCATACATAGTTAATATATTTTTCGAAGTAACAAAACTCCAGACCTTTCTCAATTTCCAATTCAATTTGGTGCTACCTTCACCATCGTAACGTTTTATCTTGGATATTGGAATCCAAGAATCATATATATATAAAAAAAAAAAGAAAGAAAACATACTAATATTAAGTTATAATATACTGAGCATTGCATTTACATACAAAAAGCAGCTGCGTCGATAAAAGTATAAAAGAAAAATATACATACATTCATATACATACATAAAATACACACTATATATAAAGTAATTTTAAAAACCACGGAGGTAGCAATCCCTCCGCAATATAAGTCATAAAAAAGTAGTACTATAGTACATATCTAAATAAATAAAAAAATAAAAAATAAATAAAAATAAATAACTAAAATAAAATAAATAAATAAAATAAGAAAAAAAAAGAAAAAAAAGTAAATAAATAAACATAAAATTAAACGAATAAAAATGAAATAAATAAAATAAAAAATAAAGATAAATAAAACAAAACGAAAAAATGTAAATTATGACATCGATATAATCATTGAGTATCATGCTATAAACGAGGAAGCAGCCTGAACCAATTACTGTAATTCATGTGGGACCCTTTAAGGACTCTTATTGTAATAGCGTTCATCGTTCTCTTGGGAATTCCCAACATATCCATGTCTTGAAAAGATCTTCGGCACCATATTCCTCTCCAAGTTATTGTGAGCGGCAGTACTTTTATGTCCACGCCTGGCACTCCCAGTGTACGCCCGATCGCCATCCTGCAATCTAGGTCCCTATATTTATTGGCTTTGACATTGTTCCAGTGAGTGGTGCTAGGGTTATCCCCGACGACCTGTGCATCTATAATGAAGTGTCCGCTTAGTCCTGAGCACACCAGGTCTGGCTTCCACCTTCGTCTATTACCAACAAACATTTGCTCCTTTGTGACCCTGTATCCTTTTTTTTGGAGAGCAATTTCCAACATGTTCACTATTGTATCATGCCGGCGCACTCTACCACCGTGAGACAAAATGCAATGTTGAATAATATGGCTGGCAGTTTCGCTTGCAGGACACCCAGCTCTGCATTGGGTCGGCATAAAAGCCCTACGTCCTCTGGATAATCTCACTCGGGTCGCGAGGGCATTTATATGAGTTCTTACCGTCTGTATGAAGGTCCGTCCGGTTATCGGAGCCGCGTAGTCTGTCAACCAATGAGTTGATGGGTGGCAGTTTTTTGACCCTCTTAATGCCTTACCATCAACGCTACGATATAACTTCATGGACAGCGTTTTCTTTCGTTCTTCACTGGAAGTGTTTTCCGCGTTGAGGCCCATTTTCGTGAGGTTGCTTGTGAGTTTTCTCATTTCCTTAGTGATAAAGGAGGAATGATAGGCGGCTCTTGCTACTGGGCAACCAGAGTACTCCATACGTCGTAACCTCGCGAGCTTGAGTGAGGGTATAGCACTGCTAAAGCTCATCACTCCCAAACCACCATCAGTACAAGCAGAATGGAAATACTGAGTAGGGGTATCCTGAGGCAGTCGCAGCCAGGAACGTACTGCCGCTCTCGTTGAGATATCCAACTTTCTCAACTCGTTCATTTTGCTTGGGCTCAGTGTGAGGAGATGAATGAATTTCGGGATGAGATAAGTTCTCAAAGTCACTAATTTTTGTTGGGGTTTTAGGGGTGCAGTGTTTGTTTTGTGCAGCAATAATGATAATTCATCGATAATCCCTTCGGCATTCATGTTGTTCAACGAAAATTTCGCTCCTAGGTATTTCCAGCAATCCAAGATACCCAACTGCTTGATTCTAGCGCCATTTACTACGAAATGATATCTGTTATCAACCTTCATAACATTAGAATTGACGGCCTTGACGAGAGAAAAGCTAAAGCATTTGGCTGGGTTGGATTCCATTCCCAGATCTTGAATAGCTGCAGCTGCGTCCGATAGTAATCTTTTCATGCCTTTCGATGAGGATGTGATTAAGACTAGGTCGTCTGCAAATGCCAGGCAGTTTACCATTGTTCCTCCCATATCGTAGCCTATTCCATCTGGAAGGGAATGGATTACCCAATCCATTGCCATGTTAAAGAGACTAGGGGATAATGGGTCACCCTGCCTTATACCTCTTCCGCATACAATAGGATCCGTATGCTGCTTTTTGTCTGTAATGCGGGTATAACATTTGCTATATAGCCCCTTCATGTAACCAATAAGTCCAGCTGGCATACCCTTCCATTCTAAGATTCTATAAAGTGCATTATGGCTCAGATTATCAAAAGCTTTGGCAATATCCATAAACGTTACATGGATTTCCTTCTTTCTCATTTTAGAGTCGTCTATTATTGACTGTAATGAGAATATATTTTCTGCAGTGCCATCGGAAGCAATAAACGCTCGCTGGTTTACATGATGCAAATCCATTTCGTTTAGACGAGTTGCAATTATCTTGTGCATTTGTCTAAGAGGGACTGAAGCAACTGTGATGGGTCTATATTCACTAGGACCAGCGGGATCATCCGTTTTCGGAATGAATATAGTCCGGGCCGCAGTTAACTTTGGTAAGTGGGGTGGGTTGGACAGATATATATTATAAAATATGGCCCTATGTAAGGGGGCAACAGATTCCCACTGCTTTACAGTGATACCATCGGGTCCCGCTGATGATTTTTTGTCCATAGCGTTTAATTTGACTTCATCAACTGTAACTGGCAGCCATAATGTAAACAACTTCTGATGCGGAATTGGCGTATCCGGCACATTGGGACATGATGCTCTCTCCATCAGCGGCCTCCAGAAAGATTCGAGTTGCTCAATATTGTGCTTGTTACGGGCTGTGGTACCGTTGAACACTTCGCAAACCGCTTTCTTCCTATCTCTTGTCCATAATTTTTGAATCTTCTTGAACTGCTCCCTTCTTCTGACAGTAGAATTAGCGGGCAATGATCTTTCACCAGATTCATTTGAAATGTTGCTTTTCACATTCACCACTGAATCGAGCCATGCGTTAAGAGATTCCGAAATGTCTTCCTCCTCCTCTGCAATCTCCAAAAGTGAAGCCAATACTGAATTAGGATCAGTTATCTCCTGGCATAAGTTTCTGGCTGCTTTCAGAAATTCCTGCTTATCCGTGGTGCCATTATTTATGGCAACAGCTGGGTTAGGATCTGCGGCTTCATCGTTACGTCCTTCCATGACTCTCTGAAGGAGATCCTGGTATTGTTCTTTTGTTCTAGCCTTTCGTATACTCCATATAGACCTACCGGGTTGCATATCGACAAGGTCCCGAATCCTTACATTTCCTCCTTGAGCGATCAGTGATGCTTCATTCAGAGCTAGTAATTGAAGCTCCTCTCTAGTCCAACGCTCCTTCTTCCGATCCGTGTTAATATTATCATTGAAGAAGACGGGGTGAGCACGCTTGATGTGAAGACCCATACCCGAACGAGTGCCAAAATTCCTGTCGCAGCGGGGACATTGATTAACGTTGTCGTCCATAGTCAGTGAGATTCATGAACCATTTAATTGCCTCACTCCGACTTGGGCATCGAAAAAACGACGATCTATGTTTCAGCTGACAATTCGCGCATTTTGGTGGCTGGTCTAAACTTGGACAATTCCCTACTTTATGTCCATGAGCACCACAGTGACAGCACCGTTCCTCGTGCTTACACTTAGACTGCACATGCCCAAATCTTTGACAACGAAAGCACCTTGTCACATCTTTAAAGTCCTCAACTTTACAAATATCTAAATTTAAGTATAAGTGTCCTCTGGATACGAGCATATTTCTTAAGCGTGGGCTGACTTCCAGGACCATGTTGACTCTCGGTTCTGATCTTCTACCAGTGTAAAATGCAAGCTTGCACTCTTCAGGGTGGCCTAGTTCAATTTCTTCATTTTGAGCCAAGATACATTCGATCAGTTCTACGATTGTAAATTCTGCGTCTTCTACTTTCCTGGGTACGCCTTTTATAATTACGCGTGGATTCCTTAGCTTAATTGTTTCGGATACCTTGCCGAGTTTCGATATATCTGGGTCTTTAAGTAAAGCTTTCTTATCGGAATCTCTCCCCGCTATAACTACTAAGCCTGTTTGTTTGGTATTGAAAATTTTATCAATTTGTAGACATTTGCTCTTAGGCCGAAGAGCTAGCTTTATTTGGGATTTAAATTCCTCCAAGTCTTTAAATTTTCCATTAGGATCAGGAGTAATAGAAATAGCATTGGACATCCGGAAATCGTTTATTAGTGGTATTTTACAGGAGGCATAATTGTTCGTATTATTGCTATCGTTATTTCCAATGAGTCCATCAATTGACTCGTTTGGGCTGTTACTAATTTCATTCTTACTTATTGCGTTTTCATTACCTAATATTTTTTTAGTATTTCTGTAAATTTTATTATTTGTTTTAATAACATCTGATAAATTTTCTTCTAATCTTATTAAACTTTCAGCATTTAAGGAGTCATTTTCTGAAACACATTTGATTTGATTTTTAAGCCCTTCCAACTCACCCATTTTTAAGGTACATGCTAAGCTTAAGTGGGAAACTATTAAAGACAAGGCATCCAGACACGCTGTGATTTCCTTTACCGCCCCAGGTTTAATACTGTTAGTTTTCTTTTTCAAAACTCCTCTAATCTTCCTCTCATTTTCCGCGCCCATAGTTAAAAGCTTGACTGGGTCCAGGTCAGCTTTTTCAATATCAGTGAGTTTATTCGATAATAAAGATTGATTCTCATACACATCTTTAATCGTTCCAGCGTAGTCCAAATGTAGCTTAATAGGAGAGTGAGTGTCCGGTTGTTTAATTATATCTGACGAACCATGATCCATCACAATAGGATCACTTAATTCATTTCCATTTTCCAAACTTTCTTCAGTGGGTAGCAGTACTTCATTGGGTTCGATCGTGTGAAGCCGTATCTTTTTGGAATTGTTACTAATTCGACCTTTCTTCGCTTCCATATTTCACTTATGAAAGAACAATAATTTAATGATAAATAGATAGACAAACACAAAAAAATAAATAAATAAATAAATAAATAAAAATAAAAAAAAGAAATATATAAATACAATAAAATAAAATAAAATAATAAAAAGACAATAATTAAATAAATAACAATTAACTATATAGTTAATTCGAAATGTAAAAATAATAATAATTCTAGATCACTCAATAGATTTAAAACCAACAATAATACATTTTTTAACTATACACGACGAGATAAAAATATATAACCATATGCGATAAAACAATATAACCAGTAGTTAAAGAAACATAAATGTAATAATAGTTCTAAGTTTAATTATTAACAATAACAAACAAGACTTATTTCGCACTATGTGTTTGTCGAGATAAATTCTACAAATGTCAAGTAAAAAGTAATATTTACTAGCTGAAACAATAGACTAAAGAATAAATAGAGGTTAAAACAATGCTTTAAATAGATTTAATCTATTCTAAGTTGTCCTGCGTGGTTAAAAAGATAAAAAAAAAAAAAATATGACGACGTTTGTTAAAAAGTGTAATTTTAACAAATAGACAATTACCAAGATTATTAACGAAGGTAGCACCGATCCGTAAAAATAGAATACAAAAATATTAAAAAGCGCGTAATACAACAGTGTTTAATAGAATTCTATTTAATTTTACTATTGTATATTTAAATATTCTACCAAAGATATGATATATTAATAGTCCAGCCGGTCCGGCCGTCACAACAAAGGATGAGACTATGTTTGCTTAATATACCAGAATGTAGACTGTTTACCAGGGCGTCGTCGTAATCCTGCAGCTTTGCAAACCAGCAGTTGGTATTAGCAATTGTTTACCATCAGAGTTCTTGTCAATGGGAATCCCCTCCACGGCATCAGCTCAGGTGGCTCCTCCAATGGCTGCCTTCTCGTCTAAGTTAAGATTTCAAATAACTTCGAAGTCAATCGTCCGAATTTGACGAAATTTTAGAAACTGATACTTCAATATACTAACTAGATATTTTAGTAATTTAAAACTCAATGAAACTTGGAAGTTAAGAATAAAACTAATTGAAGTACAGACACGATCTGTTCACTAAGACCGAACAGGCTAGACTGAGATTTTGATACATTGTTTAGGAGTTATAGATTTATAGATAGATTTATTGGAGTTATAGATAATAAAAAAAATATCTGACTTTTTGGGCTGTTAAAAGTTTTCCTTTGTGGCCCGAGTTAGCAATTTGGTTTTTCACATGTCTAAACCTATATATATACAAGTTAAAAAAATAAAAAAAAACCTCCCATTTTCGCAATGGATTTCCCGTTTCGATCCTCAAATTATTGGCCTAATATTCATTAAATCAGCTGCTCTGGGACGGCAGACAAGGTTCTTTTTACTCAGAATAACACACACTTTCGTAATTTACAATCAAACCTTCGCCTGCGATCAGGTCGATTTTTGTGTGTAAGCAGTCGTCTTCGATGCATCGATGAATAAATCCGTAAATGATTCATGCGTTTTATGGTAATTATTGTTTATTTTAATTTAAATTCCATCTTTGAAAATAGTATTTTCCGGATATCTCTCCTTTAACGTTGTAGATTGAAGTAGAATTGAGAAAATGGTGCTGGGCCCAGTAGTGTTATTAATGTTGTTGAACAAGTTGCTGGAGGATCATGGTCGCTCAATCACTTGCTAAGCGTCCCTGCTTCGTCTAGCAAAGTGCTCCATCCGTCTTCACTACATCACCGGCAAAATATCGCAAAGAGGATAGAACATGAGCCAAAATTATAAAAGAAGAAACCTCATGGTTTATTTTTGGGTGCGAAATTACAATGAAACACATACAACATAGTGATTACTATATTTGAAACATTTAGAATTATTAATTAAACTATAAATTCTTTATTTAGATTATTTTTATCATTAATTTGGATGGGTGAAATGCGCTAGGGTCTCCTAGACTCCTGCCTTTTCTTTCACGAATGGAGGAAACGTTTGGCTCGTAGATCTTGAGTGAATGAATTTTGTAAACATTGTATAAAATCATGTTTGTATTTAAGTAGTTATTGGATTGGCAAATAAGTCCTTTCGGTTTTTCTGTTTATTTTTATGCCACTTCTTATCTGATGAATAAATCCCTAAGGTGGATTATTTATTCTGTTTGTAATATGTCAACAACTATATCTGTTAACTCTTGTTGAAACTAACTTAGTATTGCGTTTGCTATTGCATTGTGAAAATGGAAGAAAATATTCATTATTTGCATGATTTGTTGTATTATTTTAATAAACGTAGGCGTGATGCAGAAGCTCAGAGAAAAATTTGCACTGTTTATGGGAATGATGCCATAACCGAACGCACCTGTCAAAATTGGTTGCCAAAACAAGGACATTGTTGATCATAATCCCACCCAATTAGTGCGAGAGATTGTGTCGCACACAAGCGTAGAAAAAAATTTGCACAAGCTCGGCTATGTTTCCAGGTTTAATGTTTGGGTTCCTCACATGTATTTTTTTTTTCGAAAATCGCAAAAAATGTAGTAGCTTCAATAGGACTTTAGTTATGTACAAGAAATTTTTCAGGAATTTAGGGCCACACGAACTACACAAAATGACATCAACGGGACCTAGTAAACAATCTATAAATGGAGATAAAAAATTCTTTCTCAATAAATAATTTATGAAAACAAATTATGTGCATTATAATGAATTAATTAATTCAAAAAGTGCATCTATTTTTCTCTTCTTTCTTCCAAATACGTCTTATAGATTTAGTTTAACCAAATTTTGGGTTTCCTTTAAATAAAACAGAAAATTAAGTAAAAATTATAAACTAAAATTACGTAATGCCTTTTTTTTTTTTCTTAACATCATATTGATGTAAGATATTTTCAATTTGTTTCACTGTCAGAGTTTTGGATTGTTACGATATGTGCAGACATTCAATTCTGGTTGGAAGTGCAACGGACACTCCCAAGAACAAAAAAAAGTCTCGGGAGTTTATATAATGTATAAAAATTGTGAACGATAATCATCATAACAAACATAATGATTGTAAAACGACTTATATAAAAATAAATTTATATATTAGGTTTGCCACGGGGAACCTTATAAAATCTTCACATAAAAATGGAAGAGTGCACATGAATGAATCATAAAATCCGAGGATAGCTAGAGGAGGAGCATCCAATGCAAAGGTCCCAGATTCGAACCCCGGCTCATGGCAGAAAATTTATTTATCTGTTTCATTGGCCGTGGGGCGATTCTGGGTCGGGAGACCCTCTTGGGGCACACCCAGCCTATATAAACTGGGTAACCTTAATTAAATAATTAATTAAGAGGGAATTGAGCGTGATCTTGGTCAAATCACCTCCTTGCACAACCGTTGACCTAGAAACAGTGCTTTCCCTAAATAGTACTGAACCCCACACCCTGTATGGGTTGTAGTGGTACAGGTTTATATATATATATATATATATATATATATATATAAATAATATATATATATAATATATTATCTGTATATATATAAAGATATAAAGATATATATATAAAGATAATTATATATATATATATAATTATCTGTGAGTATCAATTAAAATTTCAATAATAAGAACCTATTTTAGCCCTTAGCTTAGCCATTTAATAAAATTTCCTATTTTCGTAAGTGAATTTAGTTTACATGTTTTATTCATTCATATAGATTAATTGTTATTGATGTTGATCTTTTTTTTTTCTTTAAAATATTAGTAGTAGAGCTGAAATTCTCGCTCTCTCAGAGCGATGGCCCCTCCACTCAATAGATATAGAGTATATTTGACCCACAATATATCAATGACCCGGTTTTCAAACATTACAATTTGTTCATCAGCAAATGTTTACGTCGAAACAGAAATTTCTCTTAACTCATGGGAACTAAATTATAAATTTTATTAACATTTAATAAAATTAGTTTTGTAATAGATAATTAACCAGAAAATATTATATCATAACGTTAATATTATTAAACTTTAGGTTATTTTATTTTTTTATTGTACATAGTTTTTGATTATTATTTTACTTTTGTTAATCTTATATTTTCTGTATATATGGTGTGAATGTGTTCATAATTCACTATAATTATTGTCCCCGTGGCAGATTATTATATTTCTAAATAAATAAAAAAAAATATTAAAAATATATATTCTTATAAATAAATAAACCCATCTTTTTCTGTTTCAGGTGAGTGGTGGAAATTTTTAGAAATCATGCTGGATACATGTTACGTATGCACTTTTACTACTTCAATTATTCTTCATCTGATGTAATATTTTCTAAAATGTTTTTTTATTTTATAATAATATAGCAACATTATAATGCTTCTAAGATTAATGAAAATTTCATTTAAAGTTATTAATACTTCATGAACTGATGAGTTGAACTTATTTTATATAGGTTTTTTTTTTTAGACTAATCTTTTACTTAGTTCTACGTATCACTACTGTTAGTGCAAAAGGTTTGTACGAATTGAGATTTTTTTTTTAAAAAGAGCATAACAACTAATTATTTTATTTATTTATTTGTGATTTATTACTATAATTTCATATTTTACTTCACTATACTATTTTACATAGTAGCTGACTAGAAAATATCATCTTTAGCACAAATAGAATCAACATAGAAAATTGTTGCAGAAGACCTTTTGCACTAACAGTAGCGATATTTACAAAGTTTTGAATATCTTTTTATTTTAAACGATTTTAAAATCCATTCATTCGTAAAATAAAGAGCGAAAATGAATTATTTTTTTAATATTATTTATGTGTCTAACTGGTTGTAAATAATAATTTTTTTTTATTCTGAAATGTTCAATTATCTATTGTGAGTCCAGAATTAATCTTCGTGAAAAGCGAAAAAACTAAAATTAATAACGAATCGCTAACTAATCTGAATTCATATAAGATAATGATAATCAAAATTAATATCACAGGTATCATCACATGAAATAATACATAAAAATGTAAAGAAATATATTTTTTTTTAATTTTTATTACCAATTATCATTATGAAATAGTAATAACTATAATTTTACTATAGTTATAATAAATACAGTTTTTATAATTTTTTAATTATATTTTGGAGGTGATAATAATTTATAGAGATAGTAATTTTAAATCAAAATTTAAGTTGTTCATTCATTCAATAATAATGAATCTCGACCTTCCCACTCTGGTTAGAATAGGTTGTACCTCTATAACAAGCTCCCCTCCCACCATATGTTTCAAATGGTGTGTTATGGGGTAATATAACAAAAAAAGTGGTATAATAATTGATCACTTTTATCGAATTATATGTTTTCTTTGGAATAACTATTAGTCCGCTCTACAGACCCCGTTTTATCAAATTATTAACATCCGTCTAAAAGTTCAGGAAAAGCTTGAACTTATCGTAACTTAAAAATTTTCTATTTACGAAAATTCTTAGCGGGGCGTTATCAAGCTAAAGATGGGTAAACTTTATCTATTAAAAACTCCTGAAGACCCATTTGCTTTTCACTTAAATCATAAGATAATTTGATAACAAAATTGAGAACATAGGTGGCCTACAAAAATATTGGTCCGCTACATTCCCAACATAACAAAATAACCAGATTATAAAGGCCAAACTGCCCAATTTCGTTGACCGTTCCGTTTATTTTATGTTAATAAAAATACTGAACTACAGTATACATGTATATTACAGTTATATAATTTGAGCAACGAATAGTACAATTGAATTAACAGTTGTATAATTTGTAAAACGGGGGATTGTCCGTCGTTAGGTGGACAGTTGGATTCCCCCCTAGTCTTACTAAAATAAATATGCACATAAAATATTAAATTTGTATGTACTATAAATTCAACAATATTAACTGCCACATATATGTAAATATATGCAAGTTAAGCCAGTTGATTTTTTATTCTTACACGTTACCTTGTAATGTGTTGAGTTTATTATTTTGATAGTTTTATTTTTTAATTCAGTTGTATTTTAAAATGGAATGGAAATTACATTTTCCTTGACATACAAATGCATTTTCAACATAAATTCCTATCATATTTCCACATTCAGAAAGGGAGTGAACGTTCCTCTACATACCACACATACCTGGAATTTCACGAGGATGTACGATAGGTCCATTTTTTTTTCTATTATTATTTGCAATATCATAACGGATACATATGCATGTATCGTCATATGAGAGGTAGGAAGAGAGATGGTTGTCATCCCCCCATAATTTAGGCACTGAAAAATATGAGGACTTTGAGAATCTACTTCGAACTGAGATAATTGTGAAAAAATATTTTACTCAAAGCGTCACTAAAATTTAAATCCAATATCAATACCTTTTAAGTTACGATATTGGGAATTTATGTTAAAAAAAAAAAATGTTTTAATTATTCGCAGATAGAAAATGTTCAAATCCAAAATAAATATTTTTTTAAACTGTTCCAACTGTTTTTTTAACTGTTGCGACATTTTAGGTTTTTTTCCCATTAAAAAAAATACCAATACCATATGAGCCTTTCAGTTGACAGAATAACTAAAACTCCAATTTCTAAATTTTTGAGCGAGGTCATTTTAGTAATATTTCAAGTTGAAAAAATTTATAACAACTATTCAGAGAGTGAGTAAGTTGATTTCAGAGCAGCTAATTGCTGTGTTGAAATATAGAACTGCGAATAAAGGTATACATTTATCCACTAGAAATATTGCTAAAATTAATAATCAAAAACGTTGAAATTGGATTTACTCATTCTTTCAATTGAAAGGCTCATATAAGAACAGAATTCCAGTTTCATTATTTACACTGAAGACCAAATACCCCATTACGGTATAATGTATATAAATTTAATGTCCGTACTAAGTAGTATTAAATTGAATAATCAGCTTCAAATTGTAGTTCGATTTGATTGAGAAGTTGGCTTAAATAAGAATAATTTAAAATCAAACTTTGAAAAATCCATTGCGCACTCTTCCCACATTCCACTCTTCCCATCTTCATCTTCGAACTTCCCTGAAATGCTCGGATCCGGGATTAAAAGCAAAAACTCGACGGTCTTCCTGAGATTCCTCAGCCCCATCGCCAAGTCAGTGGGGTTTGGCCAAATTTGCTTCCTGATGTCCTACAGCTCAGGTTATGTCTGAAGAATATGTTTTGTATTTTGGTTCCCCTTTCTACTACTACAGAGAGGGCTATCTCCAATTTTAATTTTTTTATAAAGGTGTGTCTTCATTCTGTTGTGACCCGTCTTATTACCTGACTCACACTCTCATACACTAGAAGTCTACAATAATAACAAACAATGGTACATTAATTTTCAATTAATATTTACCGGTTATGTTCGGTATTTCGACATTGTTCCGTCCTGTTTCTTAACGTGGACCGGAAACTAAGGTTGCAGATAGTTTTGAAAGCTTGTACTCATCCATACAAAGCAGACAGCGTCACTAATTGGATAAAGCGTTGCCTAATCTACAATAATTAATTTATACGGATCCATCAACTAATTATTGCTCTCCTCCGTCTTGAATTTATATCTGTTGCATTGACTTAATAGTTTAAATTATTAATAAAATGCGATGAATAGATAGAAACATGATAAATAATTATTCCTTTAATTGGATATTTTTGATACTTATCAGTGAACAAATGACAAAATAATATGAAAATAATTTAAGGCAATGTAGTAAGAGATGTAAGAGGGGATTAAGGAAAGCTCACCATAGCTAAGGAATTTGTTGTCTTTTTTTGGCTCATACCGCCGTAATTATTATACTTATAAAATTCTTCGTTGTATGTTTACAATCTCTAGGGTCTCATTTTTCTATGCAACACTTTACAATTAAAAAAATATTTAGTGATGCAGGTATAATCCCCATTTAAAAAAAGCAACACCTTTTTGCACTAGTGATGGACATCCCGAAATTCAATTGTTCAAGTAACAGAGGGTTGTACCAGTAATAGAAAAAATCTAAAATCTTCATTTAACTGTAAAGATAAAGAAAAGATAACATAAATGCTCAACTTGTTCTTAGCAAAACTGTTAGTAGGAAGGTATGATACACACTTATCTCATGAGCACTATTGAAACAACAATAATAGGCATTTTTAAGTTTTCTTTTGAGAACTTTGTTCATATAGTTGTCAATAGTTAACAAGAATAAATAAATTAAGTTAACAAGAAAGCTTATTATATACATTTAATGTCCAACCTAATTTGTTTTCTTGGTTCTATTACAATGGCTCATCCGAAATCCTAAACCGAATCACGTATATATATTAAAATAAACTTTATGTATGCTAATTATGGTCCGGTCTCGATGATTTTTTTTTTCGTTTTGTTTTGGTCAAATAATCAAATTATAAATTGTATACTTTTTGAGCTATGGGAAATTAAAATTCATTTTTATTCATAACCTTTTTTTTTTATTTCTTCTGAGGGATGTGCTTACTTTACCCGAAGAAGTTAATTTACAAAATTTTGGCTCAATAATAGATTTGTTGAAGATTAAATGTACCTATATAAATAATACCCATATAAAGATAATGTGATACTGAACTGATTCCCTTAGTAACCAGTTTATTTTATTAGTTTTTCCAAATTATTGCAGTTGTTAATTAGGATACCTAAATTGTCTTAAAGAGCTCTCCTAAACATAAAAACCGAAAATAAGATTTAACAAAGTTTAAATTTAATTTAATTCCCTTGGGGCCATTTGATTTGCGTCAAATAATATTAGTTTCCACCAATTATTATTTATAATTTTTCATAACTCTCCAGTACCTTTTTGTATTAGATATTGTTTTTTTTTTTTCTTAAATTAACCATTATTTCCAGAGACTCATTTTCGACATAAATCAACATTTTTCTTTTTTTTTTTCATCGTTTATTTATCAAATTATTTCAAAAGTTATATTTAGTATGTTCTCTTAATTCCTAACAATGGGAGGCAGTTAATTTTATAAAATAAACCAAATTAAGGGTATTTTAGAGGAAGAAATATTAAACATTGGGTAATTAAGTTCTGTAAAGCGACATCAAGAACTAGCTGATATTAAAGACCACTTAATAATACACTGTTATACCGAATTTAATTAAAATAGTTGCAGCCGTTTTTTGAGAAAAAATGTGTTAAATCGATGATATAAAGTTCCACTTCCGGTTTGCCGATTTTGACGAAAAAGTTCCTGTAACATCCCGGCCATATATACACCTTAAATATCCATTTACAGTTTCGTACGACTTTTCGTTTTTGAGCTACAATGTTCACATACACACAGACCATTTTATGAGATTAGGTTATTTGCACTCATGGGAACCTCAAAACATGTATTTCCGTTGAAAACTTGTCTCCGTATTTCCGTTGCCAGGCAACCTGATATATGAATCAAATGATACATACCAAATGATACGAGTTCGCGTCCCGTTGCCGAGGGAGTCTTTTAAATTCCCTCCCTCACATTCCCCGACCCGGGAAAACCCCGTATAGCCTTTAAAGACGAGGAAGGAGAGGACCCAAAAAAAAAAAAAATCATATAAGTTAAAGTAAAAAATATATTGTCCGAAGTGCCTAATGAACTTTAGAACTATCTTCCGTCGTTCACTTTTTCAGTGGATTTTATTTAAAAACGTGTCTCCCATTTCCGTGACGCAGCTCCGTCACTTCCATTAAAATATCATTATATAAAGCCGCTGTTATAACGTTTTCTTATTCCCTCCCTGTAAGCTGGAGCGACTCCAGAAAATTCCAAATTGGTGAAGGAGGACAATCTGCGGGACTTGCTATCGACCGAGGATGGGAGAAGGCGAGAGAAGCCGAAGAAGCACTCCCCTTATCCCACAAATCCAGGCTGGCTTTAGCCCATATTAGCCCCCTCTGTCTTGTCTTATATCAATATTCACATCCTCCAGAGCGGGGCTCTCAGCTCATGAGAGTGGAAAATATTTTTCTATTCCGTAGATAACTCTTCAAAGCTTAGCCTTGATTCATGGACGTAAGCTGTCTTCTCCAGTCATCCAGATTTCGTTCAGAAATATCGAGTCGCAAAGTTTAAATGGGATGAATATAATTTTATTAAACCATAAATTGGCTTATCACTAGAGACCGATTTTCGTGCAGTTAAAAATCGAAAAATGCAGTATAAAATTTAAAATGTGCAAAAAAGTAAAAACGTGTAGAACTGCATAATTTTTTTTAAATTTTCGTTTGGTATTACATACCATGTAGATCTTTTGCCGCCTTTACAAGCCTGCTTCGTCTCTGCCTGTCTTGGGCTATTTCTTTCCATTTATCTGCACGCAGCTCTGTTGCATCTTTGTTGATTCTATCTTTCCACCTGCTTTTTGGCCTTTCACGTGGTATTTTGCCTTCCATTGAGGCATTCATTGTTACATAGAGGCTTCCAGGTGGATTGCTATGCCCCGCCCCGCCCATCTTAACCACCGTGCTACTATCATGGGATATTGATCGACCAGTTTCTGTAAGCAGTTCTTTGTTGGTTTTTCTGCTGCATGTGTTAGTACTCTGATTCCAGATCGTTCCAGTTGTCGTGCGGAAGATTTTCCTCTCAAATCTTTCAACATTTTTTTCGAGGGGGCTGATTAGTGTCCAGGTCTCTCAGAAATTTACTTTATGCAATTAAAATTGATTTTTTTTTTGTCTTCAATTCTTCATCCACACTCCATCCTGTCACGGTAGTGACAATTAGCAGATTTGTTGTTAGGTAGAAAATGACATGATAGGCATGGCGAAGAATGGTGCCCAGCAGCGCCCCTTCCCTGGTCTATTTACATCCTAAAATCACGAAACGAGATCTCTCATCCAGCTACTTTTCAGTCGTCTTCTGATGAACTTTTCAGCCGTGGCCCTGTCGTTGATAAGTCCATTGTGATGTCCGTGTAGTTTAAGATTAAATCGGGATTAGAGAGTACGCATGTGCTGGTCAATGGTTGGTTGTCTTAGGTCGTTATGTAAAGATCCGACATTGAGTTTTGTTTATCAGATAATTATTTATTCTGTGACATCAGTCAAGGAGTCGAGGGACTCTTTGTTGGGGCCAAAACCTGAGTATGACCTTGACCAATCATTTGCATTACAGTTGGCTTAGAAACAGTACTTTCTTTAAAAATATGAAAACTATTATAAATGTACCTGTAATTGACAGTTTACAACTTATAACAACAGGTAATAAGCTTTATACGCCCAAAAAGAGAGTGCAAATAACGGTAGATTTGAAGCTGGAACGCTTCCTCAAACACTTAAGAGGATGACACCTCAACTTCATGTGATATCACGTCAGAACAGCCAATTGGTTGATTTTTTAAAATGATTTTAAATGGAGGATTTTTGTTGGATTTAGTTTCAGTGATGTTTCCTTATCACAATTACTTATAACCTTAGGAGATAAGTATGAAATTTTGATTCATACATCGGTAGTTTCCCATTTCCTTGCTAATTGACTATACCGAAACAACGATATTGGTAAAGGACTAAATTTGCTGTCAAATAAACCCATTTGCAAAGATCCACCGTCAATAGTGTTGCCCAAATGCGAGATCGGGACGAGTCTTGGTCTTGCGCAGTCAGTCTTGGTCTTGCCCAAGAGCCCCGCAACAGTTGCAGTTACCTATTAGCTTATTACTATAGAGATATTATTGTAATTTTTTAGATAGGAGAAACCTAACAAAGCCCGAATGAAAAATTAGAAGAGTTAAATGCAAAAGTATTTTGATTATACCAATTCTTTACATATAGTAACTAAAATTGTCAAGTATTTGTAACTATTTTGCCTTAATTTTTATTCTAAAGATAGATTTATTTTTACCAGTCTTGGTCTTGCAACAGTTAGGCCGTCTTGGTAAGACCAAGACTGATTTTGGACAACACTAATCGTCCTACTAAAGTTGAGGTTCACATTAATTAAATTTCTCTTAAAATGTCTATTACTGGTACATTTATCTTAAAATAATAAAGGCTAGTTAAATAATGTTAATTAACACACTGTTTATGGATTTAACAGTACATCGTGTGATGTTTGTTTGGGTATTGTTTTTTTTTCTTCATATATTTGAAATGATGGAGCTGACTTTGCAAAAACGGTTCTTTTTATTTGTTATTATTACGTTAGCCAACGATTTGGTCTAATTTTGTTAGTTTAAAGCTGCCGGAGTAGGCTACTGTGCCAAGGAAACTACTGTCAAACTAATGCCATTGCCTACCATTCAGTGGTCGGACTAAGAGCTATGGCATAATGGCCAACTCTAGCTCCTCTTCCTTTGAACACGGCCTATAAACTTTAAGGCCTACAGCGTCGAAACGCTAACTGATTAAGTATTTACTGTTTTGATCGTTTTTTTCTTTTATAGTTACCGGATTGATATTCGACAAATTAATATCTGGAATTAACACTTATAGATCTTGATATGAGTCTTTAATATAATTTATGAAAATCCACTAAGAAACGAAGACACAACGAGAAAGCAGCTGTAGGAAGGGCCGGATTATAGAAAGCTGGAGCCGGTAGCTGGTCTGTTGTGTAACCGAGTCCGAGCTTCATTGTGGCTCGTTGTGAATCTCTACTCCTCAGTTATGAGGGAGATGTTGTGGTCAGTACTTCACCAACACTTCCCTTCATTATAGTCCTAACTTGGTTTTTGCCAATCGCAGAAACGCTTTTGTTTTGTGTGTTGTTATTACCAGATTCGAAAATTGTTTCAAGAGTCATTTTTCTTGAAGATGGGATTATTCAAAATGTGTACATAGCGGAAACATGTGAAATCCACCAAAGCGTAAAGCAATGGATACTAACCATGATCACCGGAATATAGACTTCGACATTGACATAGAAAAACATCTTTATTCCGGGACTAGGTCCCTTAAGAATAACAATATTGTTCAAACGAATTGACAATAAATCTGGCCAGATGACATATTATAATAAAGATTAACTAAAATCTAAGTCGTAAAATGAGTAGATACATAGTTTTGGAGGGTATATTAGGGAAAGCAGAAGAGGACAAGGGCTACAATATAATAATATTGGTACAAAAACAAAAACGTACTAATATCTAAATAAAATTGGAAAGAAATGCTAAATAAGTTTTATAGGTATCCAATTTTAGTGATAAAATATAAAAATAAAATAAAAATAACTAGACTATACACGTGTTTATTAGAATTAACTGAAATCACCGGAATAAAATGAAATATGAATATTTAGGGATTAATCAATTTTCAAAATAAAAGTAAAATAATAATTTTAGTTTTTTTGATTGATTACTACAACCTACGTTTTGGCCTATCCATATCCATCTTTAAGGCTTAAGTATTTTTTCTGGTAATTAATCAAATTATCCATTACTATCAATTAACCCTGATAACTCAATAGTAACTTAAGTTAACTTTTGCTCCTATGTTATGGAATGGATCCACCGCGATCGTACACAATAGGCAGACCCTATCATCAGCTTCTTTTGGATGGTAGTTCATCCCTGATTTGTAGAAGCTGTTTATATCCGTTCTTAACTGAATGTTCTTAAAAACCGTTCACATTTAAATTGATGCTGAATATCGCCTTGTTTTTCCGATATTGCCCGTCCTTATTATGCCCAAATTGAAGGAATTATTTTCTTGAAGTACATGTACGGATTCACAAGAATATAATCCAGAGTTCTAATTTGTGTCATAAATGTCTCCATTTTTCTTTTCTTTTTCTTATATTAATTTAATTATTATATTTATTATATTATACTTTTATTATTTTTTAAAATGTAATGCGATTCGAACGTCTTTACATTACATACATGCTGACATCTTCCATGTTTTGCAATTTCTTCGAAAGCCATCGCTCTCGGCAGATTCATTGTACCAAGTGAACTCAACGCGGAACACCAACATTGGGGATCACCATTAAGCACTCCCAGAAGAAAAAAATTGTGGGAAGCTATCCATGAGCTTTCATTAAATGCTATATATCCTGACAGGATGGAAAATTAAATATATTTATTTATTCGATCGAATATGGTACTTTTGCTTCCTTTCTACCGAAGGTAGGGAATCATCGTATTCGTCCTAGAGGTTAAAAAAACATTGTGTGCTCAGAATCGGAAATTTCCACTCACGTTTTACGTTAAAGACATCAAGGATCAAATTTGGTTCAGTGTCTGTTTATAGTCAAATTGATGTGACGAGCATATTACCAACACTTTCGCTTACGCTACGCACGTTCAAACGTATTTTTTTAGATATTCCATTATTTCAGAAAAGGCCGTTACTTAGATTTAGTTCAATTTTCGTTAAATTTAAATTAATTTTTACTCTGAGTTTTGTAAAAAAAAGTCTTATTTGTGATTGTGTTTATTTCTATTGAAGTTCAACCAACTCATCGTGGTATCGATTTCCACCTTAAATATCAAAGTTGTGTGAACTTCACAAATATTTTTATATTCCAACTTAATTACTTTTGTTCTGACTGATAAAAAAGTATTGGTATCGTTAACTCCGAACAAAAAAAAACAGCTGAATTTTTCCTATGGATTTTTTGTTCCATCCACTTTACGAGGGAAAACATACTTATTCGGTATCTATCACTACTGTTAGTCCATGAGATCGTATGTCGAAATTTTCAACTTTTATTCTATTTGTGCTAAATAGAATAAATAATTTGTAGTTTGTAACTGATGTAAGCAGTCTACTATGATGGAAAATAACAGAGGACAATAAAATATAAAATTATACTAATTAATCATAAAGAAACCATTAGTTTTTATACTCTCATGTAAAGCACTCAATTTTTGCATTAATGTTCAGTATGCACTGGATTTTTTTTTTACCCACGAATTATCAAATATTATCTTCTCATCCGAAACTCTTTTGCATTTTAATATTTGCTACCTGACCTTTTCAACTACTGGAGCGCTTACTAGACAAACGTTCTAAACTTCCAACTATTTACAAAAGACTCATATTAATATAATAAGGCCTATTTGAACTTACGGGATCGAGCTTTGGGGCTTAATCATAAATCATAAAATTTCTCTCGTATCCAATCCCTATAATCCAAAATTCTTCGTATAATCCTCAATGCTACCTATTTTGTCACAAATAAAACCATCCATAACGACCTTAATGTACCATATGTTTCCGATTTAGCTCAATCCAGATACCTATCCTTCCATAATAAACTTCTAAACCTTCCAAATCCTCTTGTTTCCAACCTTGCTTTCTCTTCTATTCCTGATAACCCTCCGAAGCGTCTGAAAAGAAGATGGCCTCGGGATCTTCTAATATAGAAATAATAATTGAAGTGCTACCAATGGGTAGTTTCTCTTCATGTTGTACATTTCATGTTACTTTTTTTTTTATTTGTTTTTTTAGCCTCTACCCCTAAGGGTCATTTGCTTAATTTTTCCATTTTGTATTCGCTGATAAAAGTGAATATTATTTAAATATTTGAACAGTTTTTCTATTTCATTCTCCCCATCTTGCAGAATTTCTTTCATTTCCCTTCCCATTTGAAATGGTTTCCTTATATTAGTGTACCTTCTGCATTCTAATAAAATATGTTTTACTGTTCTGGGTACTAGGCAATGTGTGCAAGTTGGAGCTTCTAATCCTCGCAGGAGAAAACTCATAGTACCCAATTCTTAGGCGACATAGTATCACTACTTCTTGTCTAGACCTTCTGTTTGATGTGTTCCATTTTCTACATTTTGTTTTTATTTCCTGAAGTTTTGCCGAACTCATTTCCCATTCAACGTTCCATTTATTTTGAAAGGAGATGGCAAGTTGGTGTGTCCAGTATTCTCGAGGAATAGCATCAATTATTGTGGTTCGTGCAGTTCCTTGACGCCGGTCAGAGTTGGCAGCAGCATCGGCTCTCTCGTTACCCAGGATACCACAATGTGATGGTGCCCATATAAGGACTATGTTTTTATTTTCTTCCTTTAGATCATCATATATGTTAAAAATTTCTGTTATAACAGGATGCTGGTTCGTTGTTCTATGGCTTCTATAACGGACATTGGATCGGTTACGATAGCATGGTTTTTGAAGTGGTTTGTGCGGATGTGCAAGAGTGCTTCTTTTATGGCCGTGGCTTCTCTTTATGATGTACATTTCATGTTACTTGTTTCATATTTACTTGTTGTATTTATCATTTAATACAGTTGTAAATTTCAATAATATTATAAAAAAAAATTGTGATGAACAAACTCCGTGAAAATCAAACCTGTTATGTTGAGGGATTACTGAATTTCCGAAAACGGCTTCTTCCAGAGATTTTATTCTCATAAGAAAAATATTAGACCGTGTAATACAGATATTTTTTAGCCAATGAAAACGGTGAGGAAGTTATGCTGACTTTACTCTGCAGACGTTTTCTATTTAGCCATATTCTGTTCGTTGATAAATCTTCGACGGAGTAGTAGCAGAGAACAGGTTCCATCGATCTGATACACACCTGAGGATAATGCAGATCTCAATTAGGATATTGAAGCAGTAGCCCAGACAATGAAATATCACGGGCCGATCGGGCCAGCTAATCAGTTTAGCGTAACAGGTTTCCTATTGTGCTATTACATTGACTAACATGACAAAGGTCACAACTCCGCTGCCTTCCTACTTAACATACCTTACTCCTATCTCCACGTCACAATTATTCCACTTGTTTGAATTATACATGTTAAACCGATTGGGTCACCTGCATAATTTATAGCTCCTGACCTTTCAACACGAGCTAATGAACATTTTATAAGCAATAACTGTCTGCACCTATTGCATCTTGCATGAAAATTATTTAGCAGAAGGTGGGACATGTAAATGAAATATGAAGTTTATTTCACTTTTTTTTCTAAGTAGTTACAGACCCATTATTCCCAAATTATTAACATTCGTTTGAAACTTGGAGAATGGATTCATATTTTCGTATCATGTAAGTTTTTACTATCGAAAATTCTCGGAAATAGAGCGTTTTCAATCTGGATATTGTTAAACTTTGTCTATTTATTTTTATAATTAAAATTTACAATTGTACTAAATGATAAATACAACATGTAAATATGAAACAAGTAACATGACATGTACAACATGAAAAAAAACTACCCATTGGTAGCACACTAATTATATTTCTATATTAGAAGGTCCCGAGGCCATCTTCTTTTCAGACGCCTCGGAGGATTATCAGGAATAGAAGAAGGAGCAAGGTTGGAAACAAGAGGGTTCGGACGGTTCAGAAGTTTATTATGGAAGGATAGGTATCTAAATTGACCTAATTGGAAATAGAAATAGAAATAGAAAATAACTTTATTCTGGGACAAAGTCCCTTTAGAATAACAAAATAGAACATAATTAAAATACTATATCTGGCCAAAATAAAACAATAATAAAAAAGAGAAAGTAAAGAAAATATTAGTTAAACAAGCTATATACAAAAAAAAATAAAAATATATATATATATATAATATATATATATATATATATATATACAAAACACTTAAAACTATGATAAAACACATAAAACTATGTACAGTAGGAAAAATTATAATTATACTCTTTTAAAAAACAAAATAATAAAAAATACATTGAGTTCTTCTTTAAAATGAGGTGTGTTTCTGCTAACAAAGAAAAAACAAAGCTGACAATATAAAATATCAGTGTCTTTAAATAATGATTAATATGTAGACTCATCATTGTCAAATGCTAGAGGTACAGATTTAATTATATACCAATAAAAAAATAATAATAAAATAAAAATAAAAAAAGCAAACAATAGATGCGGCCAGTGGCATCAAGAGCCGGAAAATATTGTAATATCCCTAGTGAAGTTCACAGTATAGAATAGCACTATCGTTTGATGATGACTAGAAATGTATAATATCGAAAGTTTAGCAAGTATCTGACTGTTTAAATCGGAAACATATGGTACATTAAGGCCGTTATGGATGATTTTATTTGTGACAAAGCGGGAGCATTGAGAATTTTACGAAGGATTTTGGATTGTAGGGATTGGATACGAGAAGAATTTAATGGTTTAGTAGAGCCCCAAAGTTCTATCCCGTAAGTCCAAATAGGTCTTATTATAGTAATATGCATGAATCTTTTGTAAATAGTTGGATGTTTAGAGCGTTTGTCTAGTAAGTGCTGCAGTAGTCCAAAACGTCGGGCGGTACTAAAACTCATGAACACCCATTTGCTATCCACTTGAATCGTATTATAGTCTTATCACGAAATCAAGAAAAAAATGGCCTACAAAAATATTGGACCGTTTAACGTGACCTCCACCCCCAACATCTGCAAATAACGAGATTTTGAAACCGAAGCGGCTCAATATGTTTGTAGGCCGCCTTTTTTCTTCATGATTTTGTGATCAAATCAGAACACGATTATAGTGGATTGCAAATAGGTATTCATCATAAGTTTGTAGTATCTCATTAAATGGATTGATTTTATGAAAAAACGACTAGAAACCGCCCGACGTTTTCGACTACTGCAGCACTCGACAAAACGCTCTAAACTTCCAACTGTTTACAAAAGATTCATATGTATTATAATAATAAGGCCTATTTGGATTTACGGGATCGAGCTTTGGGGCTAAACCATCAAATTCTTCTCGTATCCAATCCCTACAATCCAAAATCCTTCATAAAATCCTCAATGCGCCCTAGTTTGTCACAAATAAAATCATCCATAACGATCTTAACCACATGTTTCCGATTTAGCTCAATCCAGATACCTATTTTTCCATAATAAACTTCTGAACCATCCTAACTCTTTCGTTTCCAACCATGCTTCCTCTTCTATTCCTGATGACCCTCCGAGGCGTATGAAAAGAATACGGCCTCGGGACTTTCTAATATAGAAATACAATTGGAGTGCTCCCAATGTGTAGTTTATCTTCATGTTGTACATGTCATTTTACTTGTTTCATATTTACTTGTTGTATTTATCATTTAATACAGTTGTAAATTTCAATAATAATAAAAAAAAAAGATCTATGAGAAAAGGCCTCCCTCCCCCGTTTCTGAGCTTTTTCGTGGATAAAAAAGTTCTAGGTTACGATAAGATAAAGCCATTTACGAAGTTTTAGACGGATGTTAATAATTTAATAAAAAAGAGTCTTTACTGCGGACTATTATATTATTTTTATTAGACATTTATATTGTTATTCTGTGTAACGGAATTATTTTTTATTAAATAGAATAAAAAAAATACTCAAAAGCTCATTACTTATTAACTGCGAAGTTTAAATAGTTTCCGCTCAATTATCTAATATATATGTATCGAATCGAAGGCTTTATTTTTGCTTATTAGCTTTCATTGATCATAAATACATATAAATACATTTCGCCCAATATAGCTATGAACTGGTTGCCTTTTAGCAATTACTTATTTTCAAAATTGCATTTTCTTTTAGTAGTTGTCGATAACGATTTATTTTTAAAAATAAATAACTGTTCATTGATAATTCCAACCTATTCATCGAACAGAAATAGTGATCTATCTAGATTTTGAACATACACAAAAAAATTTATAATTTTATATTAAATTATAAGGTTATTAAAAATAATTCGTTTTAACAACCTTTTTTTTTAATATTGACAATTTATATGTACCACGCACAATCACGAACTAGAACACGATGTGGTACGAAACCAACGAAGAACTGATAATGCTGAAAATGTAATAAAATATTTTTCGCCCGAATTGTTTCCAAACATTTTCGGCATCTTACTGAGTAATTTGAGCTATCAAACATAAAAATTGGTAGAGCTGTTCGCTCAAAAAATATTTACATTCCTAGCAGCGGTCAGTAAGTTTCACCGTAGTCACATGAAAATACAAGAGTGGTATTTATTCTTTAAAAAAAATTTAGACACATAAAATAGGTGTTGTATTATTTATAATGTAAACACTAAAGTAGATAAGATGAATAATTGAACTTAATGTTAAGAAGTTATTAATAGTTAATATTATATGTGCGTAAAATCATTAAATTTAATTGGCAACGTTTGATGGGTCTATGAAAGGTAGCGATGTAGTCCTAACAATGTAACGCCTCCTATCTCGATATATTAGGATCATAAAAACCATAATAACGTACTAAAATGGACACCTCCTTACTTTTCAGTTTACTGTCCTTTATTACTGTTATAAAATATGACCTCGGTAGTTCAAGGGCAATTATTGTTCCTATAACATTATATATATGTTTGTGATAACATGGTCTGTTCATTTTATAACATATAAACTGCCTTATATAAAATTATAATAATATAAATTTATAGATTTATAGAAAATATGATTTCATATCTAACGTATTTCGTTCTCTTATTATATACGAAATATCTTATATAATATCATAAACAACATAAAAAATGATTAAAGTTTTAAATATAGGAAATCATGATATGCCTGGCGTTTCACAAGTTTTGTGAGTCTTAATGTTTATAAAACTTTGTATTAGTAATAAGTTAAAAGAAAATATAACTTTTGATAGTTATGGATTTTATAAGTTATCACAAGAGTAGGAGGTAAGAATAGAAGAACTGATTGAATAAAGACAGTAAAATATTAAAATTATTAGAACGATCTTTTAAAACAGCAGTATTGATTCATATTGATGTGGCGTTGTTAAAATACGCAATAATTGTTTATCTGGAGTTTTAAAGTAATTGATGATAACTTTAAAACTTAACTTACATAACTTAAACTACGATTATTTTAACCGTAAGATTAAACTAGTACGTAAAAACTGAGGAGTGATAAACTACGATTTCTATTTCTTAAATCTTTTCAATTTAACCTTTTGACGCTCACACCGAAATTAATGAAGGATGCCAAAAACAACTATTTTTTTAATAATTCAGTTAACAAATCTTAAGAGGTTTCATAAAGGTTTTGGAAGAATTGTTTTCCAATATGAAAAATATTGGACGCCTAGCTCCACTATTGCTCTTATTAATGTTTGCCTCTTTGGATACAAAATCAGTTCTCTATCAATTTTTATTGATATTACAATTTTTAAAGACAATTTTTTACATTTGATGTATTGGGACAATCTAAATTAGATTTTCTATGTACACATTTCTGTGTGTGTGTTTTTCCTGTAGGCTCTACATACCTTGTAGATCTTAGGCCACCTGAACCAGCCGTCTTCTATCTATCTTGGGCTACTGCTTTCTTGTTGGCTATTTGAATTTTTACATTTGCACATCTTGTCATATCATGAGATGCAGACTTACCAGTATCAGTAAGCATTACGAATTTTGGGTTAAAGACTGATCTATTTGTGTTAGTCGATGATTTCTTGAGGTCATTGAGATGCCGAGGTATTGCATATAACGCTCATGCGCGTACATAAATGCTAATTTAGATTACCGCATTGCTAATATAATATAATGCATATATGTAAGACCTAATTTGCTTATACATGCCTGAACTGTCATTGCTTTTACACTTCTACAGACGTGACGGATTTATAAGGTGCGATGCCTTTAGAATCTCAAATTCTTTGCTAAATATAACCAAATTATTTCATCAAACCTAACTTTGACCATCACAGATATGAGAAATAAGTAGGCGTGATATTCTTCCAACTTTTAGGAATGGATAGGAATAGCATCGAATTTGATAATATGATAAATCATTTTTAAAAATTATTATTTTTTTTTTATTTTTTTTTCTTAATGATATTTACAAGTGTATTAAAGAAATAAACTTAGTAAATTTGAACATGTGGGTTGTACTTCTCCGACCCCTGTGCCGTTGATATAAATTATTTTCTTTTTTTATACTTGAACTAAATATTTTAAAATCTTTTTAAGAATGTTACATTAGAAATGTGATTCTAATTTATATTATTTCACCAAAGAGTAAGGGATTATTTCAGATTCTAGAAGTAAGTTTGTAGGTTTGGCGAATAATTAAGCAGCTTATATGCTTTAAGAAGTAAGAAGACCACTACTGACCTACTCACTAATACTATTACGACTTATTTTATTTATTTATCACTTACATTCGCAACGTGTTTAAAGTACGCCGAACCGAATGAACGAGTGCCACGGCGCACAGTGGAGCGAGTAAGAGAAAACTCACGACATCCGCTAATTTTTTTTTTTTTTAACTCCAAAAACTAGATCAACTGTTCTATTGATACCTTATGAAGGAGACCTGTGAATTTTTCGAGAATATTTTTAGTTGACAGAATATACATTTTTCACTATTTTTTTTTTTTGAGTAGCTCAATTGAAAAATAAATAGATTTAGCCGATGTCCGAGTTTTCCCTTACTCTGCCCGCTGTGCGGCGCATTAACAGACACCGAGGAGGCTATTAGCTAGGGACGAAGGTGTTGGAGGTGTGTGAAGAGGGGCAGGTGCAAATGAGACGTTCCTGGAGTACCCTCGTGGACAACGCTCCCCCCCCCCCTCTCCATGCCCCCCTCTTCAGTCTCTTGTCAACAATCCCCCCCGCCTAGGCTAACAGGGTCCTATTTCCAGCTATCTCTAACAGGATATCTCCAATTAGAGCTGGATACCTTTAAACATCCTAAAATCTCATCAGAACCTAGTCCTTTCTGGTCTTTATATCATTACTCTTAAACATTAATTAATATTGTATAATCAAAATACTTTTAAAAAAATAGATAAACAATCAAGAGAAACTGAATATCAACAGTAAAAATTCTTCAAAAAATATTTTCGTTATACAATAGCTTATTTAATTTGTTTTTATTTTTAATATGATTATACGTATAAATCAAACACATATATTTTTTTAACATGCTTATTAAGAAATATTACAATATTTCTCAATTAAGGACATTTGTAATAGGATTCAGTGATCATACTCACACTCTATGTAACTAAAGCTAAATGTACAAAAAAAAAAAATGTAAAAAAACAAATAAAAAAAATGAAAAAAAAAATTTACAGGAAGATCCGGAGTGGCAGTCATAAAGTGCCATAGTGAATAAATTATTTTATTTCTAGCCGAAGTTTCGACTCGACTTTGCAGGTCTCCTTCAGGGGTAGAACGAACAAGATACAAACAGATATAGAAAATTGTGGAAGTTATATAATATTTAGATAAACATTATGAACCATGTGAATAAACACTTCGTTCTAGACCTGAAGAAGAACTGCAAAGTCGTGTCGAAACGTCGCCTAGAAATAAAACAGTTTATTTTCTTACTATTTTAGTCTTTTTTTTTACTACCACCTCGGACCAGATTCTCAAACTTTCACCAGAACCTTACCCATCATCCAAATCCCTTTGCACAATCTCTATCCAGCACCACCCATCCATATAATCCTCAAGGAGGTTAATACGGCAGTGGCCCCTTTTATAGTTTGTAAATATTGAAGTTCTGGCAATGCTCAGATTCTCCACTCACGACATGAGTGTATGTGGCTACAGCACTCTTGCTCAATCTCCACTGGGTTTAGCCCTAGTGACGCGGTTGTGAGAGGAGTGCAGGGAACTCCTGGAGTTATACTTTTCCCTCCACAGTTGGAGGGATAAGTCTGGTTTGGAGTTCTCTCGCCAAATTGTAGATATTGTATATAGGTATGTATGTGTTCTTTTCATTTATTTATTTTTAGGTTATTTTATTCTTATTTATTGTATATATATTATTTTTCTGTATAATTTATTTTATTTATTGTACATAGAGTGTGAATGTGATCTGTGAACTCTATTATAAATGTCCTAGAGACAGATTGTAATATTTTTGAATAAATAAGTTAAAAAAAAAAAATTATCAAAGTAACAACTTTGTAAATATTTGTTAATAATGTGTAAAAGTTTGTATGAATTTAATACTTTTACAGAATATTTATAAAATTCATTCGTTCATAGAAACTCCGAGCGAAACCTTTCCCACATTCGTAGAAGGAAAGGCAGGACTAAGGGAGATTCCAGCACCTCTCACTTAACCACACTAGTGGTATTAAGGACCAGTGAACGTATAATTAATAGTTTAAATCGTATAAGATTTCTGCGTTTATTCCATATTATATTTCTCGATATAAAAACAAACATATTGAAATATTTAACACCGGGGTTAGAAAATTACAATCAATTTAGAAACGATTACCCTTCTCAACACTTGCGGAGATAAACATTTTTGTTCTAAAACTAATGTGTTTTCATCAATCGATGTTAGTTTTGCTGATGCTATACTAGTACTAAAAATTAGATGGAAACGAAATTGCACCTGCATTGAAGCGAACATTTCCAAATTATCCTAAAGATGAGGAGTGAGGTTTTAACTAAAATGAGGAAGTGTCTTTGGCGTTACCTGATTGCTAATTGGACAGTGTTTTAAGAAAAAGTAAGAGAAAACATTGAAGGAGATCTGAAGACCAAAACAACATTCATCAAAAAGTTACAATTTTCACCAATTCAATACTTGAAACTGCAATAGTAACCAATAATTATTTAAAACAATGAAATTCTATGACAGAGTTTAAGTTGAACTTTGTCCTTGAAGGATAGAGGAAAAAAAAAAAAAAAGAATATATTAAACACATGTAAATAAAGAGTAATAATAAATAATATAATATAAGAAACCAGAAAGAGTAATTGGTCTCGATTTCATTTACTACCCGTGTAAATTTTAAATGGATTCGACGCAATCCGAACAGCACGGAACTATTCCGAAACGAACTGGCAAAAGTAATCTGAGCAGTGATAGATTGTTTTCGGTTTCCTATCCAATCTATCTCGCTTTCCAATACACTCAATCCAACTTTTACAAGATAGGGGTGGAGGAGAATAAGCAGATAGTCAATAATGGACTTACTTCAAGCCAAGTAAATAGAAAGCGTTGTTTGAATTTGAACGTATTGTCAAACAAAAATGTGGGAATATAACATATGAATAGCATATCTGACTCTAAGAAACATTATGGGGATTTTATTTCAGTGTTTTATTTTTATGACATCAACTCTGTGTTCTTAAGGACATCTTTATTCCTGTTCCTGATGGTATCTTGACGGATAAACCAACAGTTGTGAAGTCATGTCGACTACTTAAATGCAAACGACGTCTTCAAAATTCAAATATATTTTTTTATGACTATAATCACGGTTATGTATTTTTATTTTTTACTTAATAACTCTTAATTGACTCGCGTCACAGAATAATAATGACAATTAGCAAATTTAATGAGAAGATGAAAGTTACGGTATCCCAGGCCTGGGGAAGGACAGAACTCAACAGTGCCTATTCCTAAACATTTGGGTCTCCTCTGTTTGATTGTAAACAATGTATATAAGTACGTCTGTGTTTGAGATGTTATTTTGCTTCTATTTCTTTTATATTTTTTGTACATATAGTATGAATGTTATGCTATCTCACTGTAAGTAGTGTCCATGTGATAGATTGTTGTAGTAATAAAAAAAAAAAATTATATTGATATTTTCTTTAATGTATATAAATTTTCTGTTAATATGATGTGAATATGTTCTTTCATTACTATTCTCCATAAATATAACATAATTTAATATTATTCAACTACAGAAAAAAAAATCTGATATGAAACATTCAGGCGAGATGAAAAAAAGCATCAAATAAATTGAAAACTTTATTTTAAATCACGTATTAATACTATCCATGTGTCAAAGATGATTTGTCTATATAATAACATAAAATAATAAATACGTAACTGTCAAAATTAACAAAATATGTTACACTCCCCAACCTACAAGAAAAATTCCAATCAAGTTTTACAACCTTGCTTTAAAGTGGCTCTATATTTCAGTAATATAGTAAGCCAAAATCTTGGTATTCCAATAAGTTAAATCGAATTAATAATAATAGACATTTTTTACGAAATACCTTAAACGATTACTCTAAATTTTCATGGTAAACCATTAATAGATTTTTTTCTATTGTTTTATTTTATTTTGTTTTCATCTACTGCCCTTGCAACATATTGCTATTTACAAAATCAAGGAAATAGTCCCAAATTTTGATTTTTTTTTTTTTTAATGTTTCTGTGTTCTAGTAAATAATACTTAATCTCATAGAATCGTAGTGATGAAATAACATGAAATCAAAATAATAAAGAAGGAATAATGGAACATTGGTTCGATAAATATATCTCCTAACTAAATTTTTGGAAGTAAAAGTCCCCAAAACTGGTTTTTCGTAGATGAAAGTGGCTAACTCAAGGGCCTGGTCGATCGGAACCGAAATTCCTTAAGGAGTAGCACCTATTTCCTTGAGGAAGTGAACCGTTTCATTTTGGGATAAAAGAATAAAATGTTTTATTATACTATTTAGTTTTTAAAAAGAAATTTTGAATAAGTGGATATTAAAATTTTCGTTTATATCACTAAATTATTTGATTATGTCCATTCATATTTATAACTATTTATTTAATGACGATGAATATATATATTTGTATGAAATATCACCACGATGTTTTTCATTGATTTATTATGACTCTAGCCGATTATAATATACACAGTACTTGAATCTAAAACTCTATTATCTAAAGAAGGCTTTAGTGTCTAGAAAAGAAGGCAGTTATTTTAGTATAAGGAGAGTAGGAGATAACAGGACTCAACGTATTAGACGGTTATTTTACAAATTATACAGCTGTTCATTTTATTACATATCTGCATAATATACATTAATATGACTCTAACTAAATATGAGTGCAGTGCAATCTCAGTAATTCGAACTACTTGCTACACAGGGATGCACGTGAAAACTAAATAAACAAAAATACCATTATCTAATGAACAGATACAACATTATTAAATGAATCAACATGTGAATATTCACTTCAACACAATGAATTAATATAAGAACATTTTTTTTTGTTACTAAAGATGTTGGTTATATGAGGAACATTACTTCTTTTTCTCATAGACGTAGAAAAAGGATCTACAGCATATTGTTCTCTTTAGTCTACTGAATACAATTGAAACGAGACACTGCATTTTCGTGCTTCACTGCCATCTTATTTTTATAAAAGGAAATGAAGGATTCTGAGGAGAAAGAAAAAACTGGAATGTTTCCCCTGCGTGCATTTGAGCTAGGAAAATTCTCGGTATTGCATGGCAGTGGGTGTCTTCGTTGAATATTTGTCTTGGGCTCTCATTGTTCATTTTTGTTTTCCTAAAAGAAAATTTTCATTTATTATTTTATTTTGTTTATTTGTTTTTTACTGTGCGTTCGGATTGCTGTTACTAGTAGTACCGGATGTTATAGATAAAAATATTTATGAATCCGATCCCTGGAGAAAAGTACAATAAAACTGCACAGCTGCTCAACTATGTTGAATTGCTACAACGCCCAGCACACTGATCAGTCCCAATCGACAATGTTTAATGAGAGAGAACAAAAAGGATAGAGTTTTGTGGGACAACATCCAACGTGCCTGTTGTTATAATTTGTTTTATTATCGTTATACTCCCCTCCCCCTCATTTTCTTCCTTTTCACGACTTTCTGTAGAACCCATAGCGAACTGGCCAGAATTAATACATTTGATGGTGCGGCATTCCCAACTATTCCAAAAAAATTGATTCCGCCATACTCTGGGTGGGTGGTTCACTTTTATTTCGTGACGAACCCACGGAATAAAGCTCGACCCTCTCACTCTGGTTAGAATAATAGCTTTAGTTGTGCCTCTAGAACAACTCCCTCCCCTGTATGCCGGAAATGGTGGGTAAGAGATTTTCCAAAAAAAAATCGTCGGAAGTGGAAGCGCTCCTCTACTCCCGAACCACACTCCTCGAATTGAGTATTCTCTTTCACCAAATTCTTCTCTATATTTCTTCTGTATAGAGAATAGAAAAAATAACACATTTTTTTATAAATTTCCTTTTTTTCTGTTTGTATTTTGAAATTTTGATCCTCATCGTTTGTTTCAAATCGAATTGTAGAATCGGCTATCAGAGCCTCTTTTCCTTTCGCACAATAGGCTAAGATAAATTTACAAATCTCGTTGAGCCTTCCGTATCTATACTTTTTATTTCAGGGAAGCATCTATTCTTTTTCGTATCCAAGAATTCGGCAATTTACATTATTGTGACAAGGAGAATGTTATTTGGACATTTTCCCAGTACATGAGCTGGGGTTGGGGTTTCTGACTCTCGAATAACAGAAGCTACAAATAGCTTTTTAATTTTTTTTGGTAATCAAACTGAAATAAAAAACTTACCCCAGTATGTATATTACCAAAACTTTAAAAACGAAGCCAAAATCCATCCTAATATCATTAAATAACTAATCAGTCGACATTCCGCGAATTCATGCACCGGCACTTCATAACAGTAAATCCGTAATAAAAAATAAGAAACATTTAAAATAACCGCAAAAATGTACTCTTATAACAAGGTATGTTAGGTAATGATCTTGGAATTAGATATATACATTATATGTTTTGATCAAATGGCCTGAAACTCTGGATGTTTATTTGTTTACTGGCATTTTAGAAAATTGAGACTTTGTTTTGTAATCTTTTAATAATATTTTAGAAATAATACGTTTATAAAAAGATTGATAATGTATAAATAAACTAAATATAGATAGTATTATGGAATCGATCATGAAAATACAGAAGTATTTTTAGAACGCAAATATATGTATGAGAGAAACCAGGATACGAATATCTGATTAAATGGGAACTACTCCGTGAGAGCTCAAAACTACTCCGTCTATCTTTTTCTGAAATGTTTTATTGATAAAAGTCTTTTATCATGTTTATGTAAGTTATAACATATATAAATAATTTATCTTTCAGTTAGTTTTTTTTCTCATAAAATTAATTTAATCCCCTAACTATATTTATTTATCTATTTATTCTTATTTTATAACTCTTATGGCGGGATAAAGCAATATTATGATCCCGTTGCTCATCTTCTGTCATTAATATACCTTTAATTTATGTATATATTTTGTACGTTCCTGCTATTTATGTTTTAACATAAAAAGTCAATACGTTTTTGTTCACGTACTTTTGAATTTTTTTCTTTTGTAGTGGTTTTGCTTTTTCTTTCTATACATGTAATTTTGTTGTTATTTTTCCAGCACAATTATAAGCATTGTTGAGAACATTTTATTTTATTTTTAGTTGTTTACATACTATGATTTAAGTTGTTTTATATATTGTTTGAACTTTATTAAGTTAGTTTTTGGCCATGTATGCATTTTCCCTTTTGTAACTGTTCATTATTGTTATTCTAAGGAGACATCGTCCTAGAATAAAGTTTATTTTCTATTTTTATTTCTATGTAAATTTCAACTTCGTGAGGGCTGTATACAATGTTCTTTTTAAAGAAGCTTTTAAATTATTTCTTTCCACAACTCCATTCCAATCTTGGTTTAAGTTTTACTCAGCTGAAAGCACAACGTTATTTAAATAGAACAAGGAAAGTGCATACCGGTATTAAGGTACGAAACTATTGGGTGTGTATTCTGTGACAGGTGGTTTAAAGATCTGCCATTACATGACTGGCGGGTATAGTAAAATTGAGATCCGGTTTCCAAAGTAGTAATTTCTATTTGGTAATACAATTATGGATCGTTGTGCAATGCTCAAACATTAGTGTAATAGATCTGTGTCATACGACTTCTTTAATAATAATCGATATCCTCTAAAAAAATTCTTCCATCAATACTACTTGAAACTAGTGTTGTCCAAAATCGGTCTTGGTCTTACACTTAGCAAGACCAAGACCAGGACTGGTTTAAAAAAATCGATTTTTTAAATAAAAATTAAGGCAAAATAGTAATTAATACTTGACAATCTTAGTTAATGTTAATAATTGGTATAACCAACATACTTTTGCATTTAACTCCTCTAATTTTTCATTCGGACTTATTTAAGTTTCTCGTATCTAAAAAATTACAATAATATCTCTATAGTAATAAGCTAATAAGTAACTGCAAGACTGTAGCGAGACTCTTGCGCAAGACCGAGACCAAGAGTTTGCAAGACCAAGATTCGTCTCGGTCTCGCATTTGGACAACACTACTTGAAACACGACTAAAATAATCTTTCTAAAATCGTGTCTGGAACAAGCGTACGCCTTTTAAGCGCTGAAAAAACTTGAAGTGTTCAATTTTTTGTATTGTAACAGCGCGTCACATTAGTAGGTATACATGTTCAAAATAAAAGTATATTATTTTTCGAAAAAAGAGCAAACTTGTAAATAGAAACAAAAAAGAAGTTTTATGTCTGTCAAGTACCAGTGAATGACTAAACTGTAAAATTTGTGTCATTCCTTTAGGAGTATGTCTTTTATCAAAAACATTTGATAATACCCAAAACTATTTAATAATGGTATAATTATTAAAGGTAGAATCCCACTACACAAAAGGCCTTCCACCCTTACTAAGCTACAAGGCCTCTTTTATACGATGATGTCCTTATTGGCTAGGCTAGAGAAACTGAGAACTCATACAATACATACAAAGTGAATATACAGATACACTTTACATACGCTGCGCATACATAGCTCATGGATTCCGGAACAAGGCTTTTCACCTTCGTTTGGAGTATTAACCAATCCAGGATTTCCTAAAAACTTTTTTCTCTTCCGTGTCTTTGCTATATGTTGAGGCATATAAAGTTAGCCAGACAACATTGAGCGGAAACAGATGAATGCAAGCAAATAAAATGCCCAAAAAGTTGCTGTGCGTGAGAATATGTTTATCAATATAATATATTCGTTTCAGGGTGTGAGTAGCTCAGTGAATGAGACACTTCGTTCATATTCTCAAGGACCAAGGTACTAGACTGTGACAGATAATTATTTATTCTCTCTCGTCAGCCATGACTTAATCCTGCAGTGCATATCCAGCCTCTGTAAATTGGGTACCCTCAATTTATTCGATTGAGGAGAAAAACCTGGCATTGAGCGTGATCTCGGCCCATCCATCTCCCTGCACAACTGTTGGTCTCGAAACAGTTGCTTACTATAAGGAACGAATCCAAGACCCTTCATGAATTATAGTGATACAGTTTTTTTTGTTGTTTTTTATATTTATTTTCTGTTTATGATCGTTTCAAGTTCAAAACGCGAAGTTTAAATGGAAATTATTGTTGTTAATGTTAAGGTATCCCTTTGACATTTACCAACTTAATAATTACCAAATTTGCAATATTTTTTTTTTAATTTATATTTCTGAGTGTTTAAATTTTTCCTTAGTAAAATTTTGCGTTGTTAAACTGTGGCTTAATTGAGCAAATTTAGTGGTTTTTGGTTCATTAGAGTTTCAAAACAGGATATGATGAGATTAAGCGTCAATAGTTTCCTATCACCGAGACACGCAGGATAGATTGATCTTGGGAAGGAAGACTCATTGAGAAGGCCAAGAACTGTAGCGCCGCAGAGGTGTAGTAGATTTAGTAGTATTATACCAGGCATTGAAGCACCGTTGCAAAATATGTATGGATAACAAGCATTTCATAAAAATTTGTTCCTCAAGTTTGGAACATAGGCCGAGTCTGACAAATGTTGCCTGTTATTTTTTGGTTAGTGAATAATAAATAATTACATTTTTTTCAAAAACACGTCATGGTGGGCTTACGCATATCTCAAACTCGGAAACAAAACACATAGAAAACTCTGTTAAACAAAAAAAAAAAGAGAAGAGGGTACTTACACGCTTGTGTTACAGGAAAATATTTTAGTTTATACTAATCTTATTTAAAAAAAAAAAAAACACAACTTGGATGTGAAAAGAAAATTAAAGCAGAAACGTGAATATCTATAAAATTGAACACTTCCGCAAGCTCCCTTTGATTCGTGTTGAAAAGCTGACAGCAGAATAGATTGACAACGATTACAGAGAAACGTATCAGACAAGCCAAAAATATCTCACTTCAATCCAAAATTTTAAGACTAATAACAGCAGCTCTCTGGTACGTAAAAAACAAAACTTTACATACTGACTTAGAACCGACCATCGACCAACACATACGTACTCTCTACTCCCGATTTCATCTTAAATTACACTTACATCACAACGGAGTTATCAACGACATGGCCACAGCACTCATGCCCATCAGGAGACGACTAAAGAGGAGTTAGATGAGAGATCTCCTGTTCTAAATTATGAAGTAGACCAAGACCAGGAAGAGGTACTGCTGGGTCCTAATCTTCCTCATGCCTAAAATGCCAATTTTCTTTGCAATGAGATCACATCTGCTTATTGTAAAAATTATGACAGGTGTGGATAGAAGTACGAAGAGAGGAAAAAAATTATTTTTTGTTATTTTTAGTATTAAGTAGTAAAAAAACATTATTAAATAAATATATAAGTAAAGCAATGAAAGAAACATGAAACTAAAAACTATTTTAAGTAACTAATTGCAAGAAATTAAATTTTTTTTTCAATAAATCGATACTGAGAGAAAAAGATATGGAAGAGGTGCTCCTTTAATTTTGATAGTAGTTGACATGTTTATGAAAAAATTAAATTTTACTAACACAGAAGTTTTTTGTTATTCGTTTCTTTGTAAGTGAGTTTAAAAAAAGAGATAAAAAGTTTAATTCAATCCTGTTTTAACAAACAATAAATAAAGTGAAGATACTGTAAACATTTAGAGTAAATTCTTGATCAATTATGAGGATGAAACAAAGTTGTCAGGAATTTTAGTCACGATAATAATTTTTGGTTTAACCAATTGTGGGGTTGGGCCAAAACGTCGGCTAACACAATACATATTATCGTGACTGGAATTTTCTAACAATTCTGTTTCATCTTCATATCCTTATGAAAAAATAAATACATTGTCCAGCCACAGGCAGAAGATTGTTAGTATAAAAAATTGAAATTATTCTCATGCCGAAATAAACCTTGTAATTCTTATATTACTGAATAGATTTCCCTTTCAATCTTTACCGCAAGCTTATTAAGAAAAAATATGTAATCTTTTAAATAAGTTTTCTGGTTTATATTATCTGAATATTCGCGAAGGCAAGATTGGTCAGAAAATCTCAAAACCGCAAATTCTAATAAATTTGTAATTATAGGATTTTGCAATAAGGGGTTTAAGTGGTTTTAGCGGCAAAATAGTTTTTGCTGTAAAGAGTTAAACGAAAGTGGCCGGTTGTTTTCTCTTGAACGAAATATTTATTTTTAGAATATTTGAATCAAATTAGTGAAAGACCTTTGAGGATGGATGAGTACACTGCAAGCGGGCTTCCATCCATGAGGTATGCCTGCTTTGATTTAAGTTACAGAATTTCGCTTGCTGAAGTTACAGAAACCTGAATAATAATTCAATAAAAAAAGTAAAAGCTGCGAGGCGTGATGTAAGCCGGCGACCTTCCGAGTCAGCTCACCCACTTTCCCCGGACCGGTACGAGGAGGCAGTACTGACCTCTTCCAGGTACTTGCTCTCAGCCTCAGTCTCCTCTTCTCATTATGCAAGAAGTTTTTCCCGCTGGTCTTACGCAAGCAATAATGGTACTTGCTTTGAGGAAATAATACTCGGGTGATAAATTAAGGCATTGAATGCATGGTCTTCCTATCAGACTTGCATTCTTGCAAAATGGTACTAAAAGATCCTAAACTTCTCCTGGAAGTTTTTATCCTAATCCTAATCCTAACCCTAATCCTAAACTATATCGCAAGTCGCGCCATCAAAAAACATTTTTCTTGGGAGGGAACACATTTTGACAGTGTATTAAATTTTTGAGAGGGAACATTTCGGCGGTGTCATGAATTTTGAGAATGAAAAGTTTCAAACCAGGGACAAGGGGAAAACAGACAACAGATCGCAGCAAGTGTAATTTTAAATGATCTATGATCTTTTAAGTTTTTAAGGCACCTACTATGCAAACACCATCTCCAGCACAAGAAGCCACGTACGGAGGGCTCTCCAGATAAAAAAGATGTGGGCTGGCATATAGACAGTAAGCTGGTTTTTTTTTTTTGCACAATCATTAACCTACCAATCCCTTGAGATACAGCCAATTGCTTAAACATTAGAATGTTACCATAAACATTAGAATGTTGCCTTATTGAAACTCATGAGTGTTATTTTGCCATAATTGTAAAATTTGCCTAAGCAAACGTTATAAGTATTAGTACAATCATCAAAATTGTTGTTTAGCTTTTCCCTTTGTTTCTTGGTTTGGAAGCTCGCTCGAATAAATACCCTGCCAAAATATGGTTTCCTCCAAAAATTCATTATTTCCTAAATACGTGCCCTCTATAAAATTTTCAAATCCAAGTAAAAGTGGGTCCCCTTCAAAAGTTTTGATGCCTCACTTTTTGTGATGTTTCTTTTTAAATGTTTGTATGAGTAAAACAAAGTTTCCAGTATTATTAACTGATGCTTGAGTTTAGTCTAGATAAGCTATAGCTTTTTGGTTCTCCAAATTGAAGCATGTTACAATCCTCCCTCCGCTTCCTACATACAACCCGTTTAACCATAATCATTTCTACAAAGAAGTACAGGTTTTTGTTTATTGTACATTTACTTACTTTTTTTTTTGTTATCTATTGCTTTGTCATTTTTGGAATCCAAGGGCGATGGGTTTAATCAAGTCATTCTATTATATTCTAACCAGAGTTTGAAGGTTAAGAGTCGTGGGTCTGCCACAAAATAAATTGTAATAACCCACTCTGGTTGAGTTTGGACTGTCGTCGCAAGACTCAAGAATGGTGAAACAGACAATGCTTCAACACACAACGGCCTGGAAACAGTTAACTGATATTACTAATGTAATAAAATATGTGTACTAAGATTTTGCTACCTGCATTCAAAATGCGCAGTCTAAAATATCCTTTCATTCCAAAACAACAATTTTTTTTTATTAACTCAATTGGGATGAAAACAATCTTGAAAACCGGAAATCAAACTCACAAGCTCTATATTGACAATAGGTCAATATTACAAAGATGCGATATCCAGACATAATTATTCGAATACTGATTACGAAATCCAAACCCCTCGGTTTTTCAGAAATTATTTTCCATTAGCTGACTGAGATGGTATGTTTATTAAAAAAAAATTCAATCTTCCACAGTTTAGAACGAATGACAAATTATGAAAATAAAATAAAACGTCATTGTCGTACTTGTGTGAACTATATACAATAGTTCCTTATTGTATATTGTCCAAAACTAGCTAGGTCTCAACTCGTAGATGTGAAAGCATAACTCTAGAAGATTACAGTGAATAAAAATAAACTCACTTTTTGCAAATTTGCAAATTATTGGGACAATAGGAACTGTTTCTGTACATTATGTTTTTTTGTGTAAAAACGTTCTTCTTCATTCAGGATCACTAGGTTGTTACAAAAAAACATTAAAAATAAAAATGTTCATTTTTAATTAAAGATGACAGTCCTAGAATGACCGGGAAACATGCCTCTCAAATAACTTTTTTTTATTCATTTTCAATAATAGTTTTTTTGAATTGGAATATGCACTATTATTTATTTATTTATAATTTTTAAATAACGTATTTAAAAAAAAAGTCAATTGATAATTATAATACAGTAAGAATTGATGCATTGAAACTATCTTAAGCACTCTTTCTTATGTCTCAATTACTCTTGGATTCCTCTGACGTTGAGAATTAGTGATTCTCTTTTTCCTTCTGTTTCTTTTTCTCGCTTTAGGAAGAGCTCGGCCGCACCGCCGACTCCGTCACGTAGCGCCCTTTTAATCCGGTCTGGCAGTTTGTTTTTGCCTTGTCTTAATTTAGAAATGTTCTCTCTCCTCCGCAAACGTGACCAAACGACTACTCTCTCCTGTTTGATAAAGGATAGCGGGGAAGGAGGTTGAAAATTTGGGCACTAGTCATTTTGAAAACGGATATATTGTACTATGTTTCATACTTGTATTATGGTATACTTGGTTAGCTTTCTTCGGGATAATCTCTTTCACAATTTTCATCGGACGTACGTTTGATTAACGCACACCTTGTTACCATGATTTATGTAAAATTTTACGGTAAAAAAAATATGTGGAGTATGTCATTTGGGTTAACATAAATTAGTTTTTCTAGTGTAATGAGGAAGTAGACAGTTTCTAATTAGACCATGGTACGTTAAGAGGAAGTCCTAACGAAGAGAGCACACTAGACTCGACACTTACGCAATACAATGCGGGTCAACTCATGGTATAAAATGCATTTTTCATTTACACCTTTAGTCATGTTATTTTAAGCGTAAGTACATATTAAGTAATATTTTTAGTGAAACCTGTTTGCATTTCCTGCATTTATTTTTAAGTTGAAGAGGAAAAATATGATAAAAAACCAAGCAGGAAACTCGTTTCATAAACATGTTTATAAAACGTTTCTCTTTAACTTTCTGTCCCACTTCGGATCTAATAGGATACATTTTGAAATACAATTTGCGTTTTTATTGAGTTAAGTCTGAGGACAATATTGTTTCTCGATTGATGCGATAATAGAGAATAACTGTAACGCAGTCCTCCCCTTGAAATAGATCACATCAGCGGTGATAATAAATTCTGTAATCCGTTGCTGAAAAAAACTGTTATGTTGGACTGTTTTTTTTTTTTTTTACATTAATGTTTAAAAATTTGCAACACCAGCTCAAAATAAAGTTATTACTGGGCTGATTTGATTGAAAAGTTGAGTGTATTATTTTATATAATACAGCTCTTACTAAAATTTTGTGGTTGGTTGGAATGAGCGGAAGACTGTACCAAGGAATATCTCTTCCCAATTCGTTTCTATTCTGCCCTTTTATGTCCCAAAGAGATCTGTCATTCAACAGATTTTTATAGTAAGTAAATTTTGATTTTTTTCATTTTGGGGCGTGTCCAATTTACTCAAACGTTTATCACAGATAAATGCTTTCCATGTACTAATATATGGTATTATATATAGGGAGCGAGGTAGCTGAGTGGATAGTGCACTGACTTCCTATGCTCAAAGTCCTGGGTTCGAGTCCGGCTAAGGCAGGTAATTATTCTGTTACATCAGCCGTGAATCGACTCTAAAATCAGGAGAACCTCTTGTGGTATACCCAACCGCTATAACTTTGGTACGCTTAATTAAACTGCCAAAATCAAATACATGCATGCAGGCCCACAACTGAATGTGCGCGAACCATCACACTTTATAACTGGAAGGTTTTTATTCGAAAGGGTAAAAGTTGTTGTCTATTTTAGTTCACAAGTAAGCGCGGATAACGAAATACAATCAGATATCCGTCGCAGAATTATGTTCGCACATACATGCTATTTCGGATTATTTAAGTATTTCAGGAGCATGGATATTTCTCAAAACACAATGGTACAATTGTACAAGACTCTGGTAAGACCAGTTCTTATTCTTCCGAATGCTGAACATTACTTACTCAAAACACAGGAAGCCCTTCTACTAATGTTCGAGAGGAGAATATTGAAGAGAATTTGTGGCTCAGTTAGCACCAATGGAATCTAGAGTATAAGGACGAATGCTTAGCTAACTCCAATAGCTCAGATATCTTAAAGGTAATTAAAGTAGACAAACTGCAGAGAAAAATCACTGCTGCAGAAATGAGGTTTCTCCGAAGGATCGCATGGAGAACGAGACGTGACTGCATTCGCAACGACAGAATCAAGAAGGAATTGGGGATTCTCCCGATGAAGGATGTCCTAAAGACTCGGCAGCTGGTTTGGGCATGTCGTCAGGATCGAAGAACACAGGGATCCATTAAAGTCTATGGACTATGTCCCCGATGGTAGAAGACCCCGTGGCAGATCGAGAATGTTATAGCTCGAATACGTACACCGTCTGTACCAAAACAGAAATAAGAATAAACGCCAAGCCAGAAATCTTGCAAGAATCAGGGAAAATTGGCAATCCTGGTTATTCGCTCTCCTACGCTGAAAGCCACTATAGGGTGATGCAAAAGAAGAAAAAGTACAATTTTGCGGCCCGTAGCAGTAAATAATCTTAAAAACAAATTGTTAAATAATCAAGGAAATAAATAAGGAATCTTTTTTGTTACATGCAAGACTCAAAATTTCTGTCAAGGTTATGTACAAGATAATAATAAACTTTTTTTTTTACAATTGCTAAAGCAGTTGCTAAAAACTCATTTAAATCTTTGCATACAACTCTCAATATAGCTAGGATTAAAATTCCTTATATTTTTACCGTCTTAATTATTACAAATTATTTAATAGTATGTTAATTAAATTTTTTTTTAATACTAAGAGATGTCTTCGTCGCGTTTAATTTAATAACGTATATTAAAGTATTGGAAGAGACTATAAAAATAAATCAATACTAGGTATTATACTGAAAGGTTGGAAGCAAACATTTGTAAAGGAACATTATGCATGTTTAAATGCCAAAGCAGCTTTCCCTCCTGTATCCCCGGAATATTCCCATAAATACTTTCACCTTAGACATAATCACCTCATTGGTCTTCGTGGATTGTACCGCTATCTCTAAGAGATGGTCCGATGAGCTAATTGCTTTTGGGAACTCCCACAGGAAGAACAAAGCCTAAGCGATTTGTACATCAAGAGGATGAGCATGTTTAAAAAAATTACCCTGGTTGGTGATTTGTTTTATGTTCATATGTAATACGATGGTTTTTCGAAGTAACAATCCCTTATATCTATCGCTCTCAGGAGCGTTGTATTTTGATAAAACAAATTTCAAACGAAAGGTTATTACAAAGAGTACTGACGAATCATTGTAAGATCTCCAAAATTCCAGGAAAAAAAAGTTCCAATAAAAATAGGCTCTATTTGCGAATAACTTAAAAAGTATACATTATGTCTACACTTACGATTTCCATATCATAAATTCCATTACGTTTCGTGATTAATTCATTTTTCATTTCTTATGTTATCTTATTTCATTATAGTCCCTACTTTGTTGCCTTACTTTATTTCATAGTTATCTGTTAATGTTATTATTTTATTCATAATTTCCTAACTTTGTTACCGATTCTTTCTTCCCCGAAACTTTGTTATCGTTATTTAATATTAAGTTTATTTTACCTACGTTTTTAGACGATACCTTTATTTGGTCATTGTAAGCTCTGATTACTAGACGATACAGTATTTTTTGGGGGGCTTCAGAAAGCTTCTTTTTTTTCTTACATATATAACGGTAAATAATTTGAAAGAAAAAATAAATAAATTAACTACCTATATGAAATGATGTTTAAGTGATTATGGAAGTCCTATCAAATCTAATTACACGAACAAGAATACTTTTTTTTTTTTTTTTTTTTTTTTTTTCTTATGCCATTCGTTGGTCATTGGGCCATCCGACATCTTGCTGCCCAGTATAATTTAGATTTTCTGATATGTATATTTGAAATTTTCCATTGTTCCTAGATGACACAATTTACAGCTAGGATCCTCAGCGACGCCTATCTTGTAGAGATGACTCTGCAGATAGTCGTGACCAGTGGCCAGGCGGAAGCAGGCAACTGCATCTCTTCTCGGCAGCTCAGCTGGGATCGAGTTATCCTTCAACCACTCGTAACGCTTCCCTTCCACTTTGCCGAAATTTACTTTTCTTATTTCCTCCTTCACTACCATCTTCATCATTCGCCGTATAGAGTCGTAAGGTTTTGGATGTATCGGCTGAGGCAAATCTGTTTCTCGCTTGGCAAGAATATCAGCCTCAACGTTACCCGGAATCCCACAATGGCTGGGGATCCACTGTAGGACCACATTGGTGCCTCGGTGTGTCAAGTTAGAGAGGAGAGATTTACATTCCAATATAGCACTCGATAAACATTCATTCGTGCTTATGACAACAAGGATGGCTGCTTGGGAGTCGATGAAGAGAACAGCGCTCTGATCCCGTCTTCTAGACAATGTTCTTAAGGCTATGAGGATCGCCGCTATCTCACCGTCGAAATTTGTTCCATCTTTTCCCACCGCAGCGCTGATTTGGAATTCCCTTGAGTAAACCCCTGCTCCAGCATATTTAACGGCTGATTCAGCTGATCCGTCGGTATAGATATGGAACCAATCTTGAGGAGGGTACTTTTGAGCTATGGTTTCTAATGCTAATGCTTTTAGCTCGTATTCAGGTGTTTTTTCTTATCCACCTTATGAAGGAGTTGCAGTTCTGCATTGCATGCGTGATTGTGAATTGGTAACTGTGGATGTATAAATGGTTCCCTTTCTTCGCAGTCAAGCCCTCTTTCTTCAAGTAGTGCCATCGCCTTCAGCATGAAGGATTTTTGTGTCTTGAGCCGTTGAGAGGGGATTTTGTATTTTTCCCAAAACTCTTGGTCTATTCTTTTCATTCGCTCGTGAAGGCACATTGCAGCTCGCTCACGCCGTTTCGATAGAGGTTCTACTGTGGTCTGCAGTTCCATAGCCACAACAGGGGTTGAGCGCGGTGCACCCAAAATCAAACGCAGAGCTTTGTTCTGCTGGTCGTCTAATCTTTTTAGGGATGCATCAGCCGCAGTACAGATGACTTCAGAACCGTATTCCAGTACTGGGCGTACATAGGTTTATACGAACAAGAATACTTTAAGATTTTTTAATACTATTTTCTGTAAAACATGGTAGTATTTTACCATTTTGGGAATGGGAGGCTTCAGTCCGAAAGCCTCTCCCCCCCGTAGTGCCATGGCCATGATGAAGGTCTGAACTCTTGGCCGAAGCGTAGGAAAAAATAACTTTTTTTTTATAACTTATTTATTTTTACAACTTTTTTACTGATAACCCCATCCAATCTCTTCAATCATTCACTACAACCAACCATCAATCCACAATTAAAAAGTATAATTTTTTTCTAGATTAGACTGACAATTATTTGAAATGTTATACTAAATTCCTTACAAAACAAAACAATACAAAAAAAAAATCAAGGAAATCGGACCATTATTAACAAACATACATAACTTATAGCATACATAACTTTTTGAATGAACTAATGTGAATCGACTGAGAATGAGAAAATGATTTCTCCTATCTTATAATGCATCTCATAACAAAACAACAAAAAACAAATGTAAAGAAAGTGTTTTAAGTCGTAAACAAGAAATTCGGCTTTTTGCTAGGAAAATTTGTTTAAGTTCTAAAATAGTTTTATTTTTACTATTCAGAATTTAGTACATTTATGTGTCCTAGGGAACTTATTTTGTTTTTCTCTAAAATTTTAGAAGTCAAATACATTCGCGAATTTTCCAGTGTAATTTTTCACAGATATGTTGACGTGTTTTTTTATTTTTGATTGAGGAGTAACAAAAGAAATGTTATTTAAAACAGTCTAATTTGATGAACAAAATATACCACTACAACTAGTAGAACAATGAAAATTTATATCATAAGTTAAGAAAATCCTAATTAAATTTTCTTTTATAAATGTTATTATTCTATACATAGTTAGATTAATTTCATGTATGAAATTTTCTCGGTGGTGTAAAAAGAGTTCGAAAACTCTCGGGTTTGGAAGAGGCAAACATTTAAATTCGTAGCAGAACCGGATAATGATAATAGATAATGGGGCTTTGAGTCTAGTTCTAATATTCTTCAACATACTACAGACTGCTTCCCGATTAGAAAGATATAGCAAAGAACAAAAAATCATATAAGAAGTTTACATCTGAGTCCTTAAAGAACAATGATGATGAAATGATCTTTTTTGCTTTCTTTCTATCGCCAATGATTTTGTTTGCTTTTTAAGTTTTTTGGATCTTCTTATTTCTTTGGAGTCGATTTATCGCGAAAAAAATTATAAGGCCAGTTCTGATATACGGTTACGAGATCTGGACCCTAACTTAGGGTTTTTAGGGTATCAGAAAGAAGTATTGACTAATTTAAAAAGAAAATCCTCCGCACATTAACCAGAGCGATCTTGTTATCAGAGAAAGACTAATAAACCAATGCTTACAGAAACTGGTCAATCAATATCATGATGAAGGTAAGGTGGTTAAGGTATGCAGGGCATGCAGCTGAGGGAAATCGATCAGAAGTCTATAAACAACAATGAATGGCTTATAGTCTCCTTTTTATCAAATTATTAACATCCGTCTAAAACTTCGTGAATGGCTTTATCTTATCGTTACCTACAACTTTTTAATTATAAATGTTTTTCGGAAATGGGGCGTTTTAAATCTGATAATCCGTAAACATTGTCTGTTAAATAAGGTACTAAAATCACATGAAAATCCACTTGCTTTTCACTTCAATAGCAAGATAATTTGACCACGAAATCGAAAGAAAAGATGGCATGCAGTAATATTCGGACGTTTGGCGTGATCTCTATCCCCAACACGTCAAAATAACGAGGTTATATAAGCAAATATATAACCCCCTTTTTACGTGATTTTGTAATCAAATTATCTTACCGTTAAAGTGGAAGGCTAATGGGTATTCAAGTTATACTAATGTTTAAAACCAACATTACAAGTGGTAATTACGATATACGTAGGTGGTAAAAATTAGCAATGACCTTATGTTCAATAAAGAAATGGATATACGCAACATAAACATAAAAAATATTTAGAAATATGAATATAAAAATTATATAGAAATATTAATGTACAAATTATATTTAAAACAAATCTTCTCAGTATTGAACATAATTCAATAAATTTAATAATGAGTTTAAATGAATATATATGTTACACATGGACTGTTTTGAGATATTGCCATAAATATTTTAATTTACTATTGTTTGGGAGGAATATTGTATTTGATCAAACTTAGCTTAGATTCAAAACATAATGCGGTGAGTTGTTGTTGGTCATCTTTGATAGTAGCATTCTATGATGTTCGGGTTGTCTCCGTAAATCTTCATCTTCATGCTGATCAAAGCCAATGAGCCAGACTTTCGGAGGACATCTTCTGGGTCTATTTAGATCAAGCTGCAGCCTCAGTCTCCAAAGAAGGAAGACAGATATTAGACCCCATTATACTATTTCCAGACGAATTTAAACCTCTACTTCACATCTTTTTTTCTGATATCGGTAGATACACCTCTTCAACTTACTCGGTCGTTCTTGACCGCATATCTTCATAATATTAAATTTAAAGCTTTTTTGGTCTGTTCGGTACATAGAATAAATAAAATATGTCTCTTTGCTGATGGCTGATGAATTTCACTGGCACGATTTTGCATATCACCGACCAACTAAGAATCGTGATGTATTTTAAAATGTTCTCACTGACAGGAACTGCTTGCTGATTGTGCTCCAAGTTCCGGATCTCCTCGCCAGAAACAATGAGCTGGGCACTTCATCAATACAAATCCACTTGAGGCTAAGTATCGGCGCCGTGCTGCCAAACACTAATCGTGCTTGATCGTCTTAAGCGAAACTAATAGGAGTGGAAAGTCGGCCTCCCAGTAGGGGAGGTGACACCCTGCTTCTTGATAACTTCATTTAAGACGACCTGCCTAGAACAGTCAACAGACCGCGTCTTAAAAGCTTTCTCCAGTGTCGTCGAATTTCGTTATTTAAAATAAAAAAATAAATAAAATAAAATAAATAAATAAAACTAATTGAAATTTTGTCTATGTTTTCTGTATCAATGTGTTCGTGACAAACATTAAAAAAAATCATGATTTTTTAATCGACTTATTTATTTCAAACTCGTAAAGTTATTTCCGTAATTTTTCAGTCTGCTATTTTCTCTAAAAATAGTTATACAGTTTCAAGAAAACTTTTTAGGAACAGAGGTTTGTTAAGCAAAATTACAATTTTTGACAAATAATAATAATAATAATAATAATAATAATAATAAGGCTTAGCGAACCCGAAGGTTCGATGCCGACACCACCAATCGCTTGTTACAAACCTCCCTCCACCGTTCGCCGTCCAAACCCAGTCCCTTCAGATCGGCTTTAATGCAATCTTCCCATCTTCGCTTCGGTCTACCCCTCGGACGCTTACCATTCGGCACAGCAAATATTAACCTTTTGACAAATAATAAGTTTTTAAAATTTATTTTTTGAATATTACAACATAACGTCACTTGGACATTGGTTATAGTGAGGTAAGATCACATTCACAATATATGAACAATAGAATATAAAAGTAACCGAAGCAACATAACAACTGAATAATAATAAACCATTATATACAATAAATAACGTAAAAGAACTTCAAAATAAGGAAATTTAAAAAAAAAAAACACATAACATACTTATATACACTATTTACAATCAGGCGAGTGAACTCCGAGGCAGGCTTAGAGAGAAAAGCAGGACTCCAGGAGATCCCTGCGCTGGTTTGTCAACCGCATCACTGGTTCTAAAGCCATCGGAGATTAATCGAGAACGCTTTATTGACATACCCTCATATATTGAGTGGAGAATCTGACCATTGCCAGAACTTTAAACTACAAACTGTCGTTTTAAACTTCTTGGAAGATTATAGGGAAGGGTGGACCTTGATAGGGATTGTGTAAGAGGATTTGGATGATCCGTAAGGTTCTGGTGATATTTGCAGAATTTTTCTGGACAAATGGGATGTTGAGGTCATGATGGATGGAGGATTTTGTTGGTTACATAGAAAAGAGCATCGGCTATTCTTCGAATGATGCTTAGAATGCAAGGATTGGATGCGTTTGATGTTAGAAAATTATGCTGTTTACCACAGTTCTGGTCTCGAAGTCCAAATAGGATTCAATATTGTCTTTTAGATTAGTAATATGTTTTCAATAGAAAGTTTAGATCCATTTAGTAGCACGTATAGTTGGCCGTATAGTCGGTTAAGTTCCTGTCTTTTAATTCTAATATGAGGGTTCCACGATAGACGTCGGTCTAAGAGAAAGCCATGATACCGGACTGTATCTGAGAAATGAAGCTGGATGGAGTTAAAATAAACTACTGGACAGGGTATACGATAAAGGATGAAGGTAATGTGTTTACATTTGTTAACAAACAATAAGTAGAGTAAAAAAAAAACGTTTTTTTTAAAAATTTCAATGGCCTTAATGTATTTTTTCTATTTGACATATTTTTATGATAGGTAAATATATTGTATCAATCAGATGATATTGTTGCATGATAATTTTATATTTGTTTTTTTATTTGATTTTATCCACTCACCGGTTCCTGGACTGTATTAAAGTTAACAAAAAACTAGTGATACATTATTCAAAGTGCTTTCTATTTTTAACCTTTAATGTTTTTTATTTTTGTTCTTTGCAAAACTTAAGCAGATAGCGATGTAGTTAGTAACTCTGTTTTATTGTTATGTTGCTTTATGTAATGTCAGAAAACCGGATTGACAGCCAGAAATTAGTTAGTCGGTATGTCAAGCAGGCTTTTGAATATTTATTTTTCAAAACATTTAGAACATTTAGGAATGAGACTGATAGGTTGGGTACTTTCGGCAAGAATTCTCCTTTCAAAATGGTAAAATATAAACATCTCTAAAAGTATTATTGCTACATGAACTTGTAATTACATTTGATAAGACTTCAAGCATCACTTAAACACCGTCCCACTTATGTAATTAATTTCTTTATTTTTCTTCCTAAGTAATTGTCATTATATATATATATATATATATATATATATATATATATATATATATACAGCTTTTATATATATATATATATATATATATATATATAATTTATATATATATATATATATATATATATATATATATATATATATATATATATATATATAAAAGCTTTCGGGCTGAAGACCCCTCAAATTCTGGATCCGCTGGGGGGTGTGTGGGACATAGGATAGAACATGTCTTTGTCTCTTTTATCATTTAGATATGAGAATATTTCCATTTCAATGGATAATTTATTTGTACTCAACTCAAAGTTGCATGTACTTATAAAGAATATTTATTATATAAGAAAATCGTATGAGGACACACACTAGATATTATGCGTATGTGACTCTTCCTCCTCTTGGCGAAAGTGCATTAATTCCTTGCGTCACCGGCACTCCAAGGATTCCCCCCTTCTTTAATTTCGACCTCAGCGGCTACTTTTCGCGTCCCATCATCATTATTGGCCTTTTAGACAAAGGAAACCGCCGTTTATTTAACGCTAGAAAGTTGTTTCCGCCTGTTAAAAGAATTTGTCGAATACCATGAAGGCACTCTGAAAATGTATACTATTATTCCTTCTTGTATCTGATCCTACCTCATTACTCATGAATATTTAGGGATATTCAACATCTAACGTCTACTTATCAAAGTATAATTATCTCCAAATGATTATCCAGAATGTATACATTTAACGGAGGTAAAATCAATCAAATTACCATCTGCTCTGAAACAATATATTGTATCAGGACGTAATGGTAATGTTCAGGACTTAAGCAGTAATGTTTAGTTTTATAATTGAATGCTAAATTAAATTATATGTTTCTTAATTAAGTACATATGAGCCTTTCAGGTGACAGAATAACTAACTACAATTTGAAAATTTTTGAGTAAAGACATTTTAGTGATATTTCTAATTGGAAAATTTATGTACAGACAGTGAGTAAGTTGGTTCCAGAGTAGATAATTGCAGTGTTGAAATAATGAACTGTAAATAAAGGTATAAATTTTCCCACTAGAAATATCACTAACATTAATAATTTAAAATGTTCAAATTCAAGTTATTCACTCTGTCAACTGAAGTGCTCATATGCATGTTAACAAAATAATTATATATACATTTTTTTTATTCAAAATTAATTATTGAACCGAATTCGATAACATCCATGAGGTCATATTTTATGATACAAAGATAATTATCTCTGAAATGATTATTTTATAGCTCAATTTATTAATGTTTTTTTAAAAAAAGTAATACGTTTTTAAATAAAAAATACAGGTTTTAATTTTAAAAAATTGAGTTCTACCAATGGGTAGTTTCTCTTCATGTTGTACATGTCATGTTACCAATCCATCATATCCAAAATAACCAAAATAAAGGACATAATCATGAGTAAATTATATATTTATTATATTTAATTAAAATAAAAATATTTTAATCCAAATTCTAGTGTTTCTTGACAATGGTTTTAAAAATTTAAATTGAAAAACATTAAACTTATATAGTCAAATATGTTGGATTATCTTGTATCCTTAGTATTATAAATCATTTATTAAAACTATTTGATCTCTCAGTATTAAATTGTGTCATTAAATAATAAATACCACAACATTTTTCTATACCAGACAAAAATGTTATTTTATTATTTTTTCTATTATCGATATTTTGTTTCTTATGTGCTCCTCCAATCGTTGAATAAGCCTAAAGGTATATTTATATATAGTAGAAAGCTCTATAGTCTATAGCTTTGAATAATATATTATGAATAATAATTATAACAAACGTAGCTTAGAATTTTACTTATTGAAGTTAAAACTTTTTAGGCACATTTAGGATTTTTTTTTGTAGAGAGTGAATGAGATCGAGCCGTCTGATCTCCGATATATAACGCTCGGCTAAAGTCGGCTGGAGTCGACTAATCGAAGTGTTAATCTATATTTAAAAGATTAAAGTATCTTAGAAACTAAAAATCGGACCTACATACTGTAAGCGAAGGAATTGGTCAGAATTTCATCCTCTGTGTAATGGAATATTATTTAAAGTTGTACTTATCGCACTTAACGCGACGCCGTGTTAGAGAGGCGAAAAGGTAATAATAATGTAGGAAACCAAATGATAACGCGCTTTAAATAAGATATGGATTAAAATATCTCAGAAACAAAAAAAAAAAAAATGTTCAGTATTTCATCCTATTTATAATGCATTTTTATTTATAATTTATATTTCATATGATTAATCTCGTCTTGTTGATGTTTTCACTTCTATCGTATGGTCTAAAGAACACACCTTAGTTTTTTATTCGAGTTTTACAATGTTTTTTCTTTCAAAAATATATTTATTTCTGACATTTAATTTATGCTTAGCGGAGTATCATGTACTTTTTAACGAAATAACTAAGGAAGGGATTTTAGGAAGGAATAATAATAAAAATAAGGAAGAATTCGCCAGAAGTAATAAGTAATTGAAGCACTCCGAAAGACGTTGTAGTCAGATATTTCCGAAAACACCATTTCGTAAGCAAACGAACATTGCATTATGGAAGCCAATCTCGAATCCAACTCGTCTGTGTTGCTCCTAGCGGACGGTGATTCACGCTCGCCCCTTAACTCCGGCTAGAGAGAGAGAAGTTTCGAAGACCCGAGAATATTTATCGACTTCATCCGCTCCCCAGGGCCCTTCCTCGTGGTAAATTACATGAATTAACGATCAGGGACAATGGAGTAAATTAGCAGCTTCGTGCCATCCTTCCACCAGCGCTCTTGTTAGTGTTGCGGTGAAGTTTCTAATGGTGTTCTCAGGCAGAGGGGCGGCATCCTCCGGAGTTTTGGAAATTTCGGAACCATGGTGGGAAAGCAATTTAATGAAGTTTTCGTGTAGCACTGAAATGATTAGAGACTTAATGCCGATTATGATCGAAAGGAACTCCCGAAAATCGAAAACATTCGAATTCTTCAACCCATTATAATTATACAATTTCAGTTGTAGCAGTTTATTTTCGGATACGAACCAGCGTCTTTAGACTCGAGAATGCTAAGGTTGACGCTTTAACAAGCTTGGCCATCACGACCTAAGAAGGTGTTATTTAAATTGAATTATTTAAATTATTTATTTTGTATTGAATAATAATACAATCAGCCACTGCTAGAGGGCTATAAGCAGGAGGGCTAATAGTTCTCATTCATACAATATATACAAATAATAAAGAAATGTAAATATAAGAAGTAAATAAATAATACTGATGAAGAAGGTAAATAAATGAAAAAATAAACAAATAAAATAAAAACTTCTAAACACAATCATAACTATATACAATTAATACATTCGACTAAGAATCTCCGAGCCAACATTTTTACTATTACTATTTCCCTTTCTAAAATTTTACTAAATGATTTTTTTGGAATAAATCGACGATATACACCTAATCATTGATAATAAATATAAATTATTGAATATAAAGTTATGAAATTTCCGCATTTGCCTTCAAGGCTATAAACATATGTTTTGCCCATCCATGGAATATTTTTATGTGGTATTTCCTCTTTAACATAAGTACAATGAAGTAGTTTTCACCAAATTCATAGCCTCAATTTAATGGGTTATAATACTTTTTTTTACAAACTTCAAAATAATTTTTAGAATATATATTTAGTCAGGGAATTTCATTTGGTTTTCATTAAATAATATTAACAGGGTGGCCAGCGACAGACAAAACCGGGAATTGTACGGGTATTTCTCAAACCCAGAATTATACGGGAATTTAAAAAAACAAACTAGCACTTTTTCCTTTTTTTAGTATATGTTTGTTGCTTTTATGACAAATGTACTTATCTTGTATTCACATACGTAATAAATAATATTGTCGTATTCACATAATCTTAAGGATAAATATTTTTAATAATTGTTAAACGAACTTTGACCAGTCACATTGGTGGGTATTTTTCCTTTAAAGTCGTTCATGATGAAAATACCATCTATCTCTACGGAAGGCCGGTCGGAAAAAGAGGTATAGGATGCCCAGTGAGAAGAACATGGAATTATAGATTTCCTAAACTATTATTTTTTTCAAATTTAATATATATTATAAATTTGTGTTAAAAATAAATGTATGTTAAATAAAGAAGAATATCTCATCATAATTTTATGGCAATGGTATGTTGTTCATTATCACTCCTATAATTACAAGTGTATGCATTTTTAAAGACTTGTTTTTTGTTTTTTTTTATGCAAATATTTGTATTTGAACCAGTACATTTACCGTAATATTAATGTTTAATTTTTAAAGGTAATATGGGCTTACATTAGTTTCATTAACAACCGATGTTTATCACCTATTGTTGTGTTAATGGCTCGATTTAACTATGATTGGATGTATTGTAGCTTTAAAAAGTTACTTAGAACCTACTTTCTCAGAACCATTAATTTTTAACGTAAACACTTTCATCCACTCATTCATCAATTAACTCTCAGGGCTGCCCATCCTTCTCCCCTTCTCCCATGGTCGAGGGCGTATGCTGCCTTTTACAAGAAATGATGTTACTTTTCTCTTTATAAAAACAGTGGGAGAAAAAGACTTTATGTTTACCATAATTAATTAATCACGAACACTAGTACATTACAACAATATAGATAGAAAATAACTTTATTCTGGGACGCAGTCCCTTGAGAATAACAAAATAGAACAAAATCAAAAGATTACATCTGGCCAAAATAAAAACAATCGAAAAAAAGAAATAATGTAAAGAAAACATAAGGTAACTATTCTATATACAAAACAAACGAAACTATATACAAAACAATTAACACTATGACAAGACACTTAAAGCTATTTGCACCGATTGGCCAGTATACGCTTTTAAGAAAACAATAAAGAATTAAAAAATAAAAATATATTAAATTCTTTCTTAAAATCAGTTTTGTGTTTCTGTTGAGAAAACAGAAAGCTGAATCTGACAATATAAAGTGCCTGATTAATATATAAATACATTATCATTTAGCAATGACATTTGACAATGCCATATATATATATATAGTTGGAACATTCTTCTCATAAATATGGAGATGTATGCTTTATACTTTCATTTATTTTGTGAGCCTTCAAAAATATTCAGCCGTTTGGCGTGACCTACATTCCCAATTTTTTAAAATAACGAGTTTATATAGTACAAACGCCCAATATTTTTGTAGGCCACTTTTTTTCTAAATTTTGTGACCAAATTATCTTACGATCCAAGGCGAAAGCAAATGTCTATTTATGAGTTTTTAGTACCTAATTAAATAGACAAAGTTTGCCCCCCTCCAGATTGAAAACGCCCCAATTCCAAGCGTTTTCGTTAATAAAATAGTTGTAGATTACGATGAGATATAACTATTTACAAAGTTTGAGACGGATTCTAATAATTCGATAACAAGGGGTCTGTACCTCGGACTTATATTAACATTTATTACAGTGTCTTTTATTTATTTTAATATTAAGGTTAGACAACTTTGTAAATTGATTTATTTTTAATTGTCATTTAATTATTCATAATCGCCAGACGATTGTAGTTACCTTTGTTCATATTAGTTATTCTGAGGGGACTAAATATCCCAGAATAAAATTTACTTTCTATCTTTCTATAAATAGATATTGCATTTTATAATAATTACATTATTACAATAATGTCCGCACAGAACTCTTACCCCATCTACTTACAACCGTTACAAGTCCTGAATGATCTGCCTTGCAAGAAAAATAGCATTGCTTACCTTCTTAAAAAGACAGAGAACAATACTTCCTGATGTTTTCTTACCGTTCTCTTTGAAAACGGTTACGTAAGGCTTTTCGGACCGCGATCATACACTTTGGAAATTATACATTGATGTAACCAGGATAAGACGTTCGCCAGTTAACCAGTTACGTGAGGTAACCAAATGGCAAACCTCAGCAATTCTTCGGGTTAATAGTCCATAGTCCTTCTTATAAACGGGAATTCTTTTTGTGCAGCGAACTAATGTAAGACTTGCTTTTATCTGACGGGATTAATGAAGATGAAGTGCTCGTTATGTGATTTTTAAGTAGGGTCTGTGTTCGTTGGCACAAGTTTGGTTGGATGTCCTTTGTAAGCTTCCTTCCTCTTTCACCATTGCGATGAAAAAAAGCTACAATGGTATAATGTTGATTCATTCTGTAATATTCTTCAATAAAGGAATTCAATTTTGATTCTTCATAAATTGTAGTAGTACAGGTTTTTTATTTATTTATTTTTTTAATATTCATAGTGACATTGGAAATTGAAAACCTTTCTGGTTTCAAACCTACTTTAATGAAATTATAGCTTAATCATTCATAAAATTGGGAAGGAAAAATATTAATAAGAATAATACTGACACAATCTCGTGATGTTATACCCGTTGTTCAAGATTAATTTTTCTTGCCAAGAACTGTCCCAATTACGATTCAAATGCTTTATTACTACTTTTTTAATTTACACTTTTCTTGAACTATATTCAATTCTCTAATCTTTTTTTTTTTTTTTGTTTCTAGGTAAGTGCCTTCCTAGTGCCTTCCTAAGTAGCTGCCTTCCTACTTTTTTCTAGATATGTTAAGAAAAGTTTATAAAAAGGTAAATCATAAATCTTTAATGATATTTTCGATAGGGCCATGTGATGTATCTTTATATATTGGCAATAGTAGGCAATAAAAGCACCTCACGACCAGTTGGTTTTTTTAGTTTTATTTTTTCAATACCTCTTTAAATTACTAAATTTAGCAGAACGAAATCAATGTACAAGATTTGTAAAAATGGTTCAGTTTTTGGTTTTTAACGGTATTAGTCCTTTCTTGGCTCAGGTATGCTCATTGTTTTCCAAAATGCTAGGAGCTATATTGATAGTTAACCCTCTTTGTAATTGTTGTTAGATTCGAGATATTGATTTCGGTGATTCGGTAACACGTGTGTTCACATGAATTTCCCATGTGGATTCAGTTTATTCTTAAAGATAGGACTTGCTCTGAAAAAAAAAAAAACCCACCTGCCGAAGAGATCCCCTGAAATGAACTGGAGGAACTGGAAGACAAAGGAAGAGCTGAGGAGGCGGTTTCGGCTTCATTAAGTCTTGTATTAATCGAGAGCTCACTGTGCCAGCCTTCCTCTGCGCCCGCTATTTGTTCTGCCTCCTTCTCAGTGGCTTGTTTTATTTTTATGTTTCCAACGAAGAAAATAAAAGTCCTCTAGGTTCGCAGTGCTGGCCAAACGGAATAGGGTTTTTTTTTTTTGTCTATTCTCATAACTTATTATTTTCTAGACAGCCCTAAGAAATCAATATTAAACTACAAATGCGGTAGAACCCATCCTTACCAAATGGAAAAATAAATAATATAAATATATCGACATGCACATTGAAAAATCATATAAGTACAATGTTATTAAAAAGCTCAGGCGCCGTCACTTAAGAAATATTGGGAAGGTCAGTATAACATGATAATTGTGTTCAATGCATGGGAATAGAAGGTGGGATGATAGAATGTCATGCATAAATAATTAACACATATCATTTTATTACCTGTAATATTATATAATTATAAACACTATATTGAACCCTTTGTGAGATTTTTTTTTTTTTTTGGGTCCGCCCCTTCTTCGCCTTTAAGGCTATACGAGGTTCTGCCGAGCCAGGGAGTGTGGTCGGGGATTTAAAAGACTCCCCCGGCACTAGGATGCGAAATCAGAACTATTTTTCACCGTTGTCTCATATGTCAGGTTGCCAGGCAACGGCGGTTTTGTGCACACTCGTTGGCCCATTCGGCCACCCCGCCCACGTCTCTCTTTGTGAGATCTCTTTTAGTAAATAAATGCAAAATGTTGGGGAGGTTGGTCGCCTTCATATAATTTTGGGGGTGGGAGAAAAAACTGCCTCGTCTCCCTCCTTCTTGCCGACGGCTATGTAAGAAAGTTGCTGTTTTATTCTTTTATAATTAAACTGTGATTTATCCATATTGATTTTCATTTTATGAATAACGTTAATTTCACCACTATAGTTTAGTTCTTTTAGTTTTTATACATTTACATTTAGTATTATTGAATATTTAATAGTTGACCGTTGCATTATTAAGAAAGGAGATGGTCAGGGGTCGTGGTCATAAATAGACTAAATAGTGGCAACTATTTGATTAAAATCCAACGTTTCGACCCGACTTTGCAGGTCTTGTATAATATAGATATCTGTGGGCGGAGTGGCCGAATGGGCTAACGCGTGTCCGCAGCACCGCCGTTGCCCGGCAACCTGAAATATGAATCAAATGATATAAAAATAGTCACGAGTTCGCGTCCCGGTGCCGAGGGAGTTTTTTAAATCCCCGCCCACACTTCTTGGCCCGGGAAAACCCCGTATAGCCTTAACGGCGATGAAGGGGAGAACCAAAAAAAAAAAAAAAAAAAAAAAAAAAAAAAAAATATATAATATAATATATATATATATATAGATTCTAAGATATAGAAATCTATACCTTTTTGTATCTTGTCCGTTCTAGCCCTGAAGAAGACCTGCAAAGTAGGGTCGAAACGTTGGCTTTTAATTAAATAGTTTTGCCACTATTTGGTCTGTTTATGACCGCTACCGCGGACCATATCCTTCCTGTATTGATGTTTATTTATTGCACATATAGTGTAAATGAGCTATTCTTCTATCACTATTATTATAGTCCTTAGATGTGACAGATTGTAATGTTTATCAATAAAAATTGATTAATTTAAAAATAAATTTTCCCACTTACAGGCTTTTTAAATATTTTTTTTTTAATTTGCCCGTTTTAAGATACAATAAATGTAATATAATATTTATAAGTTTAAAGAGAAATTTAATAAAGTATTCGAAAAGATATCTATTTAGTAAAATAAGTCACTAACATATGTGCATTTTTAATGTATGAGCTAAACATTTATGTACGTTTTTATAATTTTAATCTTATTTAGCGACGAACAAACAAAATAAGTGCATCTAACTGAGACAAACACTTCAAGTGTCCGGTGTTCTCACATCAATAAACATTTATAGTATGCGCACAATGTTCTGATATGCTAATGGGAAAACTCATCAAAGTGATTGAATTTAATTAGTGATTTAAGGATGAAACAAGATTGTAGCAATTCCAGTCGATATTTTTATTAGGTTAGCAGACGTTTCGACTCATGAGGGTCATCCTCAGGGATATTGTTTGGAAGTCGAGACAAGAACTGAGAGATTTAATTCAGTTCTTGTCACGACTTCCAAACAATAGTTCAGAGACATCGGCTAACTTAATAAAAATATCGAATGAAATTCCTGACAATTTGTTTCATTCTTATAATTGATCAGTTAACTACTTGCCCATCTCTAAAATTAGAAATTTAATTCTATGAAATCTTACATAATGACTTTTTTTGGAAAAAAAAAAAACTGACGATATTGAATTTTGGGAACCTTATGAATAATTTTTTTTGGAATAATAAGTAACAATAAGCAGTCTTCAAAAGTTTTGTAAAGCCGCAATGCTCTCTAGGTTCAAACAGGTCAGATCTAAATACTAGCAATCTAAATGTAGTGCTTTATTTTTTTCTAATTTGTATGTTATCATATTTGAATTCAAGTTTTGTTTATTTAATTTTTTAATGAGACTATGTATGATTACGGTTATGAATAGACTGTCAACAATAAAATCATTGTAGTCACACATTTCAAATTTTTTATCTAAATTATTGAAGGATTACATACTTTTAAGCCAATATTTTTCCATGATTGAAAATTTATAATATTTTGTATATTAGCCGTTATCATTTTCAAGATTCAATTATGAAAAATGGTAATGAAATTAATAATATGATAAGGAACTGTAAATTATTCTTTCTTGTTTTTCTTTATGAAGTTATATATTTTAATTAATTGAACAAGTTTTAAATTAATTAAGTAATTTCAAATGTGTTGTCAACGCCGCATTTAAAGAATTAACTCATCTAATCAACACACTTAATTCAGAACTATATTATCCGCATTTAAAAAATAGAATCCTATTTGCACGTTTGCATTTGTTTAGTCTAGCATTTGTATACAACAGCTATGCAAAGAAAATTGCATTATTCTATCTCGGCTATTCTTTCATCCACGTTTAGGGTTGTTCTTGTTCTAGAGGAAAGTATTCCAGATGTCATATGCAAATGATGGCAATGAAGTCTTTCTAGCAACACTGTCTAAGCTGATGATCTTCATATCTCAAGAAAAAAGTTATTTTACATGCAGTTGAATCAAGTGTATCTGTGAATTAAATGAAAACATTTAATATTTATACGTACATAAGCACTGAAATGTTAATTTTATTCTGATTAAAAAAAAAAAGTTTAAGTTTAAACATGTGAAATTTCTTTATTGAATTCTGAAAAATTATTTATTGAACATGTTGAAATTATTTTTTAAAATGTTTTTCATGTATCTGTAGGGGAGACTGTGGGTTTGGTTGTGACAGTTTTCATTAAATTGCTCTCAATTACTAAGAATTGTTAGTAAACCAATTAGCTGGAAGCATTTTATTTTTTACTTTTAGTAGAGTATGCATTTGACTATATATATATATATATATATATATTATATATATATATATATATATATTAAATATATATATATATTATATATATATATATATATATATAAATTCTAAAACTTTTCACTTAAATACAATGGTTGACTCATTGGAGTAAATTAGAAAAAAAAGTGACAGTGGATCGGTAGTAACAGATTCAAAATGCACTAAATGGCCTAAAATTTATAATAATAATTATGTTACTACCGATGTTGGATATGTTACTAACGATCCCAAGCACTATCGTATCCAGTAATGCCCTGATTCCTGAAGATACTCTAAAATCAGTTAAGCTACTTGGATTAAGCTGGGAACTTCAGGAAATTTCGGTAATGCTGGGAACCGCCAGCATTGTTCGAAATTTTTTTAATATTTCAAATTAAATAGTTAATAAACTGTATCCTTGACCTCGGTCCGGGTCAGTGGATTTATCCGGGGCATTAAGCCGGAAATTCAAAAAATAAAAAATTATAATAATTATTATAACAAAATAAATAAAATCTAAAAACATTCTAATCGCTTATAACTAATAAAGGTTGGGGCACAAATGTCCGTACCGCGTCCGAGCCGCGCCACGGCCGCATGTTGTTCCTTCTCGATGAAACCAAACATACCATTTAGTTTATGAGAAGGAGTTGATCGGGGGATGCGGTCAAATAAATACTAAATTTTAAAAAATAGTATTTTTCTTGAAGACAATATGTTTAGTTTTATGTTTACATTTAGCTTAGGTTAATACAAAACACGTGTTCTTTCTACGCCTTTGTTCGGTTTCATGGAGTTGGTATTTCATACGGCAGAGACGCGGTGCGGGCATGTGTGTCCCAACCTTAATACACAATAGCATATACATTCAGTTATTATAAAAGTCTTCATATTAAAATTAGTAAAAAAAAAAATAATTACACATTACTATAACCGTGTCAAATTAAAAAAAAAAAAATAATTGCTATAACGAAATCAATGAAACATGAAGCTGAACATCTCTTTCTTCAAGAAAAATAAACATTTTTGTAGGAATCAACATTTGGTCTTCCTCATGGGTTTTCTGGACTTATAAGAGCAAAAAAAAACATTTACTTGTGACACAACCGTATTTACAAAATTTGTCATAACCGTCCCCAACCGACTTCTTCGCAAAGAAACAATCGACAATTGGTAATACAGAATTAACTACGTGCAAAGTAATCACTGCTATTTAACTACTAAAAAAATTCATTTCTATATCTGAACCTATTATATTTTTGATATCTTCCACGGGTTATAATAAACAATTTCGAAAAGAATAAATAAGAAAAGAGTCAAGGTGTTTGGTGCTATTTAATAGTTTGAAAATTTATTATGGTCTTGTTAACTCAAATTACCCACAAACTACCAGTTTACTTACAAACTTATGGGAATTATTGTTATGTAATGAATTATGAAACGTTTCATCATTAGTTTTTTTTTTTTTTTTTTTTTTTTTTTTTTTTTTTTTTTTACGATTAGTTATATAAATCATTAATTTATTCATATTTGAAATACATAATGCACCAATTAATGAAATAAATCTCTAACATTTTTTTAACACATTAATTTTCATACAAAATTACTGACTACCGCTACAATCCATGACGGGTTTTGGGTACAGTACTTTGTTAGGAAATACTGTTTAAAGGCCAACTGTTGTACAAGGAGGCGATCGGACCAGGAACACGCACAACCGCTTGAAAAAAAAAATTGTTTTTCAGAATATTTTTCGTATTGATGGATAGGTAACTGCTTTAATAGTCTTAACATTATCTAAACAACTATTCATAAAATATCTATAAAAATCATAATCGGAAATACATTTTATCGATCTTATGCTATACACCAGTGTTGGGCAAAATTTATCTTAAATAAAAGATAATAGATAACGAATAATTTATTCGAACTTTTCAACTACAAATAATGAATAATTGTGTTTATCTTTTATCTAAATAATAAATAAATTCAAGTTATCTGTTATCTTTTTATTTGTTATTTGATTTTTTTCAAATAAATTTCGAATAATTTCACGCTAATTTTATTTTTCTTCTATATACGAGCCAATGTGTATATTTTCAGATCCATAGTTTTTTTTAAATTATCTCCATTTTAAGATTACGCCACTGCATTGCGAAGTTTTTGAGTTTTTAGGATTTCTTCCATATCAGGGTTTTGGAGGTGATTTTTATGAAAATTCTGTCGGATTTGAGATAGCGCCTCCCTCTCCCTCCCCCCCCCGAACCGACTTTTTGTAACTCTTCTCTGCTTCTCTAGTTGTGGAGATTCATTGAATTGATGATGAAAAGGACGAAAAAATTAATAATTATCCACATATACCTTGTTTCTGTAATACTAGCAAGTTACGTTTGGTGGTTATGTAGTGTGTAAGCTGAGATAGACTTCGCCTTGTATTTTGAATATTGTTTGATCCACGTGACTCATACGTCCAAGTTAGTATTGAGTATTATATGTGGAAGTAATGCAGCGTTACGAGAAACACTGTTAGAAAAAACTTACCGTTTACTAAATATAAGTCTGATAGTAAGACACAAACTATGGTAATTGTACGAAGCATATACATGAGGGATAGATATGGACACGGCCTGGTAGATAAGGCTCGGTAGCCCGGGTTGTGGGAAGGCATAAAGAGGATGGACCGCAGGGTTTATGTGGCAGTAAAGGGGCTCCTACATCCCCGGCATTTCGCGTGGGGTTCGGGCCCCCCATCCCCCTCCCCCGACTGTCGTACTTCCTCTCGTTTGCTTTGCGGATAATCGATCATTGAACCTGAAAACACGGTCGGGGATCGGAGTAGAATCTAGTTTAACCGTCAACCATAGTTTAACCTATGATAGTCTTGTTTCTCAACATCTGAATTTGACGTAATTAAGTAATCACTTATATAAAAGGTGATACACTATTAAATTTTTGGTTTGTAAGTCACAACTAACTCAATCTTCGAAATTTATTTAATTTTGTTAAGGGTCGAACCCTGTTCTAGTTTCACCGTTTTAATCAACCAACTTCCTCAAGTCCACTAGCGGATCCAGAATTTAATTTTTTTTTTTTGGGGGGGGGAGGGGGAGAGGCTTCAGCCCGTTAGGTTTTTTTTTTAAATATATACAACGATAATTACTTTGGGAAAAAAAAATAAACTAATCACCTATATGAAATAGTGTTTAACTGATAGTCGAATTCCTATTAAATGTAATTAAACCAACAATAATACTTTAAGAGATAATGTTTTAATATTTTTTCCCATGAAACAGGGTTACATTTTAACATTTTCAGCCCCAAAGCCTCCCCTCCCCCGTAGACCCGCCTGTGCTCAAGTCATTGTTGGGGGAAAGAAATGAAATGAAAATATCTTAATTGTGCCCCTTTAGAACAAATTATAAACGCAGAATATAAATAAACATCTCAGTGTTTCCATAGCTTAAATTAAATATTTACGAAATGATTGATAATATAAAGTAAAAATACAGGTTATAGATAGAAATAAAAATAAAAAAATGCATAAATATAAAATAAACATAGAAACATAAAATAAAGGAAATAAACAGAATAGTATTTGGGGACAATTAGATAGTCTTACGACTTGGACTCTTACGTGAATTTCATGATCAAGCGAATCGAGAATACAATAAATACTTAAAGAGGAGAGATTTGAAAGAGGAAACTGACTTCGCTTGTCGAATATCGGGACGGATAATATTCCAGGGGAAGAGGGATTTGTCAAATGCAGCATTTTGGTAAGGAGTAGGATAAAGATAGGATGTACAGGATTGAATGGGGGATTTCAATTATAGGCTCTGTAGAATATAGGAGAGTTTATGTGATTTAAAAAATGACTTGGTATAAGTATCATGGTATAATAGAAATGTAGCAAGATAGTAATGACGGCGGTATGAGGGATAGAGTGGATAGATTCAACTCGGTGTAATGCTGGATAATGCGTGTATTTCTTCAGATCCCGAAAAAAAAGCGTATTGAGCAATTCATCAGAGAATTTAAGTTTGGCTTCGAGTTAGCCTGAGAGGCCGCCATACGCCACACTGTCGAAGAGGAGAAAACAAAAGGGGAAACAAGGAGTTGACCGGTTCTGAAGGAGGGTGATAGCGTTGATTGTTTCAGGGTGGAAATAGTATGACGGGAAATTAGGGAGATGTGCGGTTTCCACTGAAGAAGACTTTTATAGATAACCCTGAAAAAACGTAAGCTACCATCGGAAAACGAGGCAATATTATTTCCTTCTTCTTGGAGTGCAGATCCTTACATTGCGAGGCACTAATGTGGACCTATAGTGGATTCCAAGCCATCGCGGGACTCAATGTAACGAAGAAGCTGATAGACCCGCCAAGCAAGGAGCAGAATCACCTCAACCTGCCCATCTAAAATCTTAGTAATAGACTCAATTCAGCGAACGGTAGGGATAGCAGTGAAGGGGGGCAATCCACTTTTCCACAAGATAAGTGGGGCTGAGGATCCTAAATGTAAACTGTGTATTCAAGAGAGAACGGATAAAGACTACCTAGATACATGTTCTGCTTTCACGTTCATAAGAAATAAGAAGATTGTAAATGTAAATGAATAACTGAAAAAATCTAATTTATACTGGTCAACAAGAAAATTATCAACGACTTCAGCAGAAGAGAAAAAAGGATTTTTTTTTTAATGAAAAAAAATTGTTAGATCTAATAAAAATAATATCATGAATTTTAAACTTTTTGTTGTTTTTAATATTACCATTAATACAAATATAGTTATCCATATAATTTGTACGGTATTGTGTCTCTTGTCCCTGTTTCATATTTCATAGTCTTAACGTTGTTTTTTATCATTACAAAGAAATTTAATGCTGACTCAATATCCCCCCTTTTTTTTTCTGTTCCATCATGACGCAGTGCTCCAGATTGGGGAGTTCATGGGATTGTTCTTTATCTTCCCTATAGGTTGGAACCTTTCCTCGAGGATGATACAATAATTTCATCCATTCAATTTATTGTGTCCAGGGCGGAATCTAATCAGAAGCCAGACAGATATACCGAACCCCGCTTTCCAGTGACGTCATTCCACCCCTAGGTCCTTTCATTCGTCTTTCGGCAGGATTACGTTCCCCACAGCGGTTTATGTAAAGAATAAATAACTCTATATACCAACTAGAAAATCCTATTGGCAAAAATCAATACTCAACAATGTAAATTAATTTTCAAGGATCAGATATTTTCTTATTACTTACTAACTAGTTTACGCTCTTTCTTTCAAGGTCAAATGTGACTTTGATAACTGTTTTTGATATTGTAAATTTAAAATAAAACTATCACGACAAAAACGATTTTTCTTTCATCTGTTGTGTAATAGAATTGCGTAAGTTTTGCGTAACATTTAAGAGAATGTATAAATTGTTACTTCGCCAAAAAATATAATTGAATCATCAATTACTTTTTACGAATTACAGATAGTTATATTATGTGTTCCGTTTTCGACTGCCAAGTAACCAAATGTGATTTCGCAGTACATTTTATAATTTATACTGTTCTTTACGAAAGCGAAATATGGCCACTCATTTTTTAAAACATTATGTGTTTTGCAGAATATTTAGCCATAAGTAGGAAATTGAAGTAACAATTATTCTTAGGCGATCTTCGTCCAAAAATATTCAAAAATGGCTGTAATAATGAGAAATTGAACTTGGAGAAATACTCATTGCTTTATCTTTGTCAATTTAAAAAAAAAATTATTTATTTAGAAATATAACAATCTGTCACGTGGACAATAATTATAGTGATATATGATATAACACATTCATACCATTTTGTCAAATTAAGTATAATCTTAGTTGCTGTACAATTTTGTATTTATATTTTATAAAATAAAATGTTAAACAAAAATATATACATTAAATCAGATAATAATGAAATAACTTTAAGTTAATTAAATATATATCAAGAAATAAAATTGATTTCGTGCATGTAAGTAGTTAAATACAGACGACATACTTTTGTTATTCTAATCTCCGTTTTTGGTCCGTTATAAATTTTATGATATTTCATCAGCTGCGACGATGCGTAAACGTACGATTATTATCTTTTACTCAATTATATATCGAATATGGTTGCTCTGATGTGGCCCGAGGCTGGGAATCGTCTTAAAAATGATCCAGTATCAATTTCATCAAATTTCATCCGCAGCTTAGGTTTGCGGAAACTTTGTTTCTTGGACACGGCACCAATAACGGCCCGTTTAAGAAAATTTCAGTATTAGTACAAAAATGAGGTTTCTACTAATAAGTATGGATAACTTCAAATTTTAATATTTTCCGAAGAATTTGATCATGTAGTGATGTATTTATTATTACCTGAAATATCGTGTTCGTGTGAGATGGGTTGTTGCTGATAAAGTAGGTCTCGTTGGTTGTAAATTTAAGACTCTTATGAAAGAATAAACTGTTTCAGTGTAGCCTTGAACATAAAACTAATTTTGTTATATAGTGTAGTACATCCAAGATTATTTATTGTTTGATGATCGAAAGTCTAAATGTTTCGTTAGTTGGTTATCTACAAAACCTAAATAACTAAGGAATGGAATCATTATTAAACTTTTCGTGTGTGAATTTTATCGGATTCAGTATTAAATTTGATGGGCCAAATTTTATTTTCATTTTAATAACGATAACTACTCTAGGAAGAAAAAGAAAAAAAAAACTACCTATATGAAGTGAAGTTTATATGGTCCTGGATGGAAAAAAAAAGAAAAGAAAAAACGATAATAATGCAAAGAGAAACCATAATACTTTTAGAGGTAAATTTCTTATGTTTTTCTTGGTACGTTTAATGCTTTGGAATTTAATACATTTTAATTTAATAAATTTGAATAGTTTTTAATTTAAAATATTTCAATTTAATAAATTTTAATAGTTTTTAATTTAATACATTTTAATTTAACAAATTTTTAATTTCATAAATTTTAACAGTTTTTCTCTTAATTTAATAAATTTTAATAGTTTTAATTTAATACATTTTAATTTAATACGTTTAATAACTGTATATGCATGATAATAATAATATGTACATATTGCAGTAGTTTAGCATTTAGCTTCGATCAATCACATATAAAAATTATCTGGTTTACTAACCGCTCAACTTAATTTGATTAAGTTGATAGAAATTATTTTCTGGCCATGTTTGGCTATTATAAAATTTTTGAATTGAATTTTTAACTGAGCTAAATCTAAAAAATTACAACCAAAAAATCATAAATACCATTAAAATAACAAAAGTTCTATTTATTATATCACCGGTTGATTATGGATTGTACGACTATTAGTGAATTAAATTATGATAATGCTGTTATTTTCCATTGCAAAGTTTACTAGAATCATTAAACTATAGTAAATGTATCTAAAATTCTCCGCTTTTCAAAGATATAGTATACGTATACCCTCTGACAAGTACTTCTGGAGATTCATTTTTGATCTAGATCAGCATTTTTGTTTTTTTCTCCTTCATTCAATTATTTAATTCTTTCAAAAAGTATATTAAGCATTTTTCGTAACTTTTCGTAACTTTCGTATGAACCCGAAGTCCCCTCTGTAGATCCGCCATTGAGTGTGAATATTTTGTTTTTAGTTTCTGTGAGGGTGTGCATTCTATTTTTAAAATCATTCACATGTCCTTATAGTTACGAGAGTATTGACAATTGTAAGAAATATATACAAAAGAAATGTATACATATTTATAGATCAGTAACGTAACATGAAAGAAAAATGATTGATTACTAAAAAAATCCTTGCCACTAATTTTCTCTTGGAAATAATGAGTATGGAACCAAACTATGGTTACCTAATACAAGCGAAGCGAATGCATGATGGAGATAATTTCTTATAGCAACAGTGGTAATTGGGCTGAGGAACTCGCATCATTTTGCTTTCTAGACAGGGCGAGAAAGTATCCAACTAAACGTTTTCAACGTACTTTATTCAAGAACGGGCTGAAAGGATTCCTCGAGGTTACTATCACCGGGCGGGGGAAGAAGCCCCTTCGACGTAACTGCCTCTAGTTATGTAAAGGCTACTTTGCCGAGTTTGGACATCGGCTTTTACTCAAGGATCCGTAGCTGTAACGTTTTAGGCAATCGATCCTGTGACAGGTTCGATGTTTCGATAGTGAATAAATCGATTAGGCAGGGTCATGCGGAGGAGGCTTCGGTCAAGTTCAATAGCGGATCTCGTTCATTGTTCCATTGTCCCTCTATCGTGTAACCATTCATGAAAAATAGCAATGCATTGTTTCGTATAATCTCTTTCTGTTTATGTATTTTATTTGTGAGTGGTCTCATGTCAAAGAAGGACAGTTTAAATTTTCAGGATTTGAAATTTATAATTAAAAAATTGAAAACCAATTTTATTAAAAATATTAATCTGGAATTTTTAAAAATCATTTGATGATTTTTATTACGAGAGATTTTTATTTTTCACCACGAGTGATATAATGTCATATCATGATCATTATTTTTGAACACACGTTTTACAATTAACAATAATAATTATAAATTATTATTAACTAGCTGATGTACCCCTCGTTGACGGGTGTATAGTTGAAATTTGAGAATCTTTTTTTTGAGATGGATTTTGTATTATGGGTAGGATCCAAATTTAATTTCATAAAATTGGGTCGGGAGGAGAGAGGGGGGTTGTTTTGAAAATTTGTATGGTGTTGCTTATGGAAGTCAAAGTTTCGCAATAGTCATAAGAAAAACTTTTTTATTCGGCTATTTGTTGAGGTACAACACAACTAAACCGACCACCACCGATCCATTAAAATTTGTAGTGTTTAATTTTAATTTATGATAAAGCGATGAGATTGTGGAGTTGATTAATTAATCAAAAAGAGTTGTAGTCTCCCCCCTCCTTTAAAATCTTCTGAGTTTATCTCTGGCAAATTAATTAAAATAACATTGGATATTGTGTCACCTACATCCGTGTAAAATTACAACTTCTTCTTTATCTTCCTCTTCGTGCCATTACTAGCGTCGTGAAGCTTCAATCCAATGCAGCCATGCCTCTCGGTCCCTACCAAGCCGCCTCATTTCCTGGAGGGTTTTTCCTCTCTTCTCTCCAATCCGCTGCATGTACTCCTGACAGGAAATTCTGGGGCGGCCCCCCGGCCTCCTCCCAGTGGGTCGAGCTTCCAGAATCTTCCACGGATCTCTCTCCTTCTCCATCCGACAAACGTGGCCAAACCACTTCAACTGTCGATTTTCCAGTAAAGTCCTTAACTCCGCCACCTCCAGGTCCTCTCATATGCGTTCATTTCTGAGGCAGCCTCTCCTGGTCTTTCCAGCAGCTCTCCGCAGAAATTTCATCTCGGCTGCTGTCACACGGCTAACCTGCTTGTCCAGCATAAAATTAGAACTTGATCTGAATATTATGGCGGGCGGGGTGAAACTTTTGGAGTTTTTCCCTAATTTCCAGCTAATCCGATTGATAAATCCTAAAAATGTATACGACAATATTTGTTAGGCTCGGAAAGTTGAATTGAATGACACCTTGAACGGGAAGATCAGACAAAGTTAAAAAATGGATGGGTTTTCCCCGTTTTATGCGACAACGCGCTATAGTTGTTCGGTATTCCGAATTTTCCCCGTTGAGTTGTGATAATTTTTTCCATCAGTTGAGCAGTACAACTTTTAAATGTGGCTCGCGGTGGAGTAGGTTGGGATTAGAATCGAAGTAACTGCCTAACCGGGATCTCTAAAGAAATTACTCCAGAATTCATAACTTTGGTTCTACTCAATATTTTGTTTTCATTTAAAGCGTATATTTTAAGTCAAACAAACCTTAATATAATGTTGAAATTTCAAAAGTCTACAATTAGCCATTGCTGAGCTTACTCCTGACAACATTTCGTTGCAATGCGGACATACAGACAGACAAATATTTTTTTAAAAGTGGATTTGGTTTTTGATATGTATGAATCGGGAAGATATCATAAAACGGGTTGATTCTTTTCAATGTACAGACAAAATATTTATCTTATTTATATAGATTATTTGATTTATTTTTATTTTTTCTTTATTATTTTCTTAAAAGTGTAAGTTCATACTGTTCATATCTCTGTTAATAGTGTAGGATTCTTATAATAACAAATCAATTTTCGATTTCAATGTTTATTCTATATTTTACAATTACCACACTCCTATAATTTTAAATTAGATCACATGTCTATTACACATTACACATAACCATGTGTAATGTTTTTAACCATATATATATTTTCTTCAAATCTCTATGCTATATTTTGAATCTGGAGCAGTAGTTGCTAAATATTGCTTATCAATATTGTTTGTCAACTATTAGTGACAGAACATCTTTATTTCCAAAGTTTATTAGAAATTTTGAATTACATAACAAATACAAACATATACGTATATACTGCAGGTAACACGTGCCCAATTAAAGCTATTTCAGAAATATAATATTAAAAATTTGCACATTAATAACGTGTACAAACATATTAATATTTCATATTCATATCAATCAAAAGATTGAGTTAAATTTTTATTTATAAATCTGGCACGATTCTTAAATTAAATATCAAATATAATAATAATTACATGATTTTGTGAAAACAATAATTATCAATTTCAAACCCTGAGAATTTGAATAACAGCTAATTTTCATCTAAGGCTTCAATTTAAACGAATTCTGTTCGTTTTTTTTTATCAATATTCAACTTGAACATTGTTTATTAATTCTGTTAAGGATGTGATATCAAAATGATTTAAAAAATTAGTCAAATTCATCTTTGAAAATACAGATATCCATTTTTAAAACGAATATTCACAACTGTCCGTTTTGAAGATGTTCATTTTTAAAGCTATCATACATAGTTATAGATGTCCGTTTTTTATGCAAATGAATATGATAGGTTGCTTTATAAATGATTTACCTGCGAAATTTAAAATCAGCATCAACAAAATACACTGAAATATATTTTAAATAAAATAATTAATACATGTAAATGGACTGTGTATATATGTATGCTCATATGCATGTTAATTCACTTAACGTTTATCACAAAAGGCTCCACTAAAGCAACAGCTGTATCTGCAACGGTTATCTTTGGAGTATGCAAATAAGCGGTTAATCAAGTACGTTTGCACAATACATCCACCATTGTGCCACTTCCACAGCAATTAATTGAGTAATATGCGAGTACATTCTCTAACGTGCTAATAACTATTAAATGGAAGTTATTTCTTATCAGCTAAACATAACTGAATTCAATTTAAAGAAAATGAGGTAGGCTTCAAATGATTAAAAATTGCTTAATATTATGCAGAGACCATTGTGAGGAAAAATATAATGAAAATAAACATGCCGTGTTATTAAAACCGACCTATACACAAGAAATAACGGAATTAAAAGCGATAACATAATGTGTTTAATTTCACGTTCACCGATTCATGAACTTAACGCTACTATTAGTATCTGGTAACTGGCGGCGTTTAAAGACTCCGGGGTGAAAACATGTTATTCGAGGAGGAAAATGCTCAGAAGGATAATATAAAGTTCTAATTCATATCCAATTCTAATTGTTTTTATTTATTTAATAATTGATTTTATTAACGATTAATTAATTAACTATCCATCTAGTATCTATCTATTAGTTATCTAGGCATTAAATGTAACTTCTATTTAATTTTTCTTATTCTTATTTAATTCTCCTTCGGAAAAATATTGCAATTTTTTATAACATTTAATTAATTTGAGTAAATAACATTTATATGAAAATTAACCTTGGATGGCAATAATATTACATTTAAATAAATAATATCATTTTCAGTTTTGACGTAGACTGCAAACTGTGTGCAGTATTTCTAAGATTACTTCAATTCCTTTTCTACGATATTTTTTTCCCACATAGTACTATATTGAAAAAAAAAATTGAAATAATGAAAAAGAATCAGAAGTACAGTTTCTACGTTGATGGCCCCCTTTAAACTATGAATACATTATTACATGATTTGATTGTATGAGATTCTATCAATGACCTTGAGGAACAGAAATGAAAAATCTAAATTACAAACTACTAATCTGGAAAAATATCATACTTATATATACTTTTCGAAATAAATGATTGTTTTGTAATTATTTGATGTCATTTTAATTATTTTCAAATCTGCTAATTGCCATTACCACGACAGGTGGAGATTTGAAGATAAAAAAAAATTATTTTAAATAAAACAATTCGTATAGTCCGTGGTACAGACTCCTTTTTATCAAATTATTATCATCCGGCTGAAACATTGTAAATAACTTCATGTCATCGACAATCAAATATTTTATCTACGAAAATGCTAGGAATTGAGGCTTTTTCAATCTGGAAGTCGGTAAACTTTGTCTATTTAATTAGATACTAAAAACTCTTAAATATCCATTTGCTTTCCACTTAAATCGTAAGATAACTTGAACACAAAGACGGGAAATATTGAGCCGTTTGGCGTGACCTACATCCCCAAATTATCATAATAACGAGGTGATATAGGCCAAACAGCCCAATATTTTTGTTGGCCGCATTTTTTATAAATTTTGTGATCAAATTATCTTACGATCCAAGCAAATGGGTATTTACGAGTATTTAGTACCTAATTAAATAGAACAATTTTACTGACCACCAGATTAAAAACGCTCCAATTTCGAGAATTTTCGTAAATAAAATATTTGTAGGTTACGATGAGATAAAGCTATGTACGAAGTTTCAGGCGGATGTTAATAATTTGATAAAAAGGGGCTGTAGCACGGACTAGTATGCGAGTGAAATTTCCATAAATTACAAGCTGATATATTTTAAACTTACTGATTATAGAAAAATAAGATGGATAAGGTAGAATGAGAGATTGGACGACTTGTCAGGACTATGTTTACTCATAATTTATTGTGTGGCAATTGCTCAGAAAATTACGCCTTGTGATCTTTCCATGTAATCTCTGATTTGATTATAATGCAGCAAGACTTATAATTTGCCATTTACACGCTCAGTTTTGCACTTTATATTTATCAAATTCAATAGAGCGCGTGATAAGTCATTGTTTGTTATCTAGGTATTGTTATGATTTGAGTACTTATTCATAATTTCACATTTTATTTTATTTCTATATTATGGGATACTTTATGGTTGACCATCTGTGTAATGAAAAAAAAAAAAAGATAGTGCGGGGTTGCTAAAATAACTTAAAATAGTGGAAACTATTTATTAAGTCTTCGTTTTGACCCGACTATGCAGATCTATTAAGAACAAGATCAGGGCTATAAAGAATAAGGTATAATACTGTTGTATAATATAAGTAATTTTAATAAAATAAACAGATGAAATATATATTTATAACAGATTAAATATAACGTTGTAATGACATTGAAATATAAAACAAAGTTACTATTATACAGTAAATTAAAATTTGTAACACCGACGAACTATATATTATAATGATACATTTTAGGAAATTTTATGAAGCGGTGCATGGTTGGTAGATGATAAATTTTACATTAATTTTAACCAAAATGCTATGGTTTATAAATCTATATCTATCTATCTATCTATATATATATATATATATATATATATATATATATATATATATATATATATATATATATATATATATATATATTATATTGATGTAGTTTGAAGTATAACAACTGAATAAAAATTATTTTGCAGGATCTTAAAAATGGCTCCGGAAACTAAAGTGTTGAATAAATAGTACATTATGTGAAAACTGTGCACATTTGATGATCTTGGCCTAATATTTTATAAAAAACATTTTAAAAAATGGCACCGAATCTAAAAGATATAACCAGAAAATTATATATATTATTTTTTCATTGGTCCGTATTTGTTTCTGAATGATCTGAAATAAATATTTAAACAATCAAAATATTTACTCTTTTTAAATAATAACGTATATATAGCAACTAAATGTAAGCATTTGTCAAGAAAAATATGTTAAAAGTTTATAACTAAAAGCGTTATTAATCCTGTAATTTAAAATAAAAATAATAAAATTTAAAAAAAAGTCAACTGACTAAAGAGACTCCAGTATAAATTACTCCAGTTGTTGAAACACTCAAATAAATAAATAATCCTGTAATTATATTTTTATTTTTTATTTTTTTTTGAGAAACACTTATAAAACATTTTATATAGTTTATATATTTTTCGTTCAGAGTAATCACTGTTGTTATAATTAAACAAATAAATAAAAATGGAATCCTGAGTATGCTAATTTGTTATACCACATTCGTAATGTAGAGAATCAACCGTCATCTTAACTTTATATATTCTTATGAATTTTAATTTACTGTATATCAGTTATTTTATTTTATATTTCAATGTCCTTACTACTTTTTATTTACTCTGTTATATATTTGTTTTATGTATTTGTCTCTTATATCATTCCACAGTTTTGTTTCTTGTTCTTTATACACCAGATGAAGTCCTCTATATTTGTGTCGAAACAGAAGCTTAGTAAATAGTTTACACTAGTTTAAGTTTATTTTATGTTCGCAATCTTCTTTCTCATTGTCCACAGTCAACTATTAAATATACCATAAAACAGTAATAAAATAAAATGCGAAACATACTTTTGTAACCATGAATCAAATTACAACAATAATACCTAATAAACAAATAATGACTTCTTATCTTTATCTAATTCACCCAATACGGAGTGTAACACGGATTATGCAAACGACAAAGTGTAAGTCTTGCTACATTATAATCAAATCAAAGATTAGATGGAAAGAATACAAGATGTCATTTCCCGGGTAATTGTCACACAATAAGTAATGGGTAAACTCAGCACTGACTATTAAACAGCTATTGATCCATAGCGCAAATCTTTATTATTAACATTAACATAATTATTAATGGGTAAAAATGATATTGTCAAGCTGGGTGAGGAAAATCCAAATTTTCCTATTTTAATTTAATCCAAATTCTGTAGCTGTGCACGAATAACTCCATAGTTTAGTCAGAACGTTGGATTTATTTTTTTTTTTGTATTATTCATGAAATTTATAACTGTATAAAAATAAATATGCATCCAGTAAACGTGATAAATAAAAATACAATGGTATCAGAAGGCTTGTAGAGAATCTACCGAATGGTACTCTAATAAAGTATCTAAATTAGGAGATCACGAAGCAAATTACTTTTCAGAAACCTCGGGGGATTATCAGAGATTGAAGAGGAAGCAAGGTTAGAAACTAGACGATTAGGATAGTCCTGAAGTTTATTCTGCAAGGATAGGTATCTGGATTGGTCCAAACCATATGGGACATTAAGTGCGTTATGGATAATTTTATTTGTAATAAACTTTTCTTTTTGTTATTGAGTATTATATTCTGCTGAATATCATATTGTACTTGGACATTGGTTATAGTGAGGTAAGATCACTTTCACACTATATGTAAAAAACTAAAATAAAGTAAACATAAGCAAAATAACAAATAATAATAATCAAAAAGTATATACAATAAATAGATAAGATTTGTTATTCCTGCCCCGAGATACTCCCATGTCTCGCACTCCTGAGAATGTTTCTGCTATTTTAGTTTTCTCTATTTGTTTTATGTACGCTTTATGTTCGCTTATTATGTATGTATATTTTCACTTTTCATGCCTTTTTCTCTCTTTCCGTCTGTATTTTTTTACTTTTAAATAACCAAATATTGTAAATATCTACTCTATTAATGACCACTTATACATGTATTCAGCACCAATAATTTGTTCTAAATGGATAACAGTCCCAGAATAATAAAATATATTTTCATTTCATTTCACAACACTGAGTTAAGGTGGCTCTGTCCCTCCTTTCGAAGATAATATTTGCTAGGTACGTTCCTTTATCAACTCATCAACAATCATCGTCCTTCTTAGGCCTACAACCTTCTCCAATTGAAGTCCTCAGTCCATTCCCTTTCAACAAGATCTCGACCTTCTGACCTCTACATTCCTTCTCACAGATCTGCCTCATTTCAAAAGTGCTTTATTGCTCGCGTTGTCAATTTCTGGAATTGTCTACCTATCAAAATTCGGCATTCCCCCTCCATATCTACTTTTAATACTCTCCTATTCCAATTCCTATCCCCAAAACAGTCAGATACTTGCTAAGCTATTTATATTATACATTTTTATTATATCATTCATCATCGAATGATAGTACTATTGCCTACTGCAAACATTACTATGGATTTTACAATATCTTCCTACTCTCAATGCCACTGAATGCATTCATTGTTTGCTTTTTTATTTATTTTTATTCTTATACAAATAATTCAGGGCGGTCCCTCCACGCCCAGTGGTATAATAAAAGGCCTCTGGCCACAGATGCAAAGTACACATATAGCGTGCATGCCCTTGGGCAATAAAAGCAAATTAGAAATTTTTTGTATATATATTTCATTATGCATTTATACATCGTATTTTGTAGGGAAAAAAAAAGAAATACAAATACAAATAAATTTGTACCTATAGTTACAGTAAGATAATGATGTGTTTAGTTATTATTCATCATTTAAATATTGTGACAGTTTATATTGTCAGATTCGTCTTTCCTTTGTTAGCAGGAACACAGATTATTTTAAAGGGGAACTCAATGTATTTTTTATTATTTTATTTCTCAAAAGTGTATAATTATAATTTTTCCTACTGTACATAGTTTTAAGTGTTTTGTATGTGTTTTTTGTATATAGCTTGTTTAACTAATATTTTCTTTACTTTCTCTTTTTCTATTATTGTTTTATTTTGGCCACATGTAGTCTTTTAACTATGTACTATTTTGTTACTCTAAAGGAACTTTGTCCCAGAATAAAGTTATTTTCTATTTCTATTTCTATTTATAAAATAAAATAACTTAAAAATACGGAAATTAAAAAAAACATATACGTACTTTTTTTTTTTTTTCTTTGTTCTTCCCTACCTCGCCATTGTAGGCTATGCGGGATTTCCCCGGGCCGGAGGGTGAGGGCGGGGAATTTAAAATCCCCTCCGGCGCCGGGACGCGAACTCGTACTTATTTTTGTCTATCAAAACTTCATATATCTGGTTGCCGGGCAACTCGCGATGCTGTGCACACGCTTTAGCCCATTCGGCCACCCCGCCCCCTAATATACATACTTATAAACACTATTTACAATCAGGCGAGGGAACTCCGAGGCTTGTCCCTCCAACTATGGAGGCAGAAGCAGGAATCCAGGAGTTCCCTCCGCTACTTTCTCAACCGCGTCACTAGTACTAAGGCTAGTGGAGATTGATCGAGAGCACTAGTAACAATTTAAGGAGCATTGAGGAAAAACGGAAAGCTTAATAAATATTTTCCAGTGTTATGTGACCGCAATAATATTCCATCTTTTTCTTCATTTGTTTTTAGATTAGTGTGATTGGGGATGATAGATATTTACAGGGTGGAGAGGGAATATAGATTTAGGAATAGAACGGTTCATAGTTGCTGACTACTGAGTATGATCAGATACCAATATTAACATCACTGAACCTCTCAAGTGCACATTCGAGAGAAATTTATTGGCTCATTACATAAAGCACCTAGTAAGCCCAGTCATAACTGACTGAACATAAATTCCTCCATCGAAGGGCGTCATATTAATCTATATCTGATTATAACACGTTAGCCGTGAGGCGGATAAGTTTACTGCTCCTTATCGCGAGCAGTTGTAATGTTTCCGTTCACTAATAGTCGAATTCTCGCGTGATATCTCCAGATCTGGAAGGCACTTCGTGTCCGCGCTGATTGGGCGCGGTCGGACACGTGTTGTACACATGGAACTTTAATTAGACCGCCACCTACGCAGGGCTAGTATCGACGGCCCTTGGAATCGAATATCAGTTTCCCATTAGCCCTAGCCAGGGAGGGTAATCAGACCTGTTGGGCGGCGGCCATAGCGTACAATAGCGATGCCATCGCTTCGTGTCCCATCATCAGCGGCACCATTCCATCTTGATTACGACCATTCAATTCCGACACCAAATCCAGCCTTGGCTTTATTAGATTCCTTAACGATTAGGAATATTTCCCAGACGTTCCTCGTCATGTTGAAGCTTGACGATAAACTGTTTCAAATTATTTCGGAGTACTGTCACATAAGAATTCTATTTGGGTCTTTATTCTTTAAGCAAACCAGTGAATTTTTAAAGTACTTTCGAATTGGGATTAAAATATCTCAGAAACTAAAAATCGGACCTGAATACTGTAAGCGTAGTAAGGGAAATGTTTAGAACTACATCCTTTTTGCAATTGACCTATTATTCTATAAAATTGTGTCTTATGCTATGTGACATCGTGAAAAAGAGGCGAAAATGGAAAAATATAACGTCACCGGTGTGCTCAAAGTAGAAAAGAACCCTCTATTGTTATCTTGATATTTATTGATCAGGGGTTAAAACTTTTACGGAACTTTTGTAAAAAGTTCAATTTTAACGATTTTCGTGAACTTTTTCTGCGAAACGTTCACAGGAACTTTTTTCTAATAAAGTTTCATTTTATGGTATAAGTTTGATTTTTTTTTTTTATTAAGGTTCTTAAAAAATGTCGTTTCTTTGAGTAGCTATGAATAAAAAAACGATGCAAATTATTTCGCATTGCTTTATTATTTCCAAACAACTATACATCTAAAGTAACATTACCTTCCAAGAAAAACAAATAAAATGTGATTCCAATTGTTGGACTAAACTTTTTTTTTAATCATTAGTAATATGCTAAAAAAATAGCATTACTTCAGTAATATATTCAAAATTTAAAAAGCAAACAAAAGATTTGTAGTAGTACATATAAAAAAAACTGAAAACTATATCTTTGCTCCTAATTGTCCGATTTTAACGACTTTTTTTTTTTAGGAAATGCCGTAAACTTTTAAAAATCCATATACAATTTCGACAAAAAAGTGTATACTTTTTGAGCTATTCGGAATTAAATTTTACCATTTTTCCAGCTTCTTTTCGTTGAAGTATGTTATATAGAAAATTTAAATGGCGTCAAGAAAATGACTTTAGCGAGGTTTCCTTAAAATCAGTACACTCGTTTAGGAACTACAGTCTATAGCAAAGCAGGTTTTTCGGCCACCATTTTGAAAGCAAAAGGCGGATAGTAATGTCGATGAAGGAGGATCATCCTCGGTTGACCTCTGATTTTATATCCAAATTTGAAAAAAATCGGTGCAGTAGTTTCGGAGAAAATGCGCGGGCGGCGGACAGACAAAAAATTTTTATTTTTATTTTTCGAATTCTACGCACCCTGAAACGTGAAACCTCAAATTTTGAGAGCAGGTTATGTTTTTGAATTTTTTGGTCGGTCACAATGGTTGATTATTGAAAATAATTGACCAACATTTTTTGGATCGACTTTTTATTCAAATCGACTCTACATTTTTTACTTATTTTTAAATAAAAGTTCTGTAAAACGTTACGTGAACAGTTGCAAGAGAAAAAGTTCTAGTTACAAAGAACTGAAAAACTAACGGCAATAAAAATTCCGATGATACCGAAACCTTTTAAAAATAACAATTTTTTTCTCGTTTCAAGCCCTGCTATTAGTATGAAGAAGAGAAAAGTTGTAAGTTGTAAGTCTCTACTGTTAGTTAAAGTACTGCTGGTTTTGAAAACGTAACAGTTAAAAATACTATTTGTTATTATTAAATAGGAAGGTAATTTGCATGTTATGGAGCTATATTTTTATTTTTAACAAGAATGTAGGAGGTTTGTTTCTGATCTCTGTAAGAATTGATATGGTTTAATTACCATAAATACAATAATTTATTGTATTTCAATAAAAACAAAAATCATGAAGAAATATGAATGTCAAAAACTGTTATTTTCTCTGTAGTCACACGAATGTATGATGGATGTATGGACTTTTGAAACCTATGATGAATATTGACATCCGCCATTTTCTTTCGAAATGGTGGATTATAATGCAAAGTTGCGAGAATCTTAAGCATATTAAAAAGAAAAAAATAGGCTTACAAATGGCAAATGGCTAACTTTTGGATTCTACCTATGTTTAAACACAAAACCTCAAATTTCAGGAGTGATGATTATTTTTTCTTGGGATATTAAAACTGTTAATTATTGAAAATACCCAAAATTATTAAGAATTTAAATATTTCTCATCATATAAAATACTTATATAGTTTAATTCATCTCACAAAATATTATTTTTCATTGCTTAGATTTACTTCTCCGCAGTCATCCCTGATGGTGGCCTGAACTTCAGGTCGAAACGTCGGCAAATGTCAAAATAAATACTATCATTTATTTTTGCCTTCATATTTGACTGATCACCCCAACTATCCTTCTCTTTACTATTTTTTTATACATATATAATTGTTTGATTTTATTTTTTATTATATGCGCCTACTTATTTTATTTATCAATGCCATTTTCATATTACTTTTATCTCATTATTTTTTTGTTACATTTATTTTTGTTACTTTCTCTATTTCTTATCTTATTTTTATTTATTGTTTATTGGTTATATGTTTTTATTTATACATTAACTCTGCTCTGATGTAGGCCTAAAACCTCGTACAAAGCGTCAATACATGACAAAATAAAGCTGGTTATCCATGTAGTCTCCACCCTAACGATATTTTCCCTATAAATAATACGTATCGCATTCCCGTTGATTATATCTGTTCTATAATTAATTACCTGATGAGGATATATAAAATTAAATAATTTCCTATAATGAAGTACTGAATAAATTCGTATATAATTAATGAATTCATTGTGATGAAGAAGATAGTTGCTAAAATTGGACTCTAAAAACTTCGGAAAATAAGTTTCAGTGGCAACGGGGTCCTCAACAGCCATTAAAGAAGTTTTAAGTGGCCACTCAGCGAGTTTTGTTGATTTTTCGGTCAATCTGACATTGCTTCTGTACAAGGACTCAGTGATTTCCCGACCCGACCTTATTAATGTGTATTGATTCCTTCTTTGCATCCCCACATAAATCATATATTTTATTTAAAAATTAGCAAGGGTTTTCTGATTTATTTTGCACAAGTTGTATGATGAATACTTCACATTAATTAAACTGATTTAGAATATAGTTATAATTATCTTTCGAGCTAAAACCTATTCCTTAGTGGGACTTTTATCTGTTGACTACCTTTTTGGGACCTTTATGTTCATTTGTTATTTAGTTTAAATTTGTCTTATTTGAACACATTGACACTCTTTATACCTGCTTCCGTAATAAACTTCATGGATTCAACAACAGGCAAATAAACATGATGAGAGATAGAAGAGAGATGGATGAGAGACTTGTAGGGAATCAAGGGACTTAATCTAGAAGAATCTAGGGACTTAATTGGAAAGAACTACCGCTGGATACTATCCATCCCCATGCCTGCGAAATCATTAGCTTGTCATTGATTGTGGGTGGAGTGGCCGAACTGTGTCCGTTAAATCTCCGCCCACATCCTCTGGCCCGGAAAAACCTCGTATAGTCTTTAAGGGGAAGAAGGGGAGGATCCCTCCACCCAAAAAGCTTGTCATTGATTGTTTGCACATTTGCTTATTGTCACTTTCTTCAATGACAGCTTTGAATAAAAAAAATAAAGAAAAAAAAACAGAAATTTGTCTTAAACTCGTCTCATTGTTACGTTTATCCAATCTGTGATTATTAACCAATTTTATAATATAATATGGGATATTTATGAAATTGTTTATTTCATACTGTATTTTTATTTCATATCGTTTATTTGTTATTGTTATATTAAGGCTTAAGTAATGCACGACATTTAACCAGGCTATTCCATTTTAAAATATTGCAGATATGAAGGATTGGAAGTTGAGAACGTCAGTCGAGTTAATGTCAAGTCGGAAAGTACAGTTGCTTGTAGGTTTAGATTCAAATTCTTTTGTCAAAAAAACAAACAAAACGTTAGGTAACGGATATATAGAACGGGTCTAAGGACAACTTAGGTTAACGACAAATGAAATTTATGACCTGAAACCTATTTATTATTAGCCGAATTACAGAGGAAGGATGGGAACTGATAATTTTATATTATATAATTATTATCTATCGCCCATTAAATAGCAACCTTTTATTGCTAAACATGCTAATTGAGGTATAAATATTTAAACCATTGCTCCAGATATATTAGTTTCTTCAAATTCTTCGAACCGCATGGAAGAGACGACCCTCCAGACGATGTATAAGGTCAAGGTGAGGACTTTCTCCAGGCTTAGGTTACGTAGCCGTGCCCAATTACTGCTCCAGCGGCTTCGATTGCCTGGAGTTTGTCCGCTCTCGGTTCCAGCTCAGTTATGCACTTCTTATATCAGCCATTGCAACTATGTCATCATTGTTATCTTATAGTTTCGTACGTTCGATTACTTCTTTAGTGATTTAATTTTGACCTAATCATCACAACTAGTGTTACTGAAGTTGGAGGTTGTGAGACGAGAATAATAATTCATAGAGACTCTAATACTATTTTTTTCAACCACGAGGGAAGTATAGTACCATACAGCACCTCTTCCTAGTCTCGATTAACTAACTACCTTTATTCACTAAATGAGGTCTCTCCTCCAGCTCACTTTTAGACGCCTTCTTATAGCTTTGTCAGCCATTTCGTTAATCAGTCTATGTTATGTTCATGAAGTTCGCTATAGGAACGGGAATAAAAAGATGCTATATGTTGGTCGATTATAAGTTGCAGTAAGTGGATGTGTATACTTTTATGATTTACATAAGTTAGGTTATTATTGGAAAAATTCCAAACCGTACAGCTTTATGTCTCCAAAATGAAGGAAAGAAAAACCCGTTAACGTTTCACCGATTCAGGTATCATCAGGACAAAAAAATCAACTAATCGAACTTTACTCCATGAAATACAATCGCATACTGAAAGGAATGTAAGGCAAAACAGCAAGAGATGGTTACAATTAAACAGCTCATAAGAGAAACAAACGACTAAAAACAATGTATGCAATATCTAATCAAAAGTTATAAATACCTTACAAAATAAAAATAAATAAGTGAATTAAAAAAAACAAAAACGAAGCGAAAAGATGAAATAATGATAAACAAATAAATAAATAATAAAATAAATAATTAAAATAATTATATATATATATATATATATATATATATATATATATATATATATAAAACCAACATAGGGCCTATAATTGGAGACATGAGGCTAACATTAAGTTGGTTTGGAAATTTTCCAATAATAACTTAACATTTATGTTCTGTCTATTGGTTATTTTGTTACTGATTTATAACATTAAATAACAAGCATTATTATTTTTTTATGTGTTTTTATTTAATAGGCATTAGGCCATAGGTTACCAATAACCTATGTTTTTATTTTATTTCTTTATTTGTTTCCGCCTCTCGAGCCATTTTCAAGATTCCATGTTGCACCATTTCATTAAAAAATTATTTTTATATAATTCCTTTGGTGATTCATCCTTTATTTCATGAAATCTCGTTTTGATTTCTCCTTTATAGATGACATTTAGTCTACTGTTTCTATACAACGCATTCATTCCAGCCAGTCTTGAAAATTGCTGGAGAGGCTGAAATATTGACAAATGAAGAAATAAAATAAAAACGTAAGTTATTGGTTACCTGCCGCCTAATACCTATTAAATAAAAACATCAAAAAATGGCATCCAACCTAAAAAAAAACTATGCCACGGATTATTATTATTAGTCTTAGAATTTTGAATTGAAAAGATTCTTAATTTTTGCAAAGGGCTTTGTTTTTTCTGAGCCATAAATCTGTGAGGACCATTTCCATGCGGGTTTAAATCAGTATGTGTATTTATTTAATTTCTGTCTAATTTTCGGTTCTGGTGATTTGGAAAAAAAAAGAGAACAGTGATTTCAGTTTGTTTAATGTACTTCTTTTCATTTTGACATGTGTACTAACAAGTTTTCCTTCTGTCGAATGTCATTCGAGAGGACCTGTGCCAGTTTAAGGGATTTGGTTGTAGCCGATAAGAATTGATTGACATTTGTCTACTGGAAGTGTGAACTTCGCAGGGGTATACATCTCCCCAAAGTCGATGGCGCAAAAACGTATTCCTCCATCCCAACATATTTTATTGCTAACTTTTCTTAAAACAGAGCAAGTGAAGGTAGAATTAGAAATGTCCTAGATTATACGCAATTACACTTGCTGCGATCTTTTCTATATTTTCAACTTTTGACCTAGAAAGACGAAAACTTTATTCTGCCATACCAAACAACTTACCATACACTTTTAAGTCGAAATAAACAAAATTGTACTTTTCTTCGTACTTGCCAGTTGTAAGAATACAGTTGCTCAATTGTAACTAGGAAGAAAATCTTCTAACTCCGTTATTTGTATCATATAAAAGTATTTCATCAGGTTCACTTTATGTATCCTGTATATTTCTGTATTTTTATTGTAACCTTTGATCTAATTTAGTTGAGCTCAGTTTAACTGTTACTCCGGAGAAAGAAAATTCTGCTATAACAGACAGAAGGCTTACCAGAACCAGTTTTCACATTTTATGTCAGCGATTTGCCATAAATGATCCCACAAAACTTTTAATTTTGTTTATTGAGACCGTATCCTTGTCTTTATACCTTTGTAGCTACAAAGCTTTACACCTTTCGAGACCAAAAATATCTGGAAATAGTCCTTCAATAATTCTCGGTAATCCTGTTTCAAAGGAGCCAGTAAATTCACCATTAATCTTAATCATTATTTATCAATAGATAAAATGGTGAAAAGATACATTTGCTGAAACAAAATAAAAACAAATTTAATTTTTTTTTATTTGTGCAAAAACCTCAGTGTGTGTGTATGTGTTTTTATAGTTATATTAAGTTATAGTTGTATTTTTATAGTTACTATCAGTAAAAGAGAGTTCATTTTTTTAAATAAACCATTTTAGAGGTACTTTAGAGGAAGAAAAATATGAACATTGGGCATTTAAGACCTGTAAAGTGACATCGATGGGGATAAGACCTAAATGATATTAAACATCACATAATTATATGACGATACCCCTAGTTCAATCAAATCGAGCCGTTTTTGAGAAAATTGAAAAAAAAATTTCACAGTTGATATAAAGTGGCACTTCCGGTTAGCCGATTTTAACGAATAATTTGCTGTTACATCTGAGCCATATAAACATCATAACGACGTAATTTGAGTTTCGTACTATGTTTTATTTTAGAACTAGACTGTTAACACACGCACACGCATACGCACACTCACACGCACACGCACCCACACTCGCACCCGCACGCACGCATGCACGCACGCACAGACCATTTTGGGAGACTTGGTTATTTGGACTCAGGGGACTTCACAAAAATGTATTTCCGTTGAAAATTTTCACGTTTGCAATACTATCCTTTACTATATATTTCATATATAGGTAAGTGAAAGTTAAAATATTTCCCAAAAACGTTGAGCATACACAATGCAAAGAGTATGGTCTAGATTTGTAAAACTGAATTTCAAATTTTTATTGTTAAGCGATAACAAGAAATTTTCCTCGATTTGTTGAACATTTTACTTCCTTGTAAAAATCGCTTGCTTCATACTTTTTTTTATTTATGAATTGTTTACTTCAATCTATAGCGATAGAGCAGCGTCTAAAATATTATTAAGTTTCAATCCAGCTTTATGATAGAAAAAAATGTAATACATTTTTTACTCGCCATATTTAATAAAGTTTTTTTTGTCAAATTTAAGTTTTTATGAGTATTAGTGTTACAAAATTTCTTTCTCTTAATTTAATGTAATATCAATTATTTAATAATAATATTGTATGAATAACTTTATTTTTATGATACTCTTTATACATATAAATCTGCAAAATATTTCTTAACCATAGAACTGTATTAATATCAGCTAATGAAGCATCGTTTTAAATCTGAAAATGACTAAAGCATTAGAGTTCATTTAAGCACAATACGGATCGTTATAGCGAAACCTATGACTTCGTGCGACTTTAACGGTACACGACCATTATATTATATAATATTAATATTATCACAACATTTTTAACTAACCCTACAAGCTAGTGCCAGTCATTTTCGCATGAAATATGACAATCAAATAAGTCGAAGGCGAAAAACATAATAGTGGACAACAAACCTCTTGGCTCTGACTTGAGTTCTGTTCTGTTTAATTTTGCTGTAAAATTATATTTTATAAAACATTCTATACTTTATAAAATGAGAGAAGTTATTTGGTTTATTTAATATTGGTTCCTCAATTATGAAAACATGGCCACTATATTTTCTGTTTACACATAAAATAAACATTTTTCGATAAATTAAGAAAAAAATTACAAACTCGAAAGTAACTTCCCTTATGCCGGGTTTAAATCCATGTTTTAGAAAACTATGGTCCTTTTAAAACACGACTCCTCTCCTTTTTTAAAAAAGATATTTTTATTTATATTTTCAATGCATTCAATACAACCTCCGGTGAACATCCTAAACTAAAATTAAAATATATTCTTTGAATCTAAATTATGAGATAGAAGAGCTAACAAGAAAAGAATTTTTGTTCTCCATTTTGATTCGCGTAATCTTAAAAAAAGAAATTTACATGTGCTATATCTTTTCCATGGTTATGGTTCGTCTTGTGACATTATACACTTGGACCGTGTGATTCAGGCAATTATGCAGACGAACAGATATGGATCTATATCCTTTTCAGTGCTTGCATAATTTGAAAGTTGTGGTTTTATTAATATATGCTTGTAGTTTTACTTATTACCATTTCGCTTTTACTTTGCATCCTCTCTTCCCTCCTCCCAAGGTCGATGGCGTCTGAACCTCATCCCACCTCCCAAAGTATTTAATCGCTCACCTCTTCTTAAAAACAGTACAAGCGAAAATAGAACTAAAAAAATCGTAGATTATATACAAATACACTTGTTCCATATCTTCCTTTGTATTTTGGTTGGAAACTTTTCACTCCGAAAATTCATAACCCCGTCGAAATTTGCCTCCCTCAAAAATTCAAAAGATATAGCAATGAAATAGAAATAGCCATTTTCGCAAATTAATTGAATTCCTTCCATAAAAACGTTTTTATCTTTTATATTTGTGTAAGATTCTATTCCATCCCATTTTTTTTCAAGTATTTTATATAATTATTTCAATGGAACGTTCGTAAATAAAGATTCAGCTTCATAGCTTACTAAAATTTCATTTACGTCTATCTAATTTATACTGTTAATTTTCTCTTTTACTTGCATTGCATTTTTCCCATCGTATTTGTTATTATCGTTCAAATTGTTTAATGCTGAGTTTAGGAATTTTGACAATTTTTCCGTTTTGTCATTAATATTGTTCACAATTGGTCTTAGAAGTATGTCATTTTTATGTAATTTACTAAGACTATGTATTCGTGGTATTGTATAATGTCTGGTTATAAGTATTTCTTTAACTTTTTCATTTATAAATTTCATTCTGGATTTCACTTGAAGGATCTTTTCTAAGGCATACATATATTAGGCATTCATCCAGTAGGTAATGCATTTTTTTTATCGTACTCAGTCTTTATAATAATCACAGTTTTCTTAGTTTTATCTAATTTTTTTAATAGTAATTCTGGATGTTTAAAAAAAAAAATTGTTTCTATTAAGTCTTTGTTAATTTTATTGTGTATGGATTGATTTGAGATGTTATGTTTATCATTATTTTTGTCAATAAAATCGTTTTTGTGGTCATTTACTTTATTTCTTATTATATTTTTATTATTATCTGGTGTGTTCATTGTTCTAATTATATTTTTATATCTGCAATTATATTTACTATTTCCAGGTTGTTATTATATTTTGAAATATGTGGTTTTATAGAATGTATTAATGATTGTGCGAATAATTATGCATGGACAATTTAACATAATATTATTATAAATTGAAAAAATTGCTTTTAAACTTGAAAATACAACATACGTCGTAATAGAATGTTGTGGTGAAAACATCGGTGTAATGTTCGCTTAAATAGAAAAATTAGAAACTAAATATTATGCACCGAAATAGAAGAAAAGAAATCCATGAAACTCCTTTCTGGCCACCCCTGTCTTTTGGATTTCAATGAGTGTTGATTTAATATAACTTGTCTGAAAATGTATTCTTTATCTCAAAAACTCAATTTATCTAGTGAAAACAAGGTGTTCTCATTCTGACCATATGTCCCAATTGGACAAAGCATGAAAGTTCTACATAAATAAACATGAGGTTTATGAATCCTCATACGATTACAGGACAAGGCTAAGTACCTTTCGAAAGCTATCTGATTTTTATCCCCATAATCCTCAGTGGCTTTTGAAAGCAATCGACCCAGTTACTTTACATAGAGTTGTCACACTGTCTCAGTATCTTTTTTCAGTGGTGCAAGGGAACTGCTTAAAATTTTATGGACCTTTTTTATTTAGATTTAGATAAACAAAATGGTGATATTGTTTACGTTTTTGGAGAGTCAAGGTTTGGTTGCGAACGTAAAGATGTTTCTTGGTCAGCAGTTTTGGAAGGAGGTGATTTGACTGAGATCAGGCCCAACCGCCAGGTTTTCCCCCTTAATTAACTATCCAATTAAGGTTATCCACTTTATATGCCTCAGGAGGGTCTCCCCATCCAAGAATTGATCCACAGCCAACTAAACAGGATAAATAATTTATCTGTCATTAGGCGGATTCAAATCCTTGAGCCCTGGAAGTCAGCGCCCTACCACTGAGCTATCCCACACTCCAAGAGAGATAAAAATAATAAATATGAAATTGACATGTCGGTGATTTTATAACGTTATTTAATGAAAAAAAAATTAATCTAACTAATAGTCAGACGAACCAATAATCTCTTTTAACCAAAATGTTAGTTATGAGATTTTCAAAACAAGTTAGAGACAAGAAGTATCTGGTTCAAGGTGGAAACTACACATAATCTTCCCGTCTACCTTTCGGCCTACCTCGTGGGCATTTACTCACTGGTTTAATTAACTATAGGGGCGGGGTTACCGAGTGGGCTGAAGTGTGTGCACAGCACTGCGCGTTACCCAGCAACCTGATTCCCGAATTATAGATAGTAAAATAACTACGAGATCACGTCCTGGTGCCGATGGGGGTTTTTACCGTTGGCATTAATCCCCAGCCCTCATCCTCTGGTCCGGGAAAACCCCGTATAGCCTAAAAGGTGAGGTATGGAAGAACAAAATAAAAAAAAAATTAAAAAGTAGGTTTAACAATAACTTGGCTTTTAGTTTTTTTTCGTTATCCTTCCCAAATCCCTTTACATGCATATTTATGTCGCTTTGGTTACTTCGATTATATTCGATGTGAGCCTATAAATAAATTTTCCTTGTTCGGACGATTTAAGATTTTTACAAACTCAAGATATAACTAAATATCTTCCGAATATACACAGATGTCGCTACTTCGATAACCACACATAATAAAACAAAAAAATTATCACATTATCTTGAAATTCTGAGCTGTAGACTTTTATACTATTCTTCTCCCAAATAATTCGTTTGATGCTAATATTTTCTTTGTACTTGGCTTAAGTTCAAAAAGAATTAGAGGATCCAGAAAGATCTTCTGACAAGAGCCAGAGAACTTTGTCCTCAAACAGGGACCTCTTTCTCAAAAGGGAATTGTTGATACTCAGGCTAAATAATAGATACTGTTGTGGCCTTAGTGGACTCGGGCCTTACAATTCTGTTGATGGTGATTACTTTCTGCCTGCTTTTTTTTTTTTTTTTTTTCTTTTTCATGGTAATGCCATCCTCTTTTTCTCCTCCTTTTCTCCTCCCCATCTCCTTCTTATTCCCCTTTACAGTGGATAATTTTGTCGAAAATTCGGCAATATGACTGAATAAGAATTTCGAGATTAAATATTGTCTTATTATACAACTAATGTATTTAACACAGAATCTCAACTTCTTGACACGGTGGTAAAGGAAAAAAAATTAGTAGTGAAATTCGGTATTTAAAATACAGAAACAAGTTCTACTCGCTGTAGAAATATTCGCATTAAAAATTAAATAAAGAGAAGCCATGTTACCACGAAAACAGACATTGATGTCTTTTTATATTCATGGAATGGGAATAATGGAAGATTGCCAATATGATTCCTGTTATGTCCCCATTGAACTCCGGCAAATGGGAAGCCAAGAAAAGGATGAGCTAAATGAAAGAGGATATGATTGAAGCAGGACTAAAAAAAGAAAGATAGCGTTGAAGATGAAGAATGTAAATTCTAAATAATGGAGCACAGCTTTTGGGTCTTGTTTAGATTAGGCCCGCCAGTGATTTTTTAATGATATTTAGTAAAAGTTGGTATGAAACTTGATACCATTGGTATAAAAATAAAATCACACGTTTAAATATAATTTAGTATTGTTTGTGTAACTGAAAACATTAAAATACATTTTAATGAGTTACTCCAGGTACCTCTGGAGGCCAAAAGTCTACTATGTCCTTGAGGATTTTATCAAAAACTTCTTCATTTGAGTTTCTATGCCTCCACATGAACTCACATAAATAGAATGTATGTTAATGTTTTTGTTTATGTATGAAAAGTTCCCATTAAATAAATTATATGTTTCTTTAACCCATATTTTTTAATTTATCAATAAGTAACTGTTACTAGATAAAATAACTGGCGGGCCTAATCTAAACAAGACCCCCGCTTTTAATCAATCATAATAGCAGGTCCAAGATAATTGTACACACTCACGCATACATAAACATCAATATTTAATTTGATTAAAAATTAAAAATATTAAAGACAAGGTTTATTTATTATTTTCCCCAAACATTGTCCTATATTTAAAAGAGTTGAAAAGAGGTATTCATTATTTTTTTAGATTTTCAGTTTTTTCTTAAGACCTGCTATGAAACGATAATATAGCTGTATAACTCACTACGTTATTTGTTTTGTCAAGATTCTAAAGATTAAAAGAATAATAATGTGTTTTTTTGATGTTGTAATATGTGGACTTTATAAAGCTCCTTACAATTTTAGCTGCATTTAAAATTTTCCGACTAAAAACTAATAAAGTCTTGGTGATAAAATTTTGTCCACTTTTCACAATATTGCAGTGCAAACATTTTCTAATAATGTATTGATTTTAAAGTTCATCCCTTCTGAGTTAATTTAGACTTTTAACGGCTGATTTTTGAAAGATAACAATATTTGATGACTAATAAATTATAAAAAGTTGTTAAAGGAAATATCACAGTTTTTTTTTTCTGGTAAAAATATACTATAAATGCTCTAAACTGAACAAAATTAAATCTGAGTCATACTTTTTTTTCTAGCATTTATAATTTTAAAAAAAGAATGTTTTTATTACATCCTTTACATTTAATGGCTACCTCTTTTTATAGATTTACAATTTAATAGAGGCGTTCCTTTTTCTTGAATTAAATATCTTTAAAAACAAAATAGCTGTATCTGTATAAAATAAAAAATATTCTGGTACTCGTGTTAAAATATCTTTGACTACCTGTTTTCAACATACTGAATTGAGTTTAAAAATAAGTAAAAGAATAATCAGCAACCATAATTAGTTCATGTGATATTGATTCTGTCTTAAGCATTTAATACTTTTCTGTTTACCAATTTATCAAACAGCAGTAGATACTCATTAATGTAGTATATAAACAAAAGTGAGAAAAAATGTACACCTTTGTAATAACAATAGAAAACTATTTGAATCAATTCATTTATATAAAATAAATGAAAAAAAAAATTGGGTTATCGGAATTTGCTTATAGCAATATTCTGAGACATCATTCATTAGTTAAGATACATTCATGATAAAAACCGACTACTTCATTCAAAATCTTCATTATTCAAAAAAAAAAATTAATATTGGTAAATAATAAAAATATTTTTAGTCTTTTGAATCACTTGATTTAACAAAACGATTATGGATTTACTACATACCATGAATCACCTTTTATAAATTATTTTACTTTGGTTTTCTCCCTTTCTTAAGGACTGTATCTTTTTAATTTAATTTTTTATAATTACGTTAATATGTTAGACAAAAACGCAAAAATAAATATTCAACAATAATTGTATGACTTTACTTGAAAGATTATAAATCTTTGAGTATTTTAAATTCCGTTAAAAACATTTACATTCGTCGTTTCGCCAATTTTTTTTTAATAGGTTTAATTAGTTAATTTTTTTATAGGTTATTTAAATGTGAGTGATTGAAATATTGTGCCTTTCAGTTGACATAATGAATTATTGCAAATTCAGCACTTTTGATTATCTATAGCATTAACTATGGTGATATTTCTGTTGGTGAAATTTATACCTTTATTCACAGTTTCATATATCAACACTCAAATCAACCTATCCGCTGTATCTACAGACATTTTTCACCTGGAGATATCACTAAAATGACTTTAATTAAAAATGTAGAAATTGGAGATATTCATTCTCCCAACTGAAAAACTCAATTAATAGTAGGATAGATAATCTTTAGATATTTCCTATTCCATTAGGAGATTTAAAATGCTTCGAATGATTGCTGCCAGGTATGTTGTCTTTCAAAATTGGAGTGAAAGTTAAAAAATAACTTTCATTTTTTATCAGATAACAAAATGTGAAAATTAATGAATTGAATTCTCTTGAAATTTACTGGTCAGATTGAAAATTAAATATTTAATTATCTTCATAGTTTCAGTACTTCTTTAAATATTATTTTTAGCTCATGAAATATACCCAACTTGTTTTATAAATAAAGAAAGTTTCAATATAAAGCAAAATTACCAACAAATAGGCCACCTTTAAAACTTCAAAAGAAATTAAAAAAAAAATTAATTTCGTTTTTGTTCTCAAAAATAAATTTGCACTGAGCAACTGTTGACAATTAAATGTTGTTTAATGAATAATGTTATCTTAGTTGGTTAAGGGAGGAAATGTCTCATCCCGACCCTTTTTAGTTTCCTCTTCGAGAGTTTCTCACCTCTAAATATATTTCTTATTAGCCTGTTATTTTTTATAAAATCGTAGGATCTTATTATAAATTAGTACACAATCGTAAAGGGTCATTACGTGTTGGTCTAATGTTGGCATATGTAGGTCAGTATGCCCCCCTCGGAAATGTTGATGGGCTTTTTCCAGACCACATCCCAATTCCTGATTTAAGTACACGAGGGCGTCGTAAACCAACGACTTCCTGTCCTACAGTTTCCTTTAACAATACTCCACTTATCCCTGTTGAGCAAATCCGATACCTAGGACTCCACCTGGACAAACTACTAACTTGGAATCCTCATACCAGACTGAAACGACAAGAAACCGCTCGACGTTTCCGATTACTTCAGCACTTACTAGACAAACGCTCTAAACTTCCCATTAATTACAAAAGACTCATATACTTGACTATAATAAGACCTATTTGGACTTACGGAGTTGAGCTATGGGGCTCCACTAAATTCCTTCGTAAAATCTTCAATGCTCCTTACTTTGTCACTAATAAAATTATCCATAAAGATCTTAATGTTCCTTATGTTTCAGATCTCTCCCAATCCAGATATCTATCCTTTCATAATAAACTTCTATACTAACGTTTCTAACCTTGCTTCCTCTTCAATTCCTGATAACCCTCCGAGGCGTCTGAAAAGAAGATGGCCCCGTGATCTCCTGATGTAGTCATATCATTAGAGTGCTACCATTGGATAGTTACTCAGCAAGTGTATTCATGTCATTATATCAATTATGTCCAAATTTACTTGATGTATTTATGTAATACAGTTATAAATGTCATAAAGAAATAAAAAAAAAAAAATGTACACGAGGGTAGAGTTATCAGTTCTTAATAAATATATATATACAATATTAATATAAAATAAATACTTAAACAATCATATATGTACTCATTTTAAATTATAGCGCATATAACCCCCCGTGTTACATATTACAGGCCCGGGAAAACAACGTATAGCCTTAACGGCAAGGAAGGTGAGGATCACAAAAAAAAAAACCTAGGTGTTACTTTTCATCAAACCCTCTTTTGGAAACGATACTTTTGCCAAATTTCCCGTCGCACTATCGTCACCCTAAAACAGTTCAACCGTCTACGTTATCTCCTTCCATATAGGTCTCGTCAATTCCTAGTTTCCTCTAGTTTTTCCCCACTTCGACCATGGCTGTAAGGTGTACGAGGGGCTCACGGGAGATTTGGAAGCCAAACTTAAACGCCCAATGAATTGCGCAATACGTTTTGTTTTCGGAATCTCAAGAGATACGCATATTACTCAGTATCACACCGAGTTGAAGAGGCTCTATACATCCTACCGCTATCAGTGCTCCCTATCTACCTTTCTGTACCAGGTCATTAGTACAGAACGACCCTCCTATATTTTTCGCAGCTTACAATTTAAATACTCCATCCAATACCGTCCCACTAGATCTCGTACTTTCGACCTCACCGAATTGCTGTGTTTGACAAATCCTTTGCAATTCAAGCCGCCTCCCTCTGGAATCCATCCCTCTTGTTATTCGACAAGAGCAATCAGTTTCCTCTGTCAAACCTCTCCTCTTAAACACCTACACCTTTTTCAATCAGACTGATTACGAAATATACCTAAGAGAACTATCAACCCCTAGAGACTATTTCTGTTTATTTGTGATATTTTAGTTTCTTATTTGTCTTTATGTATATATATATATATATATATATATATATATATATATATATATATATGTGTAAGCTTTTCTATTCTTTTTCTATCTCTTTCTTCTGTATGTTTACTTTTAATTAACTATTATTGTAAATATTTAATTTATTTATGACCACACAGACATGCATTCTATACTTATAATTTGTTCTAAAGTGACAACAGTCCTAGAATAATAAAATGTATTTTTATTTCTTTACTGTCAAAGGTAAGTCCAAAATAAATAAAACATAATTCCTGTATTTGTCACAGGTGATATAATCTTACTATTTGTGTTTTTCCAATATAAGTTTATTTCTCAAGGTTTTCAATCTGGGAAGCTTTTAGAAAGTACAATAAGCAGCAACTTAATGGCGATATTACCCTCTGTTTACTCGAAATAGTTACGACAATTTTGAGGTCCCATGAACCCGAGCAGAGAGCAGGTGTGGGCTATAAGCAGCGACGTGAAAATGCTTGGGCTAAGTCCCCATAAGCCGCAGTCCTGGCAGGTAAGTAGCATTGACTTATCCTCCCAGATGGTCCGTGCAGATGACGGAGGCAACACCTGAATATCAACTCACTCCTTAGTGACCACTCTTATCCCTTTTAGGACAACATCTTTCGGCTATCGTTCTAAGATCAATCAAAAGTTCATTTAATTTATAATTGAGTATATTATACTTTAGTGAAGTTAGAATTTAAATTATTTTTCTGTAAAAATTGTTATCCTACATAAAAAATCAATTTATATATTCGACAACCATGCAAAATTTATATAGTTTCAAAACTATAATTATTGAGAATTTGAAAAAAAGAGTTTTTTTTTTTATTTTACGAACAAAATTTTCTTTAAAATTCTCTCCATCTACATCAACGACCTTCCTGATTCCATCCATCATTCACAATACCACTTATATGCAATCGATCTCCAAATTTACCTTTCGTTCCGTCCTTCCGAAATGCTTGGACAGCGAGCAATGATTTAAAATTGAATGTTGAGAAGACAAAAGCTATTCTAATTGGTGCCATGCATCAGATCAATTCCATGCCTTATTATCTCCTACTCTACCTCAATGGGCTACTCATCCGTTTCCACACTTCCGCAAGAAAGTGGTGATGTTAAATCAATTTCTGTCCTAGAATAATTACATTTCCCTAAAAACCATTGCTACCCTCAAGCAGTTCCCCTGATATTCCGTGACTCTATGCTCCTTAAAATCCGTCAGCTCCTAGCTTCCTCTCTCATTTTCCCTCACTTCGATTATGGCTGTCTAGTATATGGTGGACTGTCTGGTGGGTTTGATATCAGATTGAAGAGACTACTGAATTGTTTCATTAGATTTATCTTTGGATTCCCCAGACGCTCCCACGTCCCCAGTTGCTATGCCGAGTTGAAGTGGCTCTATCCAGTTTTCCGACGGCTATATTTCCTGAATGTATTCCTTTTAGAACCTTTACAACAAAAAAACCTTCTTACATTCTAGATTTTTTTACTGCTTGATACTCTGTCAAAACGAGTTCCTAACTCTTAAACCTCTTTATTCCTTCTCATAGAACTGTTTCTTTTAAAAAATCCTTTTTCATACGTTACCTAGTTTTGGAATTCCCTACCAACTTTCATATGGAAATTCTCATATTTGACCTCATTTAAACACCATTTATTATTCCATCTCTCCAGAAATCAATCTTTCAAATATATATAAAAATAATGTTATCCAACAGATATATATGTATTATCCATATTTATTGTTTGTATACATATGTTAATTCACTCATTTGTATTTATCTATAATTTTTTATATCTACCAGTGCTTTTTCTTCATTTTAATATTAGGGTTAGATAAGTTTGTAAATTAATTTATTTTTAATTGTATTCTATTGCCAGACAATTGTCATTTCGCTGTTCAATGTTGTCATTCTGAGGAGATTAAATGTCACAGAGTAAAATTTACTTTCCATCTTCTTCTTCTATCGGATGCTCAAGACAAAGTTGTGACGTGTTGAGCAGCTTTTTTGGTTTTTATGAATAAGAATACATAAAATAAATCTTAATAAGAACTAGGGTAAGATTAGCCTGAAAAGCATAACACCGCTCTATCTTATCATTTTCTTCTTAAAGCTTTTGTTGTTGATACGGCGTAGTTGACGTTCTTATGTCTTAAAAGTCGTAAAAAATATTATTATTTATTTATTGATCAATAATAATCTGTCACGTGGACATTAATTATAGTGGCAATGATTATGAAACAATACTGAAAAAAAAGTAATGATGAATGAGATTGCTGTTCTCTTAGTAGCTACTTATTTTCTACAAACATCAATAAACTTATTGATTCTTGCATATGATGACAATAATTGCTTGATAATTCCATGAAATAATATTTGGAACAATTTTTTTTGCTCTTGTATGCTTATCAAATTATACAAAAAAGGTTGAAAAAGCGCACATTAATTTAATTAGTTCAATTTAATGAGTATACTTAATGATATAAATTTAATTAAATATTAATTTAATTTGTTAAAAATTTCACTATGCCTCATGACAGGTGTTGATTGAAATTAGAAGAGAAAGTAAAAATTATATACATATAGCTAATTATTTTAAAAATCCCCACTCTACAAAAAAATAAAAATGACAGAATTGAAAGTAACCTAAACATGTAATTGTGCAAGGTCTTAGCATATGATAATAACTTACCCATTGCAATATAAGGTCAGTTTCAAGTGGTAAAATAAATAAATTAATGCAATGATTTTTCAGTTTTAATTAATGTAATTGATTTTCAATTTTTCTTTTTAACTCTGAAAAGTTACGGATTCGGTGGATTTTACAGTATTGTATTGTACAGCTTAATTAGGACAATTAATCAGTTGATGCGAATGAACTTTAACAATCACTCCTAAATTCCGTGGATTTGTTATCTCTCAGCAAACAACAATTATATCTCAATAGGTCATTAAGTTTATTTATCGTTCCCTAAAATATGTACAGCAATTTTTTTTTTTTAATAAGAAATAATATTATTTATTAAGATGCAAGGTTTTATTACTAATTATATTTCTATTGGTTTATTTTTGCAGTAAAACCTGTTTATATATGCATGGTGTGCATAAGAATATGAACATGGACGGAATTAATGTTGTATGTTAGTAGTTGATTTAATTTGAAGTACCAATAATGATGATTATGTAAAAGAGATGTGAGACCATGACTCCGCATAGAACCTTATAAGTAACCCAAAAGGCGGAAAACTCCCCTTATAAAATTGGAACTTTTTAAACAAAAAATAATTTGTTTTTTATTTCTAAATTGTTTTAAATGTCTGACCTTTTTATTTATAAATTATATTTCTCATATATTATATTTATCTAACAGTGCCTGAGAGTCACAATTAAAAAAACAACACAATAATGCTCAACTTCTCAACATTGCGTTACTCATGTTTAAGAAATTTAACAAGTTGGGCTTGTTCAAAATACTGTGACTCAATTAATGCTAAAGAGAGGGAGAATAGTATCTCCGAAATATTCCACAAAAAAGACCCTTATTAACAAACACTATTGTTTTTTTTATTTTTTTATAAATTGCGACCAGTAGATAAAGTTTAAGGAAAACAAGAACTTTTTTTTGGATAAAACGCGCCGTTATCTTAAAGGTACTTCTAGTTTCTCAATCGGGAGCACTCAACAAAACTTTCGTGGTTCTTTTTGGCCAATTTCCATTTACATTAAGGGGATGTACTATAAGTGTGAGAGCTTTCACGCGGTTCCGAATATGGTAACCGATTTTTCTGTTCTTGGAGAATCGCATTCGTTCTGCCCTTGAGTTTGAGTTCGATTATACTCTAGTTTATACATTTCCTTTCATGTATGGTATTAATCTAAGCTCATTATAAGCGTAGAGTGATAGACGATATTTCACCTTTTTTAAGATAGGACTTTTACATTAAAAAAAAAAAACTGACAAAAGTACGCTATTAAAAAAAAAATCGGGAATTTAGCTGCATTTTTATGCTATTAAAAAATTATTCTAAAAAATACTGGTGTTTCGTTTGAACTAAGAGTAAACATCTATTGTATTGGTAATAGTGTTTATATATATATATATATATATATATATATATATATATATATATATATATTTTTTTTTTAATTCTGAGTTCATGAATTTAATATAATTTTTGTTTGCAGGTGAGTTGCAGTTTTGCTAAGGAACTTTGGGTAATATATTATTTTATAAATTAGTAGTATTAGTTATATTCTTGACTTACGTTTTATTATCATTTATTACTTTTTACACTTCTTTCCTACAGGTCTAATACTGACAAAATAAACACTACTAGTTTATAGTATTATTTTTATTTAGACGTTTGTGAAATACTCTGCCCTTCTCACCAGCATCTTGAATTATACAAGCTTGTTTCTATCTATATGCCCTATATTTAATCAGTCATTTAAATTTCAAAGAAATTTAATTGAAATAATTTTCTATTTATAACTTTACATTCAAAGGAAGAACTAACTTTTATTTCTAATACATGGGATCAAATAATTAAAAAAAAAAAAAAAAAAAAAAAAAAAAAAAAAGAATTGTGCTTACTCTTACAACAGTTACACTTAGTTCTTGGTTATTATTTATCAATGAGCATTTCGGGTAAACTCCGTCCCCCATTTTAGCATTTTATAGTCATACAGTTAGTATATTATAGAGTCTATCACGAACCAGTCATTTTCAATTTTAAAACCAATAAAAATTCAAAAAATTGTTTATCTAACTTAATATAAATAATTTGTATAATATTGTGTAACTTACATAATATACTAAAAATTTGGGAAGTCTCAATTGGGAAAGTCACTCAAAATTTGGGAAGTCACAAATTAATAATAAATTAGGCAGGGAAAAATTACAATTAAAATAAAAAGAAAAGGAAATTTATTTTAGAAATATATTATATAAATAGCGTTTATTTAAAACAAACACTAAACATAATAGAAGATCTGAAGTTTATTCCTGATACATGGAGTCAAGTTATGAAATAATATAAATTTTTTCTTGCCTAACTTATTGTTAATTTGTGACTTGCCCAATTTTTGGGGTACATTATTATATTAAAAAATATACAGTTAAAAAAATAATTTATATTAAGTCAGACATCATTTTTTTTGTTTAAATTAGGTTCATGATAGAGCCTATAATATATCTGTTCTCTGGAAGTAAAGAGCTCCCAGTTCATTTTTGCATTTCTTCAGGGAAACCAATGTTCCATAACTTTGACTTACTAAAGTTTGTTCTTTAGTTACCAAATCTATACCCCGCAGGTAAAGAACGCCATTACACATTTTTGTATTTGTTCAGGATAGCCAATTTTCCATAACTTTGAGCTATTAAAATTTGTTTCTTTGTTACTAAATTATTTAATTGAAAAATGGATATGGCGGCATTTACCTCTGGGGCACAGATATAAATTGTAGAATTTTTAGATAGGGATCGGAGATTTCCAGAAACGTTCATTAATATATAATAATCAAGTGTATAATATAATAATAAGTGTGATTATTTATGATGAAAATATAATTTAGTAAAAAAGTCGAAATTAAAAATAGGAAAATCACAAGTGTTTATTTTGTTATTATTAGATCTATGGACAAGAAATAAAAAAAAATATAAAAATAAATGGTACTGACAATAAAACTTAACAAAACCTGAGATTCAATGCTATGATAATACTTATAATCTTAACCTAATTTCCTTCCTTCACTGAAACCATTTAAACCAGGTCAGATCTACAACTACGAGGTCAGATTAACACAATACTACCGCAATTAAGCGTCTTGTGCTGGATAATTACCTACTTTTGTGTTAATTCGTAATTGACAGCTTTACACGACCGGTATGGTAGTTATGATGCAATTACTTTCGTTTTAGCGGGTGTTGGTTATGCAATGGCGCTCATTGCTACCTTCTGAACTCGGCAGTTGACTCATCCATCTTTGGGCAAAATATTCTAGGCAATATTTGATTTTAGAAAACCTTACAGTTTCGTTCTTGTCCTATGGTAAATACTCGTGTTGGGATTAGTAAAAATCAATTCGAAATATAACTAGTTAATTTTGTGTTTAAATACTTTACTTTTGTTTCTGCGTAAGCATCTTTCGTCATTTAAACGCATTGCTTTAGTAGTCTTGCTGGCTAAACGTTTTATATGTTAGGCCTAATTTTTCGCTAGCATACAACATCATTGTTTTCAATATCATCATAACATCTTCATACCTCATCAAAATACCATCATACTCCAAATACCGTTACGCAATATGATAACGTGTTGTATTAAATTTATATTTCAATAAGTATTAAATTTGTTTTTGATTTATGAGATATTTTTGCTTCTTATATGAATAATTCAAGTTTTAGCACGATTTACTGGTTATCGGTGTGGCATGACGTCGGTAGCTCCACTACTATATAGAAAATGATAGCTCGCCTGCCGACGATATTTTGCATACAATGAAGGCTCGGAAGGCGCATAGAATAATTTATTGGTAAAACCTCGACCTTCAAGCTCAGGAATATTTTAGTTTTATTTGAGTCACCGACTGCTTTTCGATAATATTGCAATAATTCATTTTTCAGGACAAATCATCTCTATTTACATGGACACTGCCCTTGAAATATATTTGTTTAAATATACCTACCTGCTCAAGAAATGTTCCACTTCCCAATATCATTTATATTCCACGGTACAGACCCCTTTTTATCAAATTACTAACATCCACATAAAACTTATTGTTCGGTTTCATCTTATCGTAACCTATAAATTTTTATCTACGAAAATTCTCAGAAATGGGTCGTTTTCTTATCAAATTAATTAATTTAATGATGTTCTAACAACTCATTACTCAATTAATTAACTAACTATGTACTTTCCACTTGAATCGTAAGACAATTTAATCACAAAATGTGATCTACGAAAATATTGGGCCGTTCGGTCTATGTAACCTCGTTATTCGAGCGTGTTGATCATGGGCTTAATATTTTTTTAGGCCATCTTTTCCCGATTTTGTGATCAAATTAGCGATTCAATTGGAAAGAAAATGGGTGTTAATGGGATTTTAGTAATTTTTTTTTTCTTCTTCAATAATTTCTTCTACCTTTCGGTGTAGAGATGTATATTTTTTCTTTAATTTATTTTTTAAATTCTTTATTGAGAAATATTACAATCTGTCACATCTAAGGACAATAGTTGTAGCGATAGATGAGTAGCTCTTTCACACTATGTGCAATAAGAAAAAACAAATAAACAGCAAAGTAAAGATACTAAAATTAATAAAATATATAAAATAAAATAAAATAATCAAAATAACTACTTAAACACACACATGATTTAATAAAATATTTACATAATTAATTCAGGCAAGGTCTTCGAGCCAAACAATTCGCTCCATTCGTGGAACGAAAGCCAGAACTCTAGCAGATTCCGGCGCCTCTCACCGAATCGCATTATTGGCAATAAGGACCAGTGAAGGCTGAGCATAGGTGCTATTATCAGAACTTAATTAAATAGATAAAGTTTACCAATCTCAGGATCGAAAACCCCAATTCCGAGAGTATCGATAAATAATAAAGTTGCGATGAGATGGAGCTATTTATAAAGTGTTAGGCAAATGTTATTAATTTGATAATTGCATGTGTTTTTTTTTCTTAGTTTTAATTTTCTTATTTTTTAGGTTATTTTATTTTATTGTCTATTGTATATACTTTTGATTATTATTTTGTTCTATTTGTTTTATTTTTTTGTACATATAGTGTGAATGTCATCCTACCTCACTATAACTAATGTCCAACAGACAGAATGTTATAATACTCAATAAAGAAATTTTTAAAAAAATTTGATAAAAAAGGGTTTATACCACGGATTATAACATTTTGATAATGACGGATACGAGGAATTTCGGTTGCAATGCGGCAGACGTTATGGCGTCGTAGAGTTAAAGTTAAGCCATTGCTTTCTCCACTCGTCCTCTTTCACAATGCCCAGTGGCAAAGCTAATAATATCCTCTGGTTGCCTTTGCCAAGTCGCATGCGAAGAGCCCTGCGTTGCAACATGCGTAGGGTTAGCTAATATCTCCGGTTTCAGAAGCATTTGTATTCTTGAGGATGTCTTCTGTTGCATGCCAGCTGTACCAGCCAACAATGTGGATCAGGATTTGTGATATTAAGTCCACACATTAATGTAATATCAAACCGATCCCTAAATTTATCATCGTTGTATAACTCCTTCGTGCGAAAGCCATTGAAGTAATGTAGGAGTGAGGTATAGGTGGTAGATGTTATGCCATTATAAATGTATTTTATAATGTAATGGATTAATACAACATTAACATGGCATTATTGACCGTGCTTAATGGCTTGTGTGTGATGAGATTGGCAATCCCTCCACTAAGCCTCTGGCCAATCAATGATTCAGGGAAAAACTCAAGTTTTTCAATTAAATGAAGCTTAGTCTACTGTGAATTGATCTGAATGATTGAAGTTGAAAATGAAATAACTTTTGATTTTTAATCCACTTCGATTAATCCAGGGCTTGATCTACAACTTGCTCTCAAGTACTGATATTTGTTTAATACAGGGGTACCCATTACGAACCACGCCTATCATACTCAATGGAAAACATGGTCTGGAAGTAGGATTCTAACATTTTCATTCAGATGTTTCTTATTTAAAACAAATAAAAATTTTCTGAGGTGAAACAGTATTTTATATGTCGTCATTGTCTGTACCGCATATGAAGCACCCAGGGCCAACTTGACAGAAATAGAACTGTAAGCCCCAACGGAAAGAGAGCTGCATTGGTTTCCGACAGCAGAGCAATCTACAAAGGTTCACTAAAACTACTGTTGGAAATCTGCCGTGGTCCAGAAAAGTTTCTAGTCCGTGATATTGACCTTTTTTTTTTTTCAAGTTATTAACATCCGTATAAAACTTCGTGAATAGCTTCATATCAACGTAACCAACATTTTTTTAAATTTATGAATATTCTTGGAATTGGGGAGTTTTCAATATAGAGGTCTGCAAACTTTAATTTAATGTGCCTATTTAATGAGGTACTAAAAACTCATGAATACCCATTTGCTTTCCACTTGAATCGTATGATGAATTGATGATTTACAAAATCGATAATAAAGGTGGCTTACAAAAATATTGAGCCATTTGACCTATACAACCTGGTTATCTCGACATGTTTGAGGTGGAGGTCACATCAGATGTGTAGGACAGTTTTTTTTTCTTCAGATTATCTTATAAAGCAAATGTATATTTATACTTAAACTTAGAAATATTAAAAAATGTACATATCATCACAGTCCGGAACATCTATGAGGCACTGAGGGCTAGCCTCCTGAGGGAGACCGCTGTCTTTCTCTTACTTTCTCTTAAAGCAGTTGTGGCAGCTACATGATCGAGAAAAGCTATCCGATTGCAAGAACTTGAGCGGAAGAAACAAACCAATAGATCAAAATACTTCTCTTGGACAAGAGAGAAAAAATATTCTCTCAAAGACTACTTTCAGAGAAGAAATCTCTTAACATACTTTTATCTGGATCTTAGTATTTTAAAATGGACAACTCCGATGACCATCATATTTCGCATATATAATTAGTAATTGAGTACCTTTTTACCTTAAATTAATGTAAATACATTTTGTAGATACATGTAGATAGATTTTTAAAATGATATATATCGCTCAGTTTCAATGCTTTGTAAGAGTTAATTATCGTAATACCATATCGTAGTATTGTAAGTTTATTGTTCCTGGCCCAACCGAAGTGATACGACACTCCACTTCTTGTTTATTTATGCTGCAGATTAATCACGCCTCCGCCTTGCTGGAAGTCGAGGGCTCTTTCTGAATGTATAATGTCGTATTGATCATTTATTGTGAAGGGGGATCTATATTCCGTCCAAGATTGGAGATTCTTTGATAAAACAGAACCACTGAGTTCTAGTATTTCCCTAATGATGTCCTAAGGAAGTTGGCATTCGTTTGTATAATGTAATTTAGTAGCAGATTACTGCATCTGTTCATTCTGAAATCTAAAGCACTTTTAAATAAAATCATTTCTTTGACACATATAGCCAGCAATCGATTCAGAGTTTTCGGGGCTTAACTTTGTAGAATATTACGACTCGTCCTTGTTTTAGGAGTATTTATGGACCATTAACTGATTGCTTATTATGTAGGACAGGACGCCGGGGCTTGGGTTGTGTTTTTTCATTCATTTATTAAATTGTTAAAAAGCAAGGAGCCCCGCAATCAGGCTGTTATTATTAAATATGATAATATTTCTATTTCATATATATAATATTTCTAGGATATGTGCTCCTGGACACAGGTGGATCTTGCTTGAGGGGGCGCTTTCGGGCCGAAGTCTCCCGCCAAATAATAAAATATAACCATGTTTTACAGAAAAAAAACTATCTCTTAATGTATTCTTGTTCGTGTTATTAAATTTAATAGGACTTCAAGAACCACTTAAGCACCATTTCATATTTGTAGTTAATTTTTTTTTTCAAATTAATTATCGTTATATATATACATATATATATGTAGGAGCAAAACAACCCATATGATTTAATTTAATTTTATAAACAAACAATATCATACATATGTAAATAATATAATGTGCTCAGATGTTTTATGGTTATAATAATTAATAATAGTCAGATAATTAATATAATTATCATAATATAATAATGGTCAGATAACTAAAGCATATGGAGCAGATACGACGCTTTGTGGCGTTAAATCTGTGGTGAGCGTGGAGAAGGGAGCGCGTTTGCATAGCTATTTTAAGAAAATTAAAAATAGTGTCTTGTAAGTATTAATTTCATATTTATTGTAAGTTCAATTGTGTTTTTAGAAGAATGTTTAAGCACGAGTTTGAAAAATGTTTCGAGATTAAATTTCGCCCTAGGAATAAGGATAATATTCTGAATGGAAAAAGGAGTGAACAGGAAAATCGGATGAATGAATGAAAACACAGTTTAAATTTAATCTTGTCAATTAGGTTTCGAAGAGTTTCCTTGAAGAAAAATATGAGTTTTGGAACAGGACCTTCAGGTTTAAGAAATAATACAAAATAATTCCTTATAAAACACGATTTGAAAATTTTGTTTGTATCTGCTAAAGGATCAGATTTTTTTTTAGAACTTTTATAATTTGTATTCATGAAAATACCTAAATTTGACAGGATAAGTATTAATTTTATTTTTCAATCAACTTATTAATACAAATACAAATAAATACAAATATTTGTGTTAATTAATATTTATTAGATCATACTAGAATGAAGCCTTGAATCTTTCTAGTCCAAGTTAATCTTTTTCCTGCAGATATTTCCAAATTCAGACATCGCTTACACTGAAAGAGATTATGCATTATTGTTAAGATAAAGCACACATCTCACTTCAATAGCCTTTAAAAGGATCAATAATTCTTTCTTCAGTTTTCGGATTGATACCTGGATTTTTCGAACGTCGACTGTTTAGTTATTCACAGATATTTGAGAAGCTTCAGGTTTCCCCTCCAAATTTTATATTCAAATTCCAATCATAATCTTATTTTTTATAATGTTAGTCAATATAGATATTAAAAATGAATGACTACTGTTGAATCATTGCTGTCAGTTTTTTTTAGCTACATATCTTACATTCATTAACTGGTATTCATCTATTTAGTTGTTTATGGCTGTCATTGTTGAGAACAATTGAAGTAAAATGGTCACTTTTACTATTTACATAATCGTCGGAATTGCAATAGTTTTTATGCCAATCTGACGTCACAACTTCTGTTATGGAATTATCTTACGACGGTGAAATATATTTTTCTATTTTGTTTTAAGTTACGTGAGCGAAGAGTATCCGTCTATTGTCTTACATTTCATTTTCTCTGTTTCCCACTTCTTCATTGCCAATTGGCAATGGCCAATTTTAAGAAACTGATAATGTTCCCACTGGCCACTTATTACAACACTGTAAAGTGTCTCTGATTGCGTAAGAAATGTGCTGTTAAAAATAAAATAAAATGCTCTAGCTAAAAAATTAAAAAAAAAAAAAGTTTAAAAAAACGAAATTTGTACAACTTTTTGCCAATCTTCAAAATCAATAAAGAATCCATGGTTAAATTTTGAGGATCTTGGGATAGAGATATTGAAATTATTGGAAAAATATCCCACTGAATATTTTAAAAGTCAAAAAGAAGATAAAAATATGAATATGATAGAAAAGAAAACAATATTCCTCATGACCTATTTTGAAAAATACTCTCATCACTAGTTCATTAAGGAATTTTTGTTGTAGACATATTTCTTTTATTTAATTAATTCTTTCAATATATCGGTTTTCCATAGTCAAATTTTAAAATTGAATTTGACTGTTAGTTTTTGTTTGTTTTTTTCTATTTATTCATTTCTAATAATTTATTATCATTAATATTTATTTTTTAAAATTTCATTAATGTGTTTTTCCTTAAAAAATTCTGTATTATTTTATTTCACTTCAAGTTATATTTCTTTGTTTTGATTACAGTTTCTACCTTTGTTATGTATACATTATTTTTTATATATATTTTTTAAAATTTATTTATTTCAATTTATTGTATTCCCCTTAAGTGTGAAAAAATGTATTGTACCTCAATAAGAAGATTTAAGAAAACAAAATATTGATATTAAGATTTATGAAACTAAAAATATTGGACAAAATTATCGATATTTCGTTATTTTTTTTCACATTCCTTCTTAGATATAGGTGTTGAAAATAAAGTTTTCGCTTATATAACACTAAAACCAATCAGCAATAGTGCTTATTTCTATTAGATACTAAAAAATAATATTTTATGATATTTTAATTGTGTAAAAATCCGGGTAATTTATATTTTACAGTCCACTTAATTTAATTTATATTATTTTTATAAATTATAATTCCTTCTTCTTTTTTGTTTATTTAATTTAATTTAAAATAAATGTTGATTATTTTTTCTCTTTTATCGTCCATTTAAAAAATGAAAACGTTTTGTACACCAAGTAATTAAAGTCAAATGGACATGCACGTACGTTCTAAAAATTCTGGAAAAAATGTTTTTGAAGAAGAACAAAGGGAATTTAACACTGCTTACGGACATGGTTAAAGGGAACCTCTCCTTTTCGAGGAATAATTACGTGTTTATAAATGATATTTCATTTATTAACTCATTTATTATTTATTAACTTAAACTTGTATTCATGATTTTATAACGTGTTCTCTTTGGTCAGCATTAACCAAATATTTATCTTTTATTTATTTATTTTTTAATTTAAAATATGGCTATTTATTTCCTGGTTAAATTTACTATGAAACAAAAAAAATCATGATAGCTGAATTTCTATAAGGCTGACTTCAAATCGTATCTCCTAAAGACAAAACAATTATCAAAATCGCATTAATTTTAAACAAGGGTAAACGGAATTGATCTTAATTGATAAAATATTCATTAGTGCCATTAATTTATTTCTACTAATCCCAATGCCGCAGAGTAAACACGGAATAATCAATACTACTTTTTACTTTCACTTAACTATATATGTAATGTATAGTAAGTTTATGTATTGCGATCTTAAAATTGTTTGAATCTGAGTTTTTAACGAAAATACACGTTTTGAGGTCCCCTGATTCCAAATAACCAGGCCCCGAAAAATGATCTGTGTGTCTTTGTGTCTGTAAGTATAAATGAATTATTTGAAAATGAAAAAATCATTCATTTTCGTCACTATTTTTGTACACTAAAATATATCATCACTATTTTTACTTTCACTTACCTATATATGCAATATACAGTAAGGGAAAATATTGCGATCCTGAAAATTTTCGAATCTGAGTTTCCAACGGATATATGCGTTTTGAGGTCTCCTGGGTATAAATAACCATGTCCCGCAAAATGGTCTTTTTGTGTGTATGCATGTATGTGATCAGTCTAGCTCGAAACCGAAAAGTCGTAAGAAACTGATATTACATATATCAGATAGATATATGCCTTAGATGTCCTGGCAACTGTTTCCTTAAAATCGGCTAACCGGAAGTGCCACTTTATATCAAAGCTGAAACACATTTTACCAATTTTCTTAAAAACGGCTCTAACGATTTTGATTAAACTCAGTGTATCATTGTATAATTAAGTGGTATTTAATACCATTTAGGTCTTATTCCCGTTGATGTCACTTTACAGGGCTTAAATGACCAATGTTCATATGCGTCTTCCTCTAAAGTATCTTTAATATGGTTCATTTTAAAAAGGTAATTATTTTACATTATTAAGAGTTACGAAAAAAATGCTAATTATAACTTTTGAAAGAATTTAATAATTGAATAAAGGAGAAAAATAAATAAAAATGCCTGTACGGATCGAAAATGAATCTCCGGAAATACATGTCAGATGGTAAACTTAAAATATATCATTGGAAAGCGGAGAATTTTAGAAAAAACAATATCTAATATAGAAATTTGTAGAAGATAACGGAGAGTGGTGAAAAAATCATAAATAATTATTTTTGAAAACTAATAATATTTAATGTAAATCACATATTTTCAAGGAAATTAAATGAAATTTATTAACTAAATGTAAACTTTAAAAAATATTTTTACTTTTGTTGGAAGTATTTAAAATCTACCTAATCAAGGCAATACCATTGCTAAAAAAACTATTTCATTGTACTTGTGTGAAAGAAGAAGTAAAATATAAAATCATTTTATGGATGTAAAAAAAAATATGTTCATAACCTTAAATACATTTACTGTAGTTTAATGATTATAGATCGGACATTATATTTAAATAATTAGGTATCTATTATCCTTTTATTCCCAAACCATTATGTAACCTTTTAGAAAATGAAATTAGTGAATAATTCGATAAATTTCTCCTTTGCGATATTCCAACAGAATCCACTTACAATTAGTGCGGAATCTTTTGACCTGTCTATGACAGTCAATGCAAACATCTTAATTCCGTTTCAATAAACTTTGCAATGGAAAATAACAGTTTAATAACTAATAGTCGTACGATCCATAATCAACGGATCGATCTATCCATAATCAACCAGTGATATAATAAATTGGACTTTTGTTATTTTAATAATATTTATGATTTGTTAGCTGCAATATTTTAGCTTTAGCTCAGTTAAAATTGCAATATAAAATTTTTATAATAGCCCAACATGGGCAGAAACTAATTTCTATTCAAAGTTGAGCGGTAAGTGAAAGCTGTGTGTTGTGCGCACCAGATTTTTTTACTCTACTGATAGTGAACTATATATAGTTCGTGGTACAGACCCATTTTTATCAATTTGTTAACATCCACTTGAAATATCGTAAACAGCTTAACCTCATCGTAACCTGCAACTATTTTATTTATGAAAATTCTCAGAAATGGGGAGAATTTTCAATCAGAAATCAGTTTTCAATCTGTAGGTCGGCTTGTCTATTTATAATAAATAACCTTCGTTACGTGATTCTTATCTGTGTGAGAGTTTTTAATTATTATATTTAATCTTTATAAGATTATTTTATATAAAATCCTCATTTGATCTCAGTCCGTGTTTACAATTTAAAAAAAAAAACTTTAGTCAACAGAATAACATTATTGCTAAACAATTTTACGTTAAAATACATCTGTATATATATTACTACTAAATGGTTGTACTTGTTTTATTCCTTATAAAATGCTTTGTTTTTCTTTTTTTTTATTTTTCTTCCGAAAATCCACAAATTTTCTCCTCCTTTTTTTCATTTCATCAAAACTTTCTCCTGCAATTTAACACAACTTTTTAATCCAATAATCCAAAAATAACTTTCTTTTATAAAAAACAAAGACACTACTTCATTTTACATTTTTTTTTTTGGACTAAATTTATTTTATTACTGAAAAAAAAAACATGAAAATAATAAAATCAAAATAAGAAATAAAAAAAAAACTGTTATCACTTTATAAAAGTTATAAAGCTTTTAAATCTTTAAGCTTCATCTTATTGTGACCTACAAATCTTTTATGATTGCAAATATTCCTACAAAAAATATTCTATATCGCGGACTAATAATCCACGGAGTTATAAACGTGGGTTATGAACCCCGTTGCTTATCAATGATTTACTAGCTTTAGCATAGGATACTCGTCCTCCAACTTAACTTGAAATAAATTAAAACGTTTATAGATGGTCAGTTAAAGTCGGGAAACTATAGAACTATATACATTTTTTTTTATTTACTATCAGTTTCTTCAAACTGAAACTTATTCCGATTATGCCTTTAATATAGTTATTAACAGTAACATCGATGAAAATAAATCGAAACAACTCGTGCCCCTAAAAAGTTAGAATCACGCTACGGTTATTGTATGATGCCATTTTCAGAAAGCTGGACATCCGATCTGCTCTGCTTGTTTTGTCGGACAAAGGGTTTATTGTAATAGAGCACTTATTTTTTCACGATAATGCCGAAAAGTAGCCTATGTTCAATTACTCAACAATTTTCAGCAAACTTTTTATTGTTGCCAAATTTTTCTGGCTAGCACATTCCTTTTTTTTTTTGGCTCGAAACTTTTTCAGCAGGAATTATTTATAAATGCCACCAGATCATATTAAAGTATTTATCATAAGCATTCAAATGAACTTATTAATAGCATTATGCAGATATATGATTTATTTATTTGAACATGTAAGCGAAATTATTCTTTGAACTATTATCAACATGTGCATAATTAATATTATGTCATATGGTCCGGCAAGGCACATTCCGTTCTAATATTGATCTGAAGGTGAGGAAGTATTTCTTCAGAATAGTCTCTTTCGGAATAGTAACCCGGTTTAAAAAGCTGGTAAACGTAGAATGCGTCTTTGGGGTGAATCTAAAGAGCGAAACTGCTATATGATGCCCATTCAGCAGATTTTTATTTAAAAAAAATCTGGTGCGCCTAACACACAACTTTCACTTACCGCTCAACTTTGAATATAGATTATTTTCTGGCCATGTTGGGGCTATTATAAAAGTTTTGGATTACATTTTTAACCGAGCTAAAGCTAAAGAGCTACAGATAACAAATCATAAATACCATTAAAATAACAAAATTCCTTACATCACGGGTTGATTATGGGCTGTACGATCCGTTGATTATAGATTGCAAGATCCGTTTATTAATAGCGAGCAAAGATTATTAAAACGGAATTAAGATATTTGCATTGGCTGTCATAGACAGATCAAAAGTTGTCACGCTAATTGTAAGTGGATACAGTCGGAATAACACAAAATGAAAATTCATCAAACTATTCACTGATTTAATTTTCAAAAAGACGATTTTCCCGAATAAACGGAAGATAGATGCCTAAATATTTAAATATAATATCAGATCTAGAGTTATTAAATTACAGTAAATATATTTAAGATTATAAACGCATCTATGAAATATTTTTCACACAACTACAATGAAGTAGTAGTGGATACTGTTGGAATATCTCAAAGGAAATATTCATTAAATCATTCACTAATTTAATTTTCTAAAAAAGTGACATGGCAATATTTCGGAATAAACGGACGTTGATATCTAATTATTTAAATATACTATCAGATCTAGAGTTATTAAACTGCAGCAAATATATTTAAGATTAAAATCATATGCTTTATATATCCATGAAATGATTTTATATTTTACTTCTTCTTTCACACAAGTACAATGAAATAGTTTGTTAAACAATGTCATTTCGTTGTTTAGGTGGATTTTAAATACTTTTTCCAAACATAAAATATTTTAAAAGTTTATATTTGGTTGGTAAATTTCATTTAATTTTCTTAAAGAATGTGATTTACGTTAAATATTATTAGTTTTCAAAAAATTATTATTTATAATTTTTTTGCCACTCTCTGTTACCTGCTACAATTTTCCATACTAGATATTTTTTTTTCTGAAATTCTCTGCTATCCAACGATATATTATACGTCTACATTCTGACTAGTATTTCTGGAGATTCATTTTCGACCTCGATAAGAATTTGTATTTTTTTCTCCTTTATTCAATTATCAAATTCTTTCAAAAGTTATATTTAGCATTTTTTCGTAACTCTTAATAATGAGAGATAGATAATTATTTAAAATAAACCATATTAAAGGTACTTTAGAGGAAGACGCATATGATGAACATTGGGAATTTAAGCCCTGTAATGTGACCTCAACGAGGATAAGACCTAAATGATATTAAATACCACTTAATTATACAACGATACACCGAGTTTAATCCAAATCATTAAAGCCGTTTTTGAGAAAATTGTAAAAGTGTGTTTCAGTGTTAATATAAAGTGGCACTTCCGGTTATCCGATTTTAAGGAAACAGTTGCCAGGACATCTAAGGCATATATCTATCTTATATATGTAATATTAGTTTCTTACGACTTTTCGGTTTCGAGCTAGACTGATCACATAAATGCATACACACACAAAGACCATTTTGTGGGACTTGGTTATTTATAACCAGGAGACCTCAAAACGCGTATTTCCGTTGGAAACTCAGATTCGAAAATTTTCAGGATCGCAATTTTTTCCCTTACTATATATTACACATATAGGTAAGTGAAAGTAAAAATAGTGATGATATATTTTAGTGTACAAAAATAGTGACGAAAATGAATGATTTTTTCATTTTCAAATAATTCATTTATACTTACAGACACAAAGACACACAGATCGTTTTTCGGGACCTGATTATTTGGAATCAGGGGACCTCAAAACATGTATATTCGTTATAAACTCAGATTCAAAAAATTTTACGAATGCAATACATAAACTTACTTACTATACATTACATATATAGGTAAGTGAAAGTAAATAATAGTATTGATTATTCCGTGTTACCTCTGAGGCATTCGGATTAGTAGAAATAAATACACCGAGTTTAATCAAAATCAAAAGCCGTTTTTGAGAAAATTGTAAAAATGTGTTTCAGTGTTGATATAAAGTGGCACTTCTGATTAGCCTACTGTAAGGAAAAAGTTGCTGTCACATCTAAGGCATATACCTATCTTAAATACGTAATATTAGTTTCGTAGGACTTCTTGATTTTGAGCTAGACTGCTAACATACAAACACACAGACACAAAGACAATTTTTCGGGACTTGCTTATTTGGACTCTGGGTACCTCAAAACGTGTAATTCCGTTGAAAACTAAGATTTAAAATTTTTCTCGCAGTACTTACCCTTACTATATGTTATATATATATACGCAAGTGAAAATAAAAAAGAAATAACTATTTTCAAAGTAATTGATCATACTTATGTTGAATTAATTATTGAATATTTAATAAAATCAATATTAAATGTTTTATCAAACTTTTCAATATAGAAAAATAATAGAACTTAATAGTATTAAATTAATAACATTTAATAGAACGTGTATGGGTGTGTCTATTTAGTCTTACAAAGAGAATCACTTTATTTTCATAAATGAGTGCTGTCCAATTATATTAGGTATCTAATGACACATACTTAACAATCAATGCAATGAAAAATCCTTACAACTGATATAGAGTATCTTAAATATATATGAGCATAGTAAAAAAACCCTCCCCCATTTTTATGTAATATTTTTTTATTATTTTTTCACTATTATTATTATTTTTATTAACATTATATTTCCCTTTCTTTCCCTTCTCTTTCCTTGTGCATTTATCTTATTCGCCCCCCTCCCTTTCTAACATAATTCTTACTTTCATAGCTACAGTAAAATATAAAAAATTGTTGCAGCCTTCATCAGCACTGTATACCTTATCGCGGCCTCTAATGATTAAAAAGTTCCCCACCTATGGTTTATTCTAAATCATAGTTTTCTCACTTAAAAAATTATGAAAGTCTAATACTGAGAGAGTAAAAGCCATTCTTATCTTTTAGGACTTTAAAGGCCTTGTGAAGTTCGTTTGGAATATATCCCGGCTCATTCCGTCTACTTTTGAAATCCTTTCATTTTTAAAAATTATTTTAATCAAAATTGTTGCATGAGCTTAATGATGGTAATTGGAATTCGTCAATTCTCTATGAAATTCCTATTTGTTTGATACCTCATCCATCCAAATCAATCACTCCTGAGAGCCCAAAAAATGATATATGTTTCCGTACTGAGTAGATATAGTGTAGAATATTTTTGTATGAACTATGATCTGATCAGTTCTTAACCTATTTTTACTTGAGGTCCCAACAGATAACAATGTTGGCCTAGTTTGTAACATAAGTTGCAACTAATGACAGCTGGCCATCAAACTATTTAACGACCCCTTCCACTGATGCAACAGTTCTTAAATTATAGACCTCTCCAGTGGCCCTAATCACAAAGTTATCCTTGCTACGAGTATAATCACCGGAGTGGTCGCTGTTCCAAAGGTTAAGGACCTCTTCTTCACTATCCTCCACTTCTTAAGAGTCCTACCAAGATGATACCTGAGCAAGAAGTATTTTAATATATTATTATTTCAATATATACTATTTAAAAAGTCAAGTTTGCTGTTTATAAAACACAGTGTATTTTAATAGTGGTGTGTTTAATTATTTTCAGAAAAAGTATTTTAAGTACAAAACACATATATAAAATTCTCAAGGATCTTGAATCGGCGCTTTAGAATTAATTTGATAAGAAATAGGTTTATTTTTGTGAGAAAAGAAATAATTAAATTAAAAGGCTGGATACAATTAAAAAAAAACAATTAAAAATACAATCGGGAGTAAATTATTTTATTGGTTAGTTGTTCTGATGTTTGTTAAAATATCCAGGTCATTAGCTCCAGATCAACAAAACAATACTACATTCAAACTATTTAACGGGCAGATTTTAAAAAAAGAAAGATTTTTTTATTTGCTGTTTTTTAACGTCGCATCGACTGC